>OY294067.1:61595910-62325347 GCA_958510875.1 Endomychus coccineus | reverse complement strand
TAGTAGTTTGTTTTATTTAATATATTTTAAGTACGATAGGATTATAAAGTACACTTTGCGGATGTAACGTGGTATTTACAACGCGATTTTTTCAATATTTAATTTTCCTGTGCAACGTAAAAATAAAATATTTGCCATATTATGACTTAAAATGATTGTTTGTGTTGAACTATCAACTATGTTTTGTTTTCACTAACTACTGAACTGCTATTGATGATGTTGATGACAGTGGCTGAGGTGCTCGTACATAAAATCTTGAATTTACCATGGGCGTAATTGGCTAACGCCTCGGGCGTTATTTCAATGCCGCGAACCGTAATAGCCCTCATTACGCCCGAATTATATGAATAATTATTATGTCTTGAAAGAAATGTAGTAGATGTGATCGGTTATACATTTTAATAAAATCTGAAAGATAGTGAAATACTGAGAAGCAAACAATAACTATTATTGCCATAAAGAGGAACTTACTTATAATCCATCAATTTCGCCTTCTCCAATCCACGAACTTCCAAATTGGTAGCATTCAATGACAAGGTTGAGCCAACATTTATGTTGACGAATGGGAGTATTAACGGACTCAAAGAAGGCATCTTGTACGCTTTGTCGCCTGTTCCAAATGATGAAGAAAGAAATTAAATATTGTACACACAACAGGTAATATTAACTAACGTAAACTTTCAATCTCCATTTTTTTTAAATTATTTATTTAATTTATCTATTTATTTAATTACACTAGGTCAACGGTAGAAATCCCTTCTGGAGCTTAGGAGTACATATAATATAATTACATAGTATGAATTAAAATTAACTATTATACACAGCTTTACAAATCATTAGGGTTACAACAAAATATATCAACAGTTAAACCGATCATTTCGTAGAATCGACACATTTGGAAAATTGGAGAAAATAATAAGGTATTTGTTCTGCAGATTGGTAGATAAAATGTTTGTGTGGAACGGGTGCGAGCAGATGTAACATGTAAATTCAGTCTTGATAAAATTACAGGACAGTCAACCAGGTTATGAATGACCTTATAAAGAAATAAAATACTATGAATTTTCCTACGCTTATCTAACTCTATACAAGAGAATCTATCTAATAGAGCCTGGTGAGAAAATCCAATAGATGGATAATTACCATCAGCTGTGAAGGCTAAATATTTTAGGAAAAGCCGATTTACTCGCTCTATTTTGTTTATATAAATTTTATGATGGGGGTTCCACACAATTGAAGCATATTCGAGCTTAGAACGAACAAATGAATTATATAATATTGTTATTGAATCACTATTGTTAAATAGGCGGCAATTCCGGATGATAAAGCCCAGCATTCTGTAGGCGCTAGAAACAATTGATTCAATGTGAGACGCAAATGACAATTTCACGTCAAACAAAACTCCCAAGTCTCTGAAACTATAGGAACGAGCAAGAGCTGTGTCAACAAGTTTGTAATTGTAAATAATATGCGTAATTTTCTTGGTGAAAGTCATTACAGTGCATTTACCAATCCCATTACATGCTGCATTGAAAATTAAGACCCAACAACGGCAAGTAATAAAAATTCTGTAGTATCACCTATTGCTGTATTACATATAGGTTCAATGTTGTGACCTCCGCTCTGGTCATAACACCACTTAGTATGGTTACTCCTAGATGCCGCCAGCAGCAACTCTACAATACAGGGACTATACAATACTTTAATAACAAGCTCCGACAGACATGTTTTGGTAGATAACATGCCGCTCATTTGTTTTTGACATAGATAATACAAACTAAAAAGTCAGGTACGCTATGGGTGTTTGACACTTTGACCACATTATATTAAGTATACTGTGCTTTGACTGTTTACTTTGTTTATTTTATAGTTGATTTGTGTTGTTCATATGCACAGATTAAATTTTTCATGTGTATATTATTATATCTATACGATTTATATGTTCCTCTGTAGAGTGTTAAACTTTCAATTAAGGAAGGATGATTATTACATTTTGTCAAATTTTCAAAACTGTCATACACCCCCCCATAACACCATAAGGTGCAATACACTTTAGCACCGAACAACTGTACTGTTATGTATATGTACAAAAGACAATTGAATTGCGTTATTTGCCAAAACATGGCGGAACCAACTAAAAATCGGACAACTGTTGTTGCCACTGTATTTATAGAGTCACTGTACTGTAAAGGTGAGTTTCAAATGTTTTTTATCCATACTGTTAGCATGCTCCCTCGGATCATTGTCTGTTGAAGATTATCAGTCGAAGGAAATTGTGGTGAACTGAGTAAAGGCCGAAAATGATCTTGAAGATTTTCCAAAAAGTCATTTGAATGAAAGAATCGTTAAACTAGAGAAAAAATGGGGAAAGTGGGTTGAGGCTGGAAAGAATTTTATTAAGAAATGGAACTGTATCATGATTCACGACATTTCGTTCTATGTTGGTTCTAAATAGCTGAACACTGACATATAAACGATCAGATCCTCATTATTTGAATATATAAGTCAATCTTGAATAGTGCAAGAACTGCAATAATTGGATCTTCAGTAGAATCGAATACAATATTCACTAAGATAAAATCTCCCCTACCTTTGTCCACTAAATTTCTGGATAAAAAAATGGGAGTATAAGATGAGAATAGACAGAAGCTACTATTGATGTGAAAATACCCCCCAGCTGACGAAAGTCCTCATGTTCATGGAGTAATTCACTGGTGCGAATGTGAAGTATCGTGATAATTGCATCTCAGTATGGATTTCCGAAACAAATTCATATTATTTTGTGATACATGGGGAATGAAATGACATATTACTGATGGATCCAAATCTGGAGAAGGTTGGATCAGCTTCACCATTTATTAGCAAAATACTAAATATTATCATCGAATCAAAATCCAAGAATTTTAACACTTCCTTCATGTTGGCGGAGGCTCACTGTGGGCATGGTTTTAATGAGAAAGTTGCAGTGAAAAATATGGACTTGCATATTTCAAACTTCCAATTACCTTCCTCTGATTTGATGTCTACGGTTAGACAGCACATCTTCTCACAATGGAATAGTGGATATATATCCACATTTAATACTAAGCCAACTAACTACTAGACAATATGCCTCACGATTACTATGAACAAACCTTACATTAATTTTGGAAGAATGTTCACAGCTATGATATTTCGACTTAAAACAACACATGGTTGCTATTCAGCGCATCTACATAAAATTGGTATCGCGGAAACACCTCAATGCGAATATTGTGACGCTGTTGGAGATCTAAATCATATATTCTTTGTCTGCAACCAATTTGACCATCACCGTGCTTTCTAATTTAAACATATACCCCCATTGCATCTCAGTTTTTTACTGTCTCTGAACACCTTTGAGGTACCTATATATGATTCTATGCAAATTTCTCGTTAATTGTAAATTACGAATATAACTGTCAAAACTAAAAAACTTTGCTTTATTAGCCTTAGGTTAGATTTGTCTAATTACACATTTGTGTTAAGCCTACATTTTTTCCTTGGTCTTTTTTGTGTTAGTCACTTGATGTGAAATATGTTTTCCCTTTTTTCCTATCCTATTGTTTTTTTTCTATTGTCTCGAACTAGGTTTCTTTTCTTGATGTGATGGTGATATCTCTACTACCATATATAATTTTGTGGCTGAATGTTCAATGACAAGGCCGAAAAAAAAGTGAATGTATGAATGGTGTACAAGAAACCATCAAGTGGCGAATCTTCGAAAAAAATCATGTTCATTCAATTCAGCTGTATACGCAATAATAAACCAACTTAGTCAATCTAAACATAAATAAAAATCAACATGAAATATAAAGTTCAACAAAATTCTTGGTAATAATAATAATGTAACAAACTGAAAAAAACTGGCCTTGACTTCGTTACCATAAAAAATCACTTCTTAAATCATGCCTCCTGAAGGTATATTACTGTGTAGTCCACTTCACCTTATCATTCAATATAATCAGTTGGGGCCTAGCAACAGAATGGACTCAAGCTCTCGTTCTCCAAAAACCCATCATAAGAATAATATATAATAAAGAACCTACATACATACATACATACATGTCGAGAAGTACTAGAACAAAAGGCTATATTGGAATGTCACTGCATATACGAGGGCAAGGTGAAGTCTTTCAAAAATAAAATAAGAATGAGTTATTTGGTCAAAATTTATTTTATTTCTCAACATAATCTCCTTCTAGCCCGATACTTCGTCCAACGTTTTTCTAATTTTTCGATCCCTTTCAAATAATACGATTTCGGCAATTCTTCGTTTGTTTCAGTGATGACCTCATCGTTGGAGCCAAATCTCTTCCAGCCGAATCATTTCGTCATGTTTGGAAATGGATAAAAATTGCAGGGGACCAAGAATATGGTGGATAACGAACCACTTCGTAGCGCAATCCAAGCAATTTTGCCGTTGCGACTGCGGACCTGTGCGCCGGTGTGTTGTCCTGGTGGAACAGCACTTTTTCTTTGCTAAATGCAATTGCTCTCGCTTCAAATCGGCGTCGAATAGATCCAACAGCTCTGCATAATATACGCCGGTGATCGTTTTACCTTTTTCGAGGTAGTCGATATGGAGGATACTGTGTGCATCCCAAAAAAACTGTCGCCATGACTTTGTTGGCCGATGAACCCACTTTGGCTTTTTTCATCTCAGATTCGCCCGGACAAGTCCACTGTTTCGACTGTTCTTTGAACTCTGGTGTGTTGTGATGGATCTATGTTTCGTCCTCGTTTACGAAACGGTGCAAAAAGTTCTTATCCCGCTTGAACATCGCCAGACACTCCTTTGAAGTTGTCACACGGTCGCGCTTGTTGTCAACAGAGAACAAATGCGGCACCCATCTGGCTGATAGCCTTCTCATATTCAGAAATGTATGCAAAATGTTCCGTTCCCGTTCGGTTGAGATGCTAATAGCCTCAGCAATCTCGTGGACTTCAACTAGCCGATCGTCCGATATCATACCACGGATTTTATAGACGATTTCTGGCGTTGTAACCTCACTTGGACGACCAAAACGTTCAGCATCCTTTGTGGTCATGATACCACAACGAAAATCAGTAAACCACTTGTAAATCGTTCAAATCGAAGGTGAAGAGTTCACATAATGTTAAACAAGCGATACTTTGGTTTCCGTAATGTTTCTTCCACGCAAGAAATAATGTTTCATCAAGACGCGAAATTCCCTTTTTTCCATATTTACAAAAATCTTCAAGGTTGCTTGCTTTGGATATGTGTCAAAACAGAGCTGAATGACATCAGTCTGAAAATTGTAATGCTCTAGTTAAAGATGGTACATTACAAATGTCACATGAGATTTTCGATTGTGGCGTCATCTGCTTTATATTTCAGTGACTTTTTACCTTCCCTCGTATTATAAGAAATCAGCATTACAAGCCGGCCTTACCATACACTATTTTAGAACTAACAATATAAAAAAGCAATCGCAGTCTATCTTTTAGAAACAAATTAAAAATATGCTGATAATGAATGCTTTTTATAGCCATGAAGAATTTGCGAACTATTGCAAAAACAACTAACTCAGAATGTTCCCTTATATCTTCTCTTCCCAGATATTCTCCATAAATTGTATTGTTCCTTTTCAAAATTTATTACGTAGTATCGCTAATATGCTACTAAATATAATATTTTAACTTGCCATATCCAAGCTATGCATGGCTACAAATGATCAATAAAGAATTTGAATTTGAAATCATTACTGTTCATCCTTCTTCTATTGAGTTTTCATAGGAACAATTCTCAACCCTTCAAATTTTCTCCGAATAATAATGCAAATTCAGTTAGAGTGTCTTACCTTTTAGGAGATTTGGTAGAGCAGCTTTTCCATGTTCTATAGCACATCTTTTGAAATCCGGATCTGTCCTTGTGCAAGGCACAATATATTTTGCTGAAAATATCAACATAAAATTTTATCGTAATTGCATAAGTCGTTCCCAAACATATTCGATATCAATGTCGCTTATTAAGGTTGTGGTATCGAGAAATTGAGAAGGTTTTGTCTTCTCAAAGTTTGAATTACATATTATTAAATCTTGCAATCGTAAATAAGGAATCCAAGAAACTATAATTAGGATGGAAGTTAGTTTGAAGAAAATTCATTAGAAATACATTTTAATTTTTGGTTTTTATATTCCTAACATCTGATTAGTAATCAGTAAACTTATAAGAGCCTAGGATACCAATTACAGGGAAATCTGTTAAATAACGCACGAGTTAATATTTAATTATATTTGCAAGTAAATCATAATTTTTTGGCCGACACTTCAAATTTAAAATTTTCCGACCCCAGATTCGCAATCAGAGACCTCGAACACCCAATACGTACCAATTTCAAGAATATCAGAAGATTTTATCAAGGAAATCTGTCAAATATTGCACGAAATAATCTTTAATTATATTTGCAAGAAAATCATAATTTTTTGGCAGACACTTCAATTTTAAATTTTTCGGACCAAGTATTCGCAATCAGGGACCTCGAACACCCATTACATACCAATTTCAAGAATATCAGTACATTTTAACAAATTATCTTTTCAGGAGCGTCATGTTGGTTTTTCATTCTTCCGACATCGCTTTCGTAACCCGCGACTCCAAAACGCAATAGGATATCATTTTGAAGAAGATTCATCCAATATCCATCAAATTGTTGATAAACAATTAATAAAAATTCCTTTTCCCCCTTCAAATCGGGGTGAACGGACCCCTGGGTGGGACAATTTAACGGCGCGATCTGTAAGGCTGTTTATAACACTTTTTTTATAACTTGTTGGTGCAACGGAACTGGAGTGAAGACAACGTTGAGACCAAACTTCTTCAGTAAACCACAAAGTTTTAATTTTTCCATCTGCATCATGCCTAATTGGAACATTGAAGTATGTGACATTGCAGAAAGTGTCAAGTGAAACCGATTCCTGACTTAGATTTTAGAGGTTTTATCTTTATTGTTATTTCATCTACTGGATTAAAATCTTTCGATGGTACAAGAAGATGTGTTGGTGACCTCAAGCATGTTGCCAATTCTATAATGAGTAGATAGTTAGAACTACACATACATTACTTAATTTAATTCAATGCAATCTCGCTAATCATCATATGAAAAAATTTAAACTTGAGATTCTCACCATGCAGTAAACAAGCTATTGATGACGTTTTCCTGAGTATAAATAAAAAAAAATCAGGTTGAATAACAAAACTAATTAGCTTCAAAGCAATTTAATAATAATGTAATGTTAAAGTCATAAATGAATAATAAACTTTTAATATTCGAGTTCGAAATTCAAAGTACATTATACTTAATCTTAGTTAGAAGTGAACAAATCTAAAGTTCTATGAGGACCATGGAGGGAAGACGCCTATTAATCTGAATGTGATTCGTGGTATTTATAGAATAGTTTAATAGTTTTGACATTTAGTTACTGCTGTTTCTGTCAAAATATTGATTCTGACTTTAGACCATAGACAACCCTCCTTTAGAACTGGTGTTGGTTCCTAATAATATGTTGCTAGGCCTGATAATGTAATAGCTCATTTACCGGCCGCAAATGAGTCCGGGAACTAGTTATTTAACCGAAAATATGAAATAAAATAGCTAAGGGTATTAATCCTTTGCGAATGTTAACAAAAAAGTTTCGTCATATGTGGTGATATTTCAACAAATTTGGGTGCTCAATATATTTGGGTAGGTTCGTTTTAAATGTGATATGTTCAAGCTGTGAAATTGATATCAGCTATTAATTCGTCAATAAAGTAGGAAGAGCAAAGTCATCAGGATCATAAACTGACATATGAGGTGTACCATCATCATCATGATCATCATCACTTGAGGAAAAGGAGCTTAGCCCCCGAAAGCACTTAGTCCCCTTAGTTGGACCCATTGTGCGCCCCGTGGTCAGAAGCATATTTTATTCTAGCAGGCTTGTGGCCCGCCAGAAACCCAGAATATTACCAGTGCAGGCTTCCATAAGCTCTTCAGGGAGCAGTTTTGATTTGATTGGCATCCCTCAGGCACCAACCTGGGCATTCCAACAGGATGTGAGAAGCAGTTTCTCCCACCTCTCTGCATTTCCTACATATTGGGTCATCTGTGATGCCCATAGTATGTAGGTGTTTAATAAGATGACAGTGACCGGTTAGGATTCCAGTCATCTCTCTGATATCCTTTCAGTTCAGAGAAAGGAGTTTCTCTAAGAGCCTAGGCATAGGCTCTTTGATGAAGAGCTGGGTCTGCCTCATGCGTGGTGATTCTCGCCATAGTTCAGACCACCTATCATTCAGTTGGCCCAGAAGGGCGAGACCCCCCACGCAATTTGCTAAAGCGACCATTGCCTGACCATGGAGTCGGCCATTTCGTTTCCTACAACTCCACTATGTCCAGGAACTCAGATGAGTTGCACTTCATTTCTCCTAGCTAGTTCAGTCAGTGTATCCTTGCATTCTTCGATAAGCCTTGATGTGACTCTGGGGGATTTGAGAGCTCCCAGAGCCGACCGGCTGTCTGTGCAAATATGTATGCGCCTATTTATATAATTTCTTCGCAGGTTTCCTATCGCTCAAGTTAATATTGCGTAAACCTCCGCCTAAAAAATCATGCAGTGAACACCTAGTCACTGAGATAGTGGTCTTTGTTCTTTTTAGGGACACTTCCGCCCCAGAGGCCTGACCGACCTTGGACCCATCTGTGAATCATACGAGCCCGTCTGGTGGCTATAAGGTGAGAGTTTCGTTACTCCAATCTTCCCTATCCGGGATGACGATTTTGGGAGAAGTGAGACATATAGCTAGGATCATGCTATCTTGCTTCATTTCTAGTATGGGATATTTAGAGATCGCCTCACTTAAAATCGATGAGTATCCACGAGAGTAGTGCGTTTTGGTCCAGTGGTCTAGGCCCTTCAATCTATACGCCGTTCTCATGGCCTCAGTTTTCATGTATACGTGTAGAAATGGTAATCCGGCGAGAGCTTCAAGAGCTCTCGTTGGAGCCGACCTCATACCGCTCAATATGCCTACGTATGCAAGCCGCTGCAGTTGGTTCAGGGGGTGTTGTGAAATACCAGTCGTTGTCCTCGACCACCTATGGGGTACCAAAGGCTCAATGAAGTAAAATCAAATGTTCTAATTAGAAATCTAATGTTTTTTCTGAAACAAGTGTTCTGTTACCTTAGCCCTGAGTGGGCTGGACATAAGTGAAAAAGTTTTTCAAACGATCAAAATAGTTTCTCTCATCGTCTGGTATTCAATAAGACTGATTAAAGGCTAATTGAGTGCTTTAATTACAAAGGAAATGGTTAAGCATTTCTCAAAAACGACTGTTCTGTTACCTCAAACTTAAGTGGGCAGAATATGAGTGACTCCTAATCAAGTGTCGTGTCCTAATATATCTCTTATGAGAAGAAAAGTTTTCCCAAATGTATCAGAAACGAAGCATTTTTTGATATACGCTCATATGGACTTAGGTATCAAAATTGACTCAGGATAACCACCCTTCGTTCATATCAACAACTCATCAGTGAAACTAGTCAGAAAATGAAATCAAACATCCGGCATTGTTAAAACATCTCGCGTTTCAAAGAAACAGTTGCAAATACAACCGCGAGGTGACGGCCCCGAAATAATACAAAGTGAAATACAAACACAGCTTGTGTTAGAATCAATAGATGAAGTACTGGTTCTCCATGTTGAACAGTGTCAACACGTCTGTTGGTTCCAGACAGGAGTAGTGATCAACCATCTCCCGGAAAGCTGATGTTCCACTCAGTTCCTATGGCGTTGGAACATCTAGGTTCTCCAAATACATTTATTACAGTGGTAGTTATACCTCTGCCGGAGATGGTTGATCAGTGAGTGACTTCATCGTCTGCCTCGTTCCACTGACCAGCTCATGAGCGAAACAGTTTTCTGGAACTAATAGACGTGTTGTTCATTCTGGAGAACCAAAACTTTGTTTATTGATTGGAATACGATATGTGCTTGTATTTCACTTTGCAATTAGTATTCAGTGTTTAGTCGCTTGACCAAGGATTGTTATTGTGAATGTCAAGTCTACTGAATACGTAATAGGGATTCAAGCTTGAATTACAAGTTACTATGAGTCCCTTATTAGCAGACTATATTTATAGATAAAGTCGCGTACAAAACCAGTTATACGCAGGTGAAAAGTCCCTCAAAAATGAAACAAGAAATTATTTATTTGATCAAACCTTATTTTATTTCTCAACACAATCTCGTGATTCGTCGTTTTACTGATTTTTCTATCCCTTCCAAATTATAGGATTTCGGCAATCCTTCAAAATAGGCGTTTGTTTCAGTGAGGACCTCATCGTCGGAGCCACATCTCTTTCTGCCAAGCCATTTCTTCAAGTTTGGATAAAAACCGAAGGAGGCCAAAGCTTGAGAATATGGTGGATGACGAACCAATTCGTAGCGCAATTCATGCAATGTTGTCATGGTTTTTCTTCGACAGATGCCGCCGCATTCGCTCCAAATCGGCGTCGAATCGATCCAACAGCACTGCATAATAAACGCCTATAATCGTTTTGGTCTTTTCAAGGTAATCGATATGGACCATACCGTGTTGGGCGATAAACCTACTTTTTCGACTTTGATTCGATAGAACAAGTCCACTGTTTCGACCGTTCTTTGGTCTCTCATGTGTTGTTATGACTCCATGTTTCATCCACGGTTACGAAACGACCCAAAAAGTCCTCATTATCGCGCATGATCACAGTCAAACACTCCTGTGAAGCTGTCACACGGGCGCGCTTGCTGTCAACAGAGAGCAAATGCGGCGCCCACCTGGCAGATAGATTTCTCATATTCAAAAATGTATGCAAAATGTTCCGTACCTGTGCGGTTGGGATGCCCATAGCCTCAGCATCTCGTGCACTTTAACTCGCCGTTTGTCCAATATCATACCATGTATTTTATCGGCGATTTCAGAGGTTGTAACTTCAATTGGACGATCACTTGCGAATCATTCCAATTGATGGTGAAAAGTTCCTATAATGTTTAACAAGCAATGTTGTTGTTTGCATGAAGTTTTTTCCACGAAAACAGAATGATTAATCAACGCTGAGAAATTCACTTTTTCCCATGTTTACAGAAATCTTCAAGGTTGCTTGCTTTCGATGGGTGTTAAAACAGAAGTAAATGACATATCAGTTTGAAAATTTTAATGCGTTTTAGTTAAGGAGGGAACATCACAAATTTTACATGAGATTTTCGATTGTGGCGCCATCTGTTTTATTTTTCAGGGGACTTTTCACCTTGCCCTCGTATTACTCTCTACTAAAATTTCAAATTTTCTTGGTTATAGACATTGACGTAACGTTTGAAAGCTTGGTTTTTTGAAAACAATAAAAACACTGCTCTGATTATAACCATCATTCCGATCACAAAAACTAACTAACTTTAACTAAGGAAACCAATTATAATAATAATAATAATAATAATATAACTTTATTGAGAGAATAGAAATACTCGAATGGGAGGCGAAGATCTAGCATAAGCTACTCAACTTGACCCCCCAGACGAGCAAAATAATAGATACAAATTCTAAACCTAGGCCTAAATTAAATTAATACAAACAAAAAAGAAAAAGACGATCCAGAATGATGACGAGAAATGAGAACACACTCTCAGCCCTCCGAAAATAAATCATAAAAGATCTATTCTGGAGATGATTCACATAAAACGTGACTCCAAATCTGTAAATCATAGGACAGATATTCAGGTATTAAGTCAGATTTATACTAACTTAATTAATTAAAACTCTTGCAAATTCCTACATGCGTCTTTATAATGTTGAAAGTATATTTTAGGTATACGGATCAATAGTGATATTTCTGATAAAGTCTGACAATCTTTTTCTATTACCTCATAAATCTTTAACATCTGGTTCGAAAGTAGATACATGAACGTAATAGTTTTTGTATCCAGTAATTTACAGACCTTGTTGACTTGTATTCGTATATTATAAGAATATTACTAAACAGT
Organism: Endomychus coccineus; assembly: GCA_958510875.1. NCBI lineage: Eukaryota > Metazoa > Arthropoda > Insecta > Coleoptera > Endomychidae > Endomychus > Endomychus coccineus. The sequence continues at coordinate 62,313,304 of OY294067.1, read as the reverse complement.
GGATCCTTGATATATTTTATATACTTAAAACATTGATGTGTTACAATTTCGATTATCAGTGTTTCTGTTTTTTTCGGCGTTGGACATTTTTAATTGAAATCGATGCGATAAGGACGCTTTGTGCTAATACAAATAGTTTTAAGAAACATTGTTTTAGGTATAATAAGTCTAGTGTTGCCCAAATGCAAGAACAAGACGAGACTTAGCCAGTCTTGGTCTTGGTCTTGCGCCAATACACCTGGTCTTGGTCTTGGTATCGGTATTGCGCTCCCAGTCTTGGTCTTGGTCTTGATCTTGCAGCAAGAGTCTCGCAAGTCTCGCAATTACCTATTAGTGTTTCTGTTTTTCATTTTTATTCAACCTTTTTATGTTGGCACAATTTACACAAAGCACTTTGGATACATGAATTATTTCGAAAAAGTTATCAAATTTGCTTTTAGGTCTTTTAGATCTATAACTCCAACTCTCACTACTCCGAGTTGAACTATTTGAATCTTCGTCACTCATGTCAAATTGTAAACGTGATAAGTTTTACGATAACAACAAGGATTAGAGTAAAATCAATTATTACATTAGACTCGAAGCAAAGCTCAATTGGAAAGACTGGAATTGAAATAAATACTATTATTTATAGTCCATTCGCTTAGATAGTGTCGCCTTGTACCGCGCCGCCTTGGCACGTGTCGGCTCTCATTAAAGGATGCCGCATGCGGCGTACAGACGCATGACATTGTAGCATCCTGCTTTTCGCTCTTATACCACCTACCTTATTATCATAAGTTAGATTTCAAATTAGTTTGTAAGATCTCTTTTTCGGCCTGTAACTTTTGAAATATTAAGAATATAAACATTTTCTCGGTAACATACTACATATAATTTTATTACGCTTTATTCTATATAGTTTATTTTTCGTTTTCATTATTTTCATATTTTTATTTATTTTCATACTATATTTAATATATTATTTTTTATCTACTTATTAGGACTGCGTAAATTCCCCCTTCAACGAAATTGCACTGATAGTCATTTATATCTGTACTTTACGTCTTCCTATTTTCTGCCTATTTTCTTCTTCAAAATTGTATGTACTAGTACTTTCTTTTATTTTGTTTCGTTTGTTTTCTATGTGTCAATTTCTTGTATTATTAATTAAGCCTGTCCGCTCCCTGAAACGACACTCAGTCCTAACTGCAAGACGCAAGAGTCTCGCAGGCTTAGTCTTGTTCTTGTTCAAATCTTGCACGGTCAGTCTTGGTCTTGGTCTTGCTAAAATTACGCGGTCTTGGTCTTGGTCTTGGTCTTGCAAAAATGCAAGAACCAGACCAAGACTGCAAGACCAAGACCGACTTTGGGCAACACTAAATAAGTCTTCTGATGATGGCCGTGAGACCGAAACGTACGTAAAGACGAACATAATAAGCATATTTGTTAGTGTGACCTATTTCCCGAGAATTGATATATATGAAAATAATAGAGATAAATCATCCGATGAATAGAAATGTGACGTTTACAAGCTGACATGTAAGTCTTGCCCTCAAATATACATTGATCAGACAGAGAGGACTATTAAAATACGAATCAAAGAATATAGGCGTAATTGCGTCAATAATATAGCCGAGTTCACTTTTGCAATACATTTAATTATGTAAAACCATAACTCAAATGATAATTTTAAGATTATACATCTTCACAATAAAAGAAATCATTCTGAATTACCAATAATTGCTTCATAATCTGTGTAATTCGATTTTCCGTTTGTTACTAGTTTAACGTCTAATCGCTTGTTATGTTAAACTGCAATTAGCTAAAATCCCAATAACCACCTACCTAACATTATCATTAATAATGAATATTAGATTATCTATTTTGTTGTAAGTTAGCACTTTGTAATATCGGTTTGAAGAAGGTACGTGTAATACGTCATACATTTGAATGTATTAAATTAGTGAAAATCAAACTTTCAGTAAATATTTCATTTCCAGTCTCAGAAATATCTTAATCAAGCTCTTGGCACTTACGTAATGATAAAGAAGAAGCCGATCCAAATATTTGCAAACACACAACGATACTAAAGCTGAGGTACATTTTTATAACCTGTCACTCACGATGTAACATTAATTGTGCCAGAATGAATTCGAGGTGTTTATATTTTCAATTAACTACTCCCAATTATACGCGATTTTAGCCTTGAATCAGAATGATTATGATAAATACCTTCAACAACAGACAATTATAATATTTAGATGTATACCTTAACCTTATTAATTCACATCCTGATTGATAAGAATGTAGCACGTAAGATGGGTTAGTTTTAATTTAAGGATGTGTCATTGTTAGGATACCTGTTTAATCTCATTAAGAATACATAATGCATTAACGGCATTCTTCAGAGGCTATTTGAATAGTTTGATGAGTTTCGTTTATTAGATCACTGCATCCGCAGAAATAGCTAATACCCGTAAAGGAAGATGTCGGCTCCGCCCAAGTTTCAAGACTTGGTGCATATTTAATATTTCAAATGAGTAAATGTAGCTTAAGGCGTGGAAAGATGTAAACTTAAACTCTATTTCATGTGAAAATTAATTTGAATTGACAGGGAGTTCTATTCCACTATAATACGAAACTATCAGCTACCAAGTAGAAATCAGAGAAAAAATAAGAAAAAATATATGTGTTTTGGAATAGTTTTCCACGAACATAATGTGACTGTCAATATATCAGCTGTCTGTGATCTACACCTCACCTGTCTTGTAGAGATGGTTATTAATCCATAGATCTGTCTGTCATGGAAATTGTACATGATTATATTAGCTTCAAAAACGTCAAAATATATCGAATCTCTTTTACCCAGTTATTGGATTAAGGTTCGAAGAGTTTGTTCTTAAGCGGGTGCCTAAGTCGTATATGCAACATATCTGCCAAGTTTCAAATCGGTCCGCTTAATAGTTTCGAAGACTTCGTCAGTGAGCCAGCATCTGGTTCGAAAGTAGATGTTTTTGTATCCAGTGGTTTACAGACCTTGTTGACATGTATTCGTATATTATAAGAATATTACTAAACAGTGGATTCTGGATTCTTGATATATTTTATATACTCAAAACATTGATGTGTTACAATTTCGATTATTCGTGTTTCTCTTTTTTTTTCGGCGTTGGGCATTTTTAATTGAAATTGGTGCGATGAGGACGCCTTGTGCTAATACAATTAGTTTCAAGAAATATCGCTTTAGAAATAATAAGTCTTCTGCAACATATCGTATATGCAACATATCTGCCAAGTTTCAAATCGGTTCGCTTAATAGTTTCGAAGACTCCGTCAGTGAGTCAGGAGTATTTGCCTTATATATAAATACTAGCTGTTGTCCACGGGCTACGCTCGCAGAAACAGCTAATACCTGTAGAAGAAAGCAAGCAAGTTTGAATTTTTAATAAACCTATTTTTATTTAGTAGAGTATGTGAAACATTTTGATCCAAAATTTTTTATGATTTAACGCGACCCCACGGAAAATGTTTGTTTTGGAGTATAAAACAAAAGTCTAAGATTTCTACCTCCTAAATTGACCGCAACTCCTTTTTTGTCGCCATTTTGTGGTATTTTGGACATTTTTATGGGAAGTTCGTAAAAAAAAATTGCTATCTCCAGTTGTATTGTGATTAAGAAACCAAATTGGAACCCTTTTATTGTCAATGCTTAAGGAACTCCCAGTTCAAATTTCGAGTTCATATGACCTCCCCCTCCCTCGCAATAGATGTATAACTCGGGCAGTTTTCAATCAATTTAGTTGAAATTTGGACTGAAGCTAGGTTTTATGCCCTCAAAACTGCCCTTCAAATTTCAAGTTAAAATATCCGACAGAAATTTGAGTTTAGGTCAATTTTTTAGCTAATTTTCAAATTGAGATATCTCATGTCCTTTTTATCCGATTGACATCTGCTTGGCATCAAATTGTAGGTATTTGCATATATTTTCACGTGGTAATCATCGTTTTTATACTACATTAGCAATACGATACTATTTTAGGTCACAGATTCTGAGGCAAGTAGTATTTCCAGCAGTACTTCCAGTGTATACAGCGTGGCGAGTTCAAGTGGTCGGAAGAGGAAACAGCAATAATATTGAATAAATATGTACAATTTAAAAAAAAGTAAGAAAATCGAAAAATTACAAAAATAAAAAAAAAGCCGTATAAGATAGGGTAGTTCATAAATAATAATTAAACACCCTGGGACGAAACGGTTAGTTAAAAAATTTATAGGCATCTTACTGATGAGTCCACCTTTTCTTTTTTTTTCTTAATTTTTTCAATTTTTTTGTTTTTTTACTTTTTTTTAAATTGTACATATTTATTCAATATTATTGCTGTCTTCTCTTCCGACTACTTGAACTCGCCACGCTGTATACATTGGAAGTACTGCTGGAAATACTACTTGACACAGAATCTGTCACCTAAAATAGTATCATATTGCTGATGTAGTATAAAAACGATGATCACCACGTAAAAATATATGCAAATACCTACAATTTGACGCTAAGCAGATGTCAATCGAATGAAAAGGACATGAGATATCTCAATTTGAAAATTAGCTAAAAAATTGACTTAAACTCGAATTTCTCGGAAACCATTCAATATTTTAACTTGAAATTTGGAGGGCAGTTTTGAGGGCATAAAACCTACCTTCAGTTCAAATTTCAGATGAATTTGGTTGAAAACTGCCCGAGTCACGCAAGTTCCCATGCATTTATGTATATATATATATATATATATATATATATATATATATATACATACATCTATTGCGAGGAAGGGGGAGGTCGGATTAACTTGAAATTTGGACTGGGAGTTCCTTGAGCATTGACAATAAAAGGGTTCCAGTTTGGTTTCTTAATTCTCAATACAACTGGAGATAGCAATTTTTTTTTACGAACTTTCCCTAAAAATGTCCAAAATACCCCAAAATGATGACAAAAAAGGGGTTGCGGTCAATTTAGGAGGTAGAAATCTTAGACATTTGTTTTATACACTAAAACCAACATTTTCCGTGAGGTCGCGTTAAATCATAAAAAATTTACCGATATCACTTACTTTTTGGTTTCACATACTCTACTAATTGAGTAGAAACATCTTAAGATGCGAAATGACTTAACATTACACTCTATGTCATGTGAAAGTTTATTTGAACTGACAGGGATGTCTATGATATTGAATCGTCTGTCACGGACATTGTGTGACTATCAATCTATCAGCTGTGTGTCAGGTAAATGTTACCATTCTTTTTGATAGGTATGTGTTGTCTGTCATATCGTGGACAGTCTGAACTGTGATAATAATCCTCCAATCTATGGATCTGCCTGTCATGGAAATTGTGAGTGATTATGTTAACAGTCACAAACATCAAAATATATCGAATCCATTTTATTCCGTTTGGGATTGAGCCTTGGAAAATCCGTTCTTAGCGAGTGCCTACGTCTTATTAAGGAACATCATTATCTGCCAAGTTTCAAGTCGTTCCGCTTTATAGTTTTGGAGTTTTCTTCAGTCGGTCAGTCAGTCAGTGAGTGAGTGAGTGTTATTTGCCTTATACAGATATAGATAAAATCAAAATAACAAAGTAAAATGGGCACCAACGTAGTATGGTTGTGACTAGATAAATATAGATAGACTGCACTTTGCTACAACTTGTGCCTCAAAAAATGACTTGTATTTTCCATCATACCAGTCTTCGCTTACTTTGTAGTGTGATAGACAATTAGCTTATTATTCTTATGTTAGTATTATATATAAATATGGGACCACCCACTACTAAAATTTAAAATTTTCTTAGTAATTTTGATATTCACGTAGCGTATAAAACGCAGAATAATTTAGCTAAGTATATCAAAAATAATAACGATAAATCATGCGATGAAGACATCGGTACGGTTTATATGCTGACATGTGCTCTATGATATATATTGGTCAGAAAGGAAAGACCTTTAAGAAACGGATCATAGAACATAGGCGCAGTTTCTCAATAATAAATCGGATTCAACCTTTGCGTAATATTTAATCATGGAAAACCATAACCTAATGATAATTTCAAGATTCAGAATAAAAGTAATAAATCAAATTTGCTAGAAATTGATAATTATAAGAAGTCCTATCGAACTATCATCAAATAATATTCCCTTGTTAAATTTGTATAATTTGATTTTGCCGGTGAACCTTAACTCAGACGTTCTCACAGGTAATTTTTTTATCCAACGCGAACTCAGATGATCATTAGCGATTGACCTTAACGTACGCATGAACTCATATAGTCTTTATACTTACTTTACCATATACACATTGTTTAACAAAATTGTCAAATATTTTTGGTTTTTGATTCAAGATTTTAAAAAGATCAACTTTATGATTTCAAATCAATTTATTGATTTTGTAACTTATTCATTTTAAAAAGTCTTTAAATTCAATTTTTCTATTTTTTTAACTGTTAAATTTTGAATTCAGTGAAGGCGTAGTTGTTTTATGCAAGTTTTGGTATTTGCCTACATTCATTATTTTCTAAAGAATTTAACAGGCAATATACTTGAATTTGAATTCTTTTTACAACATCAAGATATTGAAATACGTTTAGGTGAGAATTTGTGCAATAATTATTAAATTTATTATGAAATCTCTCACACGCATTTGCAGTCTGGAGGAAATATTGTGGTGTCGCCAATGTAATCGTCTACCATGTAGTCGCAAAATAGTTGTAATTTGTGTGTAAACGTTGTTTTTTTGAACAATAATTGGATGTTCCATTCATAAGAATGAAGTCGCAATTGCATGAGCTAATTAAATTAGTTTGCGTTGAAAAAATAATAATATTGGTAATTTGATCATTTACCAGCAATAATAAATCGTCCTTCACTGTTTTAATCTTATTTCGTTGAGTAAAATTTGAATATCTTTTGGTTCCTTCTGTATGTAATACCTCTTCTGGACAATGTATTAGAAGATTATCGAAATTTGGGTTCCCTAGAATCGGCTAGATAGCTACTAAATACGAAATAAAGGATGTTTCCAAATATCATCACAAATTATTCAGTCGTTGGACATTTCCGTAAGTATATTAGTATAAAAAATATTTCTAGTTTTTTAAATATATTTTGCATTTACATTCAACCATCTGAGTTCATGTACGGGATTAGAGCACCCCCACTGTTATAATCCTATCTGGTACTTTACCGTCTCAGTTCAAGTCCGTCCGTCATTGAACGCGTTTGGTCAAATCGACCGCATGCCCACTTTTTAGTTCCTGTTTTTGTTAATAAATCTAGCTAGCATACCAGTCTGGTGGTAAGAATCAACGATATTTTGTCCCAAGCTTTTAAATATATTTGTTTGTGTTCAACTATTTGTTCTATGACAAAATCGAAAAAATATAATTTCGAAGGATCTACAATTGTTTTTGCTTCTCTGGCTTCTCCAACTACTCTAGTGTCAGTATATTTCTACTCCGAGTCTTCGTTTTTGACCCAGAAAATGTACTCCACAACGTTCGTTTTGTCGCTTCTCAAAACTAGACTTGAGTAAACGCGCGGGGTCAAAACCATCAACTCAAACAGAAACGAAATATATACCAATTAAGAATTAAAATAATGTTACACCTGTCTGTAGTGGAAACATCACCTCGAGAATTTATGAAAGGCCATCACCATTATAAAATATGAAACAGAATTTATTGCACCATTGACAGGCGCGGATCCAGACTTGTTTTTCGGGGGGGGGGGGGAGGAGTCACTCTCAGACATGCATACATTAAAATTGACAAAAGCTTGTCTTAATCACATACGATATTGTTTAAATTAAAATCCTTGTAATAATCAAAATAAATTGGCTCACAGATGTAGTTACAGATGTAGTGCTGACTTTACAATTTTTTGTCGTTTACCATATCAGTTTATTCTCCTAAAAAAAAATTTTTTTGTTCACATTGGGGGGGTCATGACCCCCGTGACCCCCCCCCCCCCTGGATCCGCTACTGACCATGGGTTACACACCTAGGTCATTGGTCGGGACTGCTGTGCCCTCCGATGACATCGCAGCAATCGCGCGGTCGGTAAGTAGCTTCAGCTCAAAACACCGATGATCAGAACCACTAATACGACCTTGTGGCCTGGGTATAGCGTGCGGAGCTCGAACAAAAGATCTTAATATTTTGTCCAATTTTTCTCAAATTTCAAGACTATGTTCTTCTCTGCCGGAGCAGAGAATTCGATGACATATATAGTCTTGATTTGTTTATCATGGAGGGCAACGTCAGGTATATCTGCTTGTATGAACGTCACTGTCGGAATCGGGTAATTGAAGTAAATCTGGCTCTTGTCGTTTCCCACAACAGACTCAATATCTCCTGGCTTGTAATGAGCACCGGCTCTTGATCTATTCCGTTCGAGTGCCTTAGATGGTAATACAGCACTCGCAGGGCCGCATTATGGCGATGGGTGTACGCTGAGGCCGCTTTAATTGGACATGCTGACAGCAGGTGGAAATACGTCTGAGGCGCCTTTCGACAGGCCCTGCAGCTGACATCAGAAACCAGCACACCCATCACGTTGCGGTGATAGACCAAGGTGCTGATTACGCCATCTTGGCAAGCTGTGGTAAACCCGTCGGTCTCGGATGTAAGCCCGGCTGACCTTAGGTAGCCGAAGGTTAGCCTGGTTGAAAGCCGAGCGTTTCGATGTTTCAGTAGAAAACACCGTGTATCGGCTTATCAACATGCCGCCTGGGCATAAGATCTTGCTCCATTTACCTGGGCTTTCAGACGAGGAGGTTGAAACTTGAGGTTGCCCTCTAGTTAGCCTTCTCGACTGATGTGAATTTTAACGATAAATGCTCCCACTTCGGCCAATTCGTGATTTTTGACAATGCACAGGAGGGGTCCTGGATTTCTAACTTAACAAGCTATATTCAGAACCACACTTCGATGCAGACCCTCCAGACTGAGGATTCCTCTAGTTCCCCGGTGACGTGAGATATAAACGAGAGGAACGAACGATCTAGGATGAAAACTGTGATGGATATGCATAATTTCCCCGGTGTCTTTGTCGAGTCTATGCAGCTCATCGACCGTCCATTTAATCACTCCAAAAGAGTGAAGCAGGACTGGAACGGCAAGCATATTTGTTGCAGACGCCTTGTTTTCACTCGAAAGTTCGGAAGACCAAATCTTTCTATCAAGCTTTCTGTACTTGCCACGGAGAGTCACCTTTACCTGGGAAGTGTCATCTGCAGGAATCTGTTCAATTCCCAGGTATTGATAGGTCTCTCCAACATCAAGTTGTTCAAAGATGCTTCCGTCGGCAAGCTTTATATTCTCGTGCATTTTCGGAGATCGTCCTCTCCTCAAATGAAACACTGAGCACTTGTTCAATCCCAACTCCAAGCCTACGGCTATTGTACATTATTGAACCACGTTGAGAGCTTGATTGGCATACAATTTCAGATCATCAATGTGAAATAAATGGATCATCTGATGCCTCCAGTCGTTCCGTGGTGCAGAGTAATATCCACGAGTCCGTCTTGACGCAATGGAGAGTGGCAGCAGTTAGATGTTGAACGAGAAGGGACTCAAAAAATCTCCTTGCGAAACACTCATCTTAAATGTGACCAATTATGTCAAAACTCGTCGTGTGCCTGATGTGATGGTAAAATAAGTCTTCCAGAGTGACAACATATGTTCTATGCATCTCACTATTGGAGTTAGTACCGTAAGGCATTGGAGCAAGTATAATAATAGCTCAGGTAATGTTGAATCAATTGCCTTGCGGTGGTCAATCCAGGTCATGGAAAGGTTGCGCTTGTAGAGTATGAAGTCCTGAGTAGCTCATCTATCTAACACCAGATTATCAAGATGAATAAACGTGAAACATATATATTTCAATGAAATTGACCGAGAAATGTTCTGGGTAAGTATAAACAAGCTTAAGGTTTCTTTGCCTGATTTTTTTACGTTTATTGATCTTGATAATCTCATGTTAAATCATCTAAGCTATCTTCATAATTCAGAAAATTTAATCTTTAATGTACTCACACGAAATTGTGAACGTCATTCCATTTATCGAAAATTAACTATTTTAAAACCGTTTTCGACCCGGTTTGTGGCTATCACGACCTTTTAAAAGGTTCAAAGTTAACATTTCGACAATTTTTATTACTATATTAATTTGTATTCATTATTGTTTTACAACTGAAATAAACAGGTATGAAATTTGTAGGTTATTGATGATGTCAGTGTGACAGTGACATAATTATTTCAAACGGTAACTAAGACATACGTTTTAGATTCCACAACCACCCTTGATCAAGATACTTTTTGATATCCCGATATAATATATCATACGCATATATTCAACCTGTGGAAGTATCCGAAATTTTCATTTTAAGATTACAGTGCCGTCATCGATGTGACGTCACCGTATATTTAACGTGTGTTCACTCAGAAGCGAATTTTGATTCTTTATGTGACAGCAGGTGCTAGTATAAAACAAAGTTATGTTAGAGTGTGAATAATTCTAACAGCAGGTGTCAGTATAAAACATAGGTATAGTTGTAAAATACGTTATGCAGACCATTTGAATTCAATTACAATGTAACATGGATTATAATTTGATGACTTTTATTAGCTTTTTCCAAATCATATCCAATATATTCCCTGTTCCCAAAATCATACATTTGGCCCGCAGAAAGTTATTTTTGCTAACAAAAGTGAGGGAAGTCAGTGATTGACTGATCACCGTTCATTTGTGATGAGACAACCTACATCTGCGAATGCTCATCACATTCTAATATATAGAAATGTCTATTTTCGGCACTTCTAGAAATTGATTTCATGGGACGATTTCATTCTTTAGCGATATTTACAGTATAATTATGGAATATCATTATCAAATCTAGTGCACACTAGATTGATATAGTGATCTGTCAATGAGAAATCCCGAAACAATATTTTTTCCAAAGTTAAAATTAAAAAAATTGATTTTCAGAAAAGACCTGGCCAAGACGTAGAAAAACGGGAAGTGGAAGAAACTGCCTTTCACATCATGTTGGAATTCCCCGCTTTGGCCTTACTCCGGCGAAGTACTACTGCCATAGTAAATTATGGAAACCAGCATCAGCAATATTCTGGGTTTCTGGCGCGCCACCAATCTGCTAGAATAGATTGTACTGATCATGTGAGGCACAAGGGGCCCAATGTGGCAGCCTACGTGCATTGAGAGGTTACACTTCTGCCCTGTAATGATTATGATGAAAACTAGAGAGTTAAATGGAAAATATCAATGAAATATTCAGCAGAAATATATCTTTTTGACTTTTGATTTAAGTTATTGCTTTGGAAAACTTAGAATAACAAGTTCATTATGCCTGTCAAAATTCAAATAGGAGCAGCTGGTAATACAAGAAATAAAACGGTTCATCATAAGAATTAATAACTGAAAAAAATATTTGATAGAATGTTCATAGTTCCTGGGATGAGAAACATAGATGAGACATCTGAGGCTTTTTTGTGTACTGCGAAACATGGCATCACTTTTTTCTTCCACTATGCTCATTAACTCAATAATAATATTACTGTTTGCGTAGTAGTGGAGGCCAATTGTTTAGATAATTTGCGCTCCTGGTGTCGTGACCCAGCTCAAAATGTTTGTATTGATGAGACCAACAAAATCTTAGCTTTTCTATTGAATATATTTGGTGCAACCCTTTCGTTTCTCCAGAAAACAGGTTTTTGACCATTTTAAGGGGTCTTTTTTAGAGTTTTATTTTTGTTTGGACCCCAAAGACTTTTGGCTAACGTTCGCGACTTGGACGCTTTTTTGTCGTTGCCCAAGGAATCTTCAGTCCAAATTTTGAGAGTCTGGGTTCACCCCGCATCCTGGAATAGGTGTATATAAACGTTATTTTAGGGAAAAATTAAAATTGGACTATTCTGTCCAAATCTTCACCGAATTGAATGAAATTTGGTGAAAAGGTAGGCCATGGAGACTACAATGAGTGTTCCAAAGATGAGATCAAACAATTCAATATTTCTGATGGAAATCCAAATTTGCCGAAATGGTCGTAGCGTACTCTACTCGGGCTAAAATGAAAGGTATTTTATGTAGTTTAAGGAGGTTTAGTTCCGTATTAACTTTTTTCCGATAAAGGGTCCAAAATCTGTTTTTTTGTAGAAACAAAAGGGTTGCATCAAATATTTTTAATAGAAAAACTAGGGTTCTGTTGGTCTCATCAATAGGAACATTTTGAGCCCGGTCACGACATCAGGCACGCAAATTACAAAAAAAGCACAACTCGCCTCCATTATAGACCGTTTGGTTCAGTTTTCATTCTCTGGAAAATAACATTTTCCGGAACATTTCCGGATATTTTCTGTTTAGCTGATAAACTATGGGTTTGATGAGATATGTAGTTCCAGAGACTTTTCGGGGCGAGGAGGCGCTTTGTATGCTTATATTTGATGATGAATAGCATCTGAACGTAAAAACTTCTAAATATAAAAGTTATGTTAGGAAAGCTTTAATCTCTAATAATTTTTCTTATAACTTTTTACTATTACATTACTCAGATAGTTACATTTTAGTTTTGATTGCAGGTACCTTGTTGAATAATTGTTGTTGAGGTGAACACACCCCAGGTGATTTCACAAAAACACAATGTGTTAATGTTTATGATTTATCCTTACAAAATTAAAATATTCATCTATGTGGAAAATTCAATAGTGTTACACAATGACTAATCTAATTTGTGTTGTTAATGTCATTGAAATATGAAGGAACAGAAGAACCTAAGTTTTGTAATATAATGACACCGAAACATGTTTCTATTATTGCTGGCAAGCAATAGACGTTCTGATTTAAGACGGTGCCGATCAGAGCACTGTGTTGAACATCTGTAGTGATCTAGTAATCATATCATCTTTGAGGCACGATTCCATAAATTCTTCTATGGTAATAACGCCGTCTTGATTAAGATCTAGCTTTCGGAAGACCCTGTCAATTTGTTCTCTAGCCTTTCGATCATCTTCAACTTGATGAGCTCGGCGACCCATTAATTCGTGTATAGCTCCCACAATTTCGCCAAGCTCCGCTCTACTGATACAGCCATCCCCGTTGATATCATACAACTTGAAAGTCCATCGCAGTCTCTCATATACTGAACCACGGAGCAACGTGGAGAGTGTTATTAATAAATCCTGAAACATAGGAGAGAATCAATAGAGGTATGTATTATAAAATTGGGTGATATTAGTGATGATAATAAAAACGCTAGATGAACAATAACTCCAAAATAGCTCATTATTATTAAAAATATTGATTTAATTATTCGAGCAATTGAATATGGATAGAAACAAAATATCTGTTAAAAATGTAAATGATCAAATGAAAGAAGAATTACTTTGTTTTTATATGACTTTTAATAATATAGTCCAGGCATTTAAGGAGGAAAATCGACGATTTTTGTCCGAATTTCCGCGAGGTCTATTTTTGGTCTATTCTTATGTATTTTGACACGCTGAACACGATGGTGTAGATTAAATTTGGCTAAATCTTGTTCTCGAAAAACTATATCCATTTTTTGGACCCGAAAATCGCCATTTTCCGACTTTTTGAGTTTTGAGACAAAACTATGGGTTTTATGGAAAAATGTTTTGAACAAAAGTTGTTGTAAAAGTTAATAAGCAATTTTTGGCTTCAGTCCCAAGTCCATTCGAGGTTGTGGGCCCAAGATAGGGCCCATTTAGTGTGTCTTTGGCACACTGAAAAATTGAGTATATGTCTAAGAGTTTTTGTTTTTTCATATTCTGTTTTGGTGGAAAGTGGTATATTTATTCTCTTTTTATTTGGTTTTTGGTATTTTGACCTATCTAATTTTTTGGCGTAACAATCGGCCATTTTGAAAAATCCGTATTTTGATAATTTCAGACGAAATACTGATGTTATCAATTCAAAACCAAAATTATTCGAAAATTCATTCTGCATATAATGTACAAAATTCAAGCATTTTGATTGAAAGACATAACTTGAGCGCTATTTTGAAAATTTTGGACCAACGAAAAATTCAAATTTTTTGAGGTTAGAAATTTTTCACGGAACCCAAATTGTACGGTCTATTAGAGGTTTTGATAGCAAGTATTTTAGGTTCAAGCAGATCGATTTGAGTTGAGTAGAAATAAAGCTATCCTAATAAATGTGTTTGGGGCTCTAGAGGGCTCAATTTTGGGCCTATCGACAAAAATTTTGGAGCATATTACAAAGAAATATTTAGGTTTTGAACAGCCTACGGAGATTCGTTCATAATTCCAAGTTATAACGAATTTTATCATAAAAAACTAGCACGGAATTTCATTTAGCGGCAATAAACGAGCATCGGTACAATAGATTCCGCGCGCGAAATTATGGTTTTTTAAATATTTTAAAATGCACCTGGAGCCGTAATCGTTTGTTATGAATGTGTGAGTGTATGTAGACGTGATAACGTGTATATGTGACCGTGACATGATGTTTTTATAGGGTGTTACATAACAAATTTCAACATTTAAACAAAAAATAAGATTAAAAAATAATTTTGTTTTTTTTCACATACGTATTTCTTTTTTGTTTTTTACATTTCATATTTATTAGAAAATTATCTATATGTCTGATTATTCACAAATACCCTAAGTTTTCGTTATCACTGTCAGCATATATTGCTAATGATGATTAATAATCAAACAGATACAAAAGTATGAAGTACACAATAAACAGTTAAAGTATAAATGGGAACTAAAGTACAATATAGGGTTAATGAAATTACAATTTCATTTACAAGTAAGGGATCATCGAAAATTCCAACACATATAGATCTCGGGAAAATACAGTGTCAATCAAGAAACAATTTGTGTATTGGGATAATTATTATTTGATATAGCCTAAGAGTGATTTCAAAGACAAAGTTGAGTATAGGTCTAACTGATAATTTAGGATATTGTTATAGGATAGGATTTTTTGACACCTTCATAAGTCTCTATTATGTAAAATGCTCAGGTTATATTAATCAGGAAAAATATGATCTGTTTTGTAAAAAATGGTAAGCAAACGTTGAGTCTGTTTTATCAAGCCTGAAAGAACGGAAACGTTCTTGGTATCTAAGTTTAAAATTACGACAATTTCAACCAATATTAAAATTATCACAGCCTGAGCTCTCTAGGTTTACTACATCTATTGGTTTTGTCGTGAGCATTATATATAAGATGGCACAGTTCATTTTTTGGTTTGAAACTGATTTTGAAATGATGGTGTGATAAAATGTTAGCAATATTTTCGCATAGGGAACCAAAATACGGCAGAGAAATGAATTTTGTTGATACAGCTATGTGTTTTATATATGGGTGAATATTGCAATCAGTTGATTGTTGCTGTTTGCGTTTAATTAATTTTGTTATTCGAAAAACCATTATTGATACCCATATCACTCAATAATTCATAGAGCGTTTTCAATACCATTGTTAAAAGAACAGCTCACTATTGAATTGGAAATTAACCGCAAGCAACAACAACTAACTTATCACAATATTCACCTTATATAAAACACATAGATGTATTACCAAAATTTATTGCTCTGAGGTATTTTGGTTTCGTAAGCCAAAATATTGCTAACATTTCATCACGTCATAGTTTCAAACCACAAAATTAACTCTGCCTAAAGACAAAACAATTATAGGTAGATCTTGTCGTAATTTTAAACTTAGATACCAAAAATATTTTTGTTCTTTTAGACAGAACAGATTCAACCATTGCTGACCTCACAAACATGTCATAATTTCCTTAATTTAGATAACGTATTTTACATATAAACCAATGGTTTGGAGAGACAGGAGAGAGAGGAGAGAGAGGGGACAGTGGAGAGACGGAAGAGGGAGGAGAGAGAGGAGATATAGATAAGAGAGAGAGAGAGAGAGAGAGAGAGAGAGAGAGAGAGAGAGAGAGAGAGGAGAGAGAGAAGAAAGAGGAGAGAGAAGAGAGAGAGGAGGGAGTTCGTTGCAGGGAATGAGGATCTGGCAAGAATTTCGAAATGGGGAACTGCGAGTTTAATGCAACCAAAACTCAAGGTTGTATTTCCTCCAAGAAGACGAATCTCACAATCCATATGATGATGTCACAGATCTTATTCAACCAGACAGCAATAATACAATCATAATTTGGAAGGTGTTTATGGAATACGAAGTTTCAAATACAAATGGAATGCATGCCTAGGAGATTCAAAACAAATTACAGATATAATATTAATATATTCTGTAATTAACAGCAGGTTTATCACAGACAGATTAATTTTAATTACGTTTATTAAAACAAAATGTTAGTTTATTAGTTGATTACTGAAAAAATGATCCAGTATTAACAGAGCCATTCATTAACTAATCAATGACAGAGCTAAGAACTAATTTAAAAAAATGCAACTGAATTTCACGCAGCTGAACATTATTTTAGCTACTACATGAGCTGTGGCATTCAACTTGCGGGAAGGAAGAGAATAAGTTGCAATTTTTTTTATTCTATTCGTTGGATAAATGCTTTGGGAATAAAAAATTAATCTATCGAAAAACGAGCGAAATCTGAAAATTTAAAAGTTAATAAAAAAAAACCGAATAGTGTAACTATCAAACTTACTGAAATTCTGGAGAGTTGGGTCAATTCAATAACATAATGGCTACCTATGCCGGCAGAATCAGCTAATACCTGTTATAGAAGCAGATGAGGTGTCGGATCCGCCGCCGCGATGCCATTCCCCAAATTACCAGACTTAATGTATATCCCAAATCATCTACATACCGTTAGAAAAATACGGGTTGAGAATATAGTAAATTTATTACAGATTCTTCTAGACATCACATAACTAGGCTAGCGATAGTAGCTGAAATAGGTGATTCCACTACTGTGCCGAATATGTGTCCAAAATATTGTTAACCGTATTGAAAATAAGTGCATTCTAAAGAAAACTTTACTCCATTTATAAATTCAGACTGATCTGTGTGGTCTTTAAGCTCTGCCCAACTTTGCTACTTAATGCTGATTTGATTGGTATATTTGTGAATAAATAAACAATATTTAAGGAAATTAATTGATGATCTATGAGTATTGATTGATTTTTTGAAAACTCATTAAAATTAATTTTTTGGTATTATATTATTAAAATATTTAGATAAAAATTTTGCCAAATTATAGGTAGCGCACCAATACTGCTTACAATGGGTCTTATATGCATATCAGTTTTATGCATTATTTTATAGATATATGGTACCCATTATGGCAAATTAATTTATTTTTCATGTCAATAGGGATTAACAGTTTCTTGTATCATTTGTTTATCAATTTAATCACGAGTGATTACTGATTCAATGATGTTCTAGGTTCACTGATGAACCACCTGCCCAAATACGTGAATGATAGGCAATCTATAAGAAGCTAAGCTTGAGCGGCTCTTTTGAACTTTAGCCACCAGTTTCAATGGCCTTGAAGCGCTTGCCCTTTCAACTGGATGTGCAAGTTTGAAATTGAATTTCGCACAAATCCAACCTACAAAAATGTAACTCCGATTCAGGCTCTTTGCACGAAATTTCTATTTCATTCAATTCTTGATGGACATACTTAATATCAGATGTGATTTTAGCTGTACTAACCAATATTTTAAATAGTACATTGTTGATAAAACTGTAAAGAAAACAAATTTTAGGCAGTAACTTCTTCAACAAAAGTTTAAAAAGGAAATTCCAGTAACTGGCTAGGTAATTTCAAATTATCTTTGGATATGTTCATTGCTTCATCACGTCCAAAGGATTAGAACGTCAAGTAACTAACCGGAATTTTTTTTTGCATTTTTTGGCGTTAAAGTGCTAATTTCCAGCTTTAATGTTCCTTTGATAACATTTGTAATATCGAAGTGAATGATTCCAAATGTGTAATAAACAATAACAACATAAACTAAAGATATATTTATCCCAGTAACAGAATAAAATAAAAACGGTATTTCAACTAATTTGCTTTCGTTTAAAAACAATAACAGAATAGAAGTACAGAATCAACTAAATCAGCGGACAGCAGAGAACTATAACCTACCCTAACAGCTCTCGCCCAATACGATAGCTTAGCAAGAGCATATCCACCCGAAAATAACCGAGTATCGACGATGGATTCTGAAACTTGATTTGATTCTTTATATTATTTCAAGATTCATTTCTTATAGATTACCTTTCTTCGGTACTACTTATGTGTCTGATTATTACTGCTGTTTTGAATTTTGTTCAATTTCATATTATTTTCACATTATTGCATTAATTATTGTTTCATCACTCCTTCACATGTGTTATTTATCTGGATGATTTACATTTTGTATGCTATATTCGAGAATTGGCTAATTTAATATGGTTATTTGATAAAAGGTGAAAACAACTGCTACTCTTTTAAAGATAAAACTATTTGGGATTCGTAATGATTGGCTTTCTACTCGCTAGATTATAATTAGATACTCACCCTAAAACTAATAGCCCCGTTGCAGTTAACATCGAAGGCTTTGAACACATAGTGGGCATATATACTCGAATCTGAAAATGAAACATTAATTAGGTTCTCAACATAGTCCATTTCGAAATTCATAGAGACTGCAATTACACAGGATTAAAGGAGAGTTAGAGGCCTTGCTAAATCGCTACTACCAATATTCATTTTAATTTTAACGTTTTCTGCAATTTATGGGATATAATTATTAGTTTAATCGAGTTGGCCGTTACTTGCTGAATATCCATAACTTATAACTTTATATGTTCTAAATATCTACTAACACGTGATGCATTTTGTTATTACTATAGTTTTGTCCAACACAAAATGGTACCACGTTGTGTTGGACAAACTATATTTAGTAATATACCGCGTGTTTCTAATTCAACTCTCATCGTTTGGGATTAGTCGAGGAAATAAAGCATTCCACATTCTAAACCCGGCGCAGTTGGATTGGATTGAGATGCGGTCTTCTGCATTCGATTCAGAAAGTGATTTAGAACATTTGTTCGGTACGTGTTCTTTGCGGAAAAAATTTATTGCATTTCTACAGTCAAAGAATGCTTTTTTCTGAGTGCACTTTTTGAGGTGAATAAAAAAAAAGGACTCGAATTGGTTTCTCGGGGGTTTCTGGGGTCGCTGAACACGAATATGCTATCAAGAAAATTCCCTGAGGTCCCCTTGGACCTCCCATAGGGTATCCGGGCATCCTGACGCCCTAGATATCGATGAAATTAATTAAAAATTATTTTTAATGTTTGTGTTCAAGAGGTGATGTAAAGGTTGCTAGTGATGATTACGACGTGAAAAAACTCTTCTGCAAATACCTGGTGTACCCTGAGTCCGGGTAACCACGTCATCTTCTAGGAATTTGTTAATTTTTCTTAATTAAATGTAACAAATTCTAGCTCTCGGGGGTTTTCAAAGTCACTTCTTTACATCCACAATCACACAAGCTAGCAGCATATAATTGTATGATACATAGATTAATTAATGTCCCATTTAGAAAAGATAATTTCCATTTGAAATTAAATAGAATCATAGATATTGCCAAAAATAACGGTTATAATGTCAAGATAATTAATAAAATACTCCTAAATAAACTCAATAAAAAAGCCTTAAACGTTATTTATCCGCAGATTAATGATAATACAAAATCAAATTTCACATGTCTAACATATTTAGGAAAACATTCACTAAAAATATTTCAATTCCTTAAAAAATAGAATAAAAACGTTGCCTTTAAAACAACAAATAACCTGCTCGTATATTAATAGCTCGAAATCTGAAAAAGATAAATTAAAGAAATCTGGAGTTTACAGACTGAGATGTGATGATTGTAGTGCTTTGTACATAGGACAAACTGGGCGCAGTTTCAGCGTAAGGTTCAACGAACATTTGAGTTACAGGCTCCAAAAAGAGGACTCTAATTACGCGAATCACCTGTTAGAACATAACCTCAATTTTACCCTTAATCCCGATATTCTACATATTCAGGAAAAAGGACATAAACTTAATATACTAGAATCCATAGAAATATTGAAACACTCAAAAAACAATAATAATGTAATATTAAATGATCAAATCGATAGATATATATATATATATATATATATATATATATATATATATATATATATATATATATATATATATATATATATATGTATCTTTTTAACAATTTTGTAAATTCACTCCCACCATTATCCACCCCCATCCCTCAATTTGTACCACATTCTGATCCCTAATATTTAAGGAAATACTTTTAGGTTTAGCTTCAGTTGATAACTCCTTGCTTTGAAAATGCCACAGTGTGGTGAAACAATTTGTCAGCATTTTAAAATTAAATGTTAAAAGTTTTGTGTGAAATTTGAGTTTTATTCTCCAACTTCCGAAGTAAAACAAATTCCTAGAAGATGACGTAGATACAGAAGGCTCCAGGGACCAGGAAACACCCCCAGGTAATTTGCAGAACATTGCGAGTGTCATAGTCGTGATCGGCGACTTTAAAAACCCCCGAGAGCTAGAATTTGTTACATTTTATTAAGAAAAATTAACAAATTCCTAGAAGATGTCGTGGTTATACAGACTCAGGGTACACCAGGTATTGCAGAAGAGTTTTTTCACGTCATAATCATCACTAGCAACCTTTATATCACCTCTTGAACAGTTAACAAACATTAAAAATTATTTTTTAATTAATTTAATCGATATCTAGGGCGTCAGGATGCACGGATACCCCGGGTAGGTTCAAGGGGACCTCAGGGAATTTTCTCGATAGCATATTCGTGTTTAGCGATCCCATAAACCCCCGACAAACCAATTCGAATCTGTTTGACGCATAATTCACCAAGTAATAATTTGTTTTATAATGTGCACTCAGAAAAATGCATTTTTTGGCTGTAGAAATGCAATAAATTCTTTCCGCAAAAAAAAATACCAGACAAATTTTCTAAATCTCTTTCTGAATCGAATGCAGAAAACTGCATCTCAATCCATCCAACTGCGCCAAGTTTGGAAGGTTTGGTCTATTTTAGTGCTTTATTTCCTAGACTAGATCTCGGAAAGTATAAGAGATCGGAAACTTCTTAAATTGGGGTAAAGTTGTCTATCGATGAGCCCGATACACCATGATGTTTCTATACTTTTTGAAAAAAGAACATAAGACTAACAACATATTTACTTTCTATGAACCAATCTTTTTCCATAGCATCAATTATTGAATGCACGTTTTGGTTTCGTTATATTACTCAAAGATTTATTAAAATCTAGTCAGGGGATTTTTAATTATTTCACATATCTTCATAACAAAGATTACTGAAGTGGCATTCATTTACTAAAAAGTAAAATTGTCTATACAATATCTTACATTACCACTTCACATCCTTCTTGGATAGTTGACGCTGATTCCATCTTTATACCTTAACTTTGATTCTTTATTCATTTTCCAGTTTTATTTGTATAACACTTCCTCAGCACCGTAACAAAAAAAATAATAATAGTAAAAACACCGGTAGAACAATATACAGAAGTTTGATCCCAACTTTTACCAGTATCTGCTCCGCGATATCTTTCGGCAACTTATATTTCGATGGGGACAGTGCCTCAACGGGTGATTTTTCTCTCTGTTCAATCATTGTAGATTGTCTCGTAGCGTAGTTACAATGCTGTATGCATACATTCTTAAAAATGAATTCGTTTAACCGAATATGATTGCTCGCTGGGCTCAAGGTTGAGGCATATACTCTACAGTTCAAGAAAGATGACCGGTCGGAAGAATGGCACGGAAGTCGCATGTGGTCCACAATAGCTACATAGCATATAATACTACTTTACTAGAGCTCTCTATGTGTGTGCCTGTTTATTTATACTTCTTTCCGCATACTCGATAAAACATAGAAGAGTAAACCAACTGGATTTTCAGCTTTACGACGCGACGTCATTACAATTCATCTGCTGTACAACTATACATTATTGAGTCAGTATGAGCGGTGTATAAGATTAATGTGAAAGTATAAGAGAGAGAGAGAGAGATACGCATCATATTGTTAATAGTATAAATAGAAGAAAAGATTGTATTTTGCGATTGGGAAAGAAGAGGGGACAACTTATCAAGTAAGAATTAGAGATGGGCTGCTATGCAGTGATTTGTTGTTATTTACCAACTGTTGTTTCATAAATGCAGCTCCATGACAATTATTTTAGGATATAGCAGTAATAGCACTTGATTTTATGTTTATGTTATTCCCCTTTAGAAATAGGTAGGTAACAGTTTCGCCTATCCATAATATAAAATATTGGTATGTCTCGTTAGTTGAGGGTTACTGACATGCGCCTTATAAATCACGCCCATTTTATTCCAGGATAGGGATACATGCTATTCTCATCTGCGTCGATTCTTTATCGCACTTATTAACTATCAATACCCCGATCGATCTGACTCAAGCTGTATGTTCCTTCTTAGAGCGGTTTTTTCGCCGACAGAGAGAATTGTAATAGTAGTCGTAGTATTAGTGAATGCCCTAGAAGTTATTCCTAAAAGTTATACTAGTGTGGGGTGAATATTATAGTTACCTACAGTTAGATAAAGTGAATAAATTTAAATAAAATAGCTATTGTTTCACTAAATCGAACTTTTAATGGTTATTTTATTTAAGTTTAAAATGAATTTTGATCACGGAATGGCTGATTATATTCAATTTATAAAGTGAATAGTTTATTATGTTTGTGTGTATATACGTTCTATCCTTGTAAACATATTTTTGATAGTTCGTTTACACATAAAACCTATAAATACCTATCGTCGTAGGATGATCATATATTTCAACACTCAATCACCCATAATTAATGATACGGATCTAAAATATTGTAGGTGTATGTGAAACTATTAACCCACGATCTAACGTGTACATTCTTTTAGTTGCATTTGGTTAGTTTTATTTAATTTTCATTAAAGCCAGGGAGTACGTGAGTAAATGCAAGTTAACAGAAACATGCATTTATCAAACTTATTAAATCGGAGTACCTGATGACGCATACACCCACAGCATAAATTCTCAGAAGTTTATGATAAATAACCTATTTTTTGGCCAGAGAAGTTAAAAGTCGTAGAAAACAAATTAGCCGTTGACGCAATTCAAACTGTTTCCGCTTCTGAACCAAAACATCTAGTTCAATATGTTTCCTGTTCTAGTTCTGATACGTGAAAAATATCTGGACTATCATCTGAGACATGTTTTTAATTTTATTCGTAGCCCAGGTATTTTGCATGTACAATAAAAAGTTACAACTTACAGTTATATCGTGATTATAGTAGTTATTGAAACTTGGTAGTATTTCTTTTAAATGGATACAATAAAAGCCGCGTCAACTTTGTTTGAAGTTCCACCGTTGATCTATTTGCTATAGCGAAATATGAAAGGGTTTTCTAAATATTCAACTTCCCAAGAAAGGATCATGGATTTGTATTATGTTTGCATAGAGTGCCATGGGAAACACAGAATCCGAACATATTCTCCCAAAGTCCAAATTTGGAATTTGCAGTGGTGAACACAGGGACTTTATTGTTTTTGAGCGCGGCAGCCCCGTTTCGAGTGTTATTTTTGCAATCCATCTTTAGTTTTTCAACTGGAATTATAATTCTTCATTTAGGCATGACAATCCTGTTTTCACGTATATATTTAAACTGCATTTTAAGATTGAAGTGACGTCATCGATGTGAATTTGCAGTCTATTTTATTTTTTTACTTTGTCAAATTTTGATAGTTCATATGACATCAAGTATCAGCATAAAATCATCGTTAGCCGAACACATTTTGAATACAAGCAGTGGCGGCTCCTCGAAGGAGGCTGAGAAGGATCAGCCTCCTAACAAATTTATCTTCTTGATCATTCTTCATTTTATTTCCTGTTTCTCTAATAATTTTTTTAATTTTTCAATTAATTCCCCGTTCCCAGTAGTTATTTTTAATCTGGCAACAGTGCCCTGAGCCTAGACTCTCTATATATCTCAAACGCTGAGCATGTGTTGTTCAACACAGTTGCCGTTTTTCCGACCGGTCAATCGCCAAATAAGGTGAAACAGCGAAAACGGCAACACCCTCTGGAGGCTAGCCTGCCGCCCGCCTTTAAGTTCAGTACAGTCGGTGTGGTACGGAATACGACACATGCGTGTTGCGTCAGTGCTTGTTTTGTTTTATGCGGGTATAATGGTTGAGTGACGCCACGCGAAATAAGGTTAGATTAGAATTCGTCTGTCCGGTAAATTATTAATTGTAAAAATGGACAACTAGTGAAAAGATTTTTAGGGTTCTACGATGTTAGTTCGGGAAGAACAGCGGTCAATTTATTCAATTTTTTAATGGAAACATTTCAACGATTCGACTTTGCGAATAAATCAGACTTACGACGGCATCTGTAATGGAGGGACATTTAAACGGTCTTCAAACAAACGAACGTAAGTTTTAAATGAGATAGTAGGAAACAGAATTCCCTGTAATGCTCGAACTCGATGGAATTTTACATCACGTGCAATGTTTAGTTTACCATCCATAAAAATAAAGACAAATTAATTGAAACATTTGATTTTATATTAAACAGTGATGACTTTTCAACAGATCAGGTATCATTAAATGCTGCTGTTGGTTTAAAATCTCATTTAGAAAATCAAGAATTTTTGTTTTTTCTTGATACTTTTAAATTAAGATTTGAACAAACTGATCTTATTTTTCAAATTTTACAACATAAATTCACTAATATAATTCATTCAAGAGATCGTTTAAAACATCTCATTGATAAAATTCCAAGTTTCCGTTATACAGAATTTCATTTTAATATTTTATTTGGAAATTATTCAACTGATGAGGCTTCTCCCGTGAAAAGGAGGAAAACATATAATTTGGTAGACAAGAAACTACTTTTTTATGAAATTTTAGATACTATCAAAGGTCAAATATTGAGATTCGACTTTCCGATTTACATGAATTGAAGTTTTTCGATTTGACGAATAGAAGATTTTTCGAATCTTTTTCAAAAGAGTTTCTCAATACACTTTCAGATAACTTAGTTCTAAAATATAATTTTTTTGATAAAATAGCGCTGCACAATGAACTATATGATAGATAATGATTTGCAACAAGTCTTACCTCAGTTTTATAAACTACTTTGTCTGACAGTCACCATTCCTGTCACGTCGGCATCGGTGGAGAGATCATTTTCTACTCTCAAACGAATTAAAACTTACATGCGAAATACAATGGGCCAAAATCGTTTATACAATGTTAGTTTAATATCTATTGAAAAAGATTTAGTAAAACACTTAAAACATAATGATACATTTTATGACAATATTATTGATCATTTTTCGCAAATTAAAGACCGTAGAATTTCGTTAATATATAAAAAAGTTGATAAAATTAATAAAAAAACAAAATATGAAAAATTCCAAAAAAAAAAGAAAACAATTTTAAAATCCAAAAAAAAACAAAAAACAAAAAACGAACGAAACAAAATTTGTGGGCAAGAGAAACTCTATACCTCCACGTTGGTTCTTGCTGGGTAACAATTAATTTTGTCGCTGAAGTAGCTGGTACGGTCGCTGCGCGAAGGTTAAATTAATTGACTGAATATAGTATATTTTTAC
This sequence comes from Endomychus coccineus, assembly GCA_958510875.1. NCBI lineage: Eukaryota > Metazoa > Arthropoda > Insecta > Coleoptera > Endomychidae > Endomychus > Endomychus coccineus. Next base: position 62,287,604 of record OY294067.1, on the reverse strand, counting down.
AAAAACGTTTTATGTCCAGCCTCCTCTCTCAAAAAGTTCACGAGCCGCCACAGAATACAAGTCACACCATTTCTCTTTTAAAACACAGTCAGACAAATATTTAGGTAATTTAGAAGAGATGGAAATGTATGAACGAAAAAGCAATTTGTTAAATTCCGTTTTATCTTCAGCTGAGAGTAACCCCCTGTTTACATTATCATCCCCAAATAGTATTTAAACAGGCACATTTTTATCCATAATTTAGTTTACTACTTGGTAGCCGGAAGGTCCTCAGTACTTTATTATTTTTAGTTGGTAACGGTGAATATTTTTTATATATAGTGTTATAGTGCATCCACAGTGTAAAATCTTTTATAGTTCTTAAAATGGAATAAAAATTTGATATTTCTTGCTCAATTTTCCATAAATATTCTTGACAAACGTTTACTCACTTACCCTTACCATTTGTAGTGTTATTCAGATCACAATTGAGAGCAAAACTGATCTTATATTGACTTTATCTCTAAATTAGTTTATCATGAAAGTTGCTCACTACCGGCGCACTTGCGCTATTCGTTAACTTTATCGACAGTGTTTTGTCTTGTCTTGAAGAAAATAATTTTTGGTGCGTAGATTTTATTTCCGAAGATAACGACGAACCATATCATTGTGCTTTTCGTTTCATTGTTGGTTTCTGGTTTGTTCTTGGCTCCTGCAGCTATGACGATGTGTTCTTTCGGTCGTTGTTTTCCATAATTATGGAAATTTTGATATTCAAATATCCGCAGGCCTAGCCATTTTTATTTTTAATTGGATCGTGCACTTTGAAACGTTTGTGAATAACATTTCAATAGTTACAATCAAAGTGAAAGCCGTTTGCATAAATTCTTGGTGAATTATGGAATGAATGGGTACCAAGTTGAAGTTAACTAACCTAATTGTAATACTATATGAGGTACTACTCTGGAATGTGATACAATATAATTTAGTTTACACTAACAGCCTTTTACCACTTAGATTGTAACTTATCTGAAGCATCTACAGAAAAAATACGGTGAAAAATAATTTAATAATTTTCTGGTTGAATAATGCAAACAATCAAAATATTGTAGAATATTGTTTATTTGTGAACATGAAACATTATTCAGGGATTATGAGAGTCAACACTCATACTTGACGTGTTTCAGACAAAATTTATTATGTGAGAAAATAAATTACACTTATCTCCAAAAAAAAATGTCCAGTACTCAATTATTAAGATATATAAAAACTCCCCATAGACATAAGCATACAACCATTAAATAACATTAAGAGGAAATTGAAATACGTCTTAATCAAAAAAGCCTATTACACATTGGACGAATATCTCCAACGATATTGTATTTTAAACTGTAGAACACTTGACTTATGTCATTTAAAACGTTTTGTTCATTTTAAACATTCTAACTATTGTAAAATGTACTATGCCACTTAAATGTATCTCACAGAAAAAATTATTTCCGTTATTTGACGTGTTCTTCACAGTCTAGTAAACAGTATAAATTGAACAAATAAATACCATCTATCTATCTATCTAGAGAAAATGCAAAGGAACTTATAGGAATAAGTACATGTTTCCACACTTGGTAAAAATGACGAACAACCTAATAAATTAGAAGTGGTAACTTATCTAAATGAACTGTAAAATAGGTTTGCGATACTTCTGCGGGTCGAGTGTTTGATTGTAGGAACAGAAAATATATTGAATTTTTTAATATAATCAAAATGTATTTTACTACTCTATGTTTTATACTGAAACCTGCTGCAAGGTTGAGTTTCAAATTATTCACACTATAAATAACCTTGTTTTATCCTGACACCAGCTGTCTCATGAACCTTCTACATTTGCCACAGAGTAAACACATCAAATATATCGTGAATTCACATTTTTTTGGGTGGTGTATAGTGAAGGAAGTAAAAATATGGAAATGTATGTTCTTGCATTTTTTTGGTAATAGCTGGCAACCAAATTAATAACAATCAGGTACGGTATGGCATTTCAAAGGAGGTTGCGTTTCGCCTTTACTTCAACCACAGTATAGACATAGGAAAGTTGCGTTATTCAACTGCTTTCAACTCTCAAATATCATAGTAGTGGAAGAATGCAAATTGTCGTTGCAAATTTTATTGGAGTTTTACCGTTCTCTGCTTATAGAATAATCAACAAAATGTCGTATGCTATTGCAGATTTGAAGAATCGTTATATAATAAATTAGCTGTTGTCCGCGGACTTACCCGCAGAAACAGCTAATCAAAGTAAAATAAATTATGAATCAAAATGTGCCTGTTTAAATACTATTTGGGGACAATAAAGTAAACAATGGGTTACCCTCAGCTAGAGATAATCGGAATTTAATAAATGGCTTTTCGGCTACCGCTGATTTTTCACCATTATTTCTCTTTATATGGTCAAAAATGGCATCTCAAAACCGTACCAGTGGCTTAGAAGTTGGGGAGAAAAACAACCACTACCCCTTCAAAAATCTCCACCAATTATGGATAAAAAAAAAATTTTATCGCGCAAAACATAGTGACTACTATGAGTAGAGAATACTTACAAAAGCTGTTTTCTGTACGATAAACGGTTCCGGAGATATTCGCAAAAAACAAAATTTTTTTTTCAATTTCAACACCCTGTATCTCGAAAACGAAGTGAATTAGAGAAAAATTTTATATGAAAGACCCACTTCATTTTTCAACAAGGAATCACCTCCTGCATTTTTTCGTTCGCAGTTATTTATTTACACCCTGTATATAAACTGGTTGTATTGCAAATTTAGAAGACAAACTAAGGAATTTATTACTTACTGAAGAATGATAAGTGAAACTTTTGAATTTTATTGAAGTATTTAAAAATAATGGCTCTAATTTGGTTAGTTGGCTACATTCCAATTTCCTCTATGGTTTAGAAATTAAATTATTGATCAAAGATTTGTGGTAACCATTGTCCAAATTAATTTGCTGGAGTTTCTCATCTTCGTTGTAATAATTTTTTTTGCTGGCTCAAAGGGAGGTTCAATAATCTATGAACCAGACTATTAAACGGAGTTATTTTATATCTAAATGGTGTAGCTGAATCCTTCGTGGTATACTTAATTGTTTGAGTGGATTTCTGTTTATGTCGAAATTCAAGTGATTACCATCTTTTATAATGTTAATATCGAGGAAAGGAAGCTGAGCATCTGTTTCTATTTCGACAGTGAAAATTAGCGGTAGCCACATATTTTGAAAACAGGTCACACCATTTCTTAAAAAAGCTTATCAGTTTTAAAACACAGCAAAGACAAATATCTAGATTATTTAGAAGATATGGAAATGTATAAACGAAGAAGCAATTTATTAAATTCCGATTTATTTCCAGCTGAGAGTACCCACTGTTTGCATTATTATCCCCAAAAACAAGCACACTTTGATTTATAACTTAGTTTATTCTGATGATGTCTACTTGGTATCCGAAAGGTCCTGAGTACTTTAATAGTATTTTTAGTGGATAATGGTGATTATTTCTTATCTATAGTACTATAATATATCCACATTGTGAACTTTTTTATAGTTTATTAATGATTCACTAAATACGAACCCATCTCAAACCAGCTAAGACTAACATTAAAATGCTTGCATAATATATGACAAATTATCTGTCAATAGAGAAGCATTTACAGCAGGAACTTTAAAAGAATTTGAGGTCGAAACAGAAAATAAAGCCAACAATGCACCTTTGACTTCGACTATAAGAGAAAAATCTAAACAACCAGAGACTAGTGAAGGAATGAAGTTAATAAGAACAAAGTATCTTGGTCAACCCAGTATTTATTACAAATCCTCTCAATGAATTATTCAATAAAAGCTTACACCCAAATATCAATAGCTCCCTAAAGGCAAAATAGAATGGTACGGCTAGACAGTTCTCTGGAGAACGAAGACACAATTATCAAATTAACCACCAACCACTGGAGATTATTATAATTTTTATCAAATGCTTCAATATTGAAGAGGTTATGCATAATAACCGGATTAATCGAATTTAACGCAACACATATACATGAACTACTGCTACGATCAGTCACCACGATTTTCCGTCTGTTAAGTCTTATTTCTGGATCTGAATAATCAAAACTAGATTAAGGTCCGGCGAAATTTCATTTACAATGACGTGACCGGAATCGGTGTCAGATGGAGCGTCTCCAACTTTGCCTAATGGGAACTTATGGATCGTTCTAGAGATATCCGTATGAGCTTCAATCAATTTGTAATTAGTCGGTATGTGTTCGTTGGAATAACCCTAACTATATTGAACGTAACAGTATCTGCGGCGCCTATAAGCATCTCGTAAATAAAAAAATCTGCCGAAACTGTATTATTGTCCCTCTGAAAGTGATGCAATCTATTATTCCACCCGAAAGACAATTCGGTAGGAAGCGGTGATTGAGTTGATAAAGCTAAAGTTTTGAGCTCGCACTTTTGGGCAAAATTATTATACGCTGTAAATCACGCTCGCTTCTATCTGTTTACTGTAACTGTCGATATTTTTGTGTTAAATCACATCGTCCACAATATCTTGTTAACAAAGAACGACAGGGAACAAAATATCAACATCCTGTTACGATTTATACTTTTACTTTGAAAACATCGACTTACTCACTTCCCTTATACCAGAACAATATTCGTCATAATGGTAGTTATTTATTGTAAGTGTTTTCGATAGTGTTTTATCTTCGCAAGAATGTTTACACGCGAGAATATTATTCGTGCGTATTTTTTTCTTAAGTAGATAAAAAGCGACTGAAATACGAAAGTATTGCAATATTTTATTCACAATCACAAGACCAAATCAGTCTAATTTAATGAAAAGAAAATTACAATTTGAACGTGACACCCAATGTTCTTTCTAAAACTTGTGAATCTTAGAAAGCTATGAAACGATGAGCTGTTTGCTAAGGCTAGTTGTTTAATGTTTGTCTGTTTTGCTCGATAAGATGGCGAAAATGGAAGAAATTGAGTGTATCCCTCACATTTCTCCAGAAAGATCTAGAGGAGCTCAAGAAGCAAGTCTGCCTGAAGATGATTCACATAAACGTGATGTCTGTAAATCATAGAACCGACGTACTATCATTGAGTCAAATTTATACAAATTTAATTAATTAAACCCTTGCAAATACGTCTTTATAATGCAAGGGTATTTATGCAGAATGCTACATAAATCAATATTTCTTAGTATAGTCCTATCCTAGTTCATAAATATTTAATATCTTTTTTCAAAGTAGGTACTTTAACGTAAATAATTTTTTCTCAGCCTATTTCTCACATTTCATGAGACGATTTTTTCCGCTGTTGAAAAATTTCTTTGCAGTGGCCTTCTAATACATATTCATATACTTTGAACATTAATTATGTTACAATGTTAATTGCACGTGTATTTGCTCGTTCCGGCGACATAGACATTTTTAATTGGAATTAATGCGATAAAGATGGTCGTGAGATATATTTGTTAATTAATGTAACCTATCTCCCAAGAATTTACATATAATTCATACCTGAGTTGATTACAACGATCAAATGGCATAGTGAATGGCTTCTTCAGCAATAGCAGGAACTGGAGACTCCTCCATATTAAATCAACTGAATACAGCAAGGAAAATCATGTAGCTCCAGACAAGAAAATATGTCAAATATTACGATTTCTAAAAATGCCAACAAGTTGCGTATGAATGACAACAAAATCAAGATTCCAAACCAGGATTTGTGTATTACTTTTTATTATATATACATTCTCGAGAAATAGGTCACACTAACACATATGCTTATTATTTTCCTCTTTACATACGTTTCAGTCTCACGACTATCATCAGAAGACATATCAATGTCTAAGACGGGATTTCTTAAAACTAATTGTATCATCACTGAGCGTCCTTATCACACCAATTCCAATTAAGAATGAACAGAAACACGAGTAATCGAAATTGTAACACGTTGAACATGTTTTAAGTATATGAATCAAGAATCCACTTCATAGCAATTTTCTTATAAGATTCGAAGTCATTTCAAAGCACCGTTTGAAATACGACTAAAATCAAAAAACATAACGCTCAAGTATGCACTTTCGAACCAGATGTTGAAGATTCATATGTTGTCAGACCTTATTAGGAATATTTCTATTTGAGCATTCTACCTGAAATATACTTTAAACATTATAAAGACAAATGGGTATTTGCAAGGGTTTTAATTAATCAAATTATTATAAATCTGACCTGATGATTGAATGTCTGCTCTATGATTTACATACTTGGAGTCACGTTTTATTTGAATCATCTCCAGAATAGATCATTTATAATAATTGATTTCTTTAGTTAAAAAATAATTTTTTTTGTAATCAAATTGATGGTTATAATCAAAACAATGTTTTGCAAGGGAGGTGTAATTTTCTGAGTTTTTGTTTGTACTACTATACTAGTAAATATTGTTTAGAGATTCCTGTAGTAGTTCTATCGCAATCTGTATACTGTGTACAAATTAAATTGTTTAGATTGCGATGGGACTTATACAGGAATCTCTGAACAATATACACAAAAAAGAATGTATGGCCATGAATATAGTACTAGGAACAAAAACTTTGAAAATTCCACCGTCCTTGCTAAGCAATGTTTTGATTATCCATAATTAACCACCAATTGATTACAAAAATGTTATTATTTTAACTAAAGAGACCAATTATTATAAAATATCTATTCTGGAGATGATTCACCCAAAACGTGACTCCAAGTCTGTAAATAATAGAGCAGACGTTCAATCATTAAGTCAGATTTATACTAATTTAATTAATTAAAACCCTTACAAATTCCTACATGTGTATTTTTTATAATGTTAAGTATATTTTAGGTAGAATGCTCAAATAGCAATATTTTTAATATGGTCTGTTACCTCATAAATCTTCAACATTTGGTTTGAAAGTAGATACTTGAACGTTATATCATTTGGTTTCAGTCGAATACAAACATTGTTTGATATGACTTCGTATATTACAAGAATATTGTTAAGCAGTGGATTCTTGATACATATTCATATATTTAAAACATTAATGTGATACAATTCCGATTACTCGTGTTTTTGTTCGTTCCGGCGACGTGGTCATTTTTAACTGAAATTGGTGCGATAAGGACGCTTTGTGATGATACAATTAGTTTTAAGAAATCTCGTTTTAGACATTGATACGTCTTCCATTGATGGCTGTGAGACGGAAACGTACGTAAAGACGAAAATAATAAGCATATGAGTTAGTGTGACTATTTTCCTGAGAATTTATGTATAATTCATACCTGTTAAGAGTCATTATTAATGTCAAGAAGTAATTTTTCAATAAATTCAATGGATTTGTACTAATTCCATGTGTGGATAAAATGCCAATTTATATCGCTTGAATGAAGAAGCTACTGTATGTTTATGAGTAGATTGTGTAAAAAAATATTAATCTAGAGCTTCAGAATCATCCTCTAAATCTATGTATTTAACCTTGTTACACGAATTTAATCAGCTAACAATACTGGATGTCTGTGAGTGTATCGATTTTTCGTAGATTACCATTGACCTAATTTACTTGAAATTTTGCACATTTGGGAACATATGACTAATGATCAATTATGAAACTGTCATACAATCCTGGAAATATTGATGTTTATAAAAAGATTTGTAAGAAATTAATGAATCTTCTCCGATCCTTGCACCTCACTCTCCATATAATGAAAATGTCAAATAACGCAGGTAGAATATAAATCTATAAAGATGTCTTAGTTAGATAAACTGATGGTGGAAGTTAATGAAATCATTGGTTTTGACACCTCAACCCTCTCAGTATGAAACTCTCTTGAGCCGCTGGTATCCATGAAGTCAATATCCATGAAGATATCTCAACTCAATAAGTGGAATTGTGAAACTTTATGGTATCCCCTCGTCTTCTAACATCAAACCCATGTTAGGCGTGTAAATGTCATATGTCACGTGAGCAAAAACTAAAATGTTTTCTTAGTCATACATAAATGATCAAATGAAATATCGGAAGAGGAATAAGATATTTCACTTTTTAACAGGTTGTGGAATAAAATCGTGTCACTCAAAATTTTCCTGCTGTTAAATAAGTTGTTCTATAAGTGGGGAGATTCATGAGGCGCCGTTTTGCGCCATAATTATTACTTATTTAAATTTTAAGCATCTTAGAATATATATTAAATTTCACAATATACACTGAATATCTTTCTATATATATTGAACATGTTTTATATATATGGATTGTAGAATGTAAATATATATAAGTGTTTTTTTCTGTTTGTGGAAAATAAAGTCTATTTTTTTATCCAAAATGGATGTTACTTTTACAAAATCTACTATCAGCTATTTACGTTTTATACGGTGTAAAATAGCTATTATATTCCTTCACTATTTTGCCTTCTACCAAATAAAAAGCAAATAACTTATGAAAAGTTATTCTACATTATGAAGTGGAGGTGCAGTTTGTTAAAACATCAACTTTTTCCACAATACATACACGCCGATTTCAAGAAGGGCCTTAAAAATGCAGTCACCAATGCATAGCCATCAATGATATTGGGTTGCCGTTTCCACCTAACTCAAGCTTGGTCGAGAAAGGTGCAGTCATTGGGCCATTATGAAGATCTTGCGAGTCCAATGGCTATAATATTCTTTGGTTTGCTAAATCTGTACCCTCAAGAAGTTGAAGAATGCTTTTTGAAGGACTTTATGACCACACTATCAAATGATCATCGACTGACTACAGCATCATTATTCGGAAGGCAATTTTCACCACAAATATGGGCTGAAGCAGGATCATCGTAAGAGCACACCACCAATACTTGCGAAACTTTCCACTCTCTATTTTTTAAACAATTTTCTGAGCCTCATCCAAATATATGGACATTTTTGGATGTGTTGAGGAATAGTATCTTTAAAGAAAGCGTGTGGGAAGTTCATCAAGTCTGCGACGTCAAAATATTTTTAGCAAAAAAATTACTCGGCTCCAGTGTGTAAGTTTTTACAGTACACTCAATAAAATACAGAAAAAGAATGATTCCAATCTTCAACCTGATAAATTAAAGCAGAGTTAATTCTGAACAAGTTTTCAGACATCAATTAACATTTTTTTTATGCGGGTGTCTAAGTTAGATAGCTGCCACAACCTAGCAAAAAAAAAGGCAGAGTGGATTTTTTTTTCGTTTAAAAAAAATTGCGACAAGTATTGTAAAAGCGGTGGAGCGACAGGTATCGAACAGGTATAGAGTGCGTAAGTTACATAAACGAAAAGCGACCTAGTCCCCTACCCTTTTTATAACCATCATAAAGTGCGCAAGTTACATACTACCCCTTTACTAACCCTTTTGGTTTGTTACAGGTACGTCTGTACACAATTTTAATAAATTATTGACTAGTTTAATGCATTTTGATAAAGGAAAGGGTTCCTTGTAATCTCTCCACACGGACCATCATTCAACAAGGTATTTACCGAATTGTGTCCAAAATTACCAGGGAATTTTTCTTATCTTCTTTGGAGTACTTAATACAAATCTTTAAAGATTTACAAATATTATTGAATGTAGTGAAAAACAACTCTAATCTTCTTGAATTCACCATTTTCAATGCTACCCGAGTGGACACTGTGTACCAGCAATCCACTAGTAGATGAAATATATAAAATCCACACCAAAATTGTTAATCAGGAGAGCTATGAGGATAATATGGATACCTTCTCACGCCGACATAAGTAGAAATGAAATGGAGGATATATCGGCAAAAGAAGCTGCCTCAAGACAACCTGACATACATTCAAGAGATACAACATCAGTACAAAAGCACTATGATGTGACCACACACTTAAAAAACAAAATGAAGGACCAATGAAAATCATTGGGGTGTACTAACAACCGAATTGTAGATGATGATCCAGTACGCATCACTACCAAACCTACCTAGAAAACAGGAAATAATGCTCATAAGATTAAGAATTAGCAATCACACTCATATCACACATGGCTACCAGATGACACCTCAATAATAAATGAAAAATAAAAATTTTAAATAAAATTTTTTCCAAAAATATTCCGAATTTAGTTCTCTCCGACTCGTCAACGGTAGATTTTCACTAAATTTTGTACTGCTTATATATAATTACTCAAAACTAATCGTATTAACACAAAGCGTCCTTATCGCACCAATTTCATTCAAAATGCCAACGTCGCCGAAACGAACAGAAACACGAAATCGAAATTGTAAAACATTGGACCGAGTTTGCATGCCATAAATTCACTGTAAACAAACAACAAAAACAAGGTCAATTCAAAACACCCGGAAAAAATATTTCCTATAACTCTATAACTTGTTATTCATAGTAGGTACATGTGGAAAGGCTACACATTGTTGCGATTTGTGAATGTCAGCTGATATTCGAAACAACGGAACCCTCATCTGAAGTTTCCGATGTTATTGATTCAAATATAAAACAAAGTTCTTGCATGTCTGGTGCTATCATTTTGTTTTACAAACATAACATGTCGAAAATCGTCCCGTATATGTTATAAATAACTGTGCTTTCTTCCTCTTCATTATCAGACATACTTTCTCAAAACATTGACTAGAATGAGGCATTACATGATGAAAATACATAATAAACTTTAAAAAATAACTATTCGAAGTTTGAATTTCAATACTTCAATAAATTAAATGCCGCTAGTTTCGCTACCACCGTAGTTTCAACAGATATTACAAAATACTCTACGAGGGCAAGGTGATAAGTCCTTGAAAAATAAAACAGATGGCGCTACCAACTAAAATCCCATGTGACATTTGTGATGTACAATCTTCAGCCAGAACGCATTAAAATTTTCAGACTGATACGTCATTCAGTTTTGTTTTGACACCCATCGCAGGCAAGCAGCCTTGAAGATTTTTGTAAACATGGAAAAAAGTGAATTTCGCGACTTGATTAAACATAATTTCTAAATGGGAAAAAACATTACGCAAACCAAAGCATCGCTTGTTGAACATTAGGGAGACTTTTCACCATCGATTGGAACGATACACAAGTGGTTTATTGATTTTCGTTGTGGTAGTATGACCTTAAAGGACGCCAAACGTTCTGGTCGTCCAATTGAGGTTACAACGCCAGAAATCGTCGATAAAATCCATGGTATTATATTGGACGACCGGCAAGTTGAAGTGCACGAGTTTGTTGAGGCTATTACGGTCATCTCAACTGAACGTGTACGGAACATTTTACATAAATTTGTGAATACGAGAAAGCTATTTGCCAGAGGGGTGCCGCCTTTGTTCTCTGTTGACAACAAGCGCGACCGTGTGATAACTTCATAGGAGTGTTTGGCGATGTTCAAGCGAGATCAGAAGGACTTGTTGAGCCGTTTCATATCCGTGGACGAAACATGGATCCATGACCGAAGAACCGTCGAAACAGTAGAATTGTCGTGGCGAATCGTAGCCGAAAATGGCCAAAGTGGGTTTATCGGCCAACAAAGTCATGGAGACAGTTTTTTGGTATGCACACGGTATCGTCTATATCGATTACCTTGAAAAGGACAAAACGATCACCGGCGTATATTATGCAGAGCTGTTGGATCGATTCGACGCCGATTTGAAGCGAAAGCGGCCGCATTTGGCAAAGAAACAAGTTCTCTTCCACCATGACAACGCACCGGCGCACAGGTCCGCAATCGCAATCGCAAAATTGAATGAATTGCCGTACGAACTGGTTCGTCATCGACCACATTCTCCAGATAAATAAGAAACACAGGGGGTCAACCCTGTGTTTCTTATTTATTTCCAAACTTGAAAAAATGGCTCGGCGGAAAGAGATTTGGCTCCAACGATGAGGTCATCGCTAAACAAACGCCTATTTTGAAGAATTGCCGAAATCGTATTATTGCGTGGGATCGAAAAATTAGAAAAACGTTGGACGAAGTATATCGGGCCATAAGGAGATTATGTTATGGACAAAATAAATCATTTCTTGTTCCATTTTTCAAGGACTTTTTCCCTTACCCTCGTATTTACGGTGTTAGCGAAACTAGTAGCAGCTATTGTATTGTAGCAGAGAAAATCAAACTTTTGATAATTATTTTATTTAAGTTGATTTACGTTATCAAATGTCTGATCTTCCGAAAAACTCATTGAATATAATGTAGGAGAATGATGATCTACTTATAAACACACACTATGATTCGTCATAATCTCATAATATACAAATATTATTTCGTTCTGCAAGACCTTAGCCAGAAAAATATTTCGGGGGAATTTTTTGAATCAAAATCTCATATTCACTGGATCGTTTTAAGTTTTGTTCATATCGTTCATATATCTTATCACAACAAAAACTTCTGAGCCCCCCCTTCCCCCCTCAAATGTTGATCGAACTCTAATTGTCCTTCCCCCTTGGCTATGACCTTGGCGATCTGAGAAAAATGATAGATACTGATGATGAAATACTTACTGCCATGAGGGAAAAATTTTGAATATATATCTTTAAAACTATCTTCGTGGACTACTCCCTCTGGGCATTCCTGAAACAAACATAAATGAAAATTAGGAAACGATTGAAATAATACATGGATTCAATTTCATTTCCCAATCTAGGATGAAAATAGCTTTTTATGTAAGGCGGTATTTCAATTTGAAGCACATTATTTTGCGTTTGATTATGAAATTTTTAAACAATATATGAATTGAAAATTGATAATAATAACTAGGATATACTATTATTAATCACGGAATAATCACCCTTATCCACTAAGAATACTTTAAAAGTACTAAGGACCAGCTACCAAGTAAGAATCATCAGAGTTTACTAAAATAGAAATCAAAATATAGCTATTTAAATACTATTTGGGGCTGATAATGCAAAGATGGTATTACCCTTACCTGGAGATGAATCTGAATAATGATAACGTTTATTAAAGATTCAAAATTCAAAATACGAGATTACATTTGAAAGAGAGAAAATATAATAAACACGGATGTATAAAAGAATGTCTTATAAATGATCCATCAACCTGAAAGTATTTATACAATAGGATTGGCGGTATGCTTTTAAATAATAATGAAAGACTGATACAGTTTTGGAATGGTAAGATATGTTAATAAAATTTTAGTATAGCTTATTTAAAACTGGATAGAATAACGATTAATGATAATGTTATATCTAGCGATCGAAATTCTCATGTTGGTTTTAACATGATTGAGCTTCTTGGCATAATATGTAGCCATTAAAAAAAATATTTTTCAAATAAAGAATAAAAGAATAAGTAGGACCATTTTTCACAACTTTCGGCACCAAATCATAATATTTGGCAGTAAGGTATGTGGAGCTGCTTTGCTTTTTTATAGTCAAATTCTAACATAGTTTTACAAAATATTTGGCGAAAATCAAGAATTTGGAGATTAAGGAATAGAGTGTTATTGGAATAGGTATAACTTGGAATTATTGTGAATAATTATTAGGAACCATTTTTGTAATATAGCTAAAGAACGCATGTGTATATCTTTTATTCTTCCCCAGTCTATAATACCGTACCTAAGATGTGTGTGTGTGTGTGTGTGTATTAGGGAATGATATAATATTTTTCAGTGCGTTAGATTCATAAATTCCGCAAAATATTTGAATTTGGCAAGCAGAGCTCGTTACGTTTTTATTTGTGTCTCCCATTTCATATGTCAATCGATTGTAATCCCTAAATATTTAATATTTTCGGCCTATCCTATGTACATATTTTAGTCTCCAATTTCTAAATAAATTACATTTTCGCTTCCATATTTCCATTCCTTCTAAATTACCCGATTTATCCATACTATGTTTAAAAGTGATAAACTTTTTTGATAAATGTTTTGACCTGTATTTAAAATATATTCTGTTAATGCTGATTTCCCACTATAACTGTTCTTATCTTGAATAGTAGACATTAGTTTCAGTTTCAATTCAAGCTTTAAGCCTGTCCTGAAGATGCCACCTGTAGTGGTTGTCGAAACGTCGGGATCAAGTCGTGCTATTGTAACCCGGAAACCATCCGGAAACCAAGATGTTTCAATATTACTGTTCTTCTTTACATGGGCAGACTATTCTTTATAACGACCTAAGATATCCCTTCTAGTGACATTTTAAACACGATTCAAGATCAATTTTGCAAATTTCAGATTTTTCGAAATCAGGAACTGTATCAAAGATATTGGCAAAAGTTTTTTTAGCTTGTTCCTGCATCTATAAGTGGTTTCTATTTCAAATTTATAAAACAAATTATAGAAATATGTTGTATTCAACATATATGGAAAACCACTCTAACAAATAGGTCTGTTCCTGCGGATTCAGTTACACTAATTAATAGCTACATTTATAGCTTTGTTCGTAGATTATTGAACGTCCCTTTGAGCCAGTGAAATTATAACAAATATGTTGAGAAACTTCAGCAAATAGCGTTGGATAATGGATATGACAAATCTTCAATCAATAACCAAATTTATAAACAAAGAAGGAAAATGAAACGCAACCAATGAATGAAATTAGAGTCAATGCCTCCAAATAGTTCAATAAAATTCAACAGTTTATCATTCTTGAAACACAGTAATGACAAAAACCTAGGTAATTTAGTAGGGATGGAAATGTATAAGCGAAAAAACAATTTAATTAATTCAGATTTATCTCCATCTGAGGGTAATCTCTTATGCCAGATTCGTTCAGTCCTAGATCACTTGAAATGACTTCCTTTCATTCAATGATACATATGCTTTTCTCAATATACCATTGTCACATAGAATATTTTCAGCTGGAAGTGAATACAATTAAACAAACCGCAGAATATAATGGTTATTCATCTCAAATAATATATAAATCAACCATAAAGAACAAAACAACATTTAGATCAGTATATACCCAAAAATTAAAATTTTAGAATAGAATAGAATAGAATAATTTATTATGTGAAAATAGAAAATGCATGAATGTGTAAATATTTCTCAGTAAATATCACATAATAAGTAATAACCACGAAAGCAATTTGCTTGTATGTGGACATAATGTAAACAACATAGCATAATAGTATAATAATCATAATAATCCTTAACTAGGAACAATAAAAATTTATAACAAAATAATAAAATATAATATTGTAAGTTCTATATTTTTATATATAATTCATACTGGGTCAAGAATCTTATTATTGTAAGTTCTTAAAGATTAAGATTTAACACACATACACAACACAAAATCCCAATACCAATCACTTGTGAAGACTGTAGTGGTTAACAAATTTAGGATATCTGTAATGATAATATGAATGAACTGTACATGGTTTTCTATTTGGTAATGTCATGAATTTTACTACGTTCACTTTTAATTAAAAATAATTTTAAGTTTTTCTTAAATAACTCAAGTGTGCGACTATTTCGTATATTTAGTGGAATTGTATTGAATATAGTAACTCCTATGTATCGGAAAGATCTTTGTCCTTTATGCGTTTTCATTCGTTCTTGTGAGAATGCTGCTTCTTTGAATCTTGTACAGTAGGAGTGTTGGGGCTTTAACAGTTCTTTTTGTGCTTTAAACATTCTACATGATATGTTAAAATAATAAATTTGTCGGATATCAAGTAAATTAGCCTCCTTATATAGGTCATCTGTATGATATAGTTTGGGCCTACTCATAATTAATTTAACTATTCTATTTTGCAGAACGCTTAGTTCATTCAGGTAATTGTTGGACACTGATCCCCATGTAGTTATAGCGTAGTTGAGTTGGCTCCCAACTAAAGCATTATACACAGTTTTTAATTGATTAATATCTAAGATATCTTTCAGAATCCTAATCCTTGAAAATATGAATCTGATCTTTTTTATGAGATTATGTATATGATTGTTCCATCTCAAGTGTTTGTCCAGCACGATTCCTAGGTAGGTAACTGTTTCTGCTATTGATATTGTGTGAGTTGATTTGTTGTTTACTAATACATCTAAGTTATTGAACTTTGGCAATGCGTCAGCATAAATTGTGAAGGGTAAGAATGAAGTTTTTTGAATGTTTATATATAGGAAATTTTCAATAAACCATTCTATTATAGTCTTCATCTCTTTTTCAGCTCTGTTTTTCAATTCTTCCCACTCTATATCACTTAATAGAACCACCGTGTCATCAGCAAAGGCTATGAGAAGAGCATCGATATCGACACTAAATAGGTCATTGAGAAAAATGTTAAGCAATAGAGGTCCCAGTACAGAGCCTTGAGGTACTTCACAATTTATAAGTTTATAACTGCTATAAACATCATTCACCTTGACACATTGTTGTCTATTTGTTAGATACGATTTTAATAATTTAAGACATACTCCTCTAAGTCCATAAGATTCAAGCTTATCCAATAGTAGCGAGTGGTTGACTGTGTCAAAGGCCTTTTGCAAATCAATGAACACCGCAAGTGTTTTGCGACCGTTGTCCAAGTTTTGGTAAATATTGTCAACTAAAAGATGAATTGCATCTGTTGTACTTTTCTCTTCTCGGAAACCAAATTGTGCATTAGATAGAAGATTGAAACGTTCCAAGTATCCGGTGATTCTATTTTTTAAGACTTTCTCGAAGATTTTACTCAATGTAGGTAGTATTGATATGGGTCTATAATTCCCAATATTACTTTTATCCCCTTTTTTAAAAATAGGCACCACCGTGGATAGTTTAAATTGTTCAGGAAAATCATCTTGTGTGAAGCATTTGTTGACAATAGCTGCTATAGGTTTACTCACATATTCTTTCAATCTCTTTAGGGTAAGAGCAGTTATGTCAGTTGGTCCTGATGTAGCATTTGTTTTGAGTTGGTCAATAACATTTTGTACTTCTGATTGAGTTGTTGGATTGATAAACATATTATGTGCCGTGTTTTTGAGATATTGTTTTTTGTTAGAAGGAATATGATTTTTTTCAGATAATTTCTTACCGATATTAACGAAATACTTGTTAAATTCTTCTGCAATCTCACTATCATTTTGTAATTCATTTTCATCAACACATATCCTGTTTATTTTGTTTGTATTGTAAGAGCTTCCAGTAGCTTCATTTACTACTTTCCAGATGTTTTTTGGATTGTGCGGATCCTTTAATATTTTACTCCTGAAATAGTTTTTTTTTGTTTTCCTTATTAGGTTATTCAAAATATTTCTGTAAGAGATGTATGCTTGTTTTTTATTCTCATCATCTGGGGACTTCAAGTGGATTTTGTATAGTTTGTCTCTCTTTGTTATTGATCTAATTAGTCCGATAGTTATCCTATTCTGTCTCTTCTTGTAATCCATTCGCTTGTGATACGTACATTTCTGTATATTTTTATCCAGAATTGTTAAGAATATTTCCGTGCATTTAGTAACGTCATCTTCATTTTTTAGCTCTTTCCAGTTTAAAGCTCCCATTTTAGTTTTTAGGTGATGATAGTTTATAACTTTACTGTAAGAAGTCTTTTTAATATGAGCATCATTTTGTTGTTTTAGACTAGGCTCAACAATTTGCATACCAGTAATAAAATGATCAGTGATGTTTGTTTGTAATGTAAATGGTATAATGAAATCCAGTTCGTTGGGTTTCATATTTACAAAAATATGATCTAAGCAGGAAGATGTATTGTTGGTAATTCTTGTAGGAACATTTATCATAGAAACAAATCCGATTTCAGCCATGTCATTTAGATATTCATGTACGCAGTTTTTGTTCTCCAAATCTAATATATCTATGTTTATATCCCCGATGATAATACTATTGTCAACGTCTTTATGTTTAGCGGTTATATGTGTCTGCAGATCTCTACTGAATAATATAGGGCAAATTGAATGGTTTCTGTAGATGCATAATATTTTCATTTTTTTGTTCAAAATTCTTGCTTCAATTTCGATAGCCTTTGTACCAGCTAATTCTACTATAGTTGTTTTAAATGGTATATCATTTTTGACAAAATCTATGACACCATCGGCTCTATTTATTGTGCCTTCATTGTATATCATTTCATAGTTATTTATTTTAAATAGATTTATATTTGGTACTATCCATGTTTCAGTAAATACTAAAATATCTATATTTGTTGAGATTTCATTTAGAACAATTTGAAATTCATCGAAATGTTCCTTTATGCTTCTAATGTTTTGATGCAATATTGTAAAATTATGGTTTTGTTTATTTACATTTAGTACCTCATTTATTTCATATATATTTCTTAGTTCATATGATTGTTCAGTGCTTGCTTCATATTCTGTCAAAAAAGTATTCATTATTATAAAAAGTATACTTAATAGAATTTATAGACTTATTGTTATTTTTGATTAATTTTAAGGACATAATAAAAACACTTCTTCACGTCAAGCGGCCAATGATGACGACTAATATAGACAAACACAGGTAGGCCTAGGATATGGAAAACAAAATGACAAACATAGGGATTTTGTAACTTTTACTAATAATATTATTTATTAATTTTAATAGATTTAGCAATTATTGTTTTGGTATTTCTATTTTATTTTTACACTATTTCCTGTGGACCTGGTCACTACCCTAGTTGAGGATAACTTGGCTAACTATTCGCTTTTTTCCCTAGTTGGGTGCAGTGACTCATTTAGTAATGTATTAGGAATAAAGACGTTATCATTTTCGTTTAAGCGTAAAGGAGTGGCGGGAGCAGTATTGGGTTTATTCTCATGTTCACTTCCTTCTAATTGTTCCACTGTAAATGGTTCACCGTTTACAAAGAGTTTTTTATGCTTTATATAGGCATTTGATTGTTTTTCCCTTGCTAGTTTGAGATGGTAACGCACAATTTTATTTTCCTCACGTTCCTGTTTAGTCAGATCGTTTGCAATTGCAATATGTTTCCCTTTTAATTTATAAGCATTTTTCAATATTTCAACCTTTTTTAAGTGAGATACAGTTTCAATTTTTATTGTTTTCCTTCCCTCTTTTCCAAAGCAGTGAATATAATTTATTTCAGTATTTTTAATGTCGACACCGATTAATTCTTTCAATTTACTGGTAACGCTGTCAACTAGGTTCGTACTATTTATATCATTTAAGCCAAAAACAATTAAATTGTTTTTTTTTTGTTAGTTGTTCTTGTACATACATTTTTTCTTTTAGGGCTTTATTTTCCTCATCTAATGAATTTATTCGTTTAGTTGCTTCTTCCAATTTTAGTAGGAGATTTGTTTCAGTGGCTAGGATTTGTCTTTGCAGCCGTTTTATTTCGTTAAATATATCGGCGTTTGTTATATTTTCTGATTGTACCATATTCAAGAATTCAAAGAAATTGTGGTAGTTTTTCTTTAAGATAAGATATTGATACAACAGATGTCTTATAATATGTGGAATTTAGGTGTTATTAACAATAATAAAGATTCTTGACCCACGTATGAATTAATACACAATTCTCGGGAAATAGGTCACATTAACACATATATTTTTATTTTTACCCTCGTCTTTACGTACGTTTCGGTCTCACGACCATCATCAGAAGACTTATTAATACAATAACCTGATTACTTAGAAATACTGTAATAACACAAAGCGTCCTTATCGCACAAATTTCGTTTAAATGCCAACGTCGCGAAACGAACGGAGACATGAAATCGGAACTATAACACAGCAATGTTGCAGCGTAAAAATTAAAAATCCACTATTAAGTAGAATCATCAATAAATACGAACACATTTCATAAATGTCTGCGAGAGACTAACAGACAAAGAGTTCTATCCTCTTTGCTAACAGACGAGACCATCTCAAGTGTTCATTTAAGCGCCAGATGTCATAATTTATTAGGTGATAAAAGAAGGTCTCTGGCCTGTGAGAAATACTTTAGACAATTCTACCTAAAGTAAACTTTTACATTATAAGGACGTAAGTAGGAATTTGCAAGAATATTAATTAATTAAATTAGTATAAATATGACTTAGTGTTTGAACGTCACTCCTATGATTAACAGACTTGGAGTCACGTTTTATATGAATCATCTCCAGAATAGATCTTTTATAATAATTGGTTTCCTTAGTTAAAATATTAACATTCTTGTAATCAAATTGATGGTTATAATCAAAGCAATGTTTAGCAAGCGCGGTGGAATTTTCTAAGTTTTTGTTTCTTGTGCTATACTTATGGCCATACATTCTTTTTTGTAAATATTGTTTAGAGATACCAGTATAGGTCCCATCACAATCTAAACAATTTAATTTGTATACTGTGTGGGTTTGTTTATCTTTAGGAATTACAGGTTTTAGATTTGAGAAATATTTCCCAACACAGTTAGTAGGTTTATGCGCTACGTTTATATCATACTTTTTCAAACATTTCTTAATTTTCTCTGAGGTCTCCGGAATGTATGGTAAAGTTATATAATTGTCTGAATTACCTTTTACGTTATTTTTATATGACGCTCCATTATAAATTTTGTTTATTCTCTCTTTAATAATAGGATTGAAAAAAGTTTTTGGGTAGCCATTCAATTCCAGTGTATTACGAACAATTTTTAGATTTTTGGGACGGTCCTCTGGGTGGGACAATTTAACCGCGCGGTCTGTAAGACTGTTTATGACGCTTTTTTTATAACAAGTTGGTGCAACGGAATTGAAGTGAAGATAGCGTTGAGACCAAACTTCTTTAGTAAACCACGAAGTTTTTATTTCTCCATCTGCATCATGCCTAATGTTCATATCTAAGAAATTTATGTTTTTGTTAACTTCTATTTCACAGGTAAATTGAAGTTTACAGTGGAAATTGTTAAATTTATTAATCACGTACTGAATTTTGTCATTGGGAACACACATAAGGCAATCATCTACATGTACATGTAGATGATTGCCTTATGTGTGTTCCCAATGACAAAATTCAGTACGTGATTAATAAATTTAACAATTTCCACTGTAAACTTCAATTTACCTGTGAAATAGAAGTTAACAAAAACATAAATTTCTTAGATATGAACATTAGGCATGATGCAGATGGAGAAATAAAAACTTCGTGGTTTACTAAAGAAGTTTGGTCTCAACGCTATCTTCACTTCAATTCCGTTGCACCAACTTGGTATAAAAAAAGCGTCATAAACAGTCTTACAGACCGCGCGGTTAAATTGTCCCACCCAGAGGACCGTCCCAAAAATCTAAAAATTGTTCGTAATACACTGGAATTGAATGGCTACCCAAAAACTTTTTTCAATCCTATTATTAAAGAGAGAATAAACAAAATTTATAATGGAGCGTCATATAAAAATAACGTAAAAGGTAATTCAGACAATTATATAACTTTACCATACATTCCGGAGACCTCAGAGAAAATTAAGAAATGTTTGAAAAAGTATGATATGAACGTAGCGCATAAACCTACTAACTGTGTTGGGAAATATTTCTCAAATCTAAAACCTGTAATTCCTAAAGATAAACAAACCCACACAGTATACAAATTAAATTGTTTAGATTGTGATGGGACCTATACTGGTATCTCTAAACAATATTTACAAAAAAGAATGTATGGCCATAAGTATAGCACAAGAAACAAAAACTTAGAAAATTCCACCGCGCTTGCTAAACATTGCTTTGATTATAACCATCAATTTGATTACAAGAATGTTAATATTTTAACTAAGGAAACCAATTATTATAAAAGATCTATTCTGGAGATGATTCATATAAAACGTGACTCCAAGTCTGTTAATCATAGGAGTGACGTTCAAACATTAAGTCATATTTATACTAATTTAATTAATTAATATTCTTGCAAATTCCTACTTACGTCCTTATAATGTAAAAGTTTACTTTAGGTAGAATTGTCTAAAGTATTTCTCACAGGCCAGAGACCTTCTTTTATCACCTAATAAATTATGACATCTGGCGCTTAAATGAACACTTGAGATGGTCTCGTCTGTTAGCAAAGAGGATAGAACTCTTTGTCTGTTAGTCTCTCGCAGACATTTATGAAATGTGTTCGTATTTATTGATGATTCTACTTAATAGTGGATTTTTAATTTTTACGCTGCAACATTGCTGTGTTATAGTTCCGATTTCATGTCTCCGTTCGTTTCGCGACGTTGGCATTTAAACGAAATTTGTGCGATAAGGACGCTTTGTGTTATTACAGTATTTCTAAGTAATCAGGTTATTGTATTAATAAGTCTTCTGATGATGGTCGTGAGACCGAAACGTACGTAAAGACGAGGGTAAAAATAAAAATATATGTGTTAATGTGACCTATTTCCCGAGAATTGTGTATTGGTGTTATTAACACAGTAATTTTAAAAGTTCGTACCTTATTACGGGATAATTATCGGATAATTCCAGTCTTCAGTTAGTACATACAAAGTATCATTTACTATCACTTACATTTAATCAATAATGAATCAGAATTTCACACAATGTGCATGGAAAATAAACAATATATTCAGAGCTACACTTCACACACGTTCACTCCACACAGTCCACATCAGTTTTAAATGAGAAGAGATTTTTTTAGCTTAACATATTTTGGGAAAAGCACTGAAAAAACCCAAAACATTTTGGAACATCATGACTTGAATATTGCATTTAAATACAATTCCAAATTAGGACATATTAAAAATAAAGGCAAAACAAGGACAATTGATAAATCTGGAGTCTCTAAGGTATCTTTTTTATATAGACCAAACAGGATGCTTATTTCCCATAAGATTTAATGAACATAAAGAATGGTTTATACTCTCAAAAACAGGTTCAATATTTGAACATCATTTTTTTGATTCTTTCCCTGAAATAGATAGTATACATATTTCATATATAGCTGATAAAGGCTCTAAACTAAACTTGCTGGAGTCTTTGGAAATTTACAAACACAAGAACAATACCCTACTTCTTGATGATCAAACAGACCAAATTTATTCATCATTATTTGAAGCTATGTAATTTATTTATTCTACGAATTATTGTCCTGACTAGCTTCTATACCCTACAGTTGATAGCAATTCGTTATTATTAGAATTCAGCTCCATACAAAGGACCTGCTGGAAATGACCACCTGTCTCGTCCACAGCTTTGCAGATTATGTTACACTTCATAGAGCTTTCTCAAATAGAGCATATACCATCCAATGAAGCCAACGGAGCGAAACAGAGACAGGTTGACGCAATTGATGAAGATCTGGCAAAGACTTTGATATGGGGATCTGATAATCTAGTAGAGTTTAATGCAACCAGAACTCAAGCTTGCGTCTTCTCCAGGAAAGCAGATCCCACAATCGCTAATATGTCAGGCAGTGGCGGCTCCTCGAAGGAGGCTAAGGAGGCTCAGCCTCCTCAGCAATTTATCATTTATCTTAATGATCATTCTCCATTTTATTTCCTGTTTCTCTGATAATTTTTAAAATTTTACAATTAATTCCCCGTTCTCAGTAGTTATTTTTAATCTGGCAACAGTGCCCTGAGGCTAGACTCTCTATATATCTCAAACGCTGAGCATGTATTGTTCAACGCAGTTGCCGTTTTTCCGAGCAGTCCGATCGCCAAATAGGCTAAATCAGCGAAAATGGCAACACCCTCTGGAGGCTAGCCTGCGACAGCCGCTCGAAATCTATGAAATACGACACGTGCTTTCTGCCGATTGCTGAGTAGGTCAGTCAGTGCTTGTTTATGTGTTGTCACGCCACGCGAAGTAAGGTTAGATTGTTGTCTGTTGTAAGTTTAAAATGAGTGTTAGTGAGTTAGTTGCTGCCTTTTAGAAAATCCGTTTAGTGGATTAACATATGATAAAAGCGTTTTTTGAGTTATTAACAGAGAGTTCTTTGGTTATTAAACGTTAAAATGAGTAGTGATTTAGTTGCTGGAAAGATTAGTGATGACAGGTATGTTTCAAAATCGATCATTTGATATACTGATAATTGTAAAAAATATTTATGGTTAACGGGATCTGAGGTACACAATAAATTATATTACTGGTATTGCTTGCTATTTACATCTGATACAACTTCATGTTGGGGGCACTCGGGTTATGATGATTTGAAAAATTTAGCTCGTGGTATAGACAGACATGAAAAATCGCAGGAACACATTACATCGAGTATTAAGTTTAAATTAACCGGTAAACAGAATATTGTTAACGGAGGAAAACATATTATTTGGTAGACAAGAAACTACATTATAAACACTTTTTTTATGAAATTTTAGATACTATTAAAGGTCAAATTGAGATTCGATTTTCCGATTTACATGAATTGAAGTTTTTTGTATAACTTAGTTCTAAAATATAAATTTTTTGATGAAATAGCACTGCACAATGAATTATATACTGGAATAAAGATATTTTAGGCCAGTACGACAGTCACGCCGATATGATAAAATATATGATAGACAATGATTTGCAACAAGTTTTACCTCAGTTTTATAAACTACTTTGTTTGACAGTCACCATTCCTGTCACGTCGGCATCGGTGGAGAGATCATTTTCTACTCTCAAACGAATTAAAACTTACATGCCAAATACAATGGGCCAAAATCGCTTATACAATGTTAGTTTAATATCTATTGAAAAGGATTTAGTAAAACACTTAAAACAAAATGGTACATTCTTTGGTAATATTATTGATCATTTTTCGCAAACTAAAGACCGTAAAATTCCGTTAATATATAAAAAAAGTTTATAAATTTAATAAAAAAAAACGAAATATGAAAAATTCCAAAAAAAAGAAAAAATATTAAAAATCCAAAAAAAATAAAAGACAAAAAACGAACAAAACAATTTTTTGTCAAGAGAAACTCTATATCTCCACGTTGGTTCTTGCTGGGTAACAATTAATTTTGTCACTGAAGTAGCTGGTACGGTCGCTGTGCAAAGGTTAAAAGGCTGTGAATAGAGTATATTTTTACAAAAACGTTTTATGTGCAGCCTCCTCTCTCAAAAATTCACGAGCCGCCACTGATGTCAGGTGCAACTATTCCTATGAAGCCTTCCATAACCATGCTCGGGATAACAACCAACAGCCAATACCGTCTTCACCATAAGGGCACACGGGGCCCGTGCCCAGGGCCCCCATTCTCAGAGGGCCCCGAAGGACCGACAATTTCTCTCACACATTTATTCTCAAAACATTTTTGTCAGGCACATTACACTTTTTTCACAAATCAGTAATCATATCAGGAGGTATTTACAAGGCATATACCACGCCATTATATCGATGACTGCGCCTATTATTCATACTGTACTAATTAATAATATTTCCGATATTTCCGAACGCATCCTACGTAATTTACTAAGTACACCATCTAGCGATCACTCACGCAATCACTCCGATTCCAAAGTCAAGCTGCACCGTCTAAACAAAAATGAATTACGAACAACAATGTTACAACAACGACTGAGTAATTTGTCAATTATGTGCATAGAAAGTGATATCCTTCAAAAAATTGACTTTAAGGATATAACAGAAGATTTTGCTCAACAGAAATCCCGAAAGATCCCGTTATCGTAATCGTAACCAAAAAACCAGCAGCATTCTAATATCATTAATGACATACTATATCATACTGTATTTGATTACCTTTATAGGATTATAGGTAATAAATGGTCATACTTAGTAAAAATGTTATTATAATTCGCTTTTTTACTTTCCAAAAGGGCCCCAAATTCTTGTGTGCCCAAGGGCCCCAGCCTCGTTTAAGACGGCCCTGCCAACAGCACCATCTCATAGGATATCATATGAAGTCCATTGCGAAACCCGCTTCACAAAAATTTGATTTTCTATTCCGTGCCAAAAGAAACTTTATATCCCAGCAGGTTCTCATAATCTACAAGACACAGATTCGATTTGTTGTGGAGTACTGTTCACATGTTTGGAGCTCGGCTCCCAAACATATACTGAAGTTCTTGGATTTCATCCAGAAGAGTGCTATTCGTTTGATTGATGGTGTCGCACTTCAGTCCATTGACCTCTTTAGAACATCGAAGATAGTTGGAAGATCCCTCTCTTTTCTATAGATTTTTTCAAGGTAGGTGTACATCAGAAATCTCCTCTGTTGTTCTACCACGAGTGATTCCAGATAGGCGAGACTAGATGAGCTCAAACTAGTCCCCCCCCCCCCTACATTGTCAGGCTCGAGACCTGCCGAACTTCTTCCTACTAGACTTCATTTCTTATCGAACAGCGAAGTTGTGGAATCTTTTACCTAGTGAGGTCTTTCCCTATGCCTATAACCCCCAAAGTTCAAGAAAGATTCGAAAGCCTATTTCCTCACCCAACATTCTACCGCTGGCTCACACGATGTTCTTCGAACATTATAGGTTTTCCTGTCATGTAGTCAAAGTATAGAAAGAATCATGTACTCCTATAGTAATGTAATCCTATAATGATAATCCTCTAGGTTCATGAATAAACGACCACAGCAATCCTTTGTCGCCCATTGACTTTCTGTATTTTGATTCTATTTGAATACCGTCTGAAGATGGCGTAATAACGCTAATCGATTAACGGAAGTTACAAATGAAACGGATATCAATACAGAATAATTCACAATATGAATTATTGACTACCTGGACTATTTCAAGTTTATTTCAGCCAATGAGTACATGTTACACTCCCATTCATAGAATAAGCATATTAGCCGCTTGATTATACTGGTTTTCCGACGACCACATGCGAAAATGACAAATAGCACACTATTTAGTTACTTTGAAAATGACAAATATCACCCTAGAGATGAAAAGTTAAATACCACACTAGAGTGATATGTGTATCTATAGCTGCATAATGGAATTGAAGTGTGCTTTGAAATTAATATTGCGAAAACGTCAGATAAACTTTAGAAGTGTCAGTTTTGCATATGCATCATTCTTATCATATACAAAACCGTGAAAATATTATCTAAAATTCCATAACACATGGATGCAGAGATTAATAGTGTTGATCAATGTACTCCATTTGAAATTGAAGAGGCCGCAAAATTAACGTCACTAAATTTACTGCCTGAAAAGTCCAAAAGAAGGTATGAATACGCTTACGATCAATTTCTTTCATGGCGAAGAAATAAGGAAATAAGAAGCTCCTTTTCTGAAAACGTTTTGCTTGCATATATGGGTGAACTTTCCAATAGAATCCAATGCTCAACATTATGAACTGATTATTCTATGTTGCGTACCACTTTATCCATTCACCACAGTGTAGATATCTCCAAATATAGTATACTTAAGGCATTTAAAAAAAGGAAAAGTGACGAATATAAGCCGAAAAAAGCTAAAATTTTGACGGAACAATAAATTTGTGAATTTATAAATAAAGTTTCCGATGAGATTCATTTACTTACAAAGGTAAGTCATCGGTATTTAAACAATACATTTATTTAATTATGGTTTTTTTTAGGTTGTGTTGGTTATGCTGGGTATATCTGGTGCATGTCGCAAGCAAGAACTTACCCAGTTATGTATAAATAACATAGAAGATTTGGGGACTGCGGCTGTCATTCAAATTATTAATACAAAAAATAAATGCTGTCGCAAGTTCACTATTACTGGAAACTTTAATAGCATATATAAAAAAAGACGTGTGGCACTCAAGGACTGCCACGGTGAAGCTATTGCATAGCAGTTTTCCCAACTTATGCAATTATAATTATTTATTTCATTTTTAATTTATGCAGTATTTTTTTTTTCTTTGATATTAATTCAAGTTACACTTTTTGAGCGTGGTGACCGATAAGAAAACAAATTTTTTTCTTTTATTGAATAAATGAGAAGTTAAGATCGTTTAAAATATTTTAATTATCTTACAATACATGTAGGTTATTCAGGAATTTGTTGTCATTGAAACTATAGGTTTATGGTAACTGAAATAAGAGACATAAGTTTGAGACTTGATATGCTCTAAATACCTGGAAAATACCGCGTCAATGGTGGCCCCATATTTTGTTGTGGATTCTTGTGGATCATTATTCATTTTCAATTTTTCCGAAATAAAAGTTGTCAACCGCTCTGACTGATGTTGAAATCGCCAGCCAAGATAAGTGGAAATTTATTACCATTTGTACCAAGTATTTTCGACCCTTCTTCAGTGTACTCCAGTAAAGTGCGATGAATAAAATGCTCTACCTCGTCCAATTTTGGATTCGGAGAAATGTAAATTGCTACCATGACTATGTGTAGGCCATTTCTAAGTTTGCATAAACACAGACAAATATCTCCAACAAATGAGCGCCTAACATTAACATCGCTAACGTGTGCAATATGTATTTCAATATTCGGAGTCATAATATTAGTAAGATTATTATTATTTTGGTAAATAGCTACCCCATCTTTTGGAACATTATCTCGTTTGAATTGAACAATACTATTGAAATTAGGTATTTCAATCGGATTATCATGCGCCATGCAAGATTCGGTAAGAAGTAACACATTTGTTTGTCTCGTAGCTGAATCTTGTAAATCGTATTTGTGACTATTTAGACTTTGGCAATTGAAAGTCATTATTGAAATGCCATTTCTATTACTATGGAAATCTAAGACACTTTGAGCTGTCGTCTGAACACTATTTAAAGGCAGTCTTTTGAATTCTTGCAACAAAGATGCAGTCGATGCAGCTTGCCTTCGATTATTATAAAACTTGAATGTAGAATTATCATTTTTTGTCGTGATATACAATTTTTCAATATTAGTCACCCGAGAGAGCGCAACATAAACGAGTTCCTGTTATTTTTCGTTACGGAATTTCTTGATTCGGTCGCCGCGCTCAAAGCCCGCGATGAAAGCTATATGCAATATATGCAATAGCTTGATAGAAACAGGTACTCTCAGGTCTCTGCTACGCGCGTCTAACGTATAAACTCTAACTGACGCGTAGCGAGCTCCTACAGGCATATGTCAAAATGATTTCGTTCGTAGCTAATTACATAGGACGTCTGGAGTTCAAGCAATTATGTTTTTAGATAATTCGAACCTTCTAATTTCGATAGGCCACGTGAAAATCCCGGAGTCTAAAGCGCTAGAGTGTTATAACATTCGTATAAAATAGCGAAATTTCTCACTTTTATAAACTTCAAATTAATTAATTAATTTGACAAGTGTTAGGTGTTTAGGTCTTACATTATTTTTGGTTACGGAATTTCTTGATTCGGTCGCCGCGCTCAAAGCCCGCGATAAAAGCTATATGCAATAGCTTAAAAATATGCCAAATTAAGACCGCCAACTACCGAAACACGCTTTTTTCTTAATTATAGAGACCAAAAATGCACAAAACAAGTAGTGGGCATTAACAAAATTGGCAATATACCTAGAGTAGTGGCAACATTTTTAAATCTGAAGGATCCTGAAAAATACACAGGGCATTCATTTCGCCGTTCTTCTGCTACTATATTAGTAGATGCAGGAGGAGATCTAACTCCTCTGAAAAGACATGGGGGTTGGAAATCGTCCAAAGTCGCAGAAGACTATATTGACGATCCTGCTACTAACAGGTTGAATATTGCCAATAAAATTATGGGTGCCATCAGCAGTGACTCCGTCTCTTCGAGAAACTGACATCGAGTCTACTACTGTACATAGTGTACAAATAACAGAGAACAATCTGTCTAACTCCTCATTGCAAAGTCCATTACAATTTACTAATTGTAATAATAATAATATTACTTTTAATTTCTACAATTCTAAGCAGTAATCTTGTTCAATTATTACTTTTCTTTGTAAAATTCTCAAATTCTCAAAATAAAGTGAAAATATATTAATTTTTTTGCAATTATGCATTAATCTGTGGTCGTCGGAAAATAGTGTACATTACTTGTGTGGAAAGTGCCATTTCACACTCGTGGGATTGTCGCACGAGGCGCCACATTCTCCCACTCATGTGAAATGGGTCACTTTCCACACTACTAACGTAATATACTATTTAATTGATCCTTGCCGAAATTTGGCTTGTATAGTATTTCGCTTCCTTTAATAATCTTAGTTCAGATTCAGTTTACATTTGTCTTTGATAAATGGCTGAATCGCAGTTTAAATGTGCTTTAGATAAGTTCTAATTTAAAGAGGAAAAAGGATGATATTATAATTATTACATTCCATAGTGGTACCTCATATAGAATAACAAGAAGATGAAATAAGTATAAAAATAAATAGTTCATTGCTTCCAAGAAAATTCAAGGTATGTTGAGAGACAGAGAGCTACAGCCATACTGCTAATATTCGTTGTATAATGAGACTTGAGACGCAGCATATTTTATTATTGATTTATTTGAGCATAAAGCCCTTGCTTTATTTCCAATTAGGATGTATGCTCAATATAAGACAATGACATTGGATACCTGCTATAAGTACCCTTTTCACTTTGAATTGAAGTCAGCGCTTTTGAAATAAAATTTACATTTCTCGCAACCTGCCCGCTTCACGTACCCTTCAAAATGCATTTCAATTGTGATGAATGAAATTAATGAGTTTTCGGAAAACGAGTGCATGAATTAAAACAACTGTGAAAGACCGCTGCGGAAAATGTGAAACTGTAATATATTTCCAGACATTCACTTATTTGTCTGTCAGGATATTGATAAATGAAATTGCAGCAGGAAGGAAGTTTACGTTGGCTCTTAATCGATTGGCAACTGTTAAGACATCGTTGTGGAATTACCTTTTTTTTCGTACATACTCGGAATTCATTCAGTCCCTTCATCCGCCAGGAATGAATTGATTCGTTGCAGCGATGTTATTTTTCTTCTCCTTGGCCTTGATACCAGCCTTGGTATCATTAAATAAATAAACGATGTAACTTATGAATTCAAGATTCCGCACTATTCTTCTATAATTTCCGAATGTGTTGATCATCAACATCATGGATTAAATAATGTCATAATCCCAGTAGAAAACCGAATAAAATGTATCTTGAACCATATCTTTCTTTAATTTTACGAGACATAGTCTAGGGGAATTTTGCGTAATGAGAAAAGACTTATTCATAAATATTACAGTTAAAAAAATGATTAGACCACATATAAAACATTATGAGATTCGAGAATGCTAGCTCAATTCCGGATATAGTGCTCTCATAAGTTCAGCTACCCGAAAATAGGCAACTCAAACCATATCTGTTAATATTTTTCAATGAAAATGACTTCACTTATGATCAAAACATGAACATGCTCATTGTTGTAGATACTCGTTAATGAATTCAATTTATCTTTTGTAAAAAAACAAGACCGCAAGAATCCATGTTGAACAATAGGTTCAACATGGATTCAACCGCGTTTATCTGTACTCGATTCAGATGGTCATTTAGAAAGTTTGTGCTGCGTTTGTTTTTTTGTGGAAATTCGTTATTGCATTTGTGAAGCATAAAAATTAATTTTTTCTATTACACTTTTTAAGGTGAGTGAAAGAAACTAATTACTCGGTGGGTAATGACTAAAACTGGCACGAATCGGTCTCTAGGGGACTTTCGTGATCGCCGAACACGATTATGATGTCCAAAAAGCTCACCGATGTCACCTTGGATGATCCCTGGGGTATCTGGGGGTCCTGATGCCTTGGATTTCGATGAATTTCATTAAAAATTAATTAATAAAGTTTATCAACTGGTAAAATGATGCTATTAAGGTCTCGGATGATGAATACGACATCCAAAAACATTCACGAAATACCTGTGGTCATTCGGGGTCCTTGGAGACCTGAATAACTATGTCATCTTATAGAAATTCGTTAACTTTTCTTCATTATATGCAACAAATTCTGACTGTCGGGGGTTTTTGAGGTCGCTGATCATGATTATGCTACTCAAAAATATTACATGGGGTCATTTCCAGGATCCCTGGGAACCTAAACGACTTGTAAGTCTGTGTCATCACCTGGGAATTCGTTGATATTTTTCTATAATTCGTTTCTTATTCTACGCCGAAAGTTTGTGGCGTGTTTGTTTTGTGGAAATTCGTTCTGGCATTTATGCAGCGAAAAAGTGAATTTTCAAGTGCACTTTTTGAGGTGAGTAAAAAAGAATTAATTTCTCGGTGAATAATGACTGAAACTGGCTCTGTTGGCGGTTTTCGTCACCACTGAACACGATTATGGTGACCAAAAAATTCCCCGAGGTCACATTGAACGATACCCGCGGGGTATGTGTGGGTCCTGATGCCCTGGATTTCGATGAATTTCATTAAAAATCGTATTTTAATGTTTGTCAACTGGTGTAGTGAGGCTATTAAGGTTTCTGATGATGAATACGACATCCAAAAACTTTCAGGAAATACCTGGGGTCATCCGGGGTCCTTGAGTACCTGAATAACTAGGTCATCTTCTAGAAATTTTTCTCTATAATATGCAAAAATTCTGACTGTCGGGGGTTCTCGAGGTCGCTGATCATGATTATGCTATTCAAAAATATTACATGGGATCATTTCCAGAATCCCCGGGAACCTAAACGACTTGTAAGTCTCGGTCATCACCTGGGAATTCGTTGATATTTTTCTATAATTCGTTTCTTTCTTATTCTACGCCGAAAGTTTGTGGCGTGTTTGTTTTGTGGAAATTCGTTCTGGCATTTATGCAGCGAAGAAGTGAATTTTCAAGTGCACTTTTTGAGGTGAGTAAAAAAGAATTAATTACTCGGTGAATAATGACTAAAACTGGATCTGTTGGCGGATTTCATCGCCACTGAACACGATTATGGTGACCAAAAACTTCCCCGAGGTCACCTTGAACGTTACCCCCGGGGTATTTGTGGGTCCTGATGTCCTGGATTTCAATGAATTTCATTAAAAATCGTATTTTAATGTTTGTCAACTGGTGTAGTGAGGCTATTAAGGTTTCTGATGATGAATACGACATCCAAAAACTTTCAGGAAATACCTGGGGTCATCCGAGGTCCTTGAGTACCTGAATAACTAGGTCATCTTCTAGAAATTTTTCTCTATAATATGCAAAAATTCTGACTGTCGGGGGTTTTTGAGGTCGCTGATCCCGATTATGCTACTCAAAAAGTTCTTCAAACTACCTGGGGTCGCTTTCAAGTCGTCTAGGTACCCAGAGACCCTGGAAACAACCCAGGTGATTTGTGAAACCTTCTGAGTGTCATAATCGTGATCAGCGACATAAAACAACCCAGAGAACCAGAGTTTGTTGCATATTAATTATACTATGAATTAAATTGACGAATTTCTTAGAAGATGAATTAACTATGCAGGCCGTCGGGGACCCCTGGAATGAACCCAGGTATTCAGGAAAGTTTTTGGATCTCGTACTCATCATCAGCGACCTTCATAACCTCACATGATCAATTGACAAGCATTAAAAATAAATTTCAATATCCAGGGCGTCAGGACCCTCCAGATACCCCGAGGATCATCCAAGGTGATCTCGGGGGAATTTTTTGGACAATATATTCGTGTTCAGGGAGCTCGAAAACCCCCGAAGCCCGATTCGAGCCAGTTTTAAGCATTATTCACCGAGTAATTTTTTTTACTCACCTCAAAAAGTGCACTTGGAAAAATACATTTTATCGCTACACATAAGCAATAACGGATTTCCACAAAAAACAAAAGTGGCGCAAACTTTCTAAATGACTTTCTGAAACGAGTACAGAAAAACGCATTTCGATCCATCTTACTGTGCAAACGATGGGAGGTGGAATCCTTCATTTCCTCGACTATATATATATACTATTTTCGGTTGGGCTGTCTACGATTGGATAAAATATACGTAACTACTTGCCGCAGCGCTGGCATTAAAACATTGTTGAGAGTAAACTGATATCATATAGGTCATTTGACTGTTTGAAAATAAGTTTTGTCGCGGTATTGCATGAGAATAGCGAATTTTATCGCACGATCTGATGCTTTTATGCATAAGTTACGTTTGAATTGAAACTAAATGTAAAATGGGAAAATTATTGTAGTATGTACATTTATAGCACTAACTTCAAACCCAGGTAACTTTCAAATGATACTTTTTGGCGACATGAATCTAGTAAGTATTCTTACGTTTTTTCTCAAGGAAATCACTAGGGAATAAACAGTGGCACAGGCCTCGGAGTACATTTAATACAAGAAACGAGGAGAAGTTAGTATTCTCTACCCCAAAAATTGAAATAAAAAAAAAACGTGTGGCACTCTTGGACTGTCGCGGTAAAGCTATTACATAGCATTTTTTATCAACTTATGCAATTATTTATTTATTTTTTATTTATGCAGTATTTTTTTTTGCTTTGATATTTATTCAAGCTACACTTTTTGAGCGGTGACCGATAAGAAAACAAATTTTTTTCTTTTATTGAATAAATGAGAAGTTAATATCGCTTAAAATATTTTTATTATCTTACAATGCATGTAGGTTATTCAGGAATTTTTATCATTGAAACTATAGGCTTATGGTAACTGAAATAAGAAACATAAGTTTGAGACTTGATATCCTCTAAATATCTGGAAAATACCGCGTCAATGGTGGTCCCATATTTCGTTATGGATTGTTGTGGATCATTATTCATTTTCAAATTCAATTTTTCCGAAAGAAAAGTTGTCAGCCGCTCTGATTTTTTATCAGCGAAGTTGATGTTGAAATCGCCAGCCAAGATAAGTGGAAATTTATTACCATTTGTACCAAGTATTTTCGACCCTTCTTCAGTGTACTCCAGTGAAGTGCGATGAATAAAATGCTCTACCTCGTCCTGGATTCGGATAAATGTAAATTGCTACCATGACTATGTGTAGGCCATTTCTAAGTTTGCATAAGCACGCACAAATATCTCCAAGAAATGAGCGCCAACATCGCTAACGTGTGCAATATTTATTTCAATATTCGGAGTCATAATATTAGTAACATTATTATTATTTTGGTAAATAGCTAACCCACCTTTTGGAACAGTATCTACAACAGTATATATACCTACATGTATAATTACGGGGCGCACATGCGGTGAGTGTGGCATTATAAAGATATGATAGATACCTATACACCTATATACTTTCTCACAAACAGCTGCTTACGTATTCGTCCGATTTCGGAGGAGCTCTTCTCGATCCGTGCGAGCTTCGTACAGTCGTACCATATACATACACGTTAAGGGAACGCTCGGCCGAGCTACATGGTAGGCGGAGTGGGGGGTGTTAGGTTTTATTTTCGTTACGGAATTTCTTGATCCGGTCGCCGCGCTCAAAGCCCGCGATAAAAGCTATGCAATAGCTTAAAAGTTTGAGTACAATTGAGCAGAATAAAAGAGTTCACACTGTGCACATACTATAATACCATAAAGAAGAAATAGCCACCCTTATCCACTAAAAATCTTAGTACTGAGGAACTACCAACTAGACATCATGAGAGTGAAGTAAATTAAAAATGTGTAGACTGGTTTTCACATATTTATTAATTACTGAAGGATGATAAGTGGATTTTTCGAACTTTATTGATCTATTTGACGGTAGTGGTTCTAATTTGTTTAGTTCTTTTTTGTTCAGAAAGGAAATTATTGATCAAAGATTTGTCGTGACCATGGCCCAACGCTATTTGCTGAAGTTTCTCAAATTCGCTGGTCCAATTTTGCATGGAAATCCTAATACATCCAAATAATCTAAACCGTGACTCAGAATATTACCTTTCCAAAAGTTGGAAACCCGTCCTCGAAACTTCCACAACGGCAGGATCAGGTGCCAGAATGGAGTTAACCACCGGCATAAAGGCAGTGAACTGTGTAGCGTGAAGGTTTTTTCCCACAATAAATACCGCTACAGAAACCAAAAGAATCAGTTTCAGTTCAAGCCTCAAGCCTGCTCTGAAGATGCCACCTATAATAGTTGGCGAAACGTCAGCATTTATTCTGACGCAGAAGACAAGAATTTTCAAGATTAGCTATCAGCGGAAGTCTACTATTCAAAAAAATCTAATAATCACGGAAATATCATCAACATAGAATATATCTATACCTTACTTTTGGAAACTGATTTCATTGTGACTTAAAGGATGTTTCAAGTTCTCTCAGAAAACTATTGGTCAGATAAGGAGAGAGTGTCTTGAATAGTAGACTTCCGCGGATAGCGAATCTTGAAAAATCTTTGCTTCCGGATGGATTCCGCGTCACAATAGCTCGACTTGATGCCGACGTTCCGCCAATCATTACAGGTGGCATCTTCAGGGCAGCCTTGAAGCTTGAACTCAAACTGGTTCTACTAGTTTCTGTATATTGTGAAGAATTTTTCCTACAATATATACGACTACAGAAACTAGTAGAACCAGTTTCAGTTCAAGCCTCAAGCCTGCCCAGAAGATGCCACTTGTGATGGTTGGAGAAACGTCGGCATCAAGTCGAGCTATTGTGACGCGGAATCCGTCCGGAAGCCAAGATTTTTCAAGGAGAGAGTGTATTGCCCATTGCTCTAGGTATTGCTTGTTTGCTTATAGCAGTTTTTGTCAAAAGTAAACAAATTTGCTCCATTTATAAAGACGCAAGGATTCTAGCAGTTTTCAACGGGGATACTGATACTGGAAAGCTCAGGGATTTGGATATTTGTAATTAGTGAAGCAGCATCAAATGAAACGACAGTATCACCAGGTTCAAATTTGAAGTCTTTCAATATTGTAATGTCTCACAGACAAACTTGTTGCGACTTGGAAAATGCTAAATTCATTAACTAATCATTTTGCTATGTTATAGGTAGGACCATTAATGTTTGAAATGATTGGCCTCATGGAATTACCCGGTTCATGAATCTTAGGTGAGCTATACAGTTTATTAAGATTATCATTTTAAAGTCTAAATTTGTATTTTAAATTATAGGAGATTATAACCGTACACGATAAATCTAACATTGGAATCGTGTAGCACTTGGAATCATTATACAGAAAAGCTACACAAACCAATAGGTATATTCCGGCGGATTCAGCTACACCAATTAATTATAGAGTAGCTCCATTCAACAGCCTTGTTCATAGGTAATTATACCCTCAGGCAGCGATATTATACAACTTCAGCAAATAGATTTGGACAATGGCTACGAAAATCAATCAATAAATATCTCTGACGAAAAATGGAAAATAGTACGTTATCAATTAACCAAATTTGAACCATTACCTTCAAATAGTTGAAATAATGCAGAAGTTTTACTTATCATCCCTCATTAATTAATAAATTCCACAATTTATTTTCTAAATTTGCAATTCAATCCGTTTATAGATGTAAGATAAAGCTGAAAATTCGTTTAGGCAACACGACATCGACAAATCCGAGATTTACTAAATCGATTGTGAGTCGTGTTCAAGATAATACGTGGGTCAAACTAAAAGGAATTTTCTATCTCGATATGAATAACATTTTACCCATATAAAGAAAAATAATGGTAAATATATCAGCATTAGCAGAACATATTTTAAATACCATTTCTCTTGAAATATATCTAGCTAATTTAGAAGGCATTAATGTATTCAGATTTATCTCCAGCTGAGGCTAATCCTTTATTCACACTATTAATTACAAATAGTATTTAAAGAGGCACATTTTGATGTCTAATTCCGTTTACTCTGATGACGGCTACATGGAAGATGAAAGTTCCTCAGTACAGTATTACCAGTGGATATGGGTGAATGTTTTTTTTATAGTGCTATAGTGGAACCACAGTGTGAACTCTTTCATAATTTATCATTTCTAAACCCTAACGTAGTAGAGCTTTTGATTTGTGGAAAACTTTACTCAGATATTCCCCAGAATGTTGAAGCAATTAAATATACTGATAATTCAGTTGTAAAATATGTGTCTGACTATTCTATTTTCCCTCCACAGCCCCCTCTTGTAGCAGCTATTAACACGCGCAATAAAAGCTTGTGAATCATTACACATCCATTTCAACTCAAGTTTTCATGCAGCACCTCCTGATATTATATATATATAATTTATCAATGTATTGAAAGATGTACAAGTAATTTCTTGTATCAAAGTAAACAGCCTGAATTTAGTGGAAGTTTGAAACAATACTAAGTATAGAAAACGAAACGATTATGAAACATCATTTATTTAAATCCTATCAGAGGTTCTTGAGAAGATTATTAACATACAACTGAGAAGCTATCTAACGATTAACAATATACTTCCCGAAGTTCAGTCTGGATTTAGACCTCATCACAGCTGCACGACCGCACTGTATTGTTAATGTTAGACTTTATCAAGGCCTTTGATACAATCCGTCATGATGTTTTGCTGGTTATTCTCGGCTATATTGGCTTGGGTGCTGGTGCATTGAATTTGTTTGGATCATATTTGAAGGATAGGAGACAAACGGTTGTCTTGGGTGAGGCTGCTTCGAATCCGGTCAATGTCAGATTAGGAGTTCCTCACGGTTCTATCCTGGAGCCCCTGTTGTTTGCTATTTATACTCATATCTTCCCGAACTGCTTAAAACACTGCCGAGTGCATAATTATGCTGACGATACCCAAGTTTGTTATTCTTTCTCGATATCCGAAGCGGAAGATGTTCTATAGAAAATTAATGAAGATTTACAGTTAATAGTGGATATAGCTCTGAACCATTCTCTCTACTTTATTACAAGGAAGTCTACGGCATTATTGCTTGGTAGCTAATCATAACGTGGTACGGAGTCAAACCAAGCTACAGATAGATATCACACCGGTTCCTTTAGTAGACGGAGCGAGGAATATGGTCTCGTTATTGACAACTCTTTCAGCTATAGAGAACACTTGAAGCTTTGTAACAAAAGGGCTTATGCTAACTTGAGGATGTTGTATCCAGAACGAGCGCAACTCCCCGTCGCCCCGTCGCTGTTAAGGCAATGCCTTGTGAGTCATTGGTTTTGTCGCAGTTTAATTATTGCTCATCAGTTTATTTTCCATGCTTGGATGTGAACTCTCTTGCAAAAATACAAAGGACACAGAATAGTTGTTGCGTTATATATTTGGTATTAGAAAATACCAGCACATTTCCCATAAATTAGGTGAGCTTAAATGGTTGAATATGAAGAATCGGCTCAGGCTTCAATCAGCCTGTTTGTACCATTCAGTTGTAATTTCTCAGGTACCTCCGTATCTCTATAGTAAAATCACATATAG
This sequence comes from Endomychus coccineus, assembly GCA_958510875.1. Taxonomy (NCBI): domain Eukaryota; kingdom Metazoa; phylum Arthropoda; class Insecta; order Coleoptera; family Endomychidae; genus Endomychus; species Endomychus coccineus. The sequence continues at coordinate 62,248,552 of OY294067.1, read as the reverse complement.
AACTGATGTGCATAATATAAATATTCGTAGGAGAGACATGATATCGGTACCTCGTCATAGGTTGTCACTTTTTGAACGTTCCTTTAGTTACCAGGGAATTAAATAGGAAGGGATTCAAAAGATATCTGTTCGATGTTTTGGTTAGTGTTCAATGGGGGACATGATGAATGTGTGATTTCTCGAGTGTGATTATTTGTTATTTTATTGAAAATTATTGTTATTATGTTATTGTGTTATTATTTATGTTTATATTTAAGACTCGAAAAGTTTGCCGTGTAACTGGAGTTTAATTTTGGATTTCTTAAGTGCAGGTTGATATAGTCCGGTTGATATTGCATTGTTTTTGTTTTCTTTTTATTTTTCGTATTATGGTTCAAGTGGTAGAACAGAGAATGACTATCCGTATTCATCCATCTGAACTTTGCCCTAAGGTTCATATAAGTTAACTAGTTTTTCTTTTTTTCTTTTATGATATTTACTTGCATATTCTATGTATAATTTCTTGTGTGAATAAAGACAAAATATTATTATTATTATTATATGTAAACAATAGTAGGCACCAATTAGGAGAGTTGATTTTTTCAATGGTGTATGTTATGAGTACATAATATTTTGTTTTATTTAATTTTGTTTCCAGGTACTAATAACTATAAAAAATCGTCTTAGGAATACCTTATCCTCTGCTAATTTGAATTTTTCCACTACAATGTCGGTAGAAAAAGATCTATTGATGACGAAGATTTGGTTCACAGTGACAACACGTCCTATAGTCTCAGATAGCTGTTTCGCCCTTCTCATTGCCACGTCAGTGAGACGCGGCTGACGTGAAGTTAATGATCAACCATCTTCGAATGTGATGTAATGAAACACCATCAAAGTGTTTGCTGAAACTAGAAGCTCCAACACCATCAAATAATAATGGTTCCTTTATACTTTTTATAAACTGAGATTCCTAATGCGCAAATTCAATTCTCTTCAAGTGGCATTAAAATCAAGACAAAATGAATTTTTTTATATATTCTGTTACTAATTTCTTAAATAGATTAAATAGATCCTACCAACTTGTACAGAATGTAAATGAGACTCGTTATTCTGAAATGAGCTTTGTTATTAGAAGCCTATAGAACCCTAACCCAACACAATTTCTTTGAACGCTAAATAATTGTGGGTAATATAAAGTAGGTACATGCAGCACAATTCTCGCACTTGTCGTATACAGAATGAAAGATCCTATTGTTTTGGACGTTTGGATAGGGTGCTGCCGCAGCAAACGCGTCCGTTGGTGTGATCCTTTTATGTTGATAGACGGGCTGAAATTTTAGTCGATACGGCTACAAATATGTGAGGACGAAACCGTTTCAGTGTTTAGCATAATGTCGCCTGGAGAATTCTATTTAAATATTATTCAAACGGGTTTCGTTTTATATTCACGCTTTTAATACATGGATAGTGCTTTTAATAATTTGAGGGGTTAGGAGTACTTCTCATTCCAAAAAAAATTTCACATTCTATATGATAAAGGAAATACCACTGATTGACTTACTATAAAATTTTATCTTAAACTCAATACTTCTTAACATTATAAATATTTTCAGAAACGAGAATCAGAAATATTTTGAGAGATTAATGGTAAACAAAAGTAATCGCTATGACACTTATCGTCACCCAAAAATCTGAGAAACTATTAGAGTTAGGTATAGGATACCCTAATACACAAATAAGAGAGTTAAACACCTTTCAATTTGACTATAATTCAATTCAATTTTTTACCATTCTTTACAACTTTTTTAACAGATAATTATTTTCCTTTATAACTCCAGACTCTCTTGTGACGAAGCATGTAACACTTGATACTTCACATGAATCACTTATATTTTATAATTTTTTGAATTGATGTTGTAAAATATTTCAAATACTATACGACATGTAACAGCAACTCACCTTTATTTTAGCTCTAAAATACAAATTTGACCCCAAATACAGGGTATCCTATTTGAGAAAGTATAACTTTGATATATATATATATATATATATATATATATATATATATATATATATATATATATATATATATATATATATTGTTAAGAAAACTCTTACTGAGTTTTTTTATTGAAGTTTATGTTTATGATCTTTAATTATTTGAAGTTATTAATAATTATATTTTGATTCTACCGGCTAGCTTTTTATCTTTTAATTTGATTTTTATTTGGAATTAATGTTTTAGTTTCTATTTTATTTATGAACTTTTGAACTTGAAGTTTATCTATGGAATTATTTATATGGAATTAAACACAATGCTCTTTGAATTTCACAATATTTGATTTCTATGACTCTTTCTTATCTCGGGTAATTAAATTTTATGTTTCACAAGATCTATGATATAACCTTAAAATCACTTTTACAACTAATATTTGTTTATACTCTTATAATCAACAATCTTCCTTTTGCTTTACAGATAATATTGATAATATGATGTAGAAATTATAAACAAACTTACGTTTAGATGATATCCAAAAGTGTGTTTAACAATGTTGGCAATGTTCAATTTACTTCTTTTTAATTTCGTTGATTCACTTTTACACAATACTCTGCTATTTCACGATAATCACAGGTTACTAATTTTGGTTAATTCTTCTTAAGAATCAGGAACTGTTGATAATACTTTGTTTTATTCTTTAAGATAAGATATAAAACTTTTCGATGTTTTATTGGAATTATATCGAAGAATGGCAATCGTTGGATACTTCTTATAAATTGGAGGTTATTACAACCTTTTACTTGGTTTAGATACTTGGAACACTTCTTGACTTTTAATAATTATTTACTAACTTCGGTTACTTGGAACTTATCGAAGTTTGGAACATTTGAGTTCACCGATGTTTATTTTTATAAACTTAGGTTAGAAATTTGTGAGTTGCCAGAGAAGAACAGTCTCTGCTTAGATATTATTGCAAACTGACCTGACTTGTCTTTCAGATCCTTTTATAGGCCTCCAAAACCGACGCTACATTGATGTCATTTTCCACCTATTAGGTGCCTTCTTTTCATATCAAGAATGCCAAGTTAATTGTTGTGAAACTGACAGAAGTATCTCATTGTTACCAGCCTGACACTAGGAATTCGTCTAGACCAATCAGAATTTAGTATTCTATAATTTTTGAATTATTGGAGATTTTCCACTTATTTTAATTGATAGTGATTCCTTCTTTTCAAATTAATATTGCCTACATTTTTCCACACACTTTGGTATAAGATAACCTATAATTGGGTTATTATTAATATGATTATTCCCATATTTATGGTTTTCTTGACAGTTACTTATTCTTAAATCTAATACATACTATATTATATCAATAACATTCTTTTAACATTACATTACTCAAATTTACTAATCCTAACTTATATCTATAACATTCTTCAATGTTTTGTACTATCTCATGATAGTTTTGTAATCATTTTAATTATGATTTCTGCCTTCGTTACACAGTACGTTTCTTCACTTTCACTGAAGTTCTTGTTTATCACTTCTTATTCTATTACATTGTTGTTTATTATGTTTTACATTGTTAATTTTCATATCCTAATTATTATTTAGCTTTTACTATTGTTTTTAATTCCATATAAATCTTTTTATTGATCTTTTCTGATTTTCAAAGTTCGGCAAGTTATTATTTTTAAATTTTATGAAATGAAATCATAATAATATATATTTTTTCTTTGAAACACCCTGTATATTGAAAAATATTCACAAATTATGTTATCGGCCGAGTGGTATAAGTTATATCCTGAATTCTTACCCGTTATGTATAGCAACTACATAAACAATTTTCAAATTCGTATACCTTCGGAATTTTTAGAAAAATTACATTTAAGAAAAATAGTATTATTTTGAGCCAAAATATCGATATGTACCATTTTAAAATTATTCAAGTGACTGGTTATTTTCGTAAGGACCCAATATGGGAAAAGGGGTCCAAAATTTTGAATTTTGAAATTTTGTCAACGGTAGCCAAAAAGCATGACAAATTCTGAATTTCATAATGATCGAACGAATAGAACGCGATTTACCGCCATTTTTTATTTGAATTGCAGCTGCTGCTCAATTTCAAATTTCCGCGAAAAAATCGTTGCTTTCTCGAAAGCTATGCGTTTTTGGAAAAATTATCAAGAATGAAAATTTTTTAACTTAGTGTCGATCTATACCTACGCCCAAATTTTGTAAAAAATTTGAAAACACCCTTCCTTACCTTTTCCCCTCTGAGAGAAAAAGGTGTTTTCGTTTTTAGGAAATATCAGTAGTTGGAAAAAAGCTGTTGTCCAAAAAATGTTAATTTTTTACAACAAACAACTTACAATTATGAAATTTGCAGTTATTTAATTATTTTCAAAGCTCTCCAACTTGAAAAAGGTGCGTTTTTCGAAAACCAAAAACTACGAAAATACTATTTCTTTTTAATTTCAATCCTCTGTTGACCTTTTTTTGCCGTGGGCACGTTTATGCTCCTGAAAGGGCATGAAGACAAAAGCGTACCTTGAAACTAACCACAAATCATCTGGGACAATCTTTGAACGTACCAACCAACTTTCGTAAATTTCGAAACTGTATAAAAATATTCGTGGGCAAAAACCTTCATTTACTGAACTATCACTCGAGTTTCAAAATTTAGAAAACAATTCAAGAATAGACGTTGACGAAATAATTCACCAGACAAAAACGAAAATTATATCATTAATTTTCAAACCACCAACTCATCATAGATTTATCAATTTTATTAACATTAAGTTCATAGAACCGGAAAGTAATCTCATTCACTAAGGTCTTGAATACAATTTATGCTACAACAGCAATAACAATAACAATGATGCAAGAAGGGGCTGTGGCGGAAAAATAGAATAATCAGATATATATAATTTACAGCTAAATTATCAGTATATTTGATTGCTCGAACATTCTGGGGAATATCTGAGTAAAGTTTCGCACAAAACAAAAGCTCTACTAGTTAGGGCTTAGAAATAATGAATTATAAGAGTTCACACTGTGGTTCCACTATAACACTATAAAAAAAAACAATCACCCATATATACTAATAATACTGTACTGAGAACCTTCCAGCTACCATGTTGCCATCATTAGAGTAAACTAAATTAGAAATAAAAATCTGCCTCTTTAAATACTATTTGTAATTAATGGTGTAAATAAGGGATTAGCCTCAGCTGAAGATAAATCGGAATACATTAAACTGCTTTTTCGTTTTAAATTTCAATCCTTTCTAAATTAGCTAGATACGTTTCAGGAGTGATAAACTTTCTTGAGAAATGGTGTGACCTGTATTTAAAATATGTTCTGCTAATGCTGATATTTTTACCATTATTTTCCTTCACATGTGTAAAATGTTCTTTATACCGAGATAGAAAATTCCTTTTAGTTTGACCCACGCATTATCTTGAACACGACTCACAATCTATTTAGTAAATCCCGGATTTGTCGATGTCGTGTTGCTTAAGCGAGTTTTCAGCTTTATCTTACATCTATGAACGGATTGAATTGCAAATTTAGGAAACAAATTGTAGAATCTAATAATTAATGAGGGATGATACGTAAAACTTGTGCATTAATTCTACTATTCGAAGATAATGGCTTAAGTTTGGTTAATTGATAACGTTCCATTTTCCGTTCTTGGTCAGAGATACTTAGTGATTGATTTTCGTAACCATTGTCTAAAGCTATTTGATGAAGTTGTATAATTTCGCTGCCTGGGACGTATAATTATCTATGAACAGGACTGTTGAATGGTGCTATTTATAATTAATCGGTGTAGCTGAATCGCCGGAATATACCTATTGGTTTGTGTAGCTTCTCTATATAATAATTCCAAGTAGTACACGATTTTAATGTTGGATTTCTCGTGTATCGCTGTAATCTCCTATAATTTAAAATACAAATTCAGACTTTCAAACGCTAATCTTCCTCAACTGTATTGCTTACCTAAGATTCATAAACCGGGTAATTCCATGAGACCAATCATTTCAAACATTAATTGTCTTACGTATAACTTAGCAAAATGGTTAGTTGAGTAATTTAGCAACTCCCAAGGCGCACCAAGTTTGTCTGTAAGGCAAAGCTAATTGCAAAATTGAAAGATTTCAAAGTTGAGCCTGGTGATACTGTAGTCTCATTTGATGTTGTTTTAATCTACAAATACTCCAGTCCCTGAGTTGATAAACATTCTGAAGAAATGGCTTTCAAGTATTATTATCCCCAATACAAACCGCCAGAATCCTTACGTCTTTTATATTGAGCAAATTTCTTTCACTTGTAACAAAAGCTGCTATGAACAAGCAAGCAGTACCTAGAGCAATGGGCAATCCACTCTCTCGTTTCTGGCCAATAATTTTCTATTCAAACTTGAAACATCCTTTAACTCACAATCAAATCAGCTTACAAAAGTTTGGTATAGATATGTTCTGTTAAGTTATAATCTACATATTATCTGATTTTGAACTTAAAAAGGAATTTGAATATGAAATGTTTACTAACTGTTTATTATGAACATGTATATACTGTATTATCATATCATATCATTGTATGGGGTCTGAGCACCCATAAAGTAAACATATTTAAGATGCAGAAGCTGGTAATTAGGGTAATTTTTAACTTGAATTTTAATGACTCAAGCAAGCCTTTATTCAAGAAATACGAAATTCTTCCAATACTTTTTATAGTTATGTTGAAATCACTATCACTAATACATAGGAAGCGTGACACAATAACCAAAATAGATGCTAATCATCAATATTCAACATTGGATAACTTGGCCATACCATCAATTACTCGTGTATCTATAAAATAAACGCCTTTGTATGCAGGGTCTGAAATATACAATAAACTGCCCGCATTTGTAATACAATTCAATTTAACAATGAATTCAAAAACGTTTTGAAGTATTATACCTTCTATTTCGTTGAGAAATTTGTAAGACACGTTGATGAAAATAAAAATACTTTTACTTTTTTCCTGCTCTTCATGTTTTTGACTCGTTTCTGGCGCATTATATGTTCATGTAATTAATAATGATTTTGACCCAGGTATGCATTATTTATAAAATTTTCGGGAAATAGGTCACGCTCATTATTTTTGTCTTAACGTACGTTTCGGTCTCACGACCATCATCAGAAGACGTATCACTGTATCAAACGTGATTTCTTAAAACTAATTGTATCACCACAAGGCGTCCTTGTCGAACTAATTTTAATTAAAAATGCCCCCGTCGCCGAAACGAACAGAAGCACGGACATTCGATATTATAACACATTAATGTTTTAAGTATACATTAAGAATCTGATGCTAAGCAACTCTAAATTTATATCGATCGAATCACAGTACGTAATACGACTGAAGGACTGAATTAAAAATATAACGTTCGAGTATCCACTTTCGAACCAGATGTTGAAGATTTATGAGGTAAAAGAATAAGGTTGTCAGACCTCATTATAGCTATTTAGGCATTCCACCTAAAATATACTTTTAACATTATAAAGACGCATGTAGGAATTTGCAAGAGTCTTAATTAATTAAATTAGTCTAAATCTGACTCAAAGATTGAATATCTGTTAGGTACATGATTTACAGAGTTGGAGTCACGTTTTATGTGAATCATCTCCAGAATATATCTTTTATAATAATTGGTTTCCTTAAAATATTAACGTTCTTGTAATCGAATTGATGGTTATAATCAAAGCAGTGTTAAGCAAGGGAGGTGGATTTTTTACGTACGTACTTAATACGTTCTAAGTTTTAGTTTCTTGTACTATACTTATGGCCATACATTCTTTTTAGTAAATATTGTTTAGATATTCTTGCATAAGTCCCATCGTAATCAAAACAATTTAATTTTTATACTATGTGGGTTTGTTTATCTTTAGGTATTGGAGATTTTAGATTTGAAAAACCTTTCCCAACACAGTTAGTAGGTTTATGCGCAACATTTATATCATACTTTTTTAAACATTTCGTAATTTTCTCTGAGGTCTCCGGAATGTATGGTAATGTATGTCACGTTTCATACAGTGATACGTCTCCTGATGATGGTCGTGAGACCGAAATGTAAGTGAGGACGTAAATAATAAGCATATGTGTCAGTGTGACGTATTTCCCGAGAAGTTTATATATAAGTCATGTATAATAATAATATTTTCTAAGTAGTGTTTAACGAAATAATGAATACATATTTCTCATTGTAATATTCATTTAAGATTTCGATGTATTTTATATTGTTAATTGACATACCATTATTGTTTATATGTACGTAACAAATGGTCAATAAATACTATACTATACCCGGCACCTCCGCCACATGCCTTGGCCGTAAGATTTAAACGCTTAGGTATTAAGATTTTCTGTTATCCTGGTAATATAGACCTAGTTAGAAAATACACTGATTTGAATGGGAACCGCAACACCTATTATTGGTTCAGCAATTTTGAAATTACAAAGCAGTGATTAAAGATTTGATAAAACATTTCAATGGTATTTTTTGTGATTTTCACATGAAATAGATCATATTTTAAATCAGTTTTTTGCTAAAAATCAATGAATACTTGTCAGTTCAGCTTTCACATTCCTAGGGCAAATATCATCTGCGATGCCTGCATTCGGTAAATCCAAAATCATCGTTCATCAAGTGATTTTGAACACGGCCGGTTTGATAGTATGACGATTTTCTCTCAGGGAAATTACCATTCGCATATGCCGTAACTGTTCTAACATTGGGTAAGGTCGTCTGGAGAAGGTGTTCATGAGCATCGGCGCGGAGGTGCATGTCCTAGGGTGACTACAGACCGTGTAGAACTTCACCTGTTGGCGATAAGATACTGATTTTAACAACAGAAGCTGTGGGAAATTATTGGAGATAAACCTTATAACGGAAATTATATATGGCGTCCGTATATCGGGGAATAAGGTCCTATGAACTTTGTAATTATCGATGCCCATCCGTAAACTCCAATTCATCTTGCCCGCTGACTGGATTGGTGTAATGAAACAATACACTGGGTACAGGACAGGCATCATGTGGTCTTTAGCGACGAGTCCCGATTCTATTTGTGGGACAAGGATTGACGAAGAAGACCCATACTACTACTTTCAAGTGGGGTGACCGTTTGATGTGCAATATGTTTTAGCATTCCTTCGGAACAATTTGAATGCAGCCAGTTACATAGTCGTTGTTTCAGAAACTGTTGCACTGCCATATCTTCAGGTGTTGATTGAACCAACAAGATAATGCCTGCCCTCACACGGGAAAAGTCACGATACATTTTCTGGAAAACAGTCATATAGATGTGCTTCCACCTGCTGTAGTCCCCCATCTCTCACCGATCGAACATCTCTGGCATATGATCAGTAGCAGAGTGGGTAATTTACCTCACTCCCCAAACAATATTAACGATATTCAGCTTCACATAGAAGATGTTTGGAATTATATTCTTTCAAGAAGACATTGATCATTGATTCAGAGTGTTCTTCATGGAGTGAATGAGTCAATCAAGATGATGGTGCAATTCATCACTGAATAATTTTTTAACAATTGTGTTGTCATTAAAAACTTTATAATCATCGGAGCATATTTTACATGGCTACTACATCACAGGAAAAAACCAACCTTTTTGCTGAAATGTTTGTAGGAAATAACACTTTGGATCCACAAGGAAAGGAACCCTCTATTATTGCTGCCGTCTATAGCTATATGCCTGAACTTGTCTTCAACGTTGCCGCTTACTTGAGTTTTTTTCAGATAGATCACTTCATGTGGTAGTTGACATGGTATCCTCCGATACAATGGCTATTAACGCTGGTGTTCTATAGGGATCTGTCTTGGCACTAACTTTGTTTCTGCTCCATATAAGCGACCTGCCCGTCCACAGCTTTGCAGATGATGGTACACTTCATACCGTTATCTCTTCTAGAGCCCCTGTACCATCCAATGAAGCCAGGGGAGCGAGACAATATATGATAATATGATGAGGCCAGGTACAACTATCCCTATGAAGTCTTCCATAACCATGATCGGGATCACCACCAAAAGCACCCTCTCATGGGACCGTCATATGAGGTCCATTGCGAAAACCGCTCCACAAAACCTTGGTTTTCTATTCCATGCCAGGAGCTACTTCCCATCCCAGCAGCTTCTCATCTACAAGGCACAGTTTCGACCTGTCCCGGAGTACTGCTGACATGTTTGGAGTTTGGCTCCCAAACATACGCTGAAGCTCTTGGATTCCATTCAGAAGAGAGCTATTCGTTTGATTGATAATGTCACACTTACGACTTCACTGACCTCTCTAGAACATCGTAGAAAGGTGGGAGATCTCTCCCTTTTCTATCGATATTCCCATAGTCAGTGTTCATCAGAAATCTTGTCTGTTGTTCTACCACGAGTGATTCTAGATACGCTCCCAACATTTCACCGCTGAATCACACGATGTTCTCCGAACATTATAGGTTTTCCTCTCGTGTAGTCAAAGTATAAAAAAAAGTATGAACATTCCCAATACATTGCGGGTTTCATTCAGATCAGTATAATAGGAGCATTTTAATTCAGAAATTAGAATATAGAGCATTTTTTACCCACGCCTACTCCTAACTATTTGTTTAATTGAGAGATGTAACCATTACATCATTTCCGGAAATATGTTATTGTGCCAAATTTCTCGGCTATTAATATATTGCATTTTTGTTCCAGACAAATTGAGATAGTGAGTTTAATAAAGTTATGTAGTCAATTATTTGTGGAAAAGTACCATTCACTACTGCAGATATACTTTGGGGTGGTAGACATTGTGTGATTGGAGCTTATTCCAATGTGAGAATGGTTGCAACGGCTAGGTAAAGCTGCATTATTAAATCCATTTTATATCAAAGGCAATCGCAATTTTTGATAGTCACGAATCTTGGTCCAAATCCAATACTTGCTTGATATTTACTCCAAATGAAATTTCGTACAGTTTATCTACACGATTTACCTTGCTTACTCTAACTTATACGAATTTATTTAAATTTGAGCATGCTAAAAAACCAATTCTTATAATTGAATTAGGCATGTCACCTTCACTCCTTCCATAAAAATATTGAATTCGGGTTTTATTCTGTATATTTTGTCTGAATGAAATGTATAGGAGTGCCCGCATAGGAGCTCTCTTGATCCATAGAATTGAAAATTGAGAATCATAACAAACAGACGATTCTTGTTTGATTGATAATAATCACTTGTTTCTTGCTCACACTCACAGTTCCATCAAAGACGGAGCTGGAATACAGGAGGCAGGATGGTGAATTATAAGTGATATAAAAATATCTAGAAGGGCAGAACATATTCTCAAATTTTTTTTGGAGATATGAATACTGATATATATGACATTCTAAATCATTTTCATTTCTTGAAGTATCTTGTATATTAATGGCGCAGTGTACTATTTCGATAGAGGAAAGTACAGAGGGTACAGTGGTGGTTGAAGTATCGTTCGAAATGGATTGGAGTATAGATTTGCCAAAAACAATAATAATCGTAAGTATTATGTCGTTTGGCCAGGATAGGTCCCTGTAAATTAGGGAAAAGCGCGCAACAGTCAACACTTTGGAAGCGTGGCGGGTGGTAGACCGCCAGGTCGCCAGGTCGCCTTAAGACAACTGTCACTCAGACGCTAGGTAGGCCGATGTTGGTCGGAGTACGACTAGTATATACCATTTTCTGATTGGATTAGGTTCGTATTCGTCTTTACAAATACTACATTCATAGATATAGGTATAAGGAATATAAAGTCAGATTCTTATTTATGAAGTTTTGCAGCTATCGGTTGTTTTTAAGGTGAATATATTTCTTATGCATTTTTTTGATACCGAAAAATTTTATGTGGAATATTGAATCCACACTAACAATTTATTCCATATCTCAGTCTAGATTCAATGAAAGCGTGATATAAGAGCTCTTACTATTTACTATTTACAGGCTGTTAAAATTTAGTATCAAGCCATTAACCACAGACTATTTTTCATTTAGATATTTCATGCTTAAGATACAGGCTGCCAAACATTAGCTTTGAAAAAGTTGTCTGTGAACATCTCCGCCCGCCTGTGGTTCATTAATGATTTTCATGTCGAACAATGGATTTTATAAATTTTTTGCCTCTTGTGAAATTTTGAGTTAGGATTTCATTTGCATTTATGCTTGGCCTGTCTAATAGAAAGTTGAACTTATAGTATGTACAGTTTTGCTTTCTAAATATTTTATGTTCAAACACACTTTAATTTTTAGGGCAAAGAGGAAATATTACTAAAATTAATTATCAGTAGTACAGTCGCTAGAGGAACGAAATCCAGCGCATACCGCTTAAAAAATGCAGGTGCAAATCTGCTGTTTTAATATGTATTTTGATGCACTGAAAACAAAAAAAAATAGTGAAAAAATAATTAGCTTTATAAGTTACGGTCATACTTTGGCGCGATAAAAGACGATTTTCATGTTTTTTGCGTTGAAAAAGAAAACCATGGCTCAATGGAAAACCATTTGAAAAGAAAAATTGTAGTTTTCTTTATCTTTCATTTTGGCGCCCCAATCGACCAATTTCGAAAATCCGTAGAACTGGGATTGCAACGCGAAAAATGAACTTATCGACATAAGTCAAAATGCATTTCGTAGATTCGAACAAACATGATCTGAAGCATCCACCAATACAGGTTTTGGGGAATATAAAAATGTGGGACAACTTGGAAAATTTCGAACCTCGGAAAATTTGAAAATTTTTGATTTTAGAAATTTTTTCAGGATGGACGACATCTATGCTCTATTAGAGTATTCTACGACGAATATTTTTATTCTAAGAAAACCTTTCTGGGTTGAGTAGAAGCTGAGATATCGATGTAAATGTGTTTGGGCCTTGCCAGGGCTCAAATTTTTAGAAAGTAGACAAGTTTTGTCATCTAAATTCAAGAATGTGACCTCATAGGTATCATCATCCAGAATTTAGAGCGCGTTGAAATAAGAAAAATTACGCGTGAAATAGTGCAGCCGCTTAAATTTGTATACCACGTATCTGCCGGTGTAGTAGATCTTAACAAAAAAAAAATCAAATTTCAACAAAATTTGGATTCTGACAACTCAATTTGAATTAAAATAACTAAAAAGGGATCACAAGTTGGAATAATTGTCATTACAAATTTTTTTTATTTGATTTAAATTATTTTTCTTGTCAAAAATCATATTTAACTAATGTAAAGGTATTTTCACGTGGCCGCTCAAAATTTCGTGTGCTTTATGATTTTTTTCTTCTCGTCTACCTGTGAATGAAAGGTACCATAATAGTATATATACGTATACTATTATAGAAGCTACCCTTCAGCGTTTACATATACAGTATCGGAAACAATTCTTCTGGGGTATAGACAGAAATCTACACGAGCAACAAGGAACGCAATGATATGATAATACCACATAAACAAGAGAGACGCACTGCTGTGCGCCCCTCCTCTTACCCCACCCGACGCTTCAACTGACCACGTGACAATGCGACAGCGACTCGCACATTCCCCCGACTGCTGCTGGTATGATACTCACGTCCTACGTCCTGAGCTGACCGCCTGAAATTGTAATGCTCTCTCAACATATAGCAAGCTATTCTTTACGTTCTCGTGAAACCACCATACCCAAGATAAATACTTTCCGTTACTATATAATCAGGTGATAGTCACTATGTAATGAGGCTGTTATTGGTTAGGAACTCTTATTTAAGTCATAGATGGTATTTAGACACTTGTTGTGCCAACAGGTCCTATGAACTATATGAACTAAATAAAGGTTACAATTAAGCAACTATCATTGACTAAGCATATGCATCGATCGTCGACCTGATGGTCAACGGACATTGACCAGCTGACGCTGCACCGATCAAACATTAGGTAAATGTATGAATATATGTAAAGAATAGTTGAATTGGAACGATGATACTAAGAACATCTAAATAAATGCCTTAGACCAAGTACACCGATCTTTTATTATTATATGGCGATCCTACCAGAGGCACTTTTAAAAATGCTAACTGCGAACGGAAAATAGTGAAATTGTCAAAAATCGGAAACTCCAAAATTAGAATCATAATGTGCGGTTCGAGGTATAATAATCGAGAGAACAACGAGATTCTTGCAGCAGGAACTGGATCAAACAACGCCAATCAGGAAAACACATCTTCATTTTCAAGAAACGAATGGATGACGGTGTCAATTTTGGCTATAATTTTGTTGGTAATCGTGTTCTACATCTATAACAAATGGCAACAAAAGTGGCGTGCATCGGTTAATCGAGAAATCGAGTTAGTTGATACAGGAGCATCCATTAGTATATTTTTTAAGGAAAGTTTAGTTGAAGGCTTACAAAATATTAATAATAATGACAAAATTAAAATCTCAGGTATTTCAGGAATTGTCGAATCTGAGGGATCAGCATTTATCACGTTACACTCAAATCAAGGTTCAATAAACCAAAAGTTCATAATAATGAAATCATTTGATAAAAACATTGATGGAATTTTAGGATCAGATTTCTTTCAACATTATAAAGCATCAATAAATTATGAAAGTTCTAAATTATCATTGTACAGTTTAAATCAAAACAATTATAAAATAAATTTGCAAATGCATTCAAAGCATAAAAATTCAATTATAATTCCAGCACGTTGCGAAATTATAAAACAATTCAAAACAAACAAGGTCAATAGTTCAATAGTTTGTAATGAAGAAATTGGAGAAGGAATATTCGTAGCCGGATCAATCGCGCGCAGATCTAGTGACGGAGAAATCCCCATTCAATTTTTGAATACAACTGATAAAGACATAGAAATAAAAAACTATGTCCCGAAATTATTAGATGCTGAAAATTACGAAATCATTTCGTTTTCAAAAAATGATATCAAAACAGTAGAACGAATAGACAACATATTGAGTAAAGTTGATTTATCTCATTTGAAAAAGGAAGAAAAATATGCTATTCAACGAATTTGTGCAAAATATGCTGATGTCTTTCAGTTAGAGAATGATCCTTTAACTACGACAAACATTTATAAACATAAATTACAACTTGAAGATAAAGTGACACCCACTTATTGTAAACCCTATAGATTACCATATGCTCAAAAATCACAAATAGATAAAGAAATAAATAAGATGCTAGACGATGGAATAATTGAACCTACAAGGTCAGCTTGGTCAGCACCTTTATTAATAGTACCGAAAAAAGCTAATGGAAACGAAGAAAAGCTATGGCGTGTGGTCATTGATTTTAGATTACTAAATAAAAAGATTAAGGATGATAAATTTCCACTTCCAAATATCAACGAAATATTAGATTCCTTATCGGGAGCGATGTATTTCTCGCATTTAGATCTTTCTCAAGGTTATTATCAAATCGAATTAGATAAAAATAGTCGTCAATATACAGCATTTACAACTAATAAAGGGCAATATCAAATGACAAGGTTGCCAATGGGAATCAAAATAGCCCCGAGTGTTTTTTCGAGAGCCATGACAATTGCAATGTCTGGTCTCAATTATGAAAGTTGTTTTATTTATTTAGACGATTTAATAGTTTTTGGAAATTGTCTTGAAAAACATAACATAAATTTGATAAAAGTAATGTCAAGACTAAGAAAAGTGAATCTCAAACTAAACCCAAGAAAATGTGAATTTTTGAAAAAAGAAATTCTATATCTAGGTCATTTAATTTCAGCGGGAGGTATTTCTCCTGACCCAGAAAAAGTCAAAACAATTAAACAATACCCTGTTCCATCTGATGCAAACTCGACCAAACGATTTGTAGCTTTTGCGAATTATTATAGATCATTTATTCAAAATTTTGCTCAAATCACAAATCCGTTAAATAGATTATCAAGAAAGAACACGCCTTTCGTCTGGACAGAAGAATGTCAAAAAGCATTTGAGACATTGAAGCAAAAATTAATTAACCCCCCAGTTTTAGATTATCCAGATTTATCAGAATCAAACACTTTCATTTTGAAAACTGACGCGTCGGGTACAGCTTTAGGGGCGGCCCTTTTTAATAAAAACGATAAACCGGTAGCGTATGCAAGTCGAGCATTAAATCCAGCTGAATCACGGTATTGTACAATAGAAAAAGAATTATTGGGTATAGTTTGGGCAGTAAAACATTTTCGACCTTATTTGTATGGAAAGAAATTTATAATTCAAACAGATCATCGTCCCTTAGTATCTTTGTTTAACATGACTGATCCATCTAGCCGATTAACAAAATTTAGATTGATATTAGAAGAATATGATTTTAAGATAGAATATATTAAAGGGAAAACAAATGTAACCGCTGATGCTTTGTCAAGAATTACAATTACATCTGACGAACTCAAAAAAGCACAAAATCATACAACCGCAGTATTAAATGTAATAACAAGAGCCCGTAGAAAACAATTAGATCAGGAAAAAGAAAAATCAAAATCAAAAATAGTAAGCAATAAGGATAGGATTGGCCATCCAGGAATTGTTGAATTACTTAAAAAACCAAAGAACGCCACAGAATTAAAAATTGTTAACAATAAGTTATTTGAAGAATTTAAAAATAAAGAAGGAATGAAAATGTTAGAGAGGAATATCTTGATAAACACTAGTGTAGAAAAAATATTTATGAGATGGAGTGATGCATCTTTAGCGTGTGAGCTTCGGTCATCGTTAAAGGCCCTCCAAAAATTGTGCACAAAAGAAAAAATAAATGAATTAGTTCTCATAAAAAATGAAGAAAATATTATAAACCTTGCAAGGGAAATAAAGAGACATTCCGATATATTAGGCGATATCAATATTACAATACTACGAGGCAGAAGAACAATATACAATCCTGAATTACAAAAATTATTATTAAATGATTACCACATTTTGGCAACAGGCGGTCATTCGGGAATATCTAGAATGTATAATACAATCAAGCAACATTATTTTTGGAAAGGTCTTTATAAAGATGTAAAAAAGTTTGTCAGTGAATGTGACGAATGTCAACGCTATAAAAATTCTGTACCGAATATTCAACCCCTTTCCATAACAACAACAGCATCAGTAGCATTTGAAAAAATTAGTTTAGATTTAATGGGTCCGATATCAGCCGATATTGAAAATAAGAAATACATCTTAACAATACAATGCGATCTGTCAAAATACGTTGAAGCCTACTCACTGGAGAATAAAGAGGCCGAAACCGTAGCCAGAGCGCTGGTCAATAACTTCATCTTGCGATATGGAATTCCCAATACGGTCCTGCACGACCAAGGTAAAGAATTCATGTCAGCAGTTTTCACGGAATCGTGTAAAATTCTTGGCATCAAGCAATTACATTCAACTGCTTACCACCATGAAACATTAGGAGCCATAGAAAATTCACACAAGAATCTGGGAGCTTTTCTTAGAATGCAAACTGCAAAATATACAGAAGCATGGAGTAATTGGGTACCTTTCTGGTGTTTTAGCTATAACACAAGAGTGCATACGGAAACAAAATACACCCCCTTTGAGTTAGTATTTGGTAGAGTAGCATCACTACCTTCAAATTTGGGAAAAATTGATCCATTGCATTCATTCGATGATTATCCTAAAGAACTCAAATTTAGATTGCAACAAGCTAGCGCTGAAGCGGAACAAAATCTGCTGAAATCAAAATTGAAAAGGAAAAACTTGTTTGATCAATCGAAACAAAATTGTAATAGAAATGTAAGTTTTAAAATAGGAGAGTTAGTTTTAGTTAAAAATGAAAGCACCAATAAAATGGACGAGATATTTAAAGGACCTTATCAAGTGCTAAGAGATGAATCTCCAAATTTAGTTATTAGAAATAAAAATAAAGAATTAATAGTGCATAAAAACAGAGTGAAGAAATATTTGACAAAAACCAGTGGAAGTGATAGCAATTAAGCAATTAACCATAGTTTTAGGAGTACAAAAAAAAAAATATTTTTTTTTCTTTGCACCCCCGGAGGTGTAATGAGGCTGTTATTGGTTAGGAACTCTTATTTAAGTCATAGATGGTATTTAGACACTTGTTGTGCCAACAGGTCCTATGAACTATATGAACTAAATAAAGGTTACAATTAAACAACTATCATTGACTAAGCATATGCATCGATCGTCGACCTGATGGTCAACGGACATTGACCAGCTGACGCTGCACCGATCAAACATTAGGTAAATGTATGAATATATGTAAAGAATAGTTGAATTGGAACGATGATACTAAGAACATCTAAATAAATGCCTTAGACCAAGTACACCGATCTTTTATTATTATAACTAGATAAAATAATAATGATCCCAGTTCGAACACGTGGCGACAATAGATACTTTCCTGTTTTCAGGGCATCAAAATACATATTGAAACATAGCAAATTTACACCCTTTTTTTTCTTGATTTTTCCTCTGACAACTGGACTACAGAGAGAAACCGGAAAATTGAAACAACAGTGAGAGAGTAATTGTGGATGTTCGCGCAAAATTCGACCAAATCAGGATAAACAAATATTGCCAATGGTAGAAGCGATTGCGGGCAGAAGTAAAAAATAATAACCCGGTGGGAAATAATCTCAACCAGACAGATGTTTATAAGTCTTGAAAGAAAAATCATATCCATATCATGTTCAACAAGTTCAGTTATTTCTACTACAAGATTTTGAAGCAGAAACAACCATTTCTGGTTAACTTTGTCAAAAAAATGATCGCTCCCTCCGATTCATCAGATTTATTTTGTTTCCGGATGAGGCCACATTTAAGTGTAATGGGATAACCAACATTCACAACACCTACGTTTGGACGAATGAAAATCCACGATCCTATGTAGAGACTTATCAGTCATCATAAGCGAATTTTAAGATAATTTCACCATCAAATTTAAATGCTGAAGGATTTTTTTAACAAAATACTTGTCTAGATTCACTTGAAGTTTTACTCCTCCGACATGTGTGGCTTCAACTGGATGGTGCTCTGCTAAATTATGGTCAAAATATTTCCTAACCACTGGATTGGACAGGGGTTGGATGTGCGTGTTCACTGGGCACCTTGTTCCTCTGACCTCAATCCTCAAGACTTTAGTTTTTGGGGGTTCATGGAAGAATTTGTTCACATGGTTCCAGTTAATTGAATGAGTAACATTCACGGTAAGAAATTACAGAAGGTCTATTCAGGTTAAGCCACATTTTTTCCAAAATATTCGTAATTCACTTATTAAAAGAATATGCATTCGTAAAGGTAGTATTACATTTGATTTGTCTTATAAATGTGTTCAATCTAATTTTCATCCTATATAATTTAATGTAAGTTGCAGTGTTTAAGCTAATTCAAATGATGAACATTCTTGGCTTTCGGATGGATTCCACGTCACAATAGCACGAGTTGATGTCGACGTTTCGCCAAGCGTCAATTCTTGCGATTGTGACGTGGAGTACATGCGGAAGCCAATAATTTTTAAGATTAGCTATCCGCGGAAGTCTACTATTCAAGACAACAATGAATACCAACACACAACCAAATGAGTAGTAATATCTCCTAAATTGATCCCAAAATCAAGATTTTTATTTATAATAATAAATAATCAACCAAAAAATGTATGTTATTGAACCACAGGCAAAATGTTGGGAGACTAAAGGTACAAAACCACCTTTCTCTTCCATTTGTTCTCATATTTTTTTTACTGAAATTATCCAAAAAGTATGTTTGCATCAGAAAAACAATCTTATCAAGTTTCAGTTTGATGTTTCAAGAGACATCGGAGTAATAACAAACGTTTTCAAAGTTAAACTTTAGCAGCCTACATATTGAGCATGAGACGTCTAAATGATAAATGGCATGAGGAAAGTTCCTTATTTTTATCCAAAGAATGCGTGGTCAATGGATTGGCCTACTAAATTGTGACACCCTGTATACTAACATTTTGAGAGCATAAATGTATGAGGCCACTTTTTTTACAAGGCAATCTGTATTAGACTTCTAGGAAATGTATGTTAACCACAGATATAATTTTGTAGTTTTTGTGAGTAAGTATGAAATTTTCAGTTTCTTTTTTGAAGTTGAATTTTATTATCTGACTTCAACTCGTATCTAGTAATATATCACTATTCTTAGAGTAACTATCTAAATTTTCTAATGGGCTATTTTTTTGTTGTTTCCGGTGTTTAGGGTTTTTTTTACGACATAGAGTTGGTGATCATCCGTATATTGGAATAGTTTTTCTTCTAAGCATACAGGCAAGTCTTAAGTGTATATTGAGTAGTGAAGTAGCTCAAGGATGGATTCTTGGGGCACACCTGTAACTGTAGATTTTTTTTGAACCTATAATACTTATAGCATTTCGTTCAAAAACATATTACTCGAATAATTTTCCAGTAAATTAAAAAAAATTCCTCCAGCTCCGTATATCTCTAATGTTTCCAGTAGTATTATGTTGCTCAACACTGTCAAATGCAATGGACAGGTCAATACACACTGCTTCCGTTTCCTCATTTACATTTATCGAATGTAATAGGTCGGTAATCGCTCTATATACATTGTCCGCTTGATCTGTTCCATTTTGTGATTCGACAGTAATTTTTTTTTCCTCACAAACAATCATTAGCCTGGAATATATTCTCAAAAACTTGGTTAAGGTTAAATGTCACATGTATTCGCATTTTCTAAATAATAACATGCATGTTCAATATCAATTGTAGCAGCAGAAAAACATACCGTTTTAAATCCTCGATACATTATTCTTATTTCTTGTCTGGTGAACTTGGTGAGCCTGCATAGATCCTCTAAGGCCACTGGAACAGGCTTCGGTACTCGGGACGTTTCAATCTCAAACACAGTCTCCTCGAGAGGGCTGTCAGATGGCGTTCCCATGCTTCAAAGCTCACTAGTCAAGACACATGATAATATTTTTGATACGTATTCCGTATGCTTACGATCAGCTTCTGTTTCCATCCATCCTTTATTTCATAGATCAGTTGAAGTCATTTTATCATTGATTCCTAGCGCGCAAACACTAGCTTTAACTAAATTATTAAAATTTTTATACAGTTTAGTCTTAGGATAATTGCCAATTCTACAAATACCAGTACTGCATGAATGTAT
This sequence comes from Endomychus coccineus, assembly GCA_958510875.1. Taxonomy (NCBI): domain Eukaryota; kingdom Metazoa; phylum Arthropoda; class Insecta; order Coleoptera; family Endomychidae; genus Endomychus; species Endomychus coccineus. Next base: position 62,227,392 of record OY294067.1, on the reverse strand, counting down.
ATTATTGTGAACGGATAACCATCCCCGGATTTGCCCGGACCTGCACTGATCCTCCTGCTATCAGGTCTATAAACTTTGTCTTAGTTGCGCAAGCCCTGATTTCGACAGGATGGGAGCTCGGCAGCGTCCGTATATATGAGCGGCATGCTACGCCAACATAATTCCAACGAATGTATTTCCTTTTAGAAGATATCGACTTGAATTTCATATACGCTAACTTGTTATTTATTATAACTGTAGCTGCCAATAATTGTAACAAATTTATGAGAACTAGATTCTTTCGAAACGTTGAAATATAACTGAAGTTACCATTAATGTAACCATTCTTCTTCAGAATCAAAAATCAATTATTGCTGGTAGAATATCTACATGCCGCGATGCATAACTTGCGCCAAAAGATGAAAATGAACTGTGATCAATTGATTAAGTGACTACCCACACTTTTGTAAGCAAGATATGTTTCGGTAAATTCTGCAAGTTGAATGTATGATTCTTGGAACAGAAAATATATTGGAAATGTTTTAAAAACCGCTATTGAAAGACATTAAGATATAATACATTAAAATATAATTCAAATAGTCTACATATTGTATTTTAGTATTATGTGTTCTATACTGACACCTGCTGCCAGGTTAACGTTCGAAATATCCACACTATAATATAACCTCGTTTTATACTGATACTGACACCTGTTGTCACATGAGTTAAAAAAATTTGCCACAGAGTGAACGCATAAAATATACTGTGACTTCACATTTTTTGCCCGATTATAATACATCCCTAATACTTCATACTAGGTGCAATGAGGGAAGTGAAAATATGGAAATGTGGTCGTTGCATTTTTTTGGAAATAGCTGTGATTCAAATTTACAACAATCAGCTATGGTATGGTATGGTCATACTGATTACATGAGATATACTGAATAATATCTGACTGATTTCAAAGGAGCTCTACCTTTACTTTAACTGCTTTCAACTCTCAAATCATGCTAGTGGAAATATAAAAATTGTCGTTGCTGATTTTATTGGAGTTTTACCACTTTCTGCTTACAGAATAATCGACAGGGTGTTATAAGCTCTTGCAGACTAGAAGCATGGTTATATATAAAATTGTATTTTCAATATTTATTCAGTGTGCTGATAGCTGGTCATTTTGACAGTTCTAGTATTACTCGATATAATGGTAGATTGATGAATAAAATATTTATTCACGGGTGTAACAAGCTTATGATACATTCACTCTTTCTTTTTATCATGTGAGATGAATGTTACACACTTGCTATGTTAAATACACCTATTAAACGTTACCTTTCGATATACCGAAAAAGTTTTTTCCTCTTCCGGTTTCGCCGGAAGTGATATCTACTTCCGATTTTTCATATTGATTATCCTGTATACTATCTCATTTTAGGAATGTATGCAATTTTCTGAATCTAATGATATCTCATACGTTACATTTCTATACAGAAAAGTTTTTCGAAAAATATTTCATTTTTCAATCTAGAGTGTCTTGATCCTACTGGAATATTTCGTACCGACGGACCCTAGTAGTCCTAGAAGAATGTAAGTTACTTCTACAACATTAAATGCCCGACCAATGAACACATTATTATTATTATTATTATTATCATTAATATTGTGAAGGGGAGGGGGAGGGGACCGATAACTTCCCTTTATTTGAAAGTCCTTTACACCCTGTATCACCTAGTGATGCGTATCTCCCTAAAGAGTGATCACCAAGCTCCCGAGGTGGACGACCAGCCACCTATTCAATATCTGGTCAAGACCGGGTGACCGGGTAAGTTCAGCGCAGTCTTCATCACTCATCACCCAGAGTCACATCAAGGCTTGTCAAAGAATGCAGGGATACACTGGCTCAACTAGCCAGGAGAAATAAAGTTCAACTCATAAGGGTTCCTGGACACAGGGGAGTTGTAAGAAACGAAATAGCCGACTCTCTGGCCAGGCAATGGTCGCTTTATCAAACTCGCCCTTCTGGGCCAACTGCATGAGGAGTGGTCTAAACTGTGGCGAGAATCACCACGCACGAGACAGGTCAAGCTATTCATAAAAGAGCCTGTGCCTACGCTCTCAAAGAAACTCCTTTCTCTGAACAGGAGGGACATCTGACTAGAATCCTAACTGGTCACTGTCATCATCTCCACACTGGGCATCAGAGATGACCCAATATGTAGGAAATGCAGGAAGGCGGAAGAAACTGCCTCTCACATCCTGTTGGAATGCCCAGTATTAGCATTCCTCAGACACCGACACTTCGAAGAATCAAAACCACTCCCAGAAAAACATATGGAAGCCAGCACTGGCAATATTCTGGGTTTCTGGCGGGCCACAAACCTGCTAGAATAGAATAGGCTTCTGACCACGGAGCGCACAATGGGACCGACTAAGTGGCCTGAATGCATCAGGGGGCCAAGCCACTTCCCCTCAAATGATGATAATGAGTCCTCATTTCTATTCACATTTTCTACATCTTCAGTGTCGCATAGCTCTACAGAGATTGCTCTTGCTCTGCGTCTTGGAGAATCAGTGTTGCACGTACATCAGCTATTTCGTTCCCTCTTATTTCAGAGTGGCTGGGAACCCAGAATGGGGTGAGACTGTTCTCGGATCCGCTAAGGTTGTTTAGCGTGTTAATGTAATCCAACACGAGCTTTGAAGTTATTTTCATGCTACCCAGCGCAGCAACAATTTGTTTGCTGTCTGTATGCTGATGTAGGTTTGAGTTCCTTCTTCAAGCGCTCTTTGGGCACATCGCGTCATAGCCAGTCCTTTTGGAGATCAGTGGTCCTTTTGTCCAGAGGTATACCAATACCTCTACTTGGGCGTTCCCGGTGTAACTCTGCTTTCGCCTGTTCATGGTTTCTAGCTCCATCAGTGAACCAGATTTCACCTTTGATTGGTAGGGCTAATTGATTGTTGTTGAACCAATCTTTTTTGGAGGGTACACTTATACGATACTTCTTATCAAATATGTAACGTGCTAACATCTCATCCGTTCTCATTGAGTACATGGGATGTGTTTAAACACTAATTGGTAGTGAGGTGTTCCTACCTTTTGCTTCCAATTCCTAATGATGGATCTTGTTGCCCCTTCGAGTATAGTCAGCTAGTATAGTATACATTATGGTATTTGGGCTGAGGCTCCAATTGTGGTCAATAACTCTTCTGGCCAACCAAAAGGGTATACTGAATTTGCGGCACTGTTGATCTAAAAGTGGTTTCCATGAGAGTTTGTCTATCATGACTCCTAGTTATTCGGCTTGGTCATTGTTGGTACTTACCTGACCTGCTAGAGTCCACACTTCGCTGAGTACTGTATTGTACGTTTTAGTGAAAACTATAGTTTCGGTTAGGATAGGGTGAATCTTTCAGTCTATTGTTGATTTTATTAAGTCCTTCAAAGAATTGAAAAATTTTCCTCTGATGATTACGCGTATGTTATCGGCAAACCCAACCACGTCACATCGTAGGTTACCTGCTTTCTTCAGTTCACCATCGACCACTATGTTTCAGATCATGAATTAGAGCACTCCACATTGTGGGCATCCGTTTTCCTCAAAGCAGTGGTGTTACCTCTGGAAACTTAGGTCCCAGTTTTTCAGCAGGTTCTCAATCCAGGCGCTTGTTGACTACAAACTCCTTCATCGTTGAGCGCTTCACAGATACTTTCGATGGTAGTATTGTTCGCATATCTTCTATTTAATTTTCCATGAGGGAAACTGCTGAGTGTAAAGCAGATTATTTCGGTTGACCTTCTTTGTAGGCGTGTTGTTCGAGCCACAGTTGATTTTTGTTCAGTACTTCGGCTTTGATGAACCGGTCAATTAGTCTTTCTAGGGTCTGGCAGATTGGTCTAAAGTCCTTGGCATTGGTTAGCTTGCTCTCCTAGTTTTAGGCAAGAAAGCTACTTCAGACGTGCGTCATCTGCGTGGAGTGTGTGCTCTTACTAGGCTAGCCCTAGCGAGTTTTACCTGAGGGCGACATTCTCCTCCAGTTCCCTCGAAAGTAGGGCCGGAAGAATGCCGTCCACTCAGGGCGCTTTGTACGGGCTGAAGGATCCAATACCCCATCTAACTTTTATTGGAGATACGTTACTGTGGACGAATTCTCAACAAGTGGGATGATCCCACGGTCGTACATACAGGTCTGAGAACTCGTATGTTTGACATGGATCTCTTACGGGTCGCCAAACTCGTAGTCTCTCGCTCAGCCACTAGCTAGCGCTTAGATCGAAGTGGTAAAACGATTTCTTTCCGAAATCGCAAGCAGTGTTACTAAGTATTCTGATTTAAGAGAGGAATAGAACTGTTACTCTTGAAAAAATGTATTACTCACCTTAAAAATAACTTCCCCTTTTTCGCACACATAAAAGACCTCGTTAAAACGATTTCTATTCGGAATCGCAAGCATCCACTTTTTCCGCATTTCCGCATCTTTCGGCACTTTAAAAACAGAAGTTTCTTGCTTTACACTTTTGTACCCCGTTTTGCATTTCGGCACAATGCACGGTTTCGTAATTTGTTTCCAAAAACACAGGTATTCCTTGTGTCCACAAGTCAAGAATGACAGTTGTCAGAGAACACTCTTCGACTACTGCGCCACTCTTCTTGGTACTACGCGACAGTTGATGCTCAGCGGACTCACTTCTCACATAGGAATCAGCCTAGAGTTCCCAAACCTGTATGTACGACCGTGGATGATCCCTCTTCATCGGTTGACACCTGGTGTTTGATGCAGTATCGTCTCTGAAGCTCTTCAAGCTCCTTGAAGCCAGGGAAGCTTGTTCCCATCAGGTGAGCCATTATCTCCTCATACGATGTAGAGTATCAACCAGACGGCTCCCAGCCTAGCTGCTTCTCCGCTTGTTTAAATTTCACTATAGAAGGCTAGCCAGCTTTCTTTCTGATCTGATATAACTATACTGTCCAGTCTGATTCTTGGTCAGTTCTGCGGATTCTTTCGAGAAGAGTATTCACTCTTTCTTCAACTGCATTCAGTTTATTTCACTGTGGCATGTCATTGCTGCCTTGTACTCTTGCTGCGGGAACAGTTCTTCAAGATATCAGTCGCCTCTTCCCTTTCGTTAACTGAGCTGATTTTCTTCGGGAACGTTTCCAGGTTTTCTTACAGTATCTGTTTATAGATCTCCCAGTATATTCGTCTCGGATTTCTGATCCAGCTCTCCTGTTTCTTCAGGGCAGCTAGTAATAGTTGAGAATAATCGGGAGGTTTTTTGAGATTTTTCTGCCTCTAATGTGTCTGAAGAGTGTTTGAGAGCATAGTGTGATGTCAATGACCTCTCTTCTAACAACGTTAACAAACGTTGACTTCTTTCCTGTATTGAGAATTTCAGGGTGGCAGCCAAGAACTCAGGCAACTCCTATCCCGATGATTTGTGTCGGTGCTGCCTTAAATCACGTGTTAGTTGGCGTCACATTCAACCAGGGGCAAGCGATTCACCTCACACCACCTGACAAAATCACCCACATCCCTTGTTGGAACCTCTTTGTGAAGGTTGATGAGCAAAAGGAATTGATTGCTAGTTGGCTCATCAGGTTCATCGTGGTATTATGCATGATTACGGTCAAGTAGCATTACGTCTGGAAGGAACTGGGTTCGTGAACCCAAAGGTTGGAATCACACATTATACAAAATATTTGAATAGCACAATGGTCACTATATATATGCAGTGCTTATCGTAAAGATATACCCTAGTACTAAATAATTGTGCCTGAGTTCAAACTATGAACTATATTCAATCTATAATCCAACTACAGATACTGTATCATCACTATATTATCACTCTCTCTTAATCAGCTTATCCCTAACTACTTATACATTCTTCGCCAGTGTCTGTCCAGTGCAGGACAATGAACGACAAAGTTTATTTAACCATTGACGTGAATAACAACATTGTGAAGTAAGCTTAATTACAATTTTGTTATAGTGAGGAGTGCACTTCGTAGTGCAATACGTGATCACTCAATGTTGAATATGTTACTGTATTACATCCTTATTTATCGTAAATAAAATAAAAATAAATAATTTATGAGATTCTCGTAATCTATGGTATCTCCTCTCTTCCAAGTGAAGAACAACTGTCGCCAATGCTAGATTCGTTGTACATCATTCCACAAGTAGAGTAGTGTCTATATCTATCGAAGTGATGTATGCTCTGACACGACCCGCCTCTGGATCTCGTATGACATTGCATTTGGCTCCTAACCCCCTTCCACGTTCTTAACGATTCATGTATGTTTCTTGAATCAGTGCTATGCCTGTCTGCATCGCAGTCAGGGATCTGATTAGAATTACTTAGGCATCTTTGCCGTGATGCAGGCTAATCTGCACTAATGGAAGTTCCAGTAAAGCCATTTGGACAGTTTATTCCGGTGCGTAATTTGGCTTTTATGACTCCTGCCGGGTGTAGTTGAAGTTCACTAGACTGATGTCGCAGTAGCTGTTGTCGCCAATAGCCGCCAAGATTGTAATACCCGACTATAGTGTACCGAAGACGAGGGTTCTGCATTCCTCCTTATCTCCACGCCCCTGTTCGTAGAGTGGGGTTGTATCGTCGCAGCTTTGTCAGGACGTTCGATGATTACTTGGTCTTACCCGGCATTCATTCAGTCACTCCTTCATCTTCAAGTTTCCCCGCGCTTGTAAGACCTCGCTTTATCGGTAATCTAGTTTTTGGAATACTTTTCGGTGGGAATCATAATTACCGAGCCTCCTCTGCAAAAGGAGTCATAGATTCTGGGCAGTGGTGACCTTTTCTCTGATCGTGCTCCTGAGCAGGATGGGCTCATTAGAAGGTTTATTGCTAACGCTTTTTCGCCCGGGCTTACTCTTCTTGGGTTTCTTGACGCCTACCTCAGATTTCCCAGTTTCAGACTGGTTCACCACGTGGGTAGGCGGTGACGGAGAGGAGGACCTTCCCTGTCGTTCCTCCCCTGTGGGGTAATACACAGATCCAGAGAACGATGACTTTGTGTTGGTGCTGGCCACTGGTTGCAGCTGAACTGAACCTTCACCAGTTTGAACAGCACCAGTTTCATCGATATTGGTTTCCGTAAGGTTTTTCTCAAAAGTTTTATGAATCTATATTTATTTTATAGACAAATAAATGATTAGGTATATGCCATTTGATAATAATAATTATTGTTGTCTTCTTTTTGTTTTACATAACAACTAGACAAATATTTATGATATAGTGTTTAGTCAATAATTAATGATTTGTCATCTCCAACAGATGAATGGTGGATACTTTTTACGTTCTACTGCAATACTGTAGAACCAATAGACTGAAAGTAATATTTTTACATTATAGCTGCAAACAATGTTCTTGGTTTGAGAGCTGTATTATATTAAATTTATATTCTGTATGCGTTTGTGTTTTGAGCATAAATGGAAGGATTAAAACGAACCTTTATGAAATTAAATTAAATATTCAATCATTAAAGCTGATGAGAACAGAAGTAAGGTTTACACTATGACATTATATGAATAATTAATTCGAAGCCAATTAGCATTTTAATGATTTTCCTTAACAACAGGTACTCATTGATATAATTCAGTGAATTCTCACCAACCATTTACCATTACAATATACATTTAATCATAGATTAATTTGTATTAATCAATGATTCAAAGAACAAATGTAAAATACTGGAGTACATGAATACGTCGCTAGTATAAATTAGCGGCATATTGAACCAGAAGTCTATTTCGCCTGTCGACATACTGTCATGCTACTGACTTCAACAATTCCTTTCAATCAATACATTTATACCTATTTTATAATCAATTTACGGTATTGAAAAGAAAAATAGTAGGTATTGGACATTTTTTTGTATGAGACTATGAAAACAATTATCTAGACGAGATTCTGCTGTTGATTTTGAGGGAGCGAAACAGCTTTCCGGTCCTATTATTTTGTAATAGATACCACTGACTGACTCACCTACTCATTCATTACGAAATCTCCGAAAGTATGAAGGCGACGGACTTAAAATTTGGCAGGTAGGTTCCTTATGCTATGGCACCTGCTAAGTTCCAAAAGTTGGCAAAAGGGAATCGATATATTTTGACGTTGTTGATAGCTCATACAGTGAATTTTTCATGATAGAAAGCTCTATATATCGATCGTTCATCATCACAGTTCTGACTGTCTATGACAGACCACACATAACTCATAAGAGGATAGGTAACGTTTACATGACATTAAAGATGATACATTGACAATCACATAATGTCCGTGACAAACCAACCCATAACATAGATATCCCTGTCAATTCAAATGAACTCACAAGAAATATAGTATAGCTTGACATCTTGTATGTATTTTCGTTCACTTAACTTACTTAACTGAAACTTATTCTTCTGGGTTCTGTAGCGGTATTTATTGTTGGAAAAACCTTCACGCTACACAGTTCACTGCCTTTATTCCGGTGGTTCCAGAGCTGCGTTCTGGCACCTGACAATGCCGTTTTCCAAATGTTGGGAAGATAATATCCTCAGTCAGATTATTTGGATGTCTCAAGATTTCTATCACTTCAAGAATTTTTGCTAATAGAAGTTGGGGGCTCAGGCTACTATTAGCTATTAGCCATTGAGAAATACACTTTGCCTGAAATTTCAAATCAAACTGAGCCACAAACCCCCTCATTTATCCACTGCTAATTTCCCATATATTGAAAATAAAACAGATCGAATTCCCAAAATCCTTGAAAATATCCCCCGGAGCTGACCACCGGAAATGAACTGTGAAGCATGACGGTTTGCTCCTACAATAACATCTGCAGAAGCCAGAAGAACGAGTTTCAGTTCGGGCCTACTCTGAAGATGCCACCTATGAGCGAAACGTCGGCATCAAGTCGTGCTATTGTGACGTGGAATCCATCCGGAAGTCAAGAATATTTAATTTCTGTGAGTGAGTTTGATTTGAGTTTGACCGTTTCAGAAAACTTTTTGGTTACGTTCATGTGGAAGAGTTTTTTATCATGTGGCAATTGGTTCCTGGCAATATGGTTGCCATTGTTCTCAAATGAATTTTCATCTACAAGTTCTACTATCGAATTTATACTTAAACATTTTTTTTAAGCACTACTTATAATATATTGTCCCTATTGCTCTTCCAAATTGTTTGCTAATAACTCTTAATAAGCTTGCTAAGAAATTGGGTAATTTCTACAGTTTCATTATTGAACCTCATATCATCTTCAATAACCAAGTTTCCCTCATCTATGGAAATTGAATGTTTATGAAAAAAAAAATACTATCTGAGGTTCCCATATCTACCATCTAGAGACAAAATCTAAATTGAAACAATACCTATACATGTATTAACGTATGCCTTAATCTAAACAAACAAGAATTATTGTCATCAATATGCTAAGCTTTAAATCAAACCTTTGAACAAATTTAGTACATGTTTACTAGATGTATGTTCTTGGGAAGTAGGCGGCCACATTTACACGTAAGTTTAATAAATTTTCGTCTTTACTTACGTTTCGGACTCACGGCCATAATTAGAAACGCATCAAAAATAATCACTATCGAATGTGTTTCTTAAAACTAATTGAACTAAGCACAAAGTGTCTTTATCTCATTGATTCCAATTAAAAATACCGACGTCGCCGAAACGAACAAAAACACAAGTAATTGAAATTCTAACAGATTAATGTTCAAAGTAGATGAATTTCGTCTTTCTTCGTTTTGGCGATGTAGGCATTTTTAACTGGAATTAATGCGATAAAGACGTTTTGTACTTAGTGTATTAGTTTTAAAAATCCCGTTTTAGATTATTTTTGATGTATCGTCTGATGATGGTCGTGATATCGAAACGTACGTAAAGACAAAAATATATGACACATGTCTTAATGTAACCTATGTTCCAAGAAGTTAAATATAATTCATACCTGGGTCAAGAATCGTTACGTATATGTTTATAAGAACTATAATAAAATCCAGACGCCAATGATAAATATATATCTTTTCGTCACCTTATTATTTTTAGAATATTGTCGTTCCCATCAGATTAATCCGAGGTTTCCAATTCCCGTGACAGTACAAAACATTACTTACTTTGAACTGAACAAAGAAGCCATCTTTGATATGAAGTGTGCACTAGAAATCTCTTTCACGGTGGTGCTACAACAGAAGACTGTACCGCTTAGACGATTTCTGTAAAGGGATGAATAACATTTTTGTAACATTCCTATTTTCAGAGATTTCTTTTCTACACGTGTTAGTTTCTGATCAAATCAATTCAAACTCACAATACAATGAATGAGAATGAACATTGTACTGGAAACAGTTTGTATTCTTTTGGGAACATTTGTCAATTCTCATTTGAAAAATGTATCATGTTCAAAATACTACCTAGTTTGTTTAACCTGGAAATCAAGAAGATATTTATTCGTTCAGTTCACAAATCATTACAGACCACTATGTTTTCTGGACGTTGAATTCATCAGAATTCGTTCTAGAAATCTACACACGTTGTTGTAAATGTGTTCAAGAAACTCTAATCATTGTATAAGTACAGGCATTTTTCGTAATAGCTCAGCTTCTCTATAATAGATGGCGCGAATAAAAACACAAATTTGAGATAAAGAACTTTGGAATAGAACATTCATTGTTAACTTTTTATCCAACATCGTTAATAAATTTAATGATGGTCCGAATTAGACAACTACATTACTCTCCTTGAAGTATAGTTTTTTTGTGTCATCAACAAATTAAATTAGTGTCTCTCTTATTATATTCTAACCAGGTGTGCTTTTTAAGGGATTTAATATATTTACTTGGTAATTTTTCGGATTACGTTTTCATGCTTACTGTTTTGAGTACAATTAATATTGAAAATTATCTATTTTTGGACGCGATTAAAAATTATGGAAAGTACATATAAACCCAAAATTGAACATATTTGTTAATCAATGCACTCTTCTGAGTTAAATAAATCAATATCATTTTTCCATTACAATTCTTATAGACTGTTTCTTGTAAAAGGCTACAATTTTTTTTAAATGTATTATCCATTTGAAGAAAGGTATTTAGTACTTGTTATACTATATCGTTTGATTAAAATGACCTACTCCGATCACATGATCCAAATTTGATTCACCTGAAATGAATTCAAATGGTAACAGATGTCAACACTTGATTGAATTTTTTTCGCACTCCCAATGCTTTGGTGTGAAAAGTCACATATTACAAATATCGCTCCATTAGAGACGCGTTAGTTGTTAGCTAACTGATGTCAAACTCATTTGAGGGGAGGGGGCTCGAGTCCCAGATAAATTTAGGCCTGTTGTGCGCCATGTGATCAGGAGCCTATTATATTCTAGCAGGTTTGTGGTCCGCTAGAAATACAGAATATTGTTAACGCTGGTTTACATAAGCTCTCATGTTCGCCGAAGTAAGGTACCTTAGGAATGTTAAAGCGGGGCATTTCAACAGGATATGAGAGGCAGTCTCATCCATCTCTCTGAATTTCCTACAAATAGGATCATCTGCGATGTCCATTATATGAAGAAGTTTGTTAAGACGACAGTGACCCGTTAGGATTCCAGTCATCTCTCTCATGTCCCTTCCGTTTAGAGAAAGGAGTTTCTTTGAGAGTCTAGGCACAGGCTCTTTGATGAAGAGCTTGACCTGCCTCATGACGTGGTGATTATTGCCACAAGGGCGAGACCCTCCGCCCAGTTTGATAAAGCAACCATTGGCTCGGCTCCTGCACACGAAGTGGGCCATTTCATTTCCTGCAACTTCACTGTGTCCAGGAATTCAGATGACATGAGCTTTAGTTCTCATGGCTAGTTCAGCCTGGTTGACCGGCTGTCTGTGCAGATGTATATGCCTATTTACATAGTTTCTTCGCAGATTTTCCATGGTGCAAGACAATATTGCGTAGACCTCCGCCTGAAAAACCGTGCAGTAAGCGCGTATGGTCACTGAGATAGTGACCTTTGGACCTTTTAGGAATCCTCCCGCTCCTGGAGCCTGACCTACCTAGGACCCGTCTGTGAACCATATAAGCCCACCTTGTGGCAGTAGGGCTTGAGTTATGTTGCTCCAATATGCTCTATCAGGAATGAAGATTTTTGGAGAAGTGAGACATATAGCTGGAATCATGCCGCATTTCTGATGAGGAACTTTTGTAGATTGATTCACTCAAAAGCATTGAGCGTCCACAAAAGTAGTGCATTTTGGTCCAGTGACATAGGACCCTTAGCCTATACGCCGTTCTCATGGCTTCAACTTTTATAGACAAATGTAAAGGTGGTAATCCGGAGGGAGCTTAGTTGGGGGAGTGTCAGAGAGGAAAGAACTGCATGCCTCATCATAACGGGAGCCATGTGTATAATACCTAACAAGGGAAGTAAGGATGGCAAGTACTGACATCTTCTGGATGAGGCTGTCAAGAAGAGGATCATCTTTCTGTAGGGAAACGTCTTACCTCACAATATCTTCGTAAGATCCTATAACGTATCAACTCGTATGAGAGTCATGAATGAAAAAAAGAGAAAAACTCTTCATTTCTTTACTGATGACTCAACAAAAATGGGAGCTATTAAGAGATCCAAACCTATCCCTAACAATACCTCTTGAAAAGGAAAAATGTAACAATACCCATTGAAGAGGAGAATGTAGTAGCACTCCAATCGGAAATCTGTGGAGATAAAGAAGATCCTGAACTACAATATTAATAAGTAGTATTAGAAAGTTACAATAACCTTAGCCAAGCAGAATAGGCTAAGAAATTTAAACTGCGTTGGGTAGAAGGACACGACATAGCAAAAGGGAACTGTAAGGTAGACGCGCTGGTCTGTGGGGATTCGCCCTGGGAGATCCCGAGAATGGATCAATAATTAGAATCAAGAAAAATCCCATTTTCAAAGGTAATGCCGTCAATGCACTCAAGCAAAGATGGGATGAAACCGGATGAAACCCAAAGTTGTAGACAGTCCAAGGAGGCGACTTGGGGCTATCTCAGAAGATCTTACCATTACTTACAGAAATCACCATGAGACACCGGCAACTAAGGAACCACCTAGGGTGGTTGAACAGCTAGCGAGTGGTAAATGGTTCTAATGAGGAATAATTACACTGATAAATAAGTCACCCTGCAACTTTAAGAATCCAGAAGATCACAAACATTATCCTAAAACAAATTGGAACTATAGTTTTGTGTTCCAATCGTCTCTAGGACTGCCAAAGCCATTTCTTTTCAGTTAGTGATTCGGAACAGTATTGTGAAAAGTATAGCCACACACCTCCATATGATAGTTATATTTTAAAAAAATAGTGATATCGAGATCGTTTTTCATTGCAGAGTTGATACATTCGCTAACACTAGTTTTTACCCAGCGTGCTATTGTCCTACCCTTTAGCTACGGTTTTGATTGCATTGAATTCTGGATGAGTAAATTGATACTGACTTCGGTGGGATGAGAGAATTTTTTGATAATAGGAATGCTTACAGATTGCTGCTTTAGCATGCTGTTTCAAATTTAATTTATGAAAGTTCATTGAAATAATATATTGCAGGTGATTATGGTAAACCGTTCGGCTTCTAAAATCTCGTTTGCACCAAATCATCTGATCTGTTTACATAAACATTCAGATATAACCCGCTTATTATTTAAACTAGTTGTTAGGTAAAGGATCGCACACCGACTTCTTGTTAAGGTATCTCTAGAGGCGCGGTTCGATTTTCCTCAAATTATAGACCACTTTAGCAGCGTTGACAGAGATTTATGAAGTTTTTAATACTTCAATTAAAGAGCGCCAAATATTGAATATATCAGATCAGATTCTCATATAGTAGGATCGAAATATAATTAATTGGATTAGATTAATAATATTCAATGCCTATATTTACTGAACATTTCATAATATTTACAACCTACATTAAATAGTATGGTGTACAGGGTGGGCAAATTTTCATGTTTGTATAGGGCAACTAGATAATTATGGGAAACACAAAAAAATTAAGACAAAGTCACTGGAGGAAACAAAACTTTGCTATCTTCTTTTGTTTTCGAGTCATAAGCAAAAGTTCGACTTTTAGACACATGTATCTAATCTAATCTAACTTGGTTGTTTGTAAAGTTAGCAAAAAACAACTATTACATTCTACAGGCACTTTTTTCTGTTTAATCCAGTGACGTCGAGAAAATTTGAAAAAAGGTGCAATATAGAGTTATGACCTAAAGTTGTATATTTTCAAATGGGAATCGTAGTTGGCTATGGTTGAGTTAGACAGATTTTTTTTCTCTTTTCTACAATGTATCATATGTCGAGTCGCTTTTGATGTGTGAACTTTAATAGCAAAAGTAATATTTTACTATATTAGTTTATGTGTTTTTTTAAATATTTATTCCAAGTAGGCGGGTGTCATCTATGACAGTGTTTATCCGTTTGTCAGGACATTGCATATTATATCATTTAATCGTAAAACTGGAGATGTCTTACGAAAATTGCGAGAAATATATTAGAAAGCTTTATTCAAAGTAATAACAATTGTGATATTGCATCTCAAATATATTTCAATCGCTATCTGGTTGAAATGAATAAAGCTATTTTCAAGAGGTTAGAAGAAAATCTTATTGAATGTAGATCCTTGAACAAGCCAAGACTTAACAATTACAATATTGAAGATGCTGAAGAAACTAGTATATCTGTAATTGAAATGACATTGAACTGAATTTCTTTTTAAATTTCGATGGAAAATTTTATTTTAATTTTTTATTGTACAATTTTCATCTCATAATTGTATGTCGTTCATCGTTACATGTCAAAGTTCATTCAGTTTCGTTTCAAATATATTTTTCTCCAATGATAGTTGCTTTATCTCCATAAAAGTTTCACTTTTATCGCCTTTTCTGATTTTTTGTAATACTTCTTCAATGCTACGATAACTTCGAAATCAGTTGCAGAACATAAACGATGTGTATAGACTAATAAATACCCCAGTTTGAGAATTCTACGCAATAAACTCAGAGCTAATTACAAGTTAAAACTGAAAAAAGCTAAAATAAAGGCAACTGATCAAATAATAAAAAATTTAACAATCCAAACAAAAGTATATGGAGTCTAAATTAATAAAAAAAGAATTCTCACTAAAAATACCACACACTTAACAGCAGCAAGTTTCAATGATTATTTTTTATCAATTGCACAAAAAATATTTCAATCCATTCCAAGAAGTCATTTAGACCGGATAAGCTTCTCACAAGATAGTTTTCTGACATATAATTCTTTTTCATTTTCTACAGTTTCATCTATTCAGATCAGAGAAATAATAATGAGATTCAAAAATAGTAACACCAAAGATTTTTTTGGCCTTTCAGTCATACTATTAAAAAGAAACATTAACCACATTGTATCATCGCTCACAAAGTTGGTCAATAAATGTATAAAGGATGGTATTTTCTCAAGCTGTGATGAAAATATTAAAGGTAATACATACATCTGGTGACATAAATGAAGTTACAAACTACAGGCCGATATCATTATCACCGTTGTTTTCTGAAATTTTGGAAAAGTCATTAAGCATACAAATTGTTGATTACTCCAAATGTAACAATTTATTTGCGACACAACAATTTGGTTACAGAAAGGAACGTAATACAACAGGAGCAATTATTGAACTCATTAATAACACTATTAATATCATTGAACAAGGTATCACTATTTATGGACCTAACAAAGGCATTTGAGACTGTGAAGTTCATGCTATACTTTGCGAAAAACTTGAAAAATATAAATTTGATATTGCTAGTGTCAATATTATTAAGCCTTTTTTAACAGATCATCATCAAGCAGTGTGTATGGATGCCAGATTATCTGAAAAGAAATTGCTTAAGATTGGTGTTCCCCAAGGATCCATATTTGGACCGTTATTACTTTTAATTTTTTTTAATGACTTGTCGGAAAACTTCTCATTTACGCACACTGTATTTATACTGATGATCTAACAGCGTCAAATTCTGGCAAGGATCTAGATCATGTGGAGGAACAGAGTGGAATAAACATGAATAGAGCCGTGGAATGGTTTTCGACAAATGGTCTTTGTTTGAATGGGGACAAAACGGTAAAAATACTCTTTTCCCTAAAGGCAACAAAGAGTTTTGATAAGCATTCAAAAATTTTAGGTGTACATATATATAATAGGCTTACATGGAATGTTTATTCAGATAAACTTATGACAAAATTGAGTGGAGCTATTTTTGTTTTGAGAACATTATCTCAGTCACTATCTCCTTGTGTAATTGAAAGCTAGTTACGCTACGCTATTTTCGTTTGAGGTAATTGTTTAAAAAAAAATTAGATCTTCAGATTTCAAAGGAGGGCAGGGCGTTAAGAATTTTTGCGAGTATATGTTATAGGGACTGCTGTAGGAAAGCATTTGAAGGATTAGATATATATTAACATTCTCAAATCTGTATATATATTAATATCTTAAGTATGCACATAATTGCAGTGAGGATTTTCATGATTACGATACTCGTAATAAAATAAATATTCGTACAGATTTTCTTACAATTAAAAAATCTCAAAATGGCCAAAATGTTGAGCGTTTCAGTATTTTAATGAATTGCCCGAACCCATTTGAGAATTATCATTTAAAGAATTCAAGAAATCTGTTAAAAATATTCTTTGAAATAATATATTTTATTCCACAGAGGATTCTTTTAAGATACGTTTTTTAATTTTACTGCTTTTAATACTACTGTTTTTAAAATTGGAGATTATGATTTTATGATGACGAGTGTAGACATATTATGTACATAACATGAATAATCTATCTATATATCTATCTAAAGGATGAGTACTGCCAATTATCCAAGATCTCTATTTCCTGGAAATGCTGTGACATTAGATTTTGCTCGTATTTCTTCAGAACATAAATTTAAAAAAATAAATTCTAAAGTTTTTCACTTCCACTAAAAATTCTTCTAAATTTCACTTTTCCGTGGTCCGCCGCGACATGATACATTGAAAAATAAAAACAATACTATACAAACTAGTACATATTACATATTATTTCGAATTTGTATTTGCACAGAAGTTGGTACGTTTTATAAAACCCTATAATTTCATTGAAATTAGTTCGAATCGAATAGTACTTTACATGGAATGCTGCAATAAAACCTGTTATTAATTTTTTTTCGAATTGAAAGAAATTGAGAATTGGTCTGAAGAGGTAACATGCCGTTTTGTGTGTTCAATAAAGAGTTCCGATTCAAATGTCTATTATTAAGAAAAAGTGATTAATTTTATTGCCTGCGAGACAGAAACGATTTCTATTGATGAGTGGCCCACTCGCCGAATAAGTTGTTAAATAGATATCGGCATTTTTATTATTTCCGAAACAAATACTTATTTAACTATCGGTTTCCTTTAAACTTTGATTTTGATCATAATCATAAACTAACCGGCCACACACAACTCGTTATTCTTCAACAATAAAATACCTCCTTCTCTTAAATGGATTTTAATTTTTATCCCGACAAATTAAACTATTATAAAGCGTCCGCTTTGAGTGTTTGGCGGTATTTTACCGATAACTAGGTGAGATATAGGTCAGCCGCCACCAGGTGCTTATGATAATACCGAAATAGTATTGATGTATAATATTCCAGCATTGATAACTAGATGTGTGAGCAGGACCGTCTGTAAAAAAACTAGAATGAGCGTCATACTTATTGATAGTTTGCGAATAAATTGGACTATCAAATATCTTCTTACTTAATGTTAGTTAGTTATAAATTAAATTATAATAGACATTTGTTTAATATGTATTATAGTCATTAAAAAGCTTATTTATTCAACTGGGAAAGTACTTAATACTTAATACTTATATTATAATTAGATTACAAGCTTCGAGTACCGTTTCTGATGAATGTTTGCATTTATGAGGGAGCCCTAGGCTGCAGTCTACTGAGACTGCGTAGTTATGATAGTCCTGTAAAAATAGCCCTCAAAAATCGAAAATGAAGCAATTTTGCTACTATTAACCGATTTGGACGTTCTTGGTGTCAAAATGTTCGGTAAAGCGCCCCACCCCCATTTTGAACCTGCGCTCTTGTTATCCCCATTTGTTAAGCAACAATTAAGCCTCTAACTAATTGTTGATTTGGACCGATAATTACCTAATGTATTTGACAAACAAATTTGAAAGGAAATTGGCCGCAAATCGTTACTCGAGGGGTTTTCGAGTTCGCTGATCACGAATCCGTCGTCAGAATCGGAAAATTCGGGGAAATTCGACATTTTCATGAAAAATTACAACCAAAATCTGCAAACGTTGCATCACTAGCGTAAAAAATCACTCGGGGATTTCTGAGATTGCTGTTGTCAGAATCGGAAAATTAAACATATTTAGCTGGAAAACTCGGCATTTTCCTAGAAAATTTCTACAAAAATCTGCAAATGTTGCATCACGAGCGTAAAAAAATAAAAAAATTCACTCAGGAGTTTTCAAGGTCGCTGATCACGAATCCGTTGTCAGAATCTGAGAAACTCGAAATTTTTTTGGAAAATCACAATCAAAATCTGCAAAACGGTGCATCACTAGCGTAAAAAAATCACTCGTGGGTGTTCGAGGTCGCTGATCTCGAATCCGTTGTCAGAATCGGGTGATTCTACTTTATTGACCGGTAAACTCGACATTTTCATGGAAAATCTCATTATATTTTACATAGATACTTTTTTTACAAAAAATTCAACAATTTTTCTACAACGACCTCGAAATCCTGCGATTGGATTTTTTTATCCTAGTGATGCACCGTTTGCCGATTTTGGTTGTGATTTTCCATGAAAATCTCGAGTTTTCCAGTCAATAAAGTAGAATTTCCTGATTCTGACAACAGACTCGAAAACCTCCGAGTTAATTTTTTCACGCTCGTGATGCAACATTTGCAAAGTTTTGTTAAAATTTTCCATGAGAATGCCGAGTTCGACAGCCAAATATGTAGAATTTTCCGATTTTGACAACATAATAGTGATCAGCGACCTCGAAAACCTTCGAGTGAGAATTTGCGTGAAGTACCGCTTGCATATTTTGGATGTAATTTTCCATGAAAATGTCGAGTTCTCCCGAATTTTTCGATTCTGACAAACGGATCCGTGATCAGCGAACTCGAAACATTCCGAGTAATGATTTGCGCCCAATTTCCTTTCATATTTCATTGTCAAATACATTAGTTAATTATCGCTCCAAATCAACAATTAATTAGAGGCTTATTTGTTAATTGTTAATTAGGGATAACAAAAGCGCGAGTTCAAAATGGGGTCTTCTAGTTCGGTTCGCTTTCCCGAACATTTCTACACCAAGAACGTCCAAATCTGTCAATAGTAGCAAAATTACGATGTGAAATGCCAATTTTACCAGACTATAAGATGACTTATATAAAGTATATCCTCGTGAAGTGAGTTCTAAAATTTCTGAAATTCCGAAATTCTTGGATTTCTGGGGCCTTTGATCTATAGAAACCATATCGATGATTGATGATTATTGATATATTAGGTCAACTTCAAATATCCAGATTTATTGCAGGTATGTTCCAAATGTTAAGCCGTCACCAAATCTGTCACATTAGGATCCGGCTATTACCAATATTTGAAATAAATGGAAATGTTGTTATTATTCTCCGATAAAAATAGGCTATTTAACGGAGAGAAAAGTTTGTAATTAACTAGCACCACAACACAACAAAATGTTTGACATGAAGAAAATACATAATCTTATTGTTAATTTCATGGAATAGATATAAAAATCAACAAAATTACTTTATCAGTAAAACAGAATATTGGCTACATATACCTATATCTGTAATGTATCAATAATTCTCCTATAATTTTGCTATTGGAGTGAACATTCATGTGAGTTATTTTAAAAAGGTAAAGAGGTATATGCGGATGTTTTGTTAACCATTGCAAGGGGAAATCTTTGGGGGTCGGTGGAACTAATTCGTTTGAGTTTGATCTCCTGGTAATGTAATGTAATGTAATGTTTATTTCCTGAAATTAAATACAATACAATACAACAGTTGATATTACAATAAACAAGGGAGATATCCACTTAAGTAAAAACTTGTTGGTGGTTTTTGACATAATAAAATAATAACAATAAAGTAATAACAATATTAAGAAGCCAGGAGTATGATAATATAACAATAATTTAACTTTCAATGATGGAATGGATTTTCCTCCTTTCAATCTGAAATATATATTGCTTGAGGTATTTCTTGAATAGCTTTTCATTTTCAATTTCGATTATGTTCTGCGGTAAGGTGTTGAAAATTTTTGGAGCTAAGTAATCTAAACTTCGCTGGTCTTTTTGTGTTGCCCGAAAGGGTACTTGGTAAAAGTTTTGATTTAAACGGGTATTATAGGAATGGGAAACCAATTTTGTGCTATCCGTTCTAGAGTATGTCCTAATGGCAACTTTCGAATAAAACAATTGTCTAATGTCGAGAATACGTAGTTCTCTGTACGAAGGATATCTAGTTGGCTTGCGAAATAACATTTTTAAGATCCGCTTTTGCAAAATACTGAGGTCACGTACTTGGATTTTGCATATGCTTCCCCAGGCAGTTATTGCATATGTTTCCTTCAAAAATGTCTCTGATATAACGTAGTTTGTATAAGAGGTATCTCAATCTTCTTATCAATGTAGCCATATGTTTGTTCCATCGTAAATGTTGATCGATCGTTAGTCCGAGGTATGTGATTTTGGTTATAGATCTGATAGCTAAGTCAGTATTATGAATTTTCAATATGTCGAAGACGGGAAGTTTATCTTTTTAACAGGCAAAGGGTAAGTAAACTGTTTTGCTGATGTTAAGCGTAAGTAGGTTATGTTTATACCAATCAATTATAATTTTCATATCATTCTCTATTTTATTTTTTAGATTTACCCAGGAAACATCTTCATAAAAAACGGCATTATCGTCAGCGAATGCAGTGATATCACCCTCAGTTTCCAATTCAAGTAAGTCGTTAATAAAAATCAAGAATAAAATTGGTCCAAGAACTCTTCCTTGGAAAACTCCACAATCAATTGTCTTAAAAGCGCTCTTTTCACTATTGATTAGTACACATTGTTTTCTGTCTCGAAGATAGCTCTTCATCAGATCAAGAACAATGCCTCTAATACCGATCATCTCCATTTTCTTTAATAATAAATCGTGGGATACCGTATCAAAGGCTTTTCTTATGTCGATGAATACACATATAGATTTTTTTCCAGTGTCTAGACTGTTATAGATCTTAGGTATCAAGTTATTAATGGCATCTTCGGTGCTGTGACCTTCTTTGAAACCGTACTGTTTGGTCGATAGAAGCCTGTTCATGGTTAAGTAAGAGGTCAGTCTTTTCTTTATAATTTTCTCAAATATTTTAGATATGTTTGATGTTAGCGAGATTGGCCTGGTTGGCAAAACCAATATGTCATATGTGAAATTATGGTCTACCTTGGAATTAATACTTACGTGAGAAATAGATTCAATGAATTTAATCTACAGATTTCTCAAACATTATTTTTTTTGTAAGTTATGTACTAGAAATTCCACAAAAATAAATACGAGGGCAAGGTGAAAAGTCACTGAAAAATAAAACAGATGGAGCCACAATCGAAAATCCCATGTAACATTTTCAACTAGAACGCTCTAAAATTTTCGGAGTGATATGTCATTCAGTTCTTTTTTGACACCGATCGTGAGCTAGCAGCCTTGAAGATTTTTGAACATCATTTCTTGCATGGAAGAAACTTTACGGAAACCAACGCATCGCTTGTTAAATATTATGAGGACTCTTCACCATCGATTGGAACGATTCACAAGTGTTTTACTGATTTCCGTTGTGGTAGAAGGATCACAAGGGACGCCGAATATTCTAGTTGTCCAATTGAGGTTACAGCTCCAGAAATCATCGATAAAATCCATGATATGATATTGGATGATCGGCGAGTAAAAGTGCACGAGTTTGCTGGGGCTATGGGCATCTCAACCGAACGTGTACGGAACATTTTTATATGTTTTTGAATACGAGAAAGCTATCTGCCAAATGGGTGCCGCATTTGCTCTCAGTTGATAACGAGCGCGACCGTGTGACAACTTCAAAGAAGTGTTTGACGATGTTCTAGCGCGAAAAGAAGTACTTTTTTCGCCGTTTCGTAACCGTGGACGAAACATGGATCCATCATAACACACCAGAGACCATAGAACAGTCAAAACAGTGGACTTGTCCTGGCGAATCGAAGCCGAAAAAGGCCAAAGTGGGTTTATCAGCCGACAAAGTCATGGTGATAGTTTTTTGGGATGCACACGGTATCATTCATATTGATTACCTTGAAGAGGGCAAAACGGTCGCCGGCGTATATTATGCAGAGCGATTCGACGCCTATTATAGCGAAAGCGGCCTTATTTGGCAAAAAAAGTGCTCTTCCACCAGGACAACGCACCGGCGTACAGTCGCAATAGCAAAATTGCGTGAATTGCTCTATGAATAGGTTCGTCATCCACTGTATTCTCCAGATGTGACCCTGCGATTGTTATCTATTTCCAAACTTGAAGAAATGGCTAGGCGGAAAGAGATTTGGCTCCAACGATGAGGTCATCGCTGAAACAAACGCGTATTTTGAAGGATTGCCGAAATCGCATTATTTGGAAGAGATCGAAAAGTCAGATGAAGTAGGACGAAGTGTATCGAGCTACAAGGAAATTATGTTGAGAAATAAGATACATTTTCACCAAATAAATCATTTCTTGTTCAATTTCACCTTGCCCTCGTATAATTCTTGGACATTCACTCTTCAGTTTCAGGCACATTTGAAACGGGTATCCTTGACAAACAGTTCTATGTCTAGAGAAGACAAGTCTTATTTATACCGTATTTTGGAAGTCTCCCTTTTTTCGTTCTTTACGCATGATCAAGGCGCCGCTTTCTGTTTTTATCTCTGTATTAAGTAAAAAAAAATTGGGGAGGATTTTTAATCCTACCGATGAAGTTAAATACATATGTTACATTGCAGAACAAGTATTTTTAGCACATGAAAAAAATATATTTAAATATGATATTTTCAATTTTTTGGTTATCGAAGCATTAAAAAAATACCAAATAATATATTTGATAAAAATTGTTTCATTTCACATGATTCTAGTCATAAATTTAAATTAATTGAGTCTGTTTTGTGAAATTTATATTTTAATGCGAGATTGAAATATGAATCGCAAACTACGTGTAAAAAAAATAATTTTAAGAATACCGATGTACGACAACATAATACAAGATTGTTTTTATGGAAGATAGAAAACTTTTTTTTACAATAAATTATAATATATTCAAAAAAAATCTGTTATTATTGAAAACGTATTCCCTTTTTTCCTTGTTTTTAAAGCGGCGCGTCTTTTGTATTGTTTGGTTTGAGAAAGGGAAAAAACAAGCCTCCTCGATCGCTTGGGATGCGGAGAGAGGGTAACCGCGCTGGACTACGTTCTCTTTATATACAAACGATACAACTTGTCTTCTCTAGACATTTGATCCTTTACCGCACCGCACACAACTCAAGTTTTTACCTTCATTTTCAATGTCTTACTTCGCACAAGCGCAGATCATTTTGTTAATTACTTCAGGAATGGTACATTTAAAATTGAAACTTTGGACATAGAAAATTTTATTGTAAAATAAAAATGAAATACCTAACGTTTAAAAATTTGTCTATAGTATGTGTATAGGTACGAAACACCAAATTAATTGTAAGTATCCACAATCCACAAATCGTTATTCTGATGTATAATGATAACATCCTATTTTATAAATTGAAACTTTAACAAGTTATGATTTTACCGTCCTTCGATTTTCTATTTAAAAATTTTTGGGAAGCAGAATAACTAGAATAAAATGACCCATTGAAATGTGAGTGGAAATATTCGCGTGGATTGTTGGTATTATTTAAGGCAGCTGGAAGCCTCTAGCCATATGTCAGGTGGAAATATCAATTTGTATTAAATGTAAGGATCTGCAGTCTATCTATTATCTGGAAAATGTACCTACTATTCGGTTTCCATTCGGTTAGGCTAGGTCTATTTCTAAAGAAATAGACGTTTCATCGGGTTTTCCTCAAGAATACATTTATGGCCATTGCTCTTCTTCTTTTCATCAATGATGTAAAGAATATTTTCATGATATGTCGTTTTTTGCGTTTGCTGATGATATACAACTATTTTGAGTCATTAAATTCATCTTGAATGCTCTAACAGTTCAAGAAGAGTTAATAAAACTATGTATATGGTGTAACGAGAATGGGATGAGCCCTAATGTTAATAAATGCTTTGCAATGAGGTTTTATGGAACAGATAGTTTTGTTAATTTTGATTATCATATTAATTACAACAATTTAGCTAGTAAAACAGAAATAAGGAATCCTAATGTTATTACGTACAGAAAGCTTACTTTTAATGCAAATTATGTTATGATAGTTAATAAAGCACTTAAATCCTTAGGTTCTATGAAAAGAGCTTCTAGCGAATTTCGTAATACGTGTCAATAAGATATGTTTACAGGGAATTGGTGCGTCTTCACATTGAGTATTGCTTTTCGAAATGGTATCCTTCTTATAATGTCCAACGTAAGTTCTTAAGATTTGCTGCCTATATAATGGATATTAGATTTCGTGGCTACGAATTTAATTATGATTTTATTAAATCTATTTTGAATATTACCATATATATAATCAATTCGTAGAAATCACAACGATTTGAAACTTTTATTTAAGCTCACAAATGGGTTGGTTAATTGTCCTGATTTACATTCACAAATTAGTTTTCACATTCCCCCAAGAAAAACCCGCTCGGGTAATTTTAATATATTTTACATACCATTTAGCAGAACAACCTATACCTGATGAATTTCCCAGTTTGCCGTATTTTAACCCTTGGAAAATCAGTACTCAAGTAATCTAAACTTTTGGAATATTTTTGAAAGGGCTTTAATTGGCCGCAACGCATGCATCAATTAGCCTTAACATCGATTGACGAATTCTTTTGAATATACCTTATGTCTAATTAATGATGGCACACGATTCAAATATCTTGTTTCTTAGATCTTGCTCATTTTGGACTGGAATTTTGAAAGCTACTGACGTCAAGTAATCCGAATGATTCAAATCAGGTGATCTAGGAGGTCAGGCTTGCGATCCCGCTTTTGCTATCCAACTGTTAGGGTAATTCTCATCCAGAAATCGGCACGCAACCATATTAAAGTGCAGTCCAGAATGAACAGGATCTAAGAAACAGGATATTTGAATCGTATGCATCATTAATCAGACATAAGGTATACTCGAAAATCGAGTTCTTCTATCGATATTAAGGCGAATTGATGCATGCGTTGCAGTAGGCGGTGGTCATTTTTAGCAATTATTGTAAATATTATCAACTTATTTGTAGAAATAGTTTAGTCTCAGTCTTGTAAATGATTTAAGTCAGTCACATCACAATACAATCAATAAAAGACACATTTTATCACTTATTTTTCAAAATTTAACTTACAAAATTCCAGCGCAGGTTTAATTTTAAGCCCGTTTTTTTCAAAATGGCTGCGTACACCGACAAATACTAAGAGTACCTACTGTATGTAAAATTAAATGTAGAATACGTCGGCTTAGTCAAACATTACATACAGTGTGACACAAAAAAGTTATGGTAATTTTAATCCAGTTACAACACTGTGTGGTACCTTCTAACATTAAAGAAAAAACCAAGTAAATTTTTGAGTTTCTCATTATTAATACTAGTATCCCGAATTTCGTCACATTGCCATGCTATTGAACAAAAATATAATCAAAAAATGAGATAAAATCTTTTTTGGGCGCCATGTATTACAAGAGCCAAGCCGTTGCGGACCAATGTTCATATGAACTTTTAATCTTAAAATTAGTCAAAGATTCCCCCTTCAAAGTTTGTAGAAGTACTTAATAAGCACCCTGTATATCACAATCATATAAGCGAAAGATTGGACTGACAAATATAGAATGGGAAGTTAGTGATCTGGTAATGAATTATACCTTGAGGAAAGTTTGATTTACGAATCCCATTCATCGTCCTGTATTTGAAATTCGTCTTCAACAGGAAGACCACCGAGGGGCAGCTTGAAGTTATTTCACTAACCAGGTACGGTCGTACTGACTGGAAAGTTTTCCCTGAGTCTTTTTAAGTGCTTACAAATGCTCAGAATTTCTACTTAGGAAAATATGAGAAGATTACTTAATAATAAGAGATATTTTAAGTTATGAGAGACTTATAATGATACAAGTATACACCGAACGGTTAAAAAGTTTGTAGTTGAGTAATATCCGGAGAATGTGAGCAATGTCCTAGGCGGCTCCCTGGCGGAGACTAAAGGACTAGCACCGCACACGAAGTCCAGAGCTTCACGTCTTCAACGACATAGTTGCCCGCCATCGTAGCATATGCCTGTTGATGCAAAAACACGATTCGTTATGTCGCTTCTGATTTGATTCCAGATTAATCATGATATAATCGACGGAAACATTATTTTTACAGTTTTTAAATTGCCGCTACTTACTTAAATTATCTAATTCATCAACGTGAACGATCCTGCTTGATCGGTAATTTAACTTTGTAGACTCATAGAAAAGCGTTATTTTTCTAGAAATAATTATTTGAAGTACATTGTTTTAACAAAACCAGGTGCAATTAAATCCATTTATAACTGGTTGGTTCTAAAAGAGCGGAGAAATACTGAACATTTCACAGCGAGACAAGTTTCATTGTTCGTTAAGTTTATGTTCCATATCCAAATAAATCGTTTGAACTTGTGTATAGCATGTGATGTTGATTTTCTTCCCATCTAATCTGATCTGACATCTGAATGTGAATCACGGTACTTTAAAAATTCTTCCTTTTATGGTTTTACCATGTTAAAATTATACCAATTTGAATACTGATGAAGGGCAACCTTCACAATATCCTCAGTAGTTGAATCATAAATGTCCGATTGGAATTCAGAAAATATATCTCAAGTTTCATATCTGAATACAACTATGGATCCAGGGGCTGTAGGACCACCTCAAGGGAACTTATGCAAGTTATTGGCGATTTATGAATTTTGTTGTTGCTCTCGGACAAGCTCAACCACAGAGTACATAAGTATAAAGAGGTGCAGCTCCGCTTTCATCCTATGATGCTTCAATTGACCTCGGACCTTTAAATTGGTGTTGCCAGCTCAAAATATAACTACAAAGCAGAAAAATGTCCGTGATATAAGTATTATTCCGCAAGATGTGTTGCCCTTCCATGAAAATATGTGAACAAAACACTGCGAAAATTCACATATATACATATTTAAAATAGTTCGAAATCTCGTGAATGTTTCTGTACTTATCGTATTTAAATGAATTCAAAAGAAGTCCAGTGGCCGAAATTCATGTAATTATTATAGGTAACAGAAAACGGAGATAACTCAAAAAATCCTATGCTGTATGAGCTATGTAGTTTGAATAAAGTATGCGGGCTCAAATTCAAAGTGAATCACGATTTTGTTAAATAATAGTTAAATTTTCACTCGTAAAATAGAATGCCAAAAATTTGATATTTGTTATTCAATTCTACAGATTCAACATACAGGATAGCCCTATCACCAGTTAATCTATGTACATCTTATGTACACCCTACAACCTAACAATTGCACTATATCTCACGCGCAAGTATAAATAAATACTTTAGTCAAAATTATCATATTATTGTTACATTGCGTTGTATTGAATTCTACTGTACTCCGTGCCACTAAGTAGTATTAAATTAAATTATGTCATACTATATTCTACTGTATTATTGTATTATATATTATAATTATATTGTATCAATGGAAACTCATTTGATTTCATATAATATGTTCTAGTATACTTTCCATTATCGTTCAATTTTTGTTTTATCACATACAGGCGATTAACAAATCTCTTGTGTGATTATAGATAATTTACAGTATAATCATTTGTGCATCAGTTTTTATGTACCACTGTTAATGCAATGAATAAACTTATTATTATATTAAACTTATTTTAGGAATTTAATTAATACAACAATTACAACTATCTGTTATCATTAGTATTATTATCGGTATTGTTTTATAACTTGTTACGTTTTTATCTCACACAGAAGTATGCTTTCGCATACTTTCGTGAGTACTGTTCTTATTTGCAACATATCTCAATTTATATTATAAACTTTATATGTATTCTTTTTCTGCAAATAACCTTATAATAATCATTATTATTTATCTAAGTAAATAAAATAATAGTAGAATAACTTTCAAATTCTATATCTTAACATGAAGTTTCCTGTTCTAGTTATAAATGTTTATCATATATATATATATATATACATTTAATTCGCAGAAGTGTTCGAAATTATTATCTTGATAGTTGAATGACGTCACAATACGTCATCGGAGTACATTGAATTGATCACACTATTATATCATAGATAAACACAACGCTGCAGACTTTACAAGAAGAATTAACTTTTCTGTTTTATCATGAGATTAAGGCTGATTGTATGATTTTGAAAGTTCACTTCTTAGTATAACTAGTATAAGTATAAGCTATTGCATTAATATTGATGAGAATAATTTAATTCGATGAAGTAGCAATAAAGAACAATGCACTAAATTTACAAACATCTTAATTCGTAAGTAGGTGAACATTCTGACATTGTCGATTTTTGGTTAAACTTCCATAGAAAAATACACAACACTGCAGACTTTATATGAAGAATTATGTGAATCCAATTTATTCAAAGGCTGCATTGAGTCGTTACGAAAAATTATGTATAACATACGTATCCAGTGTAAAATGGCGATCCTTGTAGAAGTCTGATGGAGTTATTAAATACTTATATCTACAGAGAAAATTCGATTTTTGAGGGAATATAGACAAGAATGGTTGAAATAGGATAACATCTTATTTAAACAAGTGAGTGATATTTTTCTCTGTGAATTAGCTGCCGATTGGGGTCATACCATTTTAAGAAAAATTCAATATCAATGCAGGAATAATGGTCTCCTAAATTTCAGAGAACTATTAGAGATGTGAAATTAATTAATCATTGCTTAGATATGTCAAAGGAAGCACTATTAGTTTGACATCCAAGAAATTGTTCCAGTGAATTATAAGTTTAAAACATATAGTTGAAAAACATTTGTCGTCAATTCGAAAGAAATTCCAATGACATAGGATATAATTAGACGCCTTTCCACGTTTTTAGGTTTCTGTGGATAACAGATAGTTCATCTAAATATATAAAAGCATTTTACAACCATAAATTTAACCCGCGAAAGTGTCCAACAGCGAAAGATTGTTCTTACAAAAGGAGCTAACAATTATTGTAGTAGGTAATTCGTTCGTATATATATATATATATACTTTTTTTTTTTTTTTTTTTACATTCAAACCTGGTCGGGGCTGCTGCGAGCTCCGACGACATCGCAGCAGTCGCGCCAGAAAAACCTAAAAGGCGGTTAACCGAAGCTACTCCTCCCCACCGGTCGGTAAATAGCTTCAGGTTCCTAAATCGTGTGCCCTAAGTATTCTAATTGAACCCAGAATGACTGCCTTTTGCATCCGGTCTATCAAGATCTGCGCCGAGTTCCTACAGGCCGGAATGATCTTCAAGTTTGAACGCAGCGAAGACCGAATTCCGCCCAAAACACCGATGATCAGAACCACTAATACGACCTTGTGGCCTGGGTATAGCGTGCGGAGCTCGAACAGGAGATCTTGATATTTTGTCCATTTTTCCTCCTCTTTCAAGACTATGTTCTTCTCTGCCGGAGCGGAGAATTCGATGACATACATAGTCTTGATTAGCTTATCGAGGAGGACAACGTCAGGCCTATTTGCTTGTATGGACCTGACGGTCGGAAACGGATAATTCCAGAAGATCTGGCATTTTTCGTTTCCGACAACGGACTCAATATCTCCTGGCATGTAAGGCAGCACCGGCTCTTGGTCTATTCCGTACGAGTGCCTTAGATGGTAATACAGCACCCGTAGGGCCGCATTATGGCGATGGGTGTACGCCGAGGCCGCTTTTGCCGGACATGCCGACAGAAGGTGGAAAA
This sequence comes from Endomychus coccineus, assembly GCA_958510875.1. NCBI lineage: Eukaryota > Metazoa > Arthropoda > Insecta > Coleoptera > Endomychidae > Endomychus > Endomychus coccineus. Next base: position 62,197,215 of record OY294067.1, on the reverse strand, counting down.
GCGTCTCAGGCACCTTTCGACAGGCCCTGCAGCTGACATCAGGGACCTGCACACCCATCACATTGCGGCGATAGACCAAGGTGTTAATTACGCCATCTTGGCAAGCTGCGGTAAATCCCTCAGTCTCGGATGTAAGCCCGGCTGACCTTAGGTAGCCGAAGGTCAGCCTAGTTGACAAGCCGAGCGTTTCGATGTTTCGATAGAAAACACCGTGTATCGGCTTGTCAACATGCCGCCTGAGCGTAAGATCTTGCTCCGCAGCATTTATCTGGGCTTTCAGGCGAGAAGGTAGGAGCTCGAGGTTGCCCTCTAGTCGGCCTTCTCGACTGATCTGAAATTCGAGACCAAGTTCTTCCGCAGCTTTTTGTGCTGCCTTAACGATAAATGCCCCCACTCCGGCCAATTCGTGACTTTTAACAAGGCACAGGAGGGGGTCCGAGCTCCTAAGAACTTTACAAGCTATACTCAGAACCACACTTCGATGCAGACCCTCCAGACTGAGGAGTCCCCTACCTCCCCGATGACGTGGGAGATAAATACGGGAAACGGACGATCTAGGATGCAAACTGTGATGGATATGCATCATTTTCCGGGTGTCTTTATCGAGTCTATGCAGCTCATCGACCGTCCATTTTATATCCATTTATATATATATATATATATATATATATATATATATATATATATATATATATATATATATATATATATATATATATATATATATATATATAATATCACGAGAAAGATCCCTAGTATCGACCTAGGTCTTAGTAAAACACATTAATTTGTCAATTCGAATGAACTTTTAATGCAATGACATAGAGTATAATTTGACGTCTTTACACATCTTTATATGTTTCTCATCTTTTGCAATGTATTTTCGGTTACTGCGAGTAAGGAAAGTTGGTGAACTATGATTCACAGCTAATTTATATAATATAATATTATGATATCAATGTTTTGATTCATTCCAGGTTCGTTATAATTAATAAAATGAAATAAAACAATTTTTTGTCTAATTTCCACAAGAGATTTTATTTTTTAATAAACTCGACTGGTTTCGAATTTTACATCATTATCAAGTAAATATAGAAAAGCAACAGGTAGATTAATTCATACATTAAGTTCACAGTTCAGTAATGAGGAGGGATTAAGGTCCAATTGGCTATTAAGTGCTATGAATTCGGGGCTTTTACACAGTTTGTTAAGCTCCAAACTTTCCAACAGATTCATTGTCTTCCCTTTATTGCAAGTATGAAGGATTTTAAGATTATCTATTGTTATTTTATGATTTGAAATATTAATAGGTTCGAAGATTGCTGATTTACTTTTGGAGGAAATATGTTCTTTGAAACGTGATTCGAAATTGTTACCGGAATCGGTGAAGCCATGGGGAGGCCTGATTTTTGTTTATAAAACTTTGATTCATATTGAAAATAATTTTGAGATAAGCAAATTAGTAAGAGATTGAAAAATTCGTCAATGATATGTGGAGAAGTATTATTCTTGGTAAGAATATTTTTAGTTAAGGGAATACACTCATCTGTTGGGATCAGGCCTCTCCATGGGTTCAACACTTAGCCTGCTTTTAGCAGATATTCTTATGAATAATTTGGAAAAATCTATTATGAATAATTCTTCAACACAAAAACATATCCTCTTTTTGGTACCGTTATGTTGACGATATTTTATTACGTTTCCAAGGTTCCAATAAATCAGTTATTATACTTCCTAAATAACCACCATAACAATATAAAATTCACTGGTGAAATTGAGAAAAACAGTTCCATAAACTTTCTGGATTTGACAATTTCTATGCAAAATAATAGATTTTCATACAATATTTACAGAAAAGACATTTCCGCTGATGCGGCCATTCCTATGGAATCTTTCACTTATATTAGTCATAAATTAGCAGCTTATAATCCAATGATCCATCGAGTCTTTTCTATTCCTCTATCAGAAAAAGAATTCAAGACAGGAATCAGTACAATTAGACAGATAGCTTTAAATAACAATATTCTTATTCATTTCATTAATCAAATCATTAATTGTAAAGAAGAAAACATATTTCGCAGTTCTTATATTCCATAACAGAACACCAGAAAAAGAATATGCCTGTTTTAGATAAGTTGGCGTATTATCAAACAGTATGAGTAACTACTTTTCAAAATTTAATATCACAACTTCTTTCTCTAGCGGCTTGAATCTGTGCAAATTACTGTTTAACGCCGAATAAAAAACGGACAAATACAAAAAATCCGAAATTTACAGGATTGAATATGTTTAGTGGCCAATGGCCTATATTGGCAAGTTGGGTCACAATTTCGAATCACGTTTCAAAGAACATATTTCCTCCGATAGTAAATCAGCAATCTTCGAACATATTAATATTTCGAATCATAAAATAACAATAGATATTCTTGAAATCCTTCATAATTGCAATAAAGGAAAGTCAATGAATCTGTTGGAAAATTTGTAACTATCCGTGTAAAAATTCGGATTTCAATACTGTTAATAGCCAATTGGACCTTAATCCCTCCCCATTACTAAATCTGTGAACTTGTTTGTATAAATAAATGTATGATATGAATGTATAAATAAATCTACCTGTTGTTTCTATATTCACTTGATAATGATGTAAAAGTCGAAATCGGTCGTGTTTATTGAAAAATAAAATCTCTTGTGGAAATTAGAAAAAGAATTGTTTTATTTCATTTTATTAAAATGGATTTCCATAAAACAAATAGTTCATCATCATCTCTGGTTCGCTATAATTAATATATTCAAGATAGAACAATGAGGAATGTTCAGAAACTCCCCAAAAACAACTCGTAGAATTGTTTAGCACACTTACTAACTAGAATAAATAGATACAAGAGCAAAAATAAGTCAAATGTTCAGGTCGAAGTACATATATGTTTCATTCTTTCTAGCATTAATCAATGTTTCTAGTGAGAGAAGTGAAAATATGGAAATGTATGTCGTTGCATTTTTTTGGAAATAGCCGGCAATCAGATAAATAAAAATCAGATTTCGTATGGTTATTATTTATCTGACTACATGAGATATATTAAATAATATCCGATTGATTTTGCATTCAACTCACAAATATTATGCTAGTGGAAACATGCAAATGAGTTTTACAATTTTCTGTTTACAGAATAATCAACAGGACGTCATATGTTATTGCAAATTTGAAGCACCATCATATGATAAATTGTGTAACAAACAAAATTGTGTTCTTCACTTTTTATATAAAATGATAAAAATTATTTGTAATCTTAAATGTAGTTGTAGTGTTTACCAAATTTTCGAAGACAAAAAGTAGCTGTATGTAATTATTTAAAATAAGAAATACTGAACATTGGATATCCAGCTTTCTCGAGAGATACTCTACGGAACTGGTACTGAAGGGCTATGTTATGTGAAGTCAGTCACATTGTAACATGTAAATGATTCATTTATACTTCTAATTTGACAAAACAAGGAGCTCCTTATTTTCATAGTGATTTGCAATAGAATTATTTTTTGAAAACAAAATCGTAAAGCAATATTCAGTTTATTAGATATCATTAGAAGGATTCGAATGATACAATGATCATTTGAACTTGAGATATAATCATTAGGTGAATAAGTGAAAGTTAAGTTTACGATACAGCAACTTGCTTTGCAGAACTCTGCTTCTTATCACCACCGAAGCACGGCATCAGGTTTTAGGTATATTTCCAGATGATGAGCTTGACATAAATAATCATTATTCTTAAAGTTATAACTAGAAAAATCTCAGCAGTTGTTGTAATAAGGTTTTAACGTCGCACAACTTCCATCTATTTTTTCGTTGATGCAGAATTTCTTAAAGGAACCCTTTTTTAAATACTTTGACTACTTGAGAGGGAAGTTGAAAGTTCAGCAATTCATACAACAGAGTGAATACAGAAAATAGACTGTATCTTTACATTTCGATGCCGTCACGTGAATCTTAAAATGAATTGTTGAATCGAAACTATTACAAGCTCCATTCATTCTGATAGTTCAACTCATAAAAAACGTAACAGGTCAAACATAAATGATTGTAGGTACAGAAAATATATTGGAAATGATGAAATGCTAATGAAAGACGTTAAAATATACTCTACGTTGCATTGAAATTTTATCCAAATTGTCTACATAATGTATTTCACAACGCTATGTTTCATACAAACACCTGCTGTCAGGTAGACTTTAACAATATAACCTTGTTTTATATTGACATTACTGTCACATGAACTATCAAAATGCACCACAGAATCAAGAAGTCTAGACTTTCTGAACAGAATAAAGACTTAAAATAGATCGTGGTGTCAGATCGATGACATCACTTGAATTTGAATGGTCCGTTTTTTGTGATATCCCATTTTTGCAGGTAAAAACTAGAAATTTACAAACATTGTATGCTTTGATAATAAACTCTAATGTTCGGGATTGCAATTAACGTTTTTTTAAATAAACTGATATTTAACAGAGTGAAATTTTTTGTTTTTATCTAAATCTTAAAATGTGATATTCCTGTCATTCTACAATTCGCTTGTTCGAAATAATATAATCAAATAGTGCTACAATCGAGAAACTGAGAACAGTTGTAAGTTTCTTCATAATTTTGTCATAAGAAATATAATTATATTCCGAGATTAATATCTTTTATCGGTATTGTCGCATTCAAACATGATTTTAATAGGTGGCGATATCGATTCTAATGAGATCTTTACACCTCATAAGTACACGTCTTTTCCGAGAATCGAAGACAGCTACAACTAATTAATCAAATCTCGTTTCGATTTATTACAACCATGTGTTATGGCTGTAATTGAGTTTTTATACGTAGTCGGCCCTTTTTACTTTCACTTTTTCTCAAAACATTTTAATTTCATAATTATACCAACGTTTTGTTAAATCATTTTATAATAATAGTTCAATGATATTCAATAAACTGGGCTCTGGAAATTATATTTTTCCGATCGATTTATTCATAAATGAGCTAATCTCATGTAGATGTTATGAAATGATATTATCACTATATTCCGTTATGTATTCATTCTTTTATTTACTTACAGGGGTTCCAAATAATATATTATACATAATAATAATAATAAGGTTTATTTTCCGAAAATTTACGAAGTGTAGTACAACAGGGAAATGATAAACTCAAGCTTCAAACTTGTGCGTGATCATACATTATAATACATACATACATGCTCATACATATACATAAGGCAATTCCGTTTTGAGTACATTGGATCTAGTCCAGGTTAGTTTTTCAAATCCAAGTAGTGTTTTCTTAGTAGGGTTTCGTTATGATTGAGGGAAAAATGAATAGTCTTATATTGTATGGTGCAGAGCTGTGCCGCGTACTGGCAAAAAGTCCTCGCCAGCACTAAGTACTCAAAAAAAGTGCTTTTAGCACGTTCAATAGTAAAGTGCTGGCGAGCACTAAGCATTTTCAGAAAGTGCTTTCAAATCACGCGCACCAAAAACTAAGCACTTTTTGAAAATAGTATGATGAAGTAAGTATAACTTATTCCCAGTTTTTTTTTAAGTAGAATAATGCCCAATAAAATTGATGCAGGACTATAATATTCATATGGAATAAGATGCTTCTTTTATTTTTGAAATACTGTTAGAAATAGTTCAAGAAAATAGAAAGGAGAAGAATAATATTTTTGGTGATATCTTCATTATAATTCATTATTTTTTTTGTCAATCCTGAGAAAAAAGTAGAGACTATGTTGTGTTGTTATTGTCCAATTTCAAGACACATTTTGAATATGTCACATTTGGAACTGGTAAGGGACGATCAGACATCAATTTCCATTGCCTCGGAAAAAATCTACTGAGAAGCAGTACTTTCTCCAAAGGAAATAATAAGCTGAAGCACTACAAATCCCTTAAATGCTTAAAATATCTCCTACCAGCGTTTTCCTACTTTATCTTTTAATCAATGCCTTTATGAATGACAAACGTTATCTATAGTCTAGTCAGTGAACCAAAATTAATTCTCGTGGGGGAAAATGTGGAATTTGAAATAACCCCAGTGGTAAAATTTCTATGTTTTAATGAGGAATCTCTATGAGTATAAGTAAGATACATGAAAGATTGAACGCCTATTCTCAATCTCTCTTTTTTAGAAAAAGTCAATGATGAAATCAACATTTGGCTTTTGTTTTCGTTGATTTTCCCTCAAATAACTCGAAATCATAAGAAGATAGTGAATTATTCATTCCACCATTGACATTTTCCTAAAAAAGAGTTCTAGGTTGGGGGTTAATTTTTTGGTATCTCCCATACTCGTAGAAATTTAGCCACCCTGTACATTTTTCTATCTAATAAATCATGATTTCTCGCAAATAACTCGGAGACCTTACATTTTATCGAAAAAAGTGTCAAGGAGGCGATGAACAAACAAAAAAAATTCAGTTCCTCACTTATCTCTGTAGGAGTAATATTGACCGAGTTACAGCTCGGTGAAGATGGCGCCCTGTTCACTGAAAACAGGAATAAAAGCATTTAAAGTTAAATAACGACCATTAATTCATTGAAAACTGAAAATGAAGATACCTTTACAATGGTTTTTTGTCCCTCCCGCTAACATTAAAAGTATAGGAATTATGACGAGAATGAAATCAGCCACGAACATTTTTCAAGCAAAAAATCAAAATGTAGTTGATGAGATTTTCACTAGTATTCAAGATGACCCAAAATCCATTTGTAATTCCATTTATTATGTTATTATCAATGTGGTTGAAAATGTTGAAACTGGTATGTAACCAAAACATATGCTTAGCTCAAAAGCTATCAAAGATGATCTACTAATTGATCACTACAATGAGATCCTATTAAAAATAACAATAATAATAACACTGATATCTTTTTTATGCTATCAAGAGTTTTTGTAAATTTCAATGACAAATTTTTTCAAGTGAAATTTGAATTTATTATTTGGCAACAATTTTATTTGTAAGGCATATTATATCATTCTACTCCATTATATTTTAAACTTTTTTGACATACAGTTCTACCAAAATTTTCATATGTTGACACATCATATTTTTTTTAATATATAGATCATAAATTTGCTCTAGGTTCGTAACAATGATTTATCTTGGAAAAATGGGCACTGTTATGAATGTATTTCATTGCTGACAGCATATAAAGAGCTTCTATGTTCAAAATATTATTTAAAAAAAAAGATGTTGCAATTTTCTGCTCTCTTTTCTAAAAATTACTCACAATATATAATTTTGAGTTATTGGTAAAGGCTTCAAAACATTATAATAAGCTGAGCCCAAATGCTTGTTCCATATTTAACTAAGGATGCAACCAAACTGTTGTAAGTCATCAACAGAATTTTATCGTTTAGAATATTTCGTAGTACATACAATTCATATATTATCTTCTAATTTTTTTGCTTAAATAATCAACATGAGTTGACCACTTGGGATGTTGGTCTATATAAACGCCCAAATATTCCATTATGGAGACATTTGGCACAATATCAATCAGTAGATCATCTTTAAAAGCTTTTGAACTAAGCAGATGTTTGGCTTCATTTCAGTTCTCTAACATTTTCAACGACATCTTTATGACTAGGATTTCAGCTTAGTTTAGCTTCACTTACTAACTTTCATAGCTGCTTGAGACAATACGTTAAAATGTCTTTTTTTACATTTACATTATATTACACTTATATGTATGATTCATATCTGCAGTAACAAATAAATAAATATCAGTGCATCTTTAAAATTAGAGGTTCTAAGTTATTCGGTAGACCAGTACCGGTTGGCGGAAAAACCAAGTATTCAGTTTCAGAAATATTTAGCTTGTATAGGTTTTTATCTAACCAAGATTTCACAATATTAATAACTTCTTACGATATTTGCCGTACTCGATCCCAAGACCTTGCAGAGCATATTAATACCGTAACATCTGGGTATGAAAGAATTATTTAGTGTTGGTTACAATTCAAAAATTTGATAATAAATATCAGAACTAGCGTTGGACCTATAATTGTGCCTTGGGATACACCCATCTTTACTAATAGCACCTTAACTTGCGGGCTTATATCAAAAAGATAAAATCGAAAAGGATTTAATACATCACCCCTTACGCCAATCTCGTTTAATTTTGCCAGTAATTCATCATGGGAAACAGTGTCGAAGGCCTTCCATAAGTTTGGAAATACCGCTATGTTTTTATCATTAGTTTGAAATTTTGTTGAGATATTGAATATTAGTTCTTGGAGAGATTATTCAGTTCCAATACTCTTTTGAAATACAAATTGCCTGTTAGCAATTATTTTATGTTTAACAAGAATGGAACGTCACCTGTTTATTCAGAGATTTTTCAAATATTTGTCCCATATTATTTATTGAATAAATTGGTCTGTAATTAGACATATCCGTCTTATTTTTCGCTTTAAATATTGTAACGACAACACTCTCCTTAAGCTGACAAATCATTTCATGCAATTTTGCCATTGCGACTGCGGACCTGTGCGCCGGTGTGTTGTTCTGGTGGAAAAGCACTTTTTTCTTCACCAAATGGGGCCGCTTCCGCTTCAGATCGGAGTCGAATCGATCCAACAGCTCTGCATAATATACGCCGGTGACCTTTTTGCTCTTTTCAAGGTGGTCGATATGGACGATACCGTGTGCATCCCAAAAAAGCCGTTGCTATGATTTTGTTGACTGATAAACCCACTTTGGCCTTTTTCGGCTTCGATTTGCCAGGAAAAGTCCACTGTTTCGACTGCTTCTTGGTCTCTGGTTTGTTGTGATGGATCCATGTTTCTGCCAAGGTTATGAAAAGGCGCAAAAATTTCTTCAATCTGGCTTTTTTCCAACAGATAGCAAATGTGGCACTCATCTATCAGATAGCTTTTCATATTCAAAAATTTATGCAATATCTTCCGTACCCCATCGGTTGAGATGCCCATAGCGTCAGCAATTTCGTCCACTTTAACTCGCCGATCGTCCAATATCATACCATGGATTTTATCGACGATTTCTGACTTTTTAACCTCAATTGGACGACCAGAACACTCGGCGTCCTTTGTGGTCATACTACCACAACGAAAATCAGTAAACCACTTGTGAATCATTCCAATCGTTGGTGAAGAGTCCACATAATGGTTAACAAGCGATGATTTGCTTGGGTAATATTTTTCTTACGCAGGAAATAATGTTTAGTGAAGACGCGAAATTCATTTTTTCCACATTTACAAAATTCTTCAAGGCTGCTTGCTTTCGATGGGTGTCAAAACAGAACCAAATGACATATCAGTTTGATAATGTTAATGCGTTCTAATTAAAGATGATAGATCTCAAATGTCATATGGGATTTTCGATTGTGGAGCCATCTGTTTTATTTTTCAGGGACTTTTCACCTTGCTCTCGTATTACCAGCTTTATTGAAAGTGAAAATGTGATCAATAGTTCCCTCTTTCGTTATTGGTACATTCACCTGACTAAGAACTCATTTGTTTCTAGCATGTTTACATAAGCTAGTGCGTGAACATCGGTTAAGTCTCCAATCAGAATCCCAATGTCACATTTATTCGTGTTTTTTAAGTACATATCTTAGATCACTTACAAAAGTATTGACATCTGTTTTATTGAGTCTGTACATGTCAGTTTCGACAGATTTTGAATCATTAAAAGTATATTCACAGTGTAATAATGTTATCATAGGTTTTCCTCTCGTGTAGTCAAATTAAGAAGAACTCGATTCTTGCTTAAGATAGATGCTTATGTTTAAAAGGGATAATAAACTAAACCCTTTTCAGCACATGTTTGTATATAGGTATCGCTATGTTGACGACGTAATCGCTTGCTTTACAGACAGTAACCGCCAGATGAATTCTTTTCTCACCTATATTAACAATTTACACCCAAATATAGTTCACATTAGAGATGGAAAACAACAAGTCCTTAAACTTTTTAGATCTGACCATTTCACATACTAATAATTATTTTTCTTCCGCTATTTATCACAGATACCACAATAGACAACATTACATCCACAATCACACACACACAAGCTAGCAGCATATAATTTTATGATACATAGATTAATTAATGTTCCATTAAGTAAAGATAATTTCCATTTGGAATTAAACAGAATCATAGATATTGCCAAAAATAACGGTTATAATGTCAAGATAATTAATAACATACTCCAAAATAAACTCAATAAAAAAGCCTTAAACGTAATTTATCCGCAGATTAATAATAATACCGAATCAAATTTCTCATGTCTAACATATTCAGGTAAACAATTATTGAAAATATCTCAATTTCATAAAAAACAAAATAAAAACGTCGCCTCTAAAACTACAAATAACCTATGCTCGTATATTAATAACTCGAAATCTAAAAAAGATAAATTAAAGAAATCTGGACTTTACAGACTGAGATGTGACGACTGTAGTGCTTTGTACATAGGACAAACTGGACGCAGTTTCAGCGTAAGGTTCAACGAACATTTGAGAAGTTACAGGCTTAAAAAAGAGGACCCTAATTAGCGAATCACCTGTTAGAACATAACCACAATTTCACCCTTAATCCCGATATTCTACATATTCAGTGAAAAGGACATACACTTAATATACTAGAATCCATAGAAATATTGAAACACTCAAAAAATAATAATAATTTAATTTTAAATGATTAAATCGGTACATATAATTCACCACTTGTTAACAATTTTGTAAATACACTCCCACCATTATCCACCCTCATCCCTTAATTTGTACCACACTCTGATCCCTAATATTTAAGGACATACTTTTAGAAATTCAATTGTGGAAGCCGGTACTTTGTGATAGTTTATCATTTTAACCAAATAATAAATAAAACTACTTTGTTTTACTATCACTGATATTTAATATAGTCGTTACTATAGTTTCAAAAAAAATTTTTCGTCTGAAGATGACACGTTTAGTGTTGAAACTATAGTAACGACTATATTAAATATCAGTGATAGTAAAAGAAAGTAGACATACTTTTAGATTTAGATTTAGTTGAAAACTCTTCGCTTGAAAATGCCACAGTGTGGTGAAACAGAAGTAATCCATTTTCTGTCTTATATAGTCATTTCAGAAGGTATAGGTGTTCAAACGGAAATATTCAATGTAAATTTTTACTGTAAGTGTCGAACAAGAAAGAACTATACACTAATACACTTTGGGTGCAATTTGCGCTCCTCAGATTGAATTCCTTTCTACTCTCCTGAGAGGGGTGCAAAAAACACAAAAGTGCCCTTGAAAGATGATCAATATATAATCTGATCAATGAACATTGCAGCTATTTGTTACCGAATCCATTCGTGTTTTTCTACGTACATTGTAAATTGATGTTATGAACAATCCATTCTTGAACATCAGTATGTATTCCGAATCAAATTACAATGCGTGTAACTCATTCTAACATGCTTTAGTAGGTGAATTTATAATACTGTGTCAAGAAACGTGGCCTCTATCTATTTCTTTTTAAAACGCGATGTAAAACTGATAGATGAAAGTGTTAACAGCTACTATTTCGACAATGATCCGGTCCGTATTGCTTTGTATTATTAAATCTAATGAGCACTAACATTTTCAGACGAATTTCTAGGAATTCTGGCTGGCATGATTAAAGAACTTTATTTCATGTTACGGTTAGATATAAACATGTAGTTATCTCTTTCTCGCGAGAAGCCACTCCTCTTCTTGAAACGGATTCAGGACGGTGTTTCAAAGTAAATTTGCATTTTCTGAGAAATTTACCGTATTTTTTCTGAGAAAATCTTTCCGATTCCTTAGAATACTTCTGTATTATCTTGGAAATCCTAGAGAAATTCGTCAGAATTGAAATACATACTCGGTTTCATATCAGAATCCAGTGAGTATCTATTAAATGGAGCGGAGAAATTAATTTCTTTTAGACTTCTTTGAAATAAACAAAAGCCGTTCAAGATTGTTATTAGTTTTCATCTACCTGGAAGTGGTTATTACTTTGTTGATTACGTTGATGGCTTTCTTTCTGTTTTAAATAGAATTGTCCACGAACTTCGACAATCATTTGATGATCCTTTATTATTTGAGAGAAATGCTATTATTTCCCTAATATTGATATTATTCAGTAGGCTTATATAATTGATTAGACATTTTGAGGACTACAGTAATTTTTAGTGAAATATGCTCCCTCTCTGCTTAATACTTTAAGGTAGTACGGTTATGAAAGCAATATTTTAAGAAATCCTCGAAACTTGTAGATAGAACGACTTTTAAGATTCCGATTAAAAACTGATATTTGTCTGAATGAGTTATTTAGAATATATGAAAAAAAAATTAAAATTATTTAACACGTAGTTCTGATAAACAGTTAAAATAAATTACTTATTTCGACGATTATTTTCTGTGGAGGGGATATAAGAATAATCGCATGGAAACGATGCGGCAACGTTGAAAAGAGTAAAATGTAGCAGCGGAAAGGAAAAGCACGTGTTTATGTTTACTGCACGTTAAAACTATAAGTAAGACTGGGCTGTATAAGATGAATAAGGCAAGTAAATACGCATTGCCACATTTCTATACCAAATAATATTTCATAGTATGTGTGTATATTACAGGGAATGTAGTAATGTAAGGAGTACAGTAAAGTTAAAACATATATTGTACAGTCCGTAGTACCGCTGATATGAATAACATGAGTTGAAACTTTTTGTCTGGACTGTCGCGGAGGAACTACCTTGATGGTATTTTCAGTGGATAAGGTTGATTATTTCCTACTTACGAGGGCAAGGAGAAAAGAACAGTCTCTGAAAAATAAAACAGATGGCGGCACTATCGCAAATCCCATATCACATATGTGATGTTCCATCTTTACCTAGAATGCATTAATATTTTCAGACTGATAGTCATTCAGTTCTGTTTTGACACTCATCGAAAGCAACCAGCCTTGAAGATAAGGTAAGCAATAAGCATAGGAATAAGTGAATTTCGCGTCTTGATTAAACAATATTTCTTGCGTGGAAAAAGCATTAGGCATCGCTTGTTAAACGCTATGAGGACTCCTCACCATCGATTGATACGATTCACAAGTGATTTACTGATTTACGTTGTGGTAGTATGACCACAAAAGACGCCTGATGTTCTGGTCCAATCGAGGCTAATACGCCAGAAATTGTCGATAAAATTCATAGTATGATATTGGACGATCGGCGAGTTAAAGTGGACGAGATTGGTGAGGCTATGGGCATCTCAACCGAATGGGTACGGGACATTCTGCATACATTTTTGAATATGGAAAAGCTATCTACCAGATGGGGTGCCGCATTTTCTCTCTTTTGCCAACAAGCGCGACCGATCACCAGTGTATATTATGCAGAGCTGTTGGATCAATTCGAAGCCGATTTGAAGCGAAACCGCTTGGCATATGGCCGAGAAAAAAGTGCACTTCCGCCAGGGCATTGCACCGGCGCACAGGTTCGCAGTCGCAATGGAAAAATTGCATTAATTGCGCTACGAATTGGTTCGTCATCCACCATATTCTCCAGATTTGGCCCTCTGTGATTTTACATATTTCCAAAATTGAAGAAATGATTTGGCGGAAAGAGATTTGGCTCCGACGATTGGGTCATCGCTGAAACAAACGCCTATTTTGAAGGATTGCCGAAATCGTATTATTTGGAAGGGATCGAAAAATTAAAAAAACGTTGGAGGAAGTGTATTGGGCTATAAAGAGATTATGTTGAGAAATAAAATAAGTTTTCACCAAATAAATCATTTCTTGTTTCATTTTTCAGGTACTTTTCACCTTGCCTTCGTCTTAGGAATAAAATACTATGTAAACCTCACTTTCATGATGCAACAGAGTAATTAATTCAATGTTATCTTATTATAAAGTAAATACGGTCCTTGACCTAAGTTTTAAGGATTAAATTATCATGGATTCCAAGAGAAAAAATTACCACTTGCAAAAGGGTTACCGATCCACAAAACAATACAATTCCTATTCTCACCACTTTAAAATAATTTGCAAATTATTCTCCAAATATGTGCGTAACATTAACAACTCAGGTCATTGAATTTGGATTCCTATGAATTCCAGTTGCCAAATGTTTTAGCTGAAAGGCTGAAATTGTTTAGATTGCGATGGGACTTATACAGGAATCTCTAAACGATATTTACTGAAACGAATATACGGCCATAAGTATAGTACAAGAAACAAAAACTGTTTTGATTATAACCATCAATTAGATTACAAAAATGTTAATATCTTAACTAGGAAATCAATTATTATAAAAGATCTATTCTGGGGATGATTCACATAAAACGTGACTCTAAGTCTGTAAATCATACAGACGTTCAATCATTAAGTCAAATTTATATTTATTCAATCAATTAAGACCCTTCCTAAATGCGTATTTATAATGTTAAAAGTATATTTTAGGTAGAATGTTCAAATAGCAATATTTCTAATACGGTCTGACAAACACTTTTCTATTACCTCATAAATCTTTAATATCTGGTTCGAAAGTGGATACTTGAGCTTTATATTTTTCGTTTCCAGTCGTATCATTGCTTGACATGACTTCGAATATTATAAGAAAATTGCTAAGTAGTGGATTCTTGATACATATTCATATACTTAAAACATTGATGTGTTACAATTTCGATTACTCATTACGCATTTTTAATTGAAATTGGTGCAAAAAGGACGTTTTGTGCTGATAAAATCGGTTTTAATAAATCCCGTTTTAGACATCGATACGTCTTCTGATAATGATCGTGAGACCGAAACGTACGTAAAGACGAAAATAATAAGCATATACATGAGTCAGTGTGACCTATTTCCCAAGAATTTATATATAAAGCTGACAAGGTTCTCAGTACTTTAATAGTATTTTTATCGAATAATGTTTCTTATGTATAGTGTTATAGTGTATAAACAGTGTGAACTCTGTTATAGTTTAATTCCAATCTTATATAGATTTTGACTCGGAATTCGGTTAATTTCTCACTATGTGGAATCCATCTATAATATGTAAATGCAAAAAAAAATTTTAAAGACAAGCTGTTATTCTAAAGTGTGTGTTAAAAGATATAAAAAAAAGTTTTGTTAAATATGAGACGTAAGTTATTCCGTTCTAATATCAGGAATTAACGGATTCAAAGGTTGTGGTAAGTATAAGAATCATATTTTGTTTGTTTCAGAACTGAACACGAACTGATAGTGTTGTATTCAGTTGGAGACAATATTCATATTCAGTTTGAAAACAAAATAGGGATTCTCGTATGAGATCTTAAATCTGTTATTTCTTGATATGAGAATAGAATAACTCACGTATCATATTTAACAAAACAATAATTATTATATTTTTAGCAGGTGCCCATGTTTGGATAAGAACTTCTCGTTAAAAACTTTGCAATTTTAATTTTATTTCCCTGAATACTATTGAAAAATAAGTCACATGGTGAACAAAGAACATTAAAGTTTGTTGTCCTGACAAATACCGGACATCTGAATAATACATTTGTATTAGACCTAACATTGTGAAAAGTTAAAGGACAACGAGAAGATATATGGTATGGTGATATCATATGCGAGAAAATGGGTTGATACAGACACATCTGAAAGACCTTAGATGAGTTAGACAATATCGTAATTGGACGATAATTGAGTATAATACCAACATCACCAGATTTGTGAACGGGAATAATCTTTGCTGTTTTCCAAACATTGGGAGATTTATTGGATTTTAAACTGAGATTGAACAAGATCTATAGTGGGACAACAAACACAGAATCTTTTATTGAGAAGCTTGTATTTGATCATTTCCAGAGATGTATTTATTCTTAAGGTTTTTGATAGCAATTCCATTTTCTGATTCACTTATTGATACCATACTTAAAAATGATCAGATAATGTTGGTCAAGTCTGAAATATACTGAAACCGTTATCTCTATTGGGTTCAGAGTTCATAGTATACACTGGCAAAGAATGTACCAAATGCTTCAACAATTTCTTTGGAATCATTTGATAGTGTTTCATTAGAACACATAGAACCAGGGAACCAGGAATTCTAGTCATACTTCGTTTAAATTTATGAAGTTCCAAAAACTGTTTGTATTACGAGTGATGGAGTTGCCAATTTTCTCTAAATAGAGATTATGTGCTTCCTTTACACAGTAAAAAATTTGGTCAGTGTAAAACAGCTAGTGTAATGGGTGAAAAATTTAGAGTGAATTTTAAGTGTTAAATGACTATTTTTTGTAACACTAGAATTGGTGAGAGATGCTGTTTACACTAAACTACTCTAGTTGAGTTGTTCTACTATTTTAATGTTCATTACTTACAATACAAAATCACATTTAAATTGTTTTAGTGTCGAATGTTCTAGGTTTACACTAGGAGTGTCAAATGCATAGAAATATTTCACTAACTAGAGTGTTCTGACACTGTCAATTGCGAAATGCCGTTCGGTTCAATCCGCATCCAACACGTTACAATGAGTACACGCATTGGCGTTACATTAGCGGCGTTTATTCTTTCTTCAAGCTTCAACCTGTGTTGTGTGTTTACTGGACTTCAATCGTGACCTGTGTAGCTTTATTTGTTCTTATAAGGTAAGTGCTGTTGTTTATTCTCCTTAATATAATCTACTTAGTAGTAAACTGGACATAGTCAAATGATAGAGGTGATGAAATGTGTTTTAGTTCAAATCAAACGCCTTAACCCTAATTTCTGGTTCATAATATTAATCAGAGGCACCACCGACTGGAAAGTTAATTGTACACCTAGTTCTAATAAATACCAATAGTAATGCCTTCGAATTACTGAGCTCAGTCAGTCATAGTAGACATAACCTAATAGTGAGGTACATCGTACATTAGTTTTTGATATTACATTTACTGCCATTTTGTGAAGGTTCAGTTGTGACCCCACATTGCCAATACTGTGGCGAAGGTCAAATAGGAATTCTAACGAACCGATCTGAAGTGTGGGTCATATTGATCGATTCGTCAATTTATGTATAATGGATTATATTCTCAAAGATAAAATGTTACAGGTAACCTATATGATGAATTTTATTAAGCTGAAGGATCATTGCTCGAAGGTGGCCAAAGTGGAGCAACACTGTATATATGAAGAATACGAACAATTAGGTTAGCTATTATACAAGGTCATACAAACCTTTTATTTTATTTTTAAAATACTGTTCAATTTTTATGTATCATATATTCGATAGTATTTAGATTTAAATGTTCCACATATTCGTCAATTCATCGGAATTGCTCAGTTGTACCTATTGTGCCATACATTTATTTTTAAATAAACATTTTGTATTTGCAAGTAGTGTATTATTCATTTACCCAACACTAGGTAGTGCAGAGCTAGAGTTAACGTACACTAAAAACAGTATTTAGTTTACCAAAATCAGTGTAAATCCAACACTAGGTAGAGTTAACATACACTGGAAACGGTATTTTTTTTTACCAAAGAGTAATATTACACTAAAATAGTAATTTGGATACACTTACATTTGTTAATTCACACAATTTAGAGTTTCTCAGTGTATATTTGAACACTAGCTAGATTTGTTTTCAACTCTGGGTTATGTTGCATCTCATCTGCTGTAGTTTAAAAGATACTCTAAATAAAGCGACTATTTAACACTAACGTTAGAGTAAAGTTACCATTAAAATTTACTCTAGATGCAGAGTGAATGTTTCACACTAAAAACATTGGACCTATATAGAATGTTTTTAGTGTTACTTAGAGTGAAATTTTCACTCTAAATTTTTTACTGTGTATTCGAACCTTGGTTGAAGATCTCAATTTCTTAAAATCTTATGTTTTAAATACCCAGTTCTAGCATTATTTCACGTTTTATTAGATCGTTAGTAGACCTATAAACCAGGGTGGATAGCCATGTTTTTTATTTTGAAATAATGATACATTTACATCAAATACAGAGTATAACATACTATAGAATTCAGAGCAAGCCTCATTAATATTAGAGTAATCATTCAGAACGGCCCAGTCAATTTCAGGTAATATATTATATAATTGTAAGAAATCAGCTTTTCTAAAGTTATTTGTGTTGTTTACACTTATACCTTTGAAGTTTTGATTATGAGGTCTACACAATGACATCTCAATCAAGAGTGCAGGGTGAAACGAATCTTCTTTAACAAAGGGAGCATTGTCTCTGAACAAATGTAATGTTAGATAATACTAGGTCAAGATAGTTGTCATGACTGTTTGTTATATTATTGTATTGTTTCAATTGCATGAAATTTATGAAGTTTCTTAATAACAAATGAAGTTTATCAATGATATTCTCATTTATGAAACATGTTAAAGTCAGGTAAAAATAAAAATTACTCATAAACTAGGGAAATTTCTTTAAGATGTTCCAGTAACTTCTAAATCACTCGTTGAAGATGTTTTGGGAAGGTACAAAACTACAACAAGTAATTTAACACCCTTATTTGGGTCACATACACAAGCAACAATATCAAAAAACTATAAGTCGGTGAGAATAGAGATGCGATCCAGCTGTTGTACTTTGATGGAGTTTTGTACAGCAAGTAGTAACCCAGCACCACGTGTAGTTTCCGTTTAATTCAGATTACGATCGCATCTAAAAACAATATAGTGGGAAGGAAATAGTTCCCTACTCGCAATGGAATCATGAAGCTATGTGTCAGTAAGAGCGACTTATATCTCGATTGAAACATAAGACTTGCAAAATGCATTTTGTCCATATTTGCAAATTTTCAGAAGAATCTAAAAACAATTGTAAAACTGCTATAAATTCTTACAAAAAAAATTGTTAGGTTCCATGATTCTATACTAGAAAAACGAAAAATATCCATTAACAAAAAAAAAACAAAATGAATGTCAAATTTCCAATAAATGAAACAAATAAATGTTTTTTTAAATATTTTTAATTGAAAATAAGACCACCAAGAAATAGATATGAATGTGACAATGTATTACAGTTAAATTAAAGTATAGTATTTTATCAACTAGAAAATAGAAGACCTTAAGGGGCGAAAGGATGGAGTTCTTCTTGAATATGAACCCAGGATGGCCCAGTTGAGAGGAACTTCACAACATTCATCCCATGAATCTTTTTTTCTTGATTCAAATTCCTCCTAACATGAGGTATTTTTCTAATTTCTCATTATTACAGAATTCAATTCATTTATTATTGAAGACCAAACTAATGGATCATCAGACAAAATAATTTCAGCGTAGAATATTATGTTATGAATTCTGTATCATCAGTGATTGTGAATTGGCATACTCAACGTTAATCCAACAAGAACAAAATGGCTACAATATCAAGCGAATAATATCTTCAAAATTGCACACGCGGAGTTTTTCAATTGGCATATGGGCGGCTTAAATCGAATACGAACGTGTGATGGACATATATTAATCCAATAAAGCGAGGACTAATAATTGTATCTTGGCCGTTGTAGTGCTTCATCATCGTGAAATCAAGAGCATGGCCGGCATAGCGCCCTGCGATTCCTGGAAATCTGACCAGCAACTCACTGACACGATAACTACCACTACCGACTATGTATTCAAATTAATAGTTTGTTCTTATGTTCTGTTACATTCTTTCAAGGTACATTATTCTACTTAAGTTGAAGGATTTTTTATTCTTTTTAAGGCAGTAGGTTAAATTCTCTACACTTCCATAGCCTTTTCAGTACTGTTCACAAAATGCAGCTGTAAGGTAAGCTTTATTTGATTTTTTACTCTTGCGCTTTAGTTCTCACATTCATGCATTATACTTTGCGTCTGTATTAACTTCTATATGATAAGAATATGTTGTTGATAACTAGGCTGATGGCCCAGTAAATCTATTTTGGACATTAACAGAAATTGGGATGGAAGAAATGATTCCAACACCGAATTGTTTGTTGACCAACATATTAAACTAAGCGCGAACTTGAAACCTTAAAATATAAATTAAATTCTGTTCTAAAAGATTGGCTTAGATTTGTCGATGATATTTTTGCGGTTATCAGTACATGGCTTTTTGAACACGTTTAAAAGCCAATTTCATTCACTGAAATTCACTGCCGAAATAGAAACAGATAAGCAGCTTCCTTTCTTTGATAAGATTATAAAAGATTATATTCACTTGGAATTTGACATATACAGAAAAGCCACTCAAATAAATAGATATACTCCGGCGGATTCAACTACACTATTCATATATGAAATAGCTCCATTCAATATTCTTGTTCATAGATTACTGAAAGTTCCTTTGAGTCAACAAAATTATAACAACGAAGTTGAGAAACTTCAGGAAATAGCATTGAACAATGGTTACGAAAAATCTTTAATCAATAACTCAATTACTATACGAAAAAGGAAATTTGAACGTAACCAACTAACCAAATTACCACTTCCTTCAAATAGTTCAACATAATTCAGAATTTTCATCATCCTTCAGTAATTAATAAATTTCATAATTTGTTTTCTAAATTTGCAATTCAACCCGTTTATAGATGTAAGAACAAGTTACAAATGGTTTAGGCAACATATTTGATAAAGTTTCCGACTTCGACAAATCCGGGACTTACAAAATCGATTGTGAGTCATTTTGAAAATGCTATGTCTGTCAAAATAGAAGGAATACTATAATTCGGTATGAAGTACATTTAGCCAATGATACATCTCAGCCTTTTCAGTCAGCAAAACTATAGCAACGAAGTTGAGAAATTTCAGCAAATAACGTTGGACAATGGTTACGAAAAATCTTTGATCAATAACTCAATTAATAACCAAAAAGTAAATTGGAACGCAGAGAACTAACCAAATTAAAGCCACCTTCTTCAAATAGTCCAATATAATTTAGAAGTTTAATTGATCATCCTTCAGTTATCAATAAATTCAATAATTTGTTTTCTAAATTTTCAATACATCCAGTTTCTAGATGTAAGAAAAGTTACAAGAAGTTATTTGCATTTTTAATACCTGAACATAGAAAGAAAAATGTAGGTAAGCTATAATTGAATGAGATTGAATTATTCCATTTCTCATGTGCGAAAATTTTGCAGGAAATATTGCTCCACATTTTCTAAAACTAGTTCTCTGTATTTGGGGTATTAGTTTTGCTTGTGACGAATGCATTTCTGATCATAGCTAGAATTATGTTTTTTATCTGATAATACAATATCAAAAATAAAATCAACGATCCAAATTGGTTCATGATCATTTCATTGACAAATGAAATGTCTGCTTACAAGCTTACATGTGAGTCTTGGCCTGAGATGTACATTGGTCAAACAGGAAGGATCTTCAAAAAAATGGATCAAAGAACAGGCGTAGTTTTATCAATAATAAATCTGAATCAACCTTGGGAGAACATTTTCTTATGAAAAATCATAACTTTAACGATAATTTAAAGATTTTATACCTTTAGAATGAAACTAATTAATCAAATCGCTAGAAATTGATAAATATGGGGTTCCGATATCAATCAGCAAATGCTTAATAATTCTATTTTGTTAAATTTGTATAATTAGATTTTCCGTTTCCCTTTTAGGTAAACATTCAATAACCATCTATTCTTCGATTATTGTCAGTTTTAATATCACAAGAGCATAGAAAATAATCGATTATACTACTTCCAAGTAATGAGACGTATTCTGCGAAACACCACGACAGCATTAGTGAGGTGATTAGTATAATGGAATATTTTCGTTTGTTTGAGTGGTATTCGTTACAATTATATAATGAATAGAACAATAATAATAAATTATTACATTCATCACTTATTTTGTTTTAACATTGAACGTACAGTTATTGTATTTGGAACATATTGTTATCTATCGATGAGCTTGAGCTACCATATTGGCAGTGCACGGCAGGGTTCTTTTTCTCATTTTTTTTAACGATGTTGAGATGATGTTCATTGCCTAGCTTCATGTATGGTTCCAAAGACTCACTTGAAGAATGACCAGTAACTTCTTGTAGGTGGGCTCCAGATTTTGTTAAATTGCTTACAGCGGAGGAACGATTTGAATGATTGGTTGTTTTTACCTTCTTGATATCAATCCCAATACTTTGCGCGCCTAGATGTGTCCACTTACTGAGTTAGTTAATACCCATTGGACCATTTTTCTACCAAATACCTTCCAATCCGGATTTGGAGTTAAGAACAATCGATTCGTTTTCATATTTGGTGTTCTTTTGCTTAATATCTACTGTAGTAGACCCACTGGACACTTGTCTGACATTATTTGTTCGATGTTAACCATTTAGATGCAGTGGTATGTTTTTCTCCGCCCTGTGTAGGCTTTGGGAATATGATGTTGTATTCAATGTTCACCATACATGGCGACTTCGTTCTTGAAAAAATCTACTAGACAGAAGGTTGCTTCGCCGCCATGCCACGAAAGCTCGACGGAAGAAATCTGGTAGAACTTTTCTTGTAAGCTGTCCGGTGAGTTGTCGTCATCGTTATCAACAATCTTGTTGATCTTTCCAGACGTCAGAGCTGCAGAACTGAGTTTTCTTTTATGTGGAAGCGCTTGTAGCTCTCTCTTGTGTTGGCCGCACGTGCCTATCTGGCATCCTCAAAAACTATGTCTTTGAATGGGTCTAGTTTCTGATTAAAATCTTCAAAGTACTTTTCCTGTAGAAGCTTTGCGGAAATATTGACAACCCCTTCCTTATAACCGTTGTCATAAGCTTGCTTCAAGCTGGAAACCAAATCTTTTGAATATTTGCCAACTGTTTGTTCGAAGTGTGCTCCAGGAATTCATATTTTCCCTCTTCACAAAATGTCAAAAAGTCAAAAACTGCTTCCAAATGCATTTGTTCATTTTCACCGTGTTTGCAGGTGTTAAAGATTCAACTGACTCGTTTATTCCTAAATCTGAAACTTCCGAAGCGATTCATTGCGATCTTAATTGATGTTTGTTAATAAATAAAAACCTTTGTTATCGTGACAGGTTTTTAATTCATTGCTCTAGATTTAAATTATTATTCGTTATTTTTGCTTTGTTGAACCAACCGAAAAACGGAAGTGATTGAATGATGTCGTCAAGGGTATTTTCGTTAATATATATATGGTAGCTATCTATGTAACATTTGTTATTGCTATTGGCCTAATTTATGATGAATTATATAATCAAAATGATATATTAGGTTAGGTCTTTGGTTAGTACGTTTTAGCGAAACATTTATTTATTAAATGAGTGAAAATCAAACTTTTAAAGCTATTTTATTCAAGTTTATGTGAGTCTGCTTTAATGTCATCGTATAATATTTAGATTCAAATATAATATTCTATGTGTCTATATATCTATACAACTAACTTTATGGCATGAATATAATTATTTAATTGTAGTCATAAAGCGCTTGTTCCGGAGGGATAATGGACATTTTATTCATAACTTTTGTCTATAAAAATTTCACAATTCTAACATGAATGATAAGAGTATCATTTTCATGAAAAAATCAAATTTTGTTAAATCGCGAAATATTGAAAGACAAAATAAGTATGAATATATATGTCCATTATCCGTCACAAAAGAGCCGGTTAGACTATCATTAAAACATCATATCTACTTCTAGTCGAGGAAATAAAGCATTGAACCTAGGAAAGTTGGCGCAGTTGGATGGATTGAGATGCGGTTTTCTGCATTCGATTCAGAAAGTGATTTAGAAACTTTGTCCGGCATTTTTGTTTTGCGGAAATTTTTTTTTGCATTTCTACAGCCAAAAAATGCATCTTTCTAAGTGCACTTTTTGAGGTGAATAAAAAAACGGACTCGAATTGGTTTCTCGGGGGTTTTTGAGGTCGCTGAACACGAATATGATAATTAAAAAATTCCCTGAGGTCCCCTTGGACCTCCCCGGGGGTATACTAGCGTCCTGACGTCCTGGATATCGACGAAATTAGTCAAAAAATGTTTGTCAACTGTTCGAAAGTTGATATGAAGGTTGCTAGTGATGATAACGACATGAAAAAACTCTTCTGCAATACCTGGTGCACCCTGCGTCCGGGTAACGACGTCATCTTCTAGGAATTTGCTAATTTTTCGTCATAAAAGGTAACAAATTCTAGCTCTCGGGGGTTTTCAAAGTCGCTGATCACGACTGTGACACTCACAATGTTCTTTCTGCAAATTACCTGGGGGTATTTCCGGGACACTCGAGCCCTGTGTATCCACGTCATCTTCTAGGAATTTTTTGTTTTTTAAAATTAAATGTAATAAATTCTAGCTCTCGGGGGTTTTCAAAGTTGCCGATCACGACTAAGCATGAAAACTGTGAGGGTCACAGTCGTGATCGGCAACTTTGAAAACATTACATTTAATTTAAAAAAAAACAAGAAATTCCTAGAAGATGACGTGGATACACAGGGCTCGAGTGCCCCAGGTAATTTGCAGAACATTGTGAGTGTCACAGTCGTGATCAGCGACTTTGAAAACCCCCGAGAGCTATAATTAGTTACCTTTTATGAAGAAAAATCAGCAAATTCCTAGAAGATGACGTCGTTACCCGGACGCAGGGTACACCAGGTATTGCAGAAGAGTTTTTTCATGTCGTTATCATCACTAGCAACCTTCATATCACCTTTCGAACAGTTGACAAACATTAAAAATAATTTTTTCATTAATTTCGTCGATATCCAGGACGTCAGGACGCTAGTATACCCCGGGGAGGTCCAAGGCGACCTCAGGGAATTTTTTTGATATCATATCCGTGTTCAGCGACCCCAAAAACATCCGAGAAACCAATTCGAGTCCGTTTTTTTATTCACCTCAAAAAGTGTACTTGGAAAAATACATTTTTTGGCTGTAGAAATGCAACAAATTTTTGCCGCAAAACAAAAGTACCGGACAAAGTTTCTATCTAAATCACTTTCTGAATCGAATGCAGAAAACCGCATCTCAATCCATCCAACTGTGCCAACTTTCCCAGATTTGAACTATTTTAGTGCTTTATTTCCTCGACTATTCATACGACTTGGCGGAATTAAGCAAATAAAATTAAAGGAACACTTAAATAAAAACGTTTTGCAGATATTTAAATTAAATCATTTTCAAAGAGCATTAAATTTCTTAAGAAGCGTTTTCTGATACGGTGATTTACGTCAAATAGACATAAAATGAGCTATAGAATTTGCAATTTTTATTCATGAAGAGAGTTTTGTGTTAGAACAGAATGTTTAAAATTATCTAGAAGTAGGAACTATACACGCACACCCACTAATACGTTCACATTAACATCAGCCATTAAAGTGTAAAATCAATAGTGTTTCTAAATATAACCCGGAATGCAAGGTTTATTGATTATTCACCGAATATATAGAGTATAGAACAATTCAAGTACATACATATCAGAAACTGAGTTCCTTGATAAACATTTCGAAGAAATCTTCCATATGAAAATTTCATCCAGAATGTTAAGCTTTTCAGAACACACTTAATAGCCTATTTGAATCACTGAATTCACTGTCAAGATACAGAATAGAGATAGATAAGCAGCTTCCATTCTTTGATATTAACATTGTAAAATATTGTACTCACTTGGATTTTGATACTCAAACAAATAGGTACGTGGCAAGGTGGAAAGCTCCCTGAAAAATAAAACAAGAAATGATTTTTGTGGTCAAAACTTATTCTATTTCTCAACATCTCCTTGTAGCCCAATATACTTCATCCAACATTTTTCAAATTTTTTGATCCCTTCCAAATAATACGATTTCGACAATCCTTCAAAATAGGCGTTTGTTTCAGCGATGAGCTCATCGCTTGAGCCAAATCTGAAGAATAAGGTGGATAGCGAACCAATTCGTAGCACAATTGATGCAATTTTGCCATTGCGGCTGCGCACCTGTTAGCCGGTGCGTTGTTTTGATGGAAGAGCACTTTTTTCTTTGCCAAATGCGGCTGCTTTCTCTCCAAATCGGCGTCGAATCGATCCAACAGCTCTACATAATATACCCAGGTGATCGTTCTGCCCTTTTCAAGGTAATTGATATATAGTTCACTGTTTCGATTGTTCTTTGATCTCTGGTGTGTTTTCATGGATCCATTTTTCGTCCATGACTACGAAATGGTGCATAAAGTCCCTCTTATCACGCTTCAGCATCACCAAACACTCCTTTCAAGTTGTAACACGGTCGCACTTGCAAATGCGGCACCAATCTGGCATTCTCGTATTCAAAAATGTATACAAAATGTTCTGTACCCGTTCCCAAATCCTCAGCAATCTCATGCACTTCAACTAGCCGATCATCCAATATCAGACATGGATTTTATCTATGATTTCTGGCGTTGTAACCTCAATTGGACGACCAGAACATTCGCCGTCCCTTGTGATCATACCAGTACAATGAATATTGGTAAGCTACTCGTGAATCATAATGTTTAACAAGCGATGGTTTTCGTAATGTTTTTTCCACGCAGGAAATAATTTTTAATCAAGCCGCCAAATTACATTTTTTTCTCATGTCTATAAAAATCTTCGAATTGCTTGCTTTCGATGTGTGTCAAAACAGAGCTGAATGACATATCAGTCTGCTGGTAAAACACAAATCTCCTTTGGGATTTTCGATTGTGGCTCCATCTGTTTTATTTTTCAGGGATTTTTCACCTTGCTCTCGTATACTCCGGCGGATTCAGCTTCACCATTGAAATATAAAATAGCTCCATTTAATAGTCTTGTTCATCGATTATTGAACGTCCTCTTGAGCCAGAAAAATTACAACAAAGAAAATGTAAAGCTTCAGCAAATAGCGTTGGACAATGGTTTCGACAAATCTTTGATCAATAATTCAATTTCTGAACAAAAAAGGAGATTGGAACGCAACCAACTAACCAAATTAAACTCATTACCTGCAAATACTTCAATACTATTCAAAAGTTTCACTCATTATCCTTCGGTAAATAAATTCCATAATTTGTCTTCTAACTTTGCAATACAACCAGTTTATAGAAGCAAGAAAATCGTTTAGGCAGCACCTTTGATAAAGTTTTTTGACAAATCAGCGATAGCTGAACATATTTTGAATACAGATCATACCATTTCTCAAGAAAGTCTAACACAGTACAGGCAAATATCTAGGTAATTTACAAGGGATCGAAATATATAAATGAAAAAGCTATTTATTAAATTCTGATTTATCTCTAGCTGAGAGTAACCTCTTGTTTACAATATTATCCCCAAATAGTATTTAAACAAGAACATTTTGATTTATAATTTAGTTTACTCTGATGATGGCTATACATGGTGGCCGAAAGGAACTCAGTACTTTAACAGTATTATTAGTGGATAAGGGGAATTATTTCTTATTTAAAGTGATTTAGAATGTTCTTTATCGAATGTTGGTTATTGAATACATTTCAATTTCGAATCATTCTTATCGTCACTAATATTGAAATTGGAATATTGGGAGTTTGTTTCTGATAAGAGGGCATAACAATTTCAGACTTCTGCTTGAAACAAAACTACTGAATATTCAAATTCCAAATATTGATAATAATATAGTATAAAATGGTATGTTATTAAAAAGCTGACGGTTAATGATACTACTTTTTCGATTTTGAACTATTATATTATATTAATATACGAGTATAGATTATTTGTTGTTTTGAAGGTAACGATTTTATTCTGTTTTTCTTAATAAATTGGGAGTGCTTTGCAGATTATGAGGAGCTGCTGAGATTTAAATTATCTCTTGGCACGGAACAGAAAACCAAGTTTTGCTTCCAGCTGGAAGGAAAGATTCCAAGTTTGTATGGAAGGGTTGATGTCGAGTCTCTGTCAAACTCGTCGAGTAAAGTTTCTCTGTTGTAGACGTTATTTTATTTCCTACCCATGTACAATGTACATTACTAAACCCTTGATCAATTATTTGGAAATAAACTTACACAAATATAGAAGGATGCAGATGCCTTCTATCCGGAAATCTTCTCCTACACTCTCGGACTGCTGTTGTTGCGTTTCCATTTGTAAACCTATAAAACAAGAAAATCAGAGAACTCTTGAGTTGAAATAGTTTATTATAGATCAAGGGACTAATGTGTGACTTTTAATCCCGAGACAAGATTGTTGCCCGAGCGCAGGCGAGAAAAAAATCATTCGAGAGATTAAAAGGCACTTTAGTCCTATGATATTTTATTATTATTATTTTTGTATTACTTTTCATATAATTACAGTGACTATATACAAGATAGGGGCGAAAATAGAGTGTCCTGTTTTTCACTGGTTGTTCACGCAGTCACCATTATGCAGCTAAATTTATACGACACACATTAGTGAACTTATACACATTTGTTTTAAATTGTATAAATGCTCATATATTAACTTTATGTTTTGGTGGTAATGTGTCTGTGTGCTAGTTAGTGGTTTTTTTTAATTATTAAGGAGACTTACATACCTGTTTACCTTTTCTATATTCATTAGAACTATTTAGATCATATGAATGTATCTTCACGTATCTCTATATGAAGAATTTTCCATTATCTTAATATTTTAGTCTGTCGTTATGTACTTTTTTACTTAATCAAGGAGAATAATAACGAGGAAAATAGTTTTCAATCTCTACGTTGGAAAAAACGTCATGTAATGTAATACTAACTGCATATTTTTGCATCATATTGAAATTTCCTTTATTAAGCTCAATCGACCGAAGATGCAGAAAGAACCTTGTTATCCAATATAATGTATTGTCAGATGATTTCAATTAAATTAAAGTTACCGTATCAAATAATGGCGTACATAAAGAACCAATAAGAAATTTTGATTAGATTGAATGAAAACATGATGATAAAAGCAAATCAATCCTGATCCAGCCTTCCATCAATATCAGTTTATTCTGAAGTGGCTCATCCAAGACATATAAAACTCTTCATTGGACTTTGATTCAAAAATAACCATTACCAATGCGATTCAACTGGTAGACAGGTTCACTGGGCGGACTTACGTATAAGCAAGTCACTAAGTAATATTACCATCGCATCAGTACAAAACAACCAGTTTATGAGTTTAATAAGCATAAGTGTATCAATTATTTCCGTATTCTTGTGCAACTTCTATTAATTCTATTTTCTGTGAAACTATCACCTAAAATATTGATTCGTATGGAAATATAAATCTAATAATTCTTACAATTATTTAAACAAACTACGTGGTTCTAGAAATAGGAAGCTACAAGTCGTGCCTATTACTCGGATATCCATGAAAAATGCACTTTGCTTATCCAAATAGGAGACGGTTTGTGGTAGGTTAGATCTCCTGATTTGTCCCAATAAGATATTGTGATAGTGAGCGACTACAAAGATTAGAGATTATTAGTTTTTGTGTTTTTCTCAATCTTCACAATAATTAATTGAATTTTTGACTTTGTGTATGTATATTTTCAATCATATTGAGAAATTAAGTACTGCTATGTTGATTTCAATTTTATTTGTAACTTCCGTTACTCGAGTTTCAGCGTATTAAAATACAATTAAAAATACACAACTATCAATATTTATCGGTGCACAAATGATTACGGAGGAAACTCATGAACTATAGGATTGCTACTAAGAATGATGATTTTCTAGGTCCATTCAATGTCATTGTTAACCAAATTTCCACCAGAAAAGAATAAAATCAAACAAATCGTATTAAATAGTCGTTACTCTATCCAAATAATGATTCGATTATCCAACCGAAAACCACGAAACAACATCTATATTCCAAAAAATTAAAAACCTAGTAAAAAGAGATTAGTTAGCCTAACTTATTTTGGAAAAATCACGGAAATGATACAAAACATTTTGAAACATCACAACTTACATATGGCATTTAAACCCAATTCTAAATTGAGATTTATTTTATACAATCATGCAAACAAAAAATAATTAAAGCAGTTATAAACTATCTCAAATAGGACACTCATTTGCTGTTAAGATTGATGAACATAAAAGATGCTTTAGAATTATCAAACAGGTTCCACCATTACAGATGATCTTTTCGACTATAATCATTCCTTATCTGGAATAATAAGTCTATTTAAAGCTATTTAATGTATTTATTCCACGAAGTATTAGTTAGTTTCAATAATCTGTCTCTCCCTGAATGTCGCGAAACGTGTGACCACTTGCGTCAATTTTCTGTTTCTTTGGTGACAACAATTTGTAGGGAATTATTATTATATTTTATTTAATTAATTGAATAATTAAAAAGTATAAATTTATTATTTATTTCTAATATGTTTAGGTAAATTTCCAAAACAGGTTCCATCTTTGCAGGTGATATTTACGACTATAACCGTTCCTTATATCTGGAATAATAAGTCTATTCAATGCTATTTAATATATTTATTCCATGAAGTATTAGTTAGTTTCAATAATCTGTCTCTCCCCTAATGTCACGAAACGTGTGACCTCTTGCGTCAATCTTCGGCTTCTGCGGTGACTCACCACCGCATTGACATAATTAAACATGGAATATCAAACAGAGTTCGAGGTTGTCTCTTTCTATGATTAAATATCTTACAACATTTATCGGAATAATAAATTATCATTAAATAAAATTACAAAACGTTCCAACATAGAAAATAATAATTATTAAGTTATATTAATTCAAGGATTTTGTAGAAAAAGAAAGAGTGTGCGCATAAAGGCAATTTTTAAACTCAAATAAAATAACTTCCAAAAGTTTGGTAGTTACATTTATTAATTGAATTAGTGAAAAACAGACTTTTGATAGATATTTTATTTAAGTTTAGAATCGATTTTCATAACTTATTCTATTGAATATTTTATAAGAGCAATGTAAATAACCGAAGATTTTTATTACTTTGTAGTTTTTTGGGAGTAAAAAATTTTCTTGGTACTAGACTTGTTGTAAGGTTTATTCTTTCTTCTGATACAAATTTATAAATTTAGATTTTGACGAACATGTTGACGTTAGGAACGACAGATTATTCCCTCTCGTCGTAGAGGGAATTAATTTTGACTATTTATACGTTCTTATGGGCTAGATGGCATGGGGCCAAATATAATGGTAAACCGTCTAGCCCTGAGGGGAATTTAATTCTGATACTTATATGCTTATAGGAAGCTGTTGTCATGGTCGGGAATTACCAAAGAAAGGGAAACCGCTGCCTGCCACTAGAGTTATTCAATCCAAGAAAGTCAGCTGGTATTTAGACTTCAAAACCTACAGCGTATCATTTGGTACTTTACGCAGACGTTGTGTCGGACTGAATAGAATTTGCACAGGATCCAGAAAACACTATATGAGGGTGAAAATGACAAAATTTGAACCTGCACTGGAAAGAGAGCTAGTCGATCATATAAAACATGGATGTACACGGTTGTGCTATCTTACAGCCAAAGAAGTTCATAAGCTTGCTTCTGAATTGGCTGTTCGAGACTGGCTCAAAGGATTCACACAACATAATTCATCAGATATTTCTCTGGAAGACTGCAGGATTTTCATAAGGGAGGAGAAGCTTGTATGTGCACAATATCAAGAAATTGGCCGAGGGGGAGCCGAAATCGGGGATAACTTTAAGGAATTGAATCAAATTGGATTGCAGCAAATCAGTTGGTAGTTTCGCACCAAGTAAGCGCCGCTGCTGTGCATGCTGTAAGCTGTATTATCATTTATAAACCATTGTATTAACAGAGATGACATTTACATAATTCTCACTACATTTATCAATAAATTCTTATGGTTTTTGAATGTAACAAATTTTTTTATATTTGTAATTGGGGATTTTATTTTAAAATATTTTGTAGGGAATTATTATTATGTTTTATTTAATTAATTGAATAAATAAAAAGTATAAATCCATTTTTTATATTGGAAATATCTAGTTAAATTTATTTGTTTGTAAGAATTAATTACACTTAATTATTCTTTCAAAATTTGCAGCAAAATTTTTAGTTATTTTAATTTTATAAAATCAATATTATTAGTTAAAAAACTTTTCAAGATGAAAATAATAAAAGAAACGTTGTGCAGAAACGATTTGGAATGTTTATTTACTTACTAATAATAATGTTTCATATGAACATAGATGATTCTTGTTCAAATTTGAAGAAATCACTTTGTTCCTTCACTGTAGTACATTACATAATACATACGTACGTTCAAAATGTATTATCCTGTCCCTGTATCATGCTGTCATGTTATGTTTGCTTGTGGTAATTGAGTGAGGGTTGTAGAGATATTCTTTATTATATTCTACGCTGCCAGAAGAAATCTCTGCCGAGGCAATAATGAGTTTTTGCTAGGAATGTGGAGTCCATGAGTAGCTCAAGGTAACTAAAGCATGCGACATATTATATAATAATAAATACTAGCTTAAAGAATTATCTTGTTTGTGAGGACCATTTTTAACAGAAAAATTTTCAAAATTCATCTAAAAATCTTTAAATTTTTGAACAATAACATCATTTCATTTATTGTATTTGTTCGTTTTGGTGACGTGCGCATTTTTAATTGAAATTATGGCGATAAGGACGCTTTGTGCTTGATACAATTAGTTTTAAGATATCCCATTTCAGACATTGATACGTCTTCTGATGATGGTCGTGAGACCAAAACTTACGTAAAGACAAAAATAATAAGCATATGTGTTAGTTAGTTAGCTATTTCGTGATCATGTTTATTGCAATAGCTATCCTACAATTTGTGACATAACAGTATTAAATCCACCACTTCAATGTTCCACACCAGTTGAGAATTGAAAGATATGTGGCTTTTATTACGGACTTGTGTTACAAAGCAAGAGTTGAGACGTAAGTGAAATATATAACATTCATCATTCTTATAAAAGTTTTTTGTTACGCTGATTTTGATTTTGTTTTTTTATATTAATTTTACTAGCAAAGCTTTATTCTGTAACCTAAATTTGATACTCCATCTCAGGCTACTCGTACAGGTGAGATAGTATAGTAAGCGGTTGTTCAAAAATATGTATTTCTTCATTACCGTAATATTTCAAGGACACGTCAGTGAAGATTGAATATTCCTGGTATGAGCTATCAACCACACCTAAAGATATTTTGTAATAAGTAGGAAAATGTCGTGAGGATTGCAAATAGTGCAAACCTATTATGACAATCGGGTTCTGTTCGCGAAACTTACAGATCCTATTTCCAATCCACCTAGTCGTCCATCTGGAAAAATAATTAGGCAAACCATGGATCTATTTCGCAGCACCTCGTTTACGGTTACTATGTAGCTCACCCCGTGAGGCGAAAAAGAGTGCGTACTGAAGGAAATATCACTGATGAGCAAAGCATTGAGAAAAAATCTATACACTTGAACTCAGCACCGTGCGCAACTATTGGACCTGTGGAACACTTCATAAAAAGTATACTTAAATATTTTAGCCCAACAGTTTACAAGATCCGGTATAAGAATAGGAGCATGTGTGTTTTAGCGAACGGGCTGAAAATCCAAAAAAAAATTTTCAACGATGAGCCATTTTTGCTGATTCGCTATGTCAACAAGCAAAATTGTCGCATTCAGAAAGTAGATGATTCAGAAGCAGTTCTTTAGAAAAGCTTACAACCACAACAAGGAAAATACACTATGTGTTCTATCAGCGCCGAAACAATGAATTTATTGAGGGAAATGTTCAGGGATCAAGTAGTGATTTCCTCGAAATAATGATGTGAATTTTTCACGAAGATGCTGTCACTTGATGCATCTAGATTATGCTTGAAAGAATGGTCGAAAATTGCACCTCCAAGATGCCCAATGTTAGAGCAAGTCGCGGGAGTAACATAGCTGAAATAAAATTCTATTAGTTTTCTATTAAATAAAGTCGAATTTCTGTTTATTTGTTGAAATTGTGTTTTATTTCAATTCAACTTTCTATCTCGCTAAAAAACACCGCATAGTTTTTACGGTGTAAAAAGCCGAACTGTCCAAAACATTTATGTAGAGCCATAAGGGATAGTTTTCCTTTCCATTGATCATAACCTGTTTTCACGTTCTTGACAGAATAATAAACTTGCAGTTGTACACATGATCGTGTATATACTCGTTTTGTGATTGTTTCCCCGGTTCATGTTTAATCCGAATTTAAAAGGGATATGGGTTCGGAATCACTATTGGCATAATCCTGGTGACCGTGATGAGGGCTGCATACGGCGTATCTGCGTTTCTGTTGCCCAGTGGCTTACCCTGCATCACGTAATGGCTGATTATATTCAATATTTGAAATGTGAAAGTACGCGTATAGGTGAAGTTTCAATGACATATCATTTAAAATGACTATGTAATTATTGCAATATCCAAAAACTATACATACTGAACGAAAGTAACGCCAAAAGATTTGTTTTTTGGTGTCTCAGAATAACTTATTCACAAATTTAAGTTTTCAAACGCTAACGCAAGAAAAACACGGTAGACGTAACCTGCTTTGAATGAGTGATACCTGGAGTGTGAATATCCCTCACCATCGCCTCGCCTACTCAATTACGTTGGGGTAGTGAACGTTCCGTCCTCTCACTATTCATTCTAAGTTCCGGTCACATCTCCTCATCCTCATATTTCATCCTTTCTGGGTAGGGAAAGAACTTTAATAGACGCAAACAGTCTGCTCTGCTATGAGTAGTGAATGAATCAAGTTGCCTTGTCTCTTTTTGATTTGTTAGTTCACGTCAGATGACAACGTAAGTCTTGGTTGCATTAGGAAGTAGTGGTGGATTGTGTACAGAAACTTCTTTATCTCTTTTATCTCTGAAATCGGATGAGGAAGTGAAACATCACATAATAATCGATTGTTGAATCGTACTTACTACACACATTCTTGTTGTATTAAGAACCATGTGACATGATTTCATCACTCTGGTTCATCCGTATGAAGTCACAAGAATCAATATAGTTTATTTTTTATTCTTGTGCTGAAGCTTAGATTGTTTTCTAGTAAGCTACTTCATGTAATATTCTTCTCTATGACGTTTATTGTGAACATTCCTTTGCTTTCCATTAAGATTTATCTATTTACAGCAATGGTTTTGACGTATGTATAATATTCGTAAATCGGATTGTGGAAATGTTTCTATTTTGAGATGGTTCTATGTAGTTACCTTGGTTTTATCAGATGTCGATTGGATTGCTTTGTACTAATGGAGTCAATACACAGGAGAATTCCATGGAGTCGATGAATATCTAATCCACAGGAGAGGAAAACCTATAATATACGTAGAACATGGCGTGAATTAGCAGTGGAAAGTTGGGAGAGGAGATATGCATTGGAGGTAATAAGCATCAGGAAAGACCGCACTAGGTAGAGAGTATCGCAACTTCCATAGAACAATGAAGTTTGGTAAAAAGACATTCGGTAATTCTCGAGCTTAACAATGAAGAGGTAAGCAGCTTGGGCTCGTCTAGTCTGCCTTCCTGAAATCTCTTCGGAATAACAGACGAGATTTTGGATGAGCATGAAAATATTCATAAAAAATAGAATATAGAATAGCAAATAGAACGACATACATGGGTGGTTATTAATCTCCAGCTGAAAAATAATTATTAACAGGCATGTAGCTCAATAGACGAGGAAATAAAGTATTCCACTTTCCATCATTGGAGCAGTGATATGGATTGAGATGTGGGTTTCTGCATTCGGTTTGGAAGGTAATTTAGAAATTTTATGCCGAGCTTGTTTATTGCGGAAAAACATTATTGCATTTCTACAGGCAAAAAATGCATTTTTCTGAGTGCACTTTCTGACTCATACTCGAATTCTTTCCTCAGGGATTTTTGGGGTCGCTGATCACGAATACGATTTCCAAGAAATTCCCTGAGGTCTTCTTGGGCCATCCCTGGGGTATATGGGGGTCCTGATGCCCTGGATATAGATCAGCTTCATTAAAAAATATTTTTTAATGCTTGTCAACTGTTCGAGTGAGGATATAAAAGTCGTTTATGAAGATTACGAAATGCAAAAACTTTCCTGCAATACCTGGGGATACCCGGAGACCGGATGTCTGCGTCATCTCTAGAAATTTGTAAATTTTTCTTCATAATATGTAACAAATTCTGTTTCTCAAGGGTTTTCGGAGTCGCCGTTCACGATTATGATTCTTAAAAAGTTCCACAAATTACCTGTGGGTATTTCCGGGTCTCTGTGGCCCTGCATATCTACGTCATCTTCTATAAATTCGTTAATTTTTCTTCATTATATGCAACAAATTCTCGGGGGTTTTCGGAGTCCCTGGTCACGATTAGAATCATAGTCGTGATCCAGAGAACACGTACTACGGCGTTTTCATTGATATTTTTTTGTATCTAAAAAAAACCATTGTCATTTGAAAATTCTTATATACATCTAGCATTATATACATACCCTTTTTTTTGAGAAATTTGATCATACTCTGGTTCAAAAGTTATGAAAAGTGAAAAAAATCAATAAAACTATGAATTTAGGAAATAAGAATATGTTGCAAGTGAAATTTCGAAGTTGCCTTTCGAATCAAATGCAGAAAACCGCATCTCAATCCATCCAACTGATGGAAGGTTGGACCTATTTTAGTGCTTTATTTCCTCGAGATATATTCGTTTCCCACATACGTTTGGAATACAGATTAAAATACGTTTTCGAGAAATAGCAACGATTACATTTCATAAAAGTATATACTCGAAAGCTTTATATATGTGCTATATTTGTTTCTAATGTCAGGGCTGGTAAGACCGATTCTGCAATAATTATTACAGTCTTGGAACTAAATGTTTCGGAAGTTCTTACTTACAAGTATAGTTAAAATATATATATAAGTGAACAAAATTGATTGTTTGAAGTTATAGTTCAACACCATTGATATATTATAAGGTTATTTAAACACGTTATTTCAATTTCGCACTATCTTAAGAATGTTTCAATAATGTGAAGTGAAGGAAAATTGATAAATAAAAAGTACCGGGTATTAGCAACAACAACCAAGTACACAGATTAATGATTTATAGGAATAAGCATTATCTCAGATTAAGCGCCCGAGTACGTTAATAGATAATGAGCAGTTATGCAGCTCTTTGTCAATCTCAAATCATCAGTTATTAACTGAAGACCAACCGAAACGTTACGAAAACATGAATATTTCAAAGTCAGTATGCTTAGTCTTTTGGTTAATATACCTTTCCACCTAAATAATGTAATAAACTTGAAGACACAATTTTAGAAAAGGAACGTCAGGCTTAACGTTTAATGATATGAATCAAAGATATTTATTTGTTATCCGTCGGTTCGTATTCAAAATTTGTGTTGATAGCGATACTCCTTTAATGTACAGCTGATTTGTTTTTGGTAGATATAGAATAATATTCACAGGCCCAAATTTTCACACTACAAATAAGAAGCAATCACCCTTATCCACTAAAAATATTGCTCAAGTACTAAAGATCTTTCAGCTATCAAGTAGCCATCATCAGATTAAAGTAAATTAAAAATCAAAATGTGCCTGCTTAAATACTATTTGGGGTTTACAGTTAAAGAAATGATGGATTTGATCATACTTTGGGAGATCCCAAGGGATCCAATGAAAATAGGAGAACATTATATTATTTCTAAGGGGTAATTCTGGGTTATTGGGTTATTTGTTATTTTGGATGCAGTAGCAATAAGTCAATACATAAAAAAGCATATTATCTCCAAGTGGAAGTTCTGGGTTAGTAGATTATTTGTAAGTTTATTTATCGATGCAATAACGTTAACTGAACATATAAGAGAAAAAAATTACCTTATTTTCATGCGAAAATTCTAGGTTATAGGTTATTCGTAAGTTTATTTCTGGTTGCAATAACATATATGAGAACATATTATATCAAGTACAAACGGCAGTTCTAGGTTAATAGGTAATATTGAAGTTTATTCTTGGGTTCAATAAAATCAACTAAACATATAAGATAAGATAAATGTATTATCTCCAAGCGGAAATTTTCAGGTTGGTAGGTAATTTGTAGGTTCATTTTTGAATGTAATAACATTTACTGAACACTTCAGAGAACATAATATATTATCTCCAAGGGACAATTCTAGGCTAACAGGTTATTTGTGAGCTAATTTTAGAACAGGTGAGATGAACGAACGTGAATATTTTTGAAAATTTAAAAGCGAACGAAACTGTTCATATCCAGTGAACTCTTTACCTGGAATTTTTGCATTGAATAGTACCGCCGGACGAAACTGTATCTGCCAATCTGCAATATGTGTGGGTCGATTATAGTCCGCAAATATGTAGATAGAAATACCGAACTTGATCAACATAGTAGGTGAGGTAAAAGCTGGATTGGTTTAGATATCGAATCAAATGCACCCGTCTACTCAACATATTGTAATTTAAAAATGCATTAGCTCCAACACAAACAATTATTATTCAATGATGAATATTTTGAGAAAGAATAATTATTAAATTGGACTGATTATGTCTACATGTCTGCCATACCCATTGAAAAACATTGGACTTCTGCCGTAATTAGTATTAGTAGTCCGTGGTATAATCTGTGAATGCTGTATAGAAAATGTTTTGTTTTAGGGGAAATCTGGATAATGTTGTTCGGGGAAACTCCGAGAGCCCAAATTCAGAAATAATAATACAGTTAACCCTCTCATATCCTCACTTCCAAACGTGACTTTTGACTTTCACCGATTTGGACCAAATTTGGTATAATTCGGTGCTCTCTATGGTCGTACGGCAAATACGGATGCGATCATACCGGCCACTCGACTTATGGGCAGTAGCGGATCCAGGGGGGGGTCACGGGGGTAATGACCCCCCCAATGATGAACAAAAAACATTTTTTTCAGGAGAATAAACTGATATCGTAAACGACGAAAAATTGTAAAGTCAGCACTACATCTGTAACTACATCTGTGAGCGAATTTATTTTGATTATAACAAGGATTTTAATTTAAACAATATCGTATGTGATTGAGACAAGCTTTTGTCAATTTTAATGTATGCATGTCTGAGAGTGACCCCCCCCCCTCCCAAAACAGAAGTCTGGATCCGCGCCTGCTTATGGGGACACTCTTCAAGTCCAAGATTCAGTCGTAATCAATTGACTATGAAATGTGCTAGTATGTGATATGATTGATATGTAGAGAGAACTTCCCTTCGTCGTCTCTCAGTCACCTTCTATCTACGGGTTGTCAATTCCCGAAATATTATCAAGACACCCAGATTTTTTTATAATTGTTAGAGTTGACAAACTGGAAACCAAAAAGTTGTGATCACCCTAAGGCATTTTTGGGATTATTAAAATGTTTATGGATTTGATTTTATGCGGGAATGGTAGGCCATAGAGAAAAATTGTATGAAACTGCACTTTTTTTCTACGATGCACTGATACGCAGAATAATAAGAATCCACAGACAATAGAATGGATAACGTATTATTTAGTTTAAATGTCAACGTACAGAATGCCAGTTTTATCGCCTTATACAAGGTTCCGTTAATAACAAATCTGAAGTTTAACTTTCAATTGATTATATAATATAACGATTCGTTTCTTGCTATTTTCTGGTTTTTCCTCTTAATATATGTATTTCTTTCGCGGCGTGTGCATCTTCAGTGAAGATCGATGATGTTCTCGCCTTCAACTCTTCTTCAATGTCTTGCACATTGTCATCTGTAACGCTGATTGATGTGGAGGGCCATTGGAAAACCTAATCAATTTAGTTTCCTCTATGTCGAGTGAAGGCACGTTGCTGCAGTTTTCCCCTCCACAGTAATTGCAAGCGACTGGGCAAGTGGGCCACACAAGACTGGCTTTTCTGCATCCGCAAGCTGCACTACAATTATTGGTTTTACATCCGCAGGTGATTAGTTTTCTGACATTTTCAGGCGCTGGTTCCCTTGAACACATCTCTGGTTCAATTCCTTGCACTGTCTTTTTCCAACCCCAATTCAAGGGATCCATTGCATTGCCCAACCAAGCCTGCACTTTAAAATAAACTCTTTGGCTATGGAGATTTGCCGCAGCAGGTGAAGGTGGTGGTGGAAACAAATTAACTTCACTGCTGGTTGAGTGAATATTTTGAAACGGAGTTGATGCAGCGTGTCTGTTTACTACCGTACAATGTCACAAAGATGACATGTG
Source organism: Endomychus coccineus (assembly GCA_958510875.1). Lineage (NCBI taxonomy): Eukaryota > Metazoa > Arthropoda > Insecta > Coleoptera > Endomychidae > Endomychus > Endomychus coccineus. Next base: position 62,157,091 of record OY294067.1, on the reverse strand, counting down.
TAACATGGTACTCTATTGATGAATCTCTATAAAACTTCACTCAAGGAATTCGTATTATTCATAATCCTCAATCTATTTATTTATCAACAGTGTGGCCATTTAATTTAGAGAACCATGTCACGTTGGAGTTTGATCCCAATCATTGATTAGCTAGAACAAACGTGAAAAATATTATTGACACTTACCCTTTTCTTTCACAAGACACTTAAAATTTTAACACCCTGGAAGGTGAGTGGAAGGGGTAATAGGTAATATTAATCAGATAAACTCGTACTCAACAACAATAAAATTTAATAATAAAAATAACAATTAGATGATAATGATAATAATAAAAGAATATTATGATTAACTTTATTACTAATAAGAATAAAAAACTAGGATCAAAATCTATATTCAAATAAAAGAGCCTTAGATAATCCGAATTAACTAAAAGAGAAATAAAGATAAGATTATTGAATTGATACCCAACCAGGATGAACCTAGGACCTAGGGGATCGAAACTGAATGAAATGATTTGAAAGTATTACTGAACTTAACTTGAATAAAAACTGTGAACAACAACTTTGATCAAAAATCTAAAACAACTCTGACTTAGCGAAATCCACCCTTCTCATCAAAAACACTCTGAATAAACTATTGAGTTAAATTAATTGAAATTGAAGTGTCACGTGATTTCTCAAGAGACCAATTCAAGCTAGAAAATATAACTGAAGGCTTTGGGCATTATCCCTAGTATTTGTAATGCGTCCTTTTTCTCAAGAAGCAATCTACAATTCGGAAAAGGATCCCCAAATTGTTTGACCAATAAGCAATAAGATCCCTCTCTTGACGTCTCTAGTTCAGAATGTTGTTTTCGGTGGGGATTCCTAAATCAATTTGTTCTTTTCTAAATATCACTAACTGATTTGAATGTACATAAAACATCTCCAGATGGTTAACATTGAGATTTCAGATAAAGCTACCCATTAGTTTCTTGTCCTATATTAGCTATTCATCTTGACAGGCTTATGATTTCCTTTACACCCAAACTTTTGTGAACTTATTGCAACCCTCTTGACCATATCACCCTCGTCGATGAGAGTGTGAATTGTCTTATATTTATTTTAGAAATTCCTTTACTTTTCTCTGTTATTGAAAACAACTGGCAACCCCTAGATGTTCCTTACTTTTAGATATTTTGATTTTACATGAAATTTTAATTTTCTAAAAATGATTTTGTTTTTGAATATTGGAAATAACCTGCACAAAACCCTTATTACACATGTCCTACAGATTTGACGCTTTCTTGATTGATGCGATTCCTTTTGAAGTCCTGCAGTATTTCACAAAACCTCATTCTTTGTGAGTAGCGCTACGAGTTTTGATTTGCCTTGAAAAGAAGGGGTCGGGGTGATGTCGCATCCGCTAAAAGCTACGATACTGCATTCGATAGGTATTTCCAAAAAAATTTATATCAGAAAATGAAAGCTCTATATTTGCGTAATAGTGCATCGTAGGAAAAAGTACATACTTATACATTTTGTATTTTTTTTTGGTTCTACAACTTTTAAATTTCTACTGTAGTGCTAACATTTTGTTTTCGGGTCAAAAAAAAGGAAAAAGAAATTTTTGCCAACTTTGGTGCTCTCTGCTTTATGTACTTTTGGCTGGAGCACAGCGACTGTTCTTGATAAATTGTAGATAATATTGTTCTCTACAATTTTGGTCCACGAAATTTTTCACTACGACATACCGTTCTCGTGGAAAACCAAAACAAAGACATTTTGATATTTTCAAGAATGCCCAAGGGTGAGGGTTACAACATTTCGGTTTTAAGCTTCGGTTACTTTCTCCCAAACGCCATGTTTTCCTGACAGATTTACTGTAATATATTGAATGATTCGAAATTGTTCACTATATTATGTATTATTACCTTGGTTTCTGATAATTAATAATAATGAAGACTCGTGTAGTAAATTACATTCAAAGAATAATGAGAAAAATGAATAAATTACACCTTTACCGCACATTTAATCATTTAGAATGCCAAGTTTATCAACGTGTTTGTAGACAAGGTCTCGCCTTACGCCGACGCCTACTCGCTGCTCCGAATTATTACATAATACCGCATCGCGGACTCCAGTTCTTGCCGAATATAATCAAAGTTCACGTCAGATTGCTGTGGAACTATTCAATAACTCAAGTTTAACGCGTGAATTCGCTTTATTGAAAATAAACGTGTGGTTATTAATTCGGTGGATCGATTAGTGGTGCCTATAAAATAATTTAAATTAGCTTTCCTTCCATATTATAGTTTGCCACGACACGTTCAGTAATTGCCTATGTTATTTGTTCGCTTCGCGTGTGTATTATCTGATCGAAAAACAGACTAGTAGTAGTAGACGATTTAGGTTCAGTTCAGTTGTTCTGGTCTAGTGTTTGTAGAAGGGAACTGTCAAGGAATTCTACACATCTGCTGTCATTTAAGGTAACGCAACCTTACTTGTGTTATTATCATTGTTTGTTTGCGTAATTATTCTGTATTATGTCCTTCATATTGTAAGTTGGATAGCTGAATATTGATTATTAGTGTTGGGATTTCAACTCAATTATTTCCGATTGGAATTTTTACAGGAATATCTTAGAATCCGCTATTTCAGGTTCCGCCTGATACATGTTTCTTCACTCTATTGATACATAGGTCAATGATCTATTGAATGTTATAATCAAATCACAACATGATATACCTACCCTCATGTTTACAACTGATACTTTCACAGAATTCAATGGTACTCAACAGCAACGTTTTCCTTTCTAATGCGAGGAATATTTTTATCTAAATGAGCTCTTTTTATTGCAGCCCCCATTGTGTAATATTGACAAAAATGAAGGACCAGCTTGTCTTAATATTAGTTGGGTTAACTAGGTATATAACAAGGGTTGTGTCAGGTTTAGTGGTCTATCCACCGTCCAGGTTAGGTCATTCATCATAGCAATTTGACTATGATTTGTTAACAAGCCCGGGAATGTAGGGCAAATTTAGCATAGATGGATTGACGAACCCTACTGTTATTCGAGAAAGCAAAACAAAAAAAAGGCCATAGTAAAAAAAAATCGGCAGAACCGATTTTAATGATTTTTTAAAATCGATTCTAGAAGTCATTTAAAAGAAATGTTTATTTTTTCATGATATGCATTTTACCATTTCTATAGAAGAAAATTTATCTTTTTGGATGTATTTTCAGGAGATAATATTGAAAATTCTGAGAAAATATGGCCAAATATAGCTGCAATAGGCCGGAATGTCTTACTCGGACGTTTTGGGGGTTGCTGATCACGATTCCGGTGCCAGAGTCGAACTACGACGCACCTGGAGCTCAAGACATCCTGGTACTATCGTTGTCGGCAATTCGGGAGAATATCTTTTGCAATCAAGTGAAACTTATTGGGGAGGTTCTCTTGAGGTTGCCGGTCATGACTATAACACTCAATAGTAACCTGGTGGTCAGGATGCCCTAATGTCCTAAGTCATCCCCATGGATTTTTAATATTCTCTGTAATGCAACCAAATTCGTATCCCGGGGGGTTTTGGGAACGTGAACCCCTCTTTAATGTACGAAAGTTTGATTTCTCCACATCATTCGGTTTTCCAATAATAAAATATTATGTGGCGACGTGTAGTGTCAAAACTCGAAATGGCGAAAAGCTTAAATTTAACCTGCTTACCCTGTATAGGAGGCATCATTATTTATAAATTGACCTTTTATACGGTTTTTGGCGTAGACTCACGTCAAACAATCAGGTTTTTCTAAATAATTTTTTTTTTTCGAAAAAAACAAAAATTTGTTATATTTGTAACCTAGAAATAATTGTAAATTTTTCCTGAAAATTTCATTTTCTCGACATTTCCGAAACATCTAGCGTGGTTTTCTCTCCGAACGGTGATGGTACCGATTTTTCAATCCTAGCTATTTTCTCGGCGATATAACGGCCAATACCAACCCATTTTCGAAAATATATACGCTCAAAAAACTACTCGCCATTTTCCGATTTTCGTCAATTTCAATAGGGTTCTGGACATTTTCCTTTAAACGGAATCCCATGTCAAAAAGAAAGTGTTCAAAAAATCGCACATTTGACGTAATAACTCGGAAACGGAAAATCGGATCGCCAAAAATAAATGACCGTCGGCAGCCCCCAAGAATTGCATGAAACTTGCAAAATCTCATACTTCCACTCCAAGCCGTTTTCTACAAAAAATTGGGAAAACTAAAAAATACGTTCCGGAATACGGCAACGCAACAACGGAAAATTGACCTAACCACAATTACAAACGCGGCGAATCCGCATGCTTGATTGGAACGATTTGATTTACAAGAGTTAAAGTTCAGAAAATACAGTATAGTTCTGTATATTATACTGGCTCTTCGGTGGGATAGAGGAATGGATATTCTGTCAACCTTGTTTTTAGTTATTCATGATGTCGAAGATGTAATTAGATGGTACTTGGGTAGTTTTCCTGCTTGAGAAATTATCAGCACTAAAAAATAAATCAGATGGCGCCACAACTGGAAATCTTATGTGATATTTTTAACTATAGAGCGCATTAAAATTTTCAGACTGGTATGTCATTCAGTTTTGTTTTGACACACACATCGAAAGCAAGCAACCTTGTTGTAAACATGGAAAAAAGTGAATTTCGCGTCTTGATTAAACATTATTTTTTTCGTGGAAAGAACAGTACGCAAATCAGAGCATCGCATGTCCACACCAAGCGAATGTGTGACAACTTCTAAGGAGTGTTTTGCGATGTTCAAGCGCGATAAGAAGAACTTTTTGCGCCGTTTCCTAAGCATGGATGAAACATGTATCCATCACAACACACCAGTGATCAAATGACAGTCGAAACAGAGGACTTGTCCTGGCCAATCGAAACCCTGAAAGGCAAAAGTGAGCTTATCGGCCAACAAAGTCATGGCGACAGTTTTTTGGGATGCACACGGTATCGTCCATATCAATTTCCTTGAGAAGGGCAAAACGATCATCGGAGTATATTATGCAGAGCTGATTGATCGATTCGACTCCGATTTGAAGAGAAAGCGGCATTTGGCAAAGAAAAAAGTGCTCTTCCACCAGGACAACACACCGGCGCACAGGTCCGCGGTCTCAATAGCAAAATTGCATGAATTGCTCTACAAATTGGCTCGTCATCCACCATATTCCCCAGGTTTGCCCCCTGCAATTTTTATCTATCTCCAAACTTGAAGAAATGGCTCGGCGGAAAGTGATTTTGCTCCAACGGTGAGGTCATCGCTGAAACAAAAGCCTATTTTGGAGGATTGTCGAAATCATATTATTTGAAAGGGATCAAAAAATTTGAAAAATGTTGCACGAAGTGTATAGGGCTGCTAGGAGATTATGTTGAGATAGAAAATATGAACAAATAAATCATTTCTCGTTTAATTTTTTTTTTAGGTAGTTTTCACCTTGCCTCGTACTTTAAGATAGACAGATAACTTAAAAACCATCAGTCGCCGCTTAGAAAAATACCTTTTGCAAAAGGTGGAATGGGGAAGGACTAGGAGGTTTGAATACAAGACAGCTGCACAATACCGTGAGCTATAAACCACCCAGGGACACCGGAAGTTCTATTTGATTGGGGGTAGGGGGAATGTGAGAACATATTACATAATTATGTCGCTATATATAGCATTGGGGAGAGTGCGGAGGCGGTTGCTAATCACCTTTGCTGATAAAAAGTGAATGAATATATTTTTTGTTAAAAAGTTGTGCGAAACTAAACTTAAACTCAAAAACGTATCCTTTGGTTTATAAAATAAAAAACAGCCATCTCATTGACTAGCACCTAACAAAAATTAAAGTCGATGTTCAACTCTAAATATTGCCCAACATGTTTCTCCTACCCACAAATCCTGTCACTACCTCTTCTGATTCTATTTCTTTTGTCATATCAGAGTGTATCAAAATAATCAGAAGATGTGTGAGCCGATGTAGGGACATGACTGATCTGAGTCGCCTCAGGGCACTGAAAGTTCTTTGGCAAGAAGTAAATGTAGCAGGATCTGTAATTTAGAAAACAATGCGTTTTTTAATTCCTCTCAACATACTTCGACAATCTCTGGAAAGATGATGACGTTCTCACTACTGCCATGGGAACAGAAGTAGATTTTTAAGTTTTATAAACTGTTGTAGTCCAGGGTGATAAAATCGCTGGCACAATTCATTTTGGAGCCAATCTAAAATTTGACACGAAATTGCGTTTTTGGATCAATTTCCCCATAGCTTAAACTTTCATTATATTCACGAATTCGTTGCGATCTTTCATTCTAGGGCATCTTCAGGTTCAGTTTTCATCTCGCTTCAATGGTTTGCCATACCCGATTAAAGTCGGTCTCGCCTATTTCATTAGAGCTTATAGCTTTTCAAAAGTGTTTCTGATGCATGTTTAGCACCATTAACCGTAAAATTGTCTCCTTCTATGGCCTCGGCTCGAATTTTAGCTGGTTCAAATAAAATAATTGCTAGCAATAAAGATTACAGTATTTAAAGTTTGCTCATTTTACTACTTTTTCTTTTACTTTGACTACACGAGAGGAAAACCCATAATGTTCAAAAAACATGGTGTGAGCCATCGCTAGAATGTTGGGAGAGGAGATAGGCATTCGAATCTTTCTTGAAGATTTGGAGATTATAGGAATGTGGAAAGACCTCACTAGGTAAAGAGTTCCACAACTTCATTGTTCGATAGAAAAATGAAGTTTGTGGGAAGAAGTTCGGCAAGTCTAGAGCTTGACAATGAAGAGGTGACTAGTTTGGGCTTGTCTAATTCGCCTATCTGGAATGTCTGGTGGTGGAACAACAGACGAGATTCCTGATGAATACGGTCGTGGAACTAGAGAAGTCGATGAACTCATAACTGTGACATCATCAACCAGACGAGTAGCTCTCTTCTAGATATAATCCAAGAGCTTCAGAGTATGTTTGAGGGCCAAACTCCAAAGATGTGAACAATACTCCAAAACAGGCCGAATTTGTGCTTTGTAGATTATAAGGGGCTGCTGGGATGTAAAGTAGCTCTTGCCACGGAATAGGAAACGAAGTTTTTGTGAAACTGTTTTCGCAATGATCACATGATCGTCCCATGAGTGGGTGCTGTTGGTGGTGATCACGAGCATGGATATGGAAGACCTCATAGGAATAGTTTCACCTGACATCATCATATTAGGAATTGTGAGGTCCACCTTCCTGGAAAAGACACAAGCTTGAGTTTTGGTTGCATTAAACTCTACTAGATTATCAGTTCCCCATTTCAAAATCTACGCCAGATCTCCATTAATTTCGTCAACCTGACTTTGACTCGCTCCTCTGGCTTCATTGGATGGAATAGGGGCTCTAGATGATAAAGCGGTATGAAGTGTACCATCATTTGCAAAGCTGTGAATGGGACAGGTGGTCACTTCCAGAAGATCGTGTATGTGGAGCAGTAACAAAGACAAACAAGACAGGCCCATTCAGAAATCTGGATTGTTAGTGAGGAATAAGTCAAGCATATTGGCATAATGATAGTTGTTATCAGGGATCCGTGTTGGTTCACTAATTGACGGCTTGAGACCATAGGTAATGGCGAAGGCCTCATTCTGTCGCCCTGCGTCATCCGTCTTGTTTGACAACTTGAGCCAAGCGTAGTTGTGAACGTTGAAATCCCTATGATGATAATTTCAGCTGCTGGATAGTTCTGCTGAATGAGGTCAAGTTTCAGAGAAAGAAATTCAAAGAGTTCACTATGACCTGGTTCAGTTGGTGTTAATTAAAGACAACAAAGAAATTTTCTCTGTTTGTGACTATCAACCGTGAACCACATTATATCGAATTTTTGTGGTTCTAGTTTCTCCTCCCGGTGGCATGAGAGATCATTTCTGGCATAGAGATAGATAACTCCTTTCAATCTGAAACGAGTGTGGATCTTGTAGCCTGGGCAGAGCATGTAGGTCGTGTTGGCGGATGGATTGACCTGCGTCTCAATCAGGACCAGTATGTCTGGTTTGTCTGTCTGCAGGTGGCAATGAACATCGTTTATATTTTGCTAAAACCTCGGATGTTGCAGATGCATATTTATCGTTATATTTTTCAATGTTGAACCCCCCTGAGCACCCCTCGCCCGAGAATCCGGATAGAGAGGTATTTTTTGCTTCTTAGAGTATTTTACTCTAGGAGGCTTCATCATTTGTATTTTCAGAATAAACCTGGAATGGTTGAAATGTAGATTTGGGTAGGGAGACAGGGAAAAGGGTAAGAGGGTGGACCGAAAGCATTGACCTAAAACTGAAACATGGGGTTGCCCAATCCACAGCATCATTGTCGAGGCGGTGGTGTTTCACCGGGCGATGAGGATAACATCTACCATATATGGTTATCCTTTTAGTCGCCTTTTACTACAGGCAGGATTTACCATGGGGACATTCTTAGTCCGTCCCCATAAGGACTGTTGTCAGAAACGATTTCTTCAAGAGTTTACGTGACGCGCATATAACTTGTTCCCTATCCTCGAATCGATTTAACTCTTACACACCACCGCGTCGAACATAAACCTAGTAAACGAGAGCCTTCTTCCTCAACACATGGAGGCAAAACGATTTCGGCATGAACGTGTTTTCGTTTGGAATCATCTAGGATGGCACCGTGGATCCATCTTCATGTGTTTTCTGGTTATAAATTCACAACCGTATATTTAACCTGCAGAAGTAACCAAAATTTATATTAAGAATTTAAAAAAATGTCATCGAAGTAATAAGTTACATCACATTTTAGTGTTCTTCGTCATAGAGATAATCTATAATCTATAATAGGGCATGCATGGACCACACTGTATAAAATGGTTGCATTAAATGGATTTCTGTGTGATATCATGAAAATAAGGTTGACATAGCTCTTTATGTCAATGATTTTGATAGATCACCTGATAGAAAAATATAATAATACCGGGATATCAAAAATTATCTTGGTCAAGGGTGGTTGTGGAATCTAAAACGTGTGTCTTACTTTACGTTTGAAATAATTATGTCATAATTAATTTGAAGTTTCTAAAAGTGCGAAATTTCTCAATTTTATACGAATATTGTAACACTCAGAAGTCTTTAGCGCTTTGGACTCCGGGATTTTCACGTGGCCTATCGAAATTAGAAGGTTTGAATTATCTAAAAACATAATTGCATGAACGCCACACGTCCTATGTAATTAGCTACGAACGAAATCATTTTGACATATGTCTCGAGGAGCTCGCTGCGCGTGAGTTAGAGTTTATACATTTTACCTCGATCTTGTTAATTTGGGGCCGTTTCTTGCCCCGTGCGACTGGCGTCAGCTGTAATAAAGTGGCTATGGGCCGCTAGCTTTTACCCGCTCCGTGTATATTTTAGTCGCGAGAAAATTCCCTTTGGTACGTCGCACGTTAGACGCGCGTAGCTGAGATCTGAGAATAGCTCAAACTGTTTTAATTAAATTTTTCTATTTGATGAACATTTATCGAAAAAAGAAGGGCCGGCGGACACGGTCCGATACTAAATCTAACTACATGGAGCGAAAACGGCACGCGAAAATTCGTCGTAAATCCGTATTAGGTACAACCAGTTTGCACTTTTCTAACTCGCATGCTACGGGCTTCTCACGTGAAGGTCATTCGATTTACGGAAAATTAACTATCTCAAAACAGTTTTTGAACCGGATTGTGGCTATCACGACCTCTGAAAAGGTTCAAAGTTCACATAATTATTTCATAATTTGTAGATCATTATTGTTTTACAACTGAAATAAAGAGGTATGAAATTTCTAGGTTATTGATGATGTCAGTGTGAGAGTGACATTATTATTTCAAACTTAAAGTAAGACACACGTTTCAGATTCCACAACCACCCTTGACCAAGATAATTTTTTATGTCCCGGTACCTAGAGTATAAAACATGGAGTTGTAAAATGTATACGTTGTCAATTAATATAAAAATTCAATTACATGACATAGAGTATAATATTTTAGCTCCAATATTAATTTGTTACTGAGAAAACTAGATAATATATTATAGGTATTAAAATTAACCAGAAGAAGTATACGAAAACGAAAAATTGTACTAAATAAAAGAGGGTGAAGGAAAGTTAGTAATCTACGGATCATTAAGTTTTCAATTCTGTGGTTATCCTAACTCTGATGCCGCATACTTAAACTGAGGAAGCAAGATTTGTTCAATATGTATAGAAAAGTTATTTATCATATTATCATATATTGTAAATTTAAGAATATATTCAATTTTCAGATATATGTTCCAAAATGTTTAATATAGTAATAATTATTATTTAACATATTATCGTATATTAAGAATATATTCAATTTTCGGAAATGTGTTTTAAAATGTTTAAAATAGTAATAATTATGACATAAACGGTGCCTTATAAATTAGGTGCAGTGTGTATCGTTTTACCTACACTTTGATATTATTCCAAAAAAATTTTGGATAACCTATTTTTGCTTATTCTTTATTACCGGATCTAAAATTCATAATATATATGCCAAGTTGGCAGCGTCGTTAGCGTATTAAATTAAGTCTTTATGATCTTCAGTAGTAATAGATTCGATATTCATTATCTGCGATTTTAAAATTAAGCGTTTGCATTAACGTATCTATGAATCTTGAAAATGTTCGAAAATAGATCGCGCTATTCCAAAATTTCCAAACACGTTTAATAATAGATCTCATTCAAACTCACGCTGAAGCAAAATGTTGAAATGAAAGTAGTTAGCGTTGAATATTGAACATTTCTTCGTGTAGTTAAGATCCATAAAATAATCTGTGAATTTACACCGATAATAATCACTCAGGATGGAGACAAATTACTAATGGAGGATTTCATCATCGATAAGCAAACTTGGATAATTCCTATGATTTATAATGAATTCGGTCTGATATATTAGATAATATACGACGGAGCCGCTGTTCGCTAAAATGATGTTTTAATAAGTAATTTTATGCAATCAGTAATTTGAAAAATTTTTGTAAATAAGTGCTCCGCTATTTTCATCAAACCAGAAAAATTGCATTTGAAAAAATGGCAACACTTTTCAGGATTGCCGGGTAAAACATATATCTATAAATTAATTTGACGATCTTTTATTCATTGTGAATCTACATTTTAATAGAAGTGAATGTACTGTTGTTCTCAAGACTATTATTCTACCTTTGTCTTGTACTGAGTAGTCTGGGAAAATTTCGAAATTACTATCATCAACAAAAAGTATCTTCAACGATAAATTACTTTGTCGAGAAACATGAAAATGGAGGGCTATATCTTCATATTACTGCCTTTAGAGACAGAGTTGCTGCAGCTTTACAACTGAATGTCTCAACAATTAATAAAATCGCAGGTAAACGAAGCAGAGTTGAAGCATCGCAAGTTCAAGAAGAAAACGGCAACGGGCTAATGTGATGAATGATTTTGAACAGATGCATTTGGGTATTTGAAAGAAAATGCTATATTTTTCTTTGCGGTTTTAGAGTTTTAGAGTTCTCGTGGTTTTTTTAACATGATCTTCGCCAACCTCAAGTCTAGCCGACTTCATTGTAAAGTATTAAGTTTGCACCCTCTCTCTTTGAAAATCAATCAACTCAGTACTTCAATATTTCGTGATTGTTTTTAAGCGGCAAGAAGAAAAAAGATGGATCTTACTTTAGTTGTATTTATTGTTGGAGAAAAGCCATTGAAAAACTCCTAAGTTTTGGGACTCGCTTGGACAAGTATAAGTACCCATACCATAACTCATTTTTTTGAATGGATGTCACTTTTCCTTTATGTCACTAAGTGAAAGAGAATTAAATTCTTCATCGATCAGTAGTAATATTTCCTATACCTAATGACAATTTATTGACCTTGAGGAAAATTCGTTTTTGCATAGCTTTGCCAAGGAAATGAGAAATAACATGATTTTCAAATGTCTCCTTGTCGGGTTATTATGGTCTAATTTGACAAGAAGTTACAAGATATGGATATTCTAAGTTATTACAATCTATATAAAATGAGTTTCCCTCAATGTCCACAAAAAGTCATCATAACTTGAAAATTATCAAGCGATGATGGATTCAATTCTCCTCTAGTGGAAAAAAATTGCAGTTCATTTGGATAAAATGAGCTATGAGTATTTGAACATCCCCAAACGTTTCTCCAAATTTGGGGATTCTTAATTGTTTTAGCCAATGATAAATACACAAAAAGTGAAATATTTCTTCTCTCTGATACTCGAAAACTATTTCGGAATTTTCAAAAATTACAGAGTTATTCATTTTCAAAGAGGGGGGTGCTCACTAAAAAAATTTTAATTATTCTGAATTGTTCGAAAACGGCTAAACTTAAATATAAGAAAGCCTGGTGAATCTGAAAGTGCAATAAAAATATAATTTTCCTCTTGAAATAATGAAGTTGGCGTCCACTTCTGGTTTAACCGGAAGTTTCTACATCTTGAGAATATTTTCATTGGGCAGCATATAATCAATTATGTCTGTGTACAAATTTTCAGATTGGTATCATCATTAGAACTCAAAATACTCCTAAAGTGCTAAAAGAAAAACTTCTGGTTGTACAATATACAGCAGGTCTTATTTATATTGTTAAACTAATATTTTCTTCAAAAAGAAAAGATATCAATTACCATGGTGAAATGGATCAAAACTGCTTCCTGCATTGGTTTGAATCTCAAGTGAATTTAGAAGAACCTTCAACCATCTTTACCTATAATGCCAGTTATCACATTACTGTAACTAATAAACTACATACGCCTCCAAGAAATTTAATATACAAGAATTGTTAAGAAGTATGAATGATATACATTATTATAATCGATTCTCCGACTGAAACAGGATGATAGCGCATGCTGTCATGTTCTAAGCCCCAAATGTCCTCATGACCCAGAGAACGGACTGGGAGAACGGACTCCTTACCATTTTCGTCCGGAGGACTCGTGTGGTTCACAGACGGGTTCAAGACTGGCGAGTCTGACGGAGTCGGTGTTTACCCATGCACACCTAGGGTTGAACTTTCAGTTTTCCTAGGTTCCAACGTCATTGTTTTTCAGGCCGAAGTCTCTGTAATATACGTCTGTGCCCTGGAGAAAGTGAGCCCATAAAAAGACTTTTGGAGTGGATGGATGCCCTGTCTGTATTAGCGAGAAGGAACAAACTTCAGGTAGTATAGGTACTCCAGCGTGAAAGGAAATGAAGCGATGAATCGGTCAAACGGGTTTCCTAGAATCTCCTTTGCCGGTTCAACGATCGGAAATACATCACCCACCGGAGAGAGCTACTGGACACTGGTTCTCGAAGTGACGCAGTACCACCAGTTCAAGGGAGGAGAAGCTTCACATTGCGGAGTTCTCGCCCTTCTCTCTATGATCAGGAGAGGCGTACAACTAATGACAGAACTTTTTATAGGATACCGTCTCCTGAACAGACATTTACACTTCATGATCTAGTTTGTAGTAAATGCGGAGAGGCGGACGAATCTGCTAGAAGAAAGTCCAGCCATAAAGCTATAAGAGACATCAGTCCAAAAGCTGTATTCTCGCCTCTAGCGTTGACAAAGGCATGTTGGACTGAGTGTTGTTCCGAGTGCGAACAATGGATCCACTTTCAGCTATGACTTAATTTCATTCGGCGAACAGATTACTCCAGTAGTTCTCTCATGATTTTGCTAGCAAGCAAATGAATCGAAACGTCTTCAATCTAGGATCTAAATTCTTCCTACCTAGTGGTTATAGTCAGAAATATTGGTTAATATTTTCCGATGAATTTTTGATTACTTTCATTTTCCAACATTTTAAATTTGATGATGGCATATGGCGGTCGCATAGCTTGGCGCAGCCTTGGTCCATGTTGATCTTGAATTCATTTCAATCTCATTCAGTACAATATCACGAATCATAGCGGACAATCACACGATGACGTCAGTTGTTTCATTTCTTCAGTACATACTCGATATAGAATCCTTGTGTTCAACATCAAGAATTCAATTAATTGGTTTGTTGATATTTGTAATATTTTTCTCGACTCATGCTTATAATCTTTGTAATATAATAATGTACATACAAATTTCACTCAGTAAATTGAACGTAATGGTTTGTTAATATTCATCAATTGTAATTTGTTAAAAACCTGCTGTAAACATAAAATTTTCCATAGTCTATGTTGTATCACCTTAAAGTAACTACGTATTAATAACATGATAATCTCATCACCTCTTACCACACCGTATTTTAATACACGTACATTGGCAGATAAAAAATATTTGTTCAAGGATTTGCTTAACCTTTGATTTTAATCCCACCAAACTTCAAGTTTTTTCTCAAATTAGTCTTGACAATAATGTTACATTATGAAATTGCGTTATACACAATAGGAGATCATAAAGTGAACTTAGATATTCATTTAACAGGTTAAGGTACACAGTTACATTAAAAAAAAGTATAATTCGATTCATTACCTTCCAAATAACTATTTGCTAATTATTAAAACTTTAGATCTCGCTTATAACTAGAGATAAACAAGTCCATATGACACACATGATAATAGATTTAATATCTGTAGGATATTGTTTGTTTCAATTACGATGATGGTGATATGTCCCGATCACCACTCTGGCGTGAAAGGTAATGAAGAGCACTAAGAGCTACCAAGCTGTACATTAAGGCGTTCAATTCGTCGTGAAATTTTGCATTGTGCTTGTCTGAAATCTGAAGGTGCCATATCTTTAGTTTTCAAAGTAAATGCCGCAACGTACGAAGCCAATGAATTGTCGATCTAGAGGTTTTCGGTAGGTATACTAAAATCAAGACAAGTTGTTAGGTTATTCAATTTCCAGAAAAAGTTTCGAGCAGGATTCAAACCTCTAGATTGGCGGTCAGTGCTCTACCAACTGAGCTAACTTTCCAAACTGCATCACGGGATACCGCCTTTTCTAGAAATCAATGTTAATATTACACCTACAAACTCCGGCGTTTGCAAGGTGTTGGGTGAGTTAGTAGGTTAGAACAAAACATTTAAAAAAGTGAAGGGGATAGTTTAATTTTTCCCTTTTCCTTCCCCTTCCCTTTCTTAAACGTATTATTTATGATTTTATTACAGCATCATTATGTTGTCCCAAAACTGTATCGGAGACATTAACGAAAAATTCAATAAGAAATTGAAATTTCTAGTTATGACACTTATTAATAAAGATACAAACATATTAACTACCTGGTATACCAAATCAACTTTCTCAGGTGGATACTTCAGCTCTGTTACACCAGTAAGTCATTAAAGGAGTGTAATATAATAGGTGTTGCTGATAGATCCATTAAACTTACTTCAGCACAGTTTTGTGAAAAATGTATGCAAAAAGTAAAAAAAAACATTAATACAGAATTCATACCCAACATATCTAATAAAGAAAATATTCGAAGAACGAATTCATAGATTTTATGATAAAACAGAAAACGAGAATAAAGAAAATAATAATGACAAAAATAGTAAATATATTACAATCCCATATGTGGAAAACTTATCGAAAAAAATTCATAAAACTTTGGAAAAATACAATATTACAATAGCCCACAAAAGTACGACCAATTAAACTGAATTAAAAATTAAAATTAAAGGAATTAAAGTAAATTCTTACTCAATTAAAAGCTAAAATACCTAAAGATAAAGTAACACATAGTGTTTACGAAGTATCTTGTTCTCAATGTCCTTCTAAATATATCGGACAGTCATCACAATATATTTCGGAAAGAATGGAAGGCCATAAATATTCGAAAAATTTAACGGTGTTAAAAAAACATGAAACGCAAACTAAACATACATTGAATTTAAATGAAATTAGAATCTTAACAGTAGAACACAAACAAAAGGTCAGAGAAGTACTTGAGATGTTACACATAAATAAGCAAAAATATAGTATTAATGACCGATCAGAAACCAAAGGTCTAGGAAATATTCATAATATTATAATGTAATAATTTAGAACAACATAAAATCATAAAAGATGGTAGTTTGAGATTATCCTATGGAATATAGCAAAAACGCAACGGTTGATAAATGACATCATTTCAGACTGAATTATTAAAGGTGACAGTAATGTTAAATATATAATTATGTTATACCTTTTCACCTAATTCTGATGATGGGATCTGAATCCCGAAACTAGTAAAGATTTATGAATCTACGTGTATTGATTAGCCGCTAATTAGAAGTAATTTGAAATATATTTAGCAAGAAATAAAAACAATTAAATATATTATTTAGTTGATACATTTATTATAAATAACTGAAGACATGCAATTTATTGATGTTTATGCTGTATATTGGAATTCATATGCGAACATTACAAACAAACAATAACACCCCCATTACAAATACACATAAAAATACACTCTCATTACTCATTATTTATCTGAAAACTTATACTACTCATATTGTAGGGAATATTAGCCTCTGAGGTAATAGGAGCCACTCTATCTTTCGCGTGACTTTGTTTTTTAGGCCACAAGTATTGGTGCTGCCACCTACAAATAGACTCTCCAACTAACTGACAAGAAATGAACTGGATACACGCGAAACTGTTCTCACTAATTCATGTCAATTGTTTCATAGCCGTCTACCGTAAGGAATGGCAACATGTAATGTGTGAGATATTGTTGTTAAAGGCAATATATCCAAGACACTGATTCATGAATTTCTCTTCTATGAATTATACTTTGTAACAATTATTTTTTTTTATGAACATGTTGTCTTTCTGGTAAAAAAATGTATAACTTCACCTGGATATCTCTCATTTCACTGATAGGAAGGCAAGGTGAAAAGTCCCTGAAAAATGAAACAGATGGCCACACAATCGAAAATCCCATGTGGCATTTGTGATGTACCATATTTAACTAGAACGCATTAAAATGTCACTCAGTTCTGTTTCGACAATCATCAAAAGAAAGCAACCTTGAAGATTTTTGTAAATATGGAAAAAAGTGAAATTCGCGTCTTGATTAAACATCATTCCTTGCTTGGAAAAAACATTACGAACCCAAAGCATCGCATGTTAAACATTATGGGGAGTCTTTCCCATCTATTGGAACGATTTACTAGTGGCTTACTGATTTTCGTTGGGGAAGTATGACCAGAAAGGACGTCGCACGTTCTGGTCGTCCAATTACAACGCTAGAAATCGTCGATAAAATCCATGGTATGATATTGGACGATCGGCGAGTTAAAGTGCACGAGACTGCTGAGGCTATCGGCATCTCAACCGAATGGGTACGGAACATTTTGCATACATTTTCGATTATGAGAAAGCTATCTGCCAGATAAGTGCCGCATTTGCTCTCTGTTGACAACAAGCACAACCGTGTGACAATTTCAAAGGAGTGTTTGGCGATGTTCAAGCGCGATCAGGACTTTTTATGCCGTTTAGTAACCTTGGACGAAACATGGATCCATCACAACACACTAGAGACCTAAGAACAGTCGAAACAATGAACTTATTCTGGTGAATTGAAGCCGAAAGGCGAAAGTGGGCTTATCGGTCAATAAAGTCATGGCGACCATTTTTCGGGAAGCACACGGTATCCTTCATGTCGATAACCTTGAAAACGGCAAAATTATCACCGGCGTATATTATGCAGAGCTTTTGGATCGATTTGACGATGATTTGGAGCGAAAGCAACCACATTTGGAAAAGGCAAAAAATGCTCTTCCACCAGGACAACGCATCGTCGCAATGGCAAAATTGCATATATTGCGCTACGAGTTGGTTCGTCATCCACCATATTCCCCAGATCTGGCCCTCTGCGATTTTTATCTATTTCCAAACTTTAAGGAATGGCTCGGCGGAAAGAGATTTGGCTCCAACGATGTAGTCATCGCTGAAACAATTTTCAAGTATTGCTGAAAACGTATTATTTGGAAGATCGAAAAATTAGAAAAACGGTGGACGAAGTGTATCGGGCTACAAGGAGATTATCTTCAGAAATAAAATAATGATAACATTACATTACCTTTACCATATTCCTATCGTCCTTCCAGAAGAACTTATGGAAGGAAGCCAGCGTTAGCAATATTCTTCGCTTTTGGCGGGCCACAAACCTGCTAGAATAGAATAAGCTTCTGACCACGGGGTACACAATGGACCCCTCGCTTGCTGATGATGATGATGATCGTCCTTCATGGAGGACATTGATTTTTTGTCAGAATTATAGTATAATAATGTAATATAGTATAAATATTGTAAGAAAGCACTAAATACTTAGTAACAATTGAATTATTGTTTTTTGGAATTTTCAAATTCCTGGGTTTTCAATTGGTCATATAAGATAGTTAAATAATATAAAAATCGCTATAGAAACCATCACAGCTTTGTAACTATAGCACTTTCCTCTGAACAAAGATTTTAAAACATCGAATGATAACTTCAAAATCAAAGATTTTAGACAAACCAATACCAATAATAAAGATTCTTGACCCAGGTATTAATTATACATAAATTCTTGTCGACGAGAAAATACAAAGCATGAGTGTTAATGTGAACTATTTCCCGAGAATTATATAAAACAAACCAATCCCTAATACAGATTTGAAGAAAACCAAACTAGTCCATTTAAAAGGTCGGTAGTAGTCTCAGGATTAAGTGATGTGGATTCTAGGATAAGAAATGCAATTCGTCACCGATTCTATCCTGATAAAATTTATTTGAATCGAATGTTGTATCAACCAATCAAATTAGGTACTGTATGAGTATGTCGCTAATAACCAAGACAACTATAATGCCTGGGCTGCGTGTTCCCAACGCAACTTACCCATTGTCATTCGGCAAAATAGTAATAACCCGTTTACAAATATCGGTGATGTGTTTCTCGCATCGCATTAGCCTAATCTTGGCAATAAGCACCATAGTAATAAGATAACTTTCCCTTTGTCATATGCCCATTGTCGGTGATAAAGCTGTTTTATTTTGATAAATGAGAACGACAGCTAGAAAATATTCATTTAAAAATAAAAAATCAAGACTCGAAACGGTGCCTTGACATATCTCGTTTCGTCTCAACTGATTTTGTATCGTCTCGTCTCGACTTCATAGTCCAGACGCGAGGGGACGAAACAAATTTGGCGTCACGTCTCAACTGCATCACTATAGATGATAAAACATAAAATTGTAAAACACGTATGTTGTCAATTCAAATAAAATATCATGACATAGAATATGCTTTTTTAGCTTTAATTTATTATATTGTCTATTATTATTAAGAAATGTAGTGTATATTTATTGCAATCATACGTTTAAGCCGCAGCGAAAATTTTGTTCTAACAAAGCTAGTGATCTTCGGATCAATTCACTAGCTGGGTTCTTATATATAGAATGTGATGGCGGCGATATCCAATATATCAACACGTGAACTAGAACAATACGTTATTGTCTGAGAGTTCACTTTGATATTAGATTAATTGGAACCGGAAGTATACGATAAGGAATTAGCCTCATTAGTGTTAGATCGTCGACTAATTGTTTGTTATCTACGTCAATTCCAACCAATTTTTTGATATTTACCATAACGATAATTGTTTTGAAAAGGATGGTTAGATTAGGTTTTCATTGATATATTCCTAGCATTATGACTTTTAATCGCCTTCAATAATAACAGGTCAACCTCATGTTTCATACAGATTTTTCTGAGATTCCTCAGGGTATTCTCCATATATGCCTAGGAGAAATTCAGCTAACTTGGCGAGGTGAAATTTGTCATGTAAGATAATCGCACATAGTGCAGTCAAAATGCGTAAGGAACTGATTTTACAATTATGGCATGATAAAATGCTAGCAATTTGTTCGCTTATTGGACCAAAATATGTCAAAGAGATGAATCTATGTGTTTTATATGCGGGTAAATTTTTTAAAAGTTTAATTGTTGTTGTTTGCGATTTATTTTTTAATTCAATTATTTGATCTACCGGGAAACCATTCTTGATGGCTATTCGTTTTATCGTGTTCAATTCAATAGTGAGGTGTTCTTTTGACAGTGGTATCGAAAATGCTTTACGAATCATTGAGTGATACGCTGCTAATTTATGGCTACGAGGGCTACGTTTAGCAAACAACAACAATTAACTTTTTATAAAATTTATCCGCGTATAAAACACATAGATGTATCCACTAAATTCATCTCTTTGACATATTTTGGTCCAGTAAGCGAACGTATTGCTAACATTTTATCACGCCATAATTTTAAAATCAGTTTCAAACCTCAAAATAAACTTTGCCATCTTATATACAACGCCAAAGACAAAATCAATAAATATAGTAAATCTGGAGTTTATGAGACGATTTGCCCCGACTGTGATGACTTTTGTATATGTAGAACTTGTAATTTCAAATTAAGATACGAAGAACTTTTTCGCTCGTTTAGACTCAAAAAACAGACTCAACCTTTGCTTATCATCTTTTACAAACTGATCATAATTTCCCTAATTTAGATAGCCTAAGCATTTCACATAACCAAACCAGAGGTTTTAAATTGAATATATTAGAATCAATAGAGATTTATAAAGGTGTCAAAAACTCTAATAAAAATATCATCAATGATCAGTTATCAAAGTGATCTTTTCATGTGTCTTTCAAACCGCTATTAAAATAATTCTTAGAATATTAAATTATAATCACACATTATTACTATGTTTACACAAACTATGTTTCACAAATTATTACTATGTTTACTATGTAAAACTATACTTTCCTAGGATCTACCTGTTTTTGTAATTTCCGTTGATCCCTTAATCTCAACCCTACTCTACTCTACTCTATTTATTCATTGATTTCTTCATAATTTTCTAATTGTTTGATAATGGCACTTCGGTGTTGAAACTATAGTTACGTTTTCACGTTATTATTAATAAAAGTGGTATAAAAACAAAGTAGTTATTCTTTCATATAATCAAAATGATAAATTACCATAAAGTAACGGCTTCCACCATCGATTTTTTGCTATTATGGTCTTTAAATAAATACATACATTTTTGAATTGTTATGAACAACATATTTATTAACAAATAAAGAAAAAAGAAATGTGACATTTTTATTCATTTTTATATAATATGCACACTCAGAACAAAATTGATGAAATCTATTAAGTCTTAATTTAATAAAAAATGGTATGCCATTAATTTCAAATAATTGTTTTCCCTTCCATAACAACTCCCTCATACTTTCTTAAAAAAATTGATATGTTTAATTTTATATATATTCATTGATACTTTGTCATACTAAAACATCAAAATTTTCATTATTTTTGTCTAATTCATATTTGTTCTTAACAATCTAAAAATTTATGTATGCATTTAATAGCAATAAAATCGTACTCTGGACGCCAACATTATCCAACAACGACTATAAACTCGACATTTTGGTCAAATTCGTATATTTAATAATAAATATAATTTGCTTAGAACAAATTAGCAAATTTGGGGCTGTACATTCGACGATATTGACGATAAAGTTGAACTCAGAATATAAAAATTATCCGAAAATGACCCTGAAGTTGGAGTTTTGGTCGAATTCATGTATTTTGTTGATAAATAAAGTATTTGCAACAAAAAATAGTCTTCAGCCGATCAAAAACGGTCAAATTTTGCTTTTTTTAGAAATTTTCATGTAATCTCAAAAATGAGCTAATAAAATTGTTTATTTAGCGTTTATAAACAATATAAACAATTTGCGCAAATTTATTTGTAGTCAACTTTTTTTCTGATGCCATTGTTCCATCAAAATCGATCCATTTCCCAAGGATTTACGGGTTTGGCCTATTTTTATACCCATTTGACTACTTTAACATCATATCCCAGTTATTTGCGTTCTGTAACAATGGAGAAATACATGAATAATACAGGGTGTATCTAAATAACACCGAAAAAATTAAAGGGGTGATTCTGTGATGAAAATTAATGTGAGTGTTTGGTATAAAATTTTTTGAAAAAACCCTCCCCGGAAAAGTTACACCCCTTCGAAAATTAAAAAAAAAAATGGTTTTTCTTTTTCATTTTCCCTGTATATCAAGCTAAAGACACGAAACTTGGTAAACATTATCTGTCAATAAGAGTACACTTTTTGGACTTTTTTCAACCCTGAAGTATGCTTAGAAGGGGTTGATTATTTCAACCCCTAAGATATTTTTTCTTACAACTTTTTTTTAAGATGAAAATTTTTTTTTTAAAAAAGTATGACTGAAAAGCCCAATTCATTGACTAACTTTTTTAACTCTACAAGTTTTTTCTAAAACTTGAGCATTTATGAGAAAAAAATAAATAAGCTCATGTAAAATAGCATTTTATTAAACAACAGCCAACCAAATTATGATTATGATTATGAGACTTCTACAACTAAAAACAAACAATGAACAAAAACCTGTCGAATATCGACAATACAATTATAATAAATGTTGAAAATGACCGCCTTCAGCGTCAATACAAGCATCTAGCCTTTTCCTCATAGAATTGCGTATACGATGAAATATTCCTGGAGAATTTCTTATAGTTTCACACCCTGCCACAATGCGGTTTCGCAGATCATCGATATTTTCAACTGGGTTTGTGTATATCAAAGATTTCAGATATCCCCATATGCAAAAATCCAAAGGATTAAGGTCAGGGGAGCGGGCTGGCCAGTTTACAGGTCCTCCTCGACCTATCCATTGATTGGCATACACCTCATCCAGGTGAGTTCTTGCAAGTATACTAAAATGAGCTGGTGCACCATCGTGCATAAACCATGAATGTTGCCTAATTTGAATGGGAACCTCTTCAAGAAGAACAGGTAATTCTTCAAGGAGATGACAATATGCTTCACCATTTAATCGTAGCGGAAGAAAATGGGGACCAATTAAATGATTATCAATAATTCCGAGCCACACGTTTGATGAAAATTTATACTGATGATTTCCTTCAAAAAAGCCATGAGGATTTTCGTCAGCCCAAAGGTAATTGTTGTGAAAATTTCTAATACAGTCTCTTGAGAAATTCGCCTCGTCAGTAAATAAAATATTATCTAAGAACTGTGGTGCTTGGCCAATCATATTAATAAGCCACTGACAAAAAATCACACGGGGTAAAAAATCTCGAATCATTAACGCCTGCACCCGTTGAAGATGATAGGGAAACAACATTTGTTCTTTTAAAATTCTAAAAACAACGGAATGGCTTACATGTAGGACACGAGCTATTTTCCTGGTATTAGTTTCTGGGAATTCTTCAATTGAATTAAGTACGGCTTCTTCTACAGCTGCAGTTCCAACTTCTCTAGTACGACCAGAATCATAACTTCTTTTTTCAAAATTACCACGTTCCCGCAAGCGTCGGTGAATAGTTGTGAACGTAGTATGATGGGGTAGTCTACGCTGTGGGTACTGTTCAGCATAAAGTCTTTGCGCTTCCAATGAATTACCGCTAGCACGACCGTATGTAAAATGCATATCTGCCATTTCCAAATTCGAATATGCATTCATATTTTCAATCAACTAATATTTCCTACAATACACAATCATAAAACTTGTGAAACAGTAAGATGGGTGACAGAAAATGACACTACACAATCCTAGTGTCAGTATTAATGTTTTTATGCAAAGCACAGGCCACTAGACTTGACGCAAAATACACTCGCGTTAGCTCATCTTTTTGAAAATGCATTGCATTAGATTTTTTTTCTCGTAAATGCTCAAGTTTTAGAAAAAACTTGTAGAGTTAAAAAAGTTAGTCAATGAATTGGGCTTTTCAGTCATACTTTTTTAAAGAGAAAATTTTCATCTAAAAAAAAGTTGTAAGAAAAAATATCTTAGGGGTTGAAATAATCAACCCCTTCTAAGCATACTTCAGGGTTGAAAAAATTTCAAAAAGTGTACTCTTATTGACAGATAATGTTTACCAAGTTTCGTGTCTTTAGCTTGATATACAGGGAAAATGAAAAAGAAAAACCATTTTTTTTTAATTTTCGAAGGGGTGTAACTTTTCCGGGGAGGGTTTTTTCAAAAAAATTTATACCAAACACTCACATTAATTTTCATCACAGAATCACCCCTTTAATTTTTTCGGTGTTATTTAGATACACCCTGTATATTGAGTTATTCCTCATTCCACTGGCTTTTGTCAGGTAACAATGATAAGATATTCACATGTGCCTAAAAGTTGAGAATCGAACTTTTATTTATAACTCGAAAACAAAAGATGATGGCAAATTTTTGTTTCGGCCATTGAATTTGTCCCAAAAAAAGAGATCGAGAATGTGAATCCATTTATTGTATCTCCTATAGTTCAAACATCAATATTTACCAACCCTTACATGGACTGAGCATCCAATCAACATCTTGGTTAAGTTTGATGGAGTAAGGACTAGCTTTGACGTTTGTCGAATACATAACAATCTTGTGCAACAAGTATGATTTAAGATCGATGACTGTAAAGAACAATTAAAATTCATTTTCAATACAATTGAGAGTGTCCTTGTGTGCGGGAGTACGTCAGATATGATAGAAAAAGGCGGGAAACAGAATTATTGCTTTGTTTGCGGCTGGTTGACAATTCCATTTCACAGGTAAAATTTAATAAACGGTTGTACTGTTTTCTCATTTTTAATATTCCATACTTCCAATAAATTTGAAATGTTTTGAAATTATTATTATTATTATTGAATATCGGTGATGAGCCGAGGTAGAATACCTATTTAGGCTCAAGTACTAAACATACAGTGTCCAAAGTTGTGAAGTGATACATATAGGAACAATTATTTGTCTATAAATGGGATCAAAATGAAGATTAACAATTAGTTTTTAGTTTTTGTAAAACAGAACAAGCCACTAACCACTGGAGGGAAAAACACAAACTTTAGGTGGATATTTTTAATTTAGAAGGAAGCCCTGACGTGACTTCGATTTGAAGTGTGCCTCTTTAAGTTTCCAATCGTGACCTCTCAAATGTTGAACCTGGTTAGGACTGAATAGGTGATTCAAATTGTACTCGAATAAACCATTTAAAATATGATAGGTCACGATCAGATTTCCTCGAAACTAAGCCTTTCTTCGTAAGCCAAATGGAATACGAGTAGAATAGCGTTGTACATACTCCAAAGTCTTTGCATCATGTGACCAGTCGATACTCCAAACAGGGAACGCGAACTCAAGAATGGGGCGTGTGTATGTGGTATAAAGGTTATAGAAGTGTTGGGGGGAAATTTTGCGAAATTTCTCAGAAAGTAAGTAAACAGAAGCTTCTGCATTTTGTTACTTTTTTGTGCGGGGTTCAAAATAAATCTGCTGAGATGGTCAGTACAAGACCCTCGTGCTCGGTCACCTTCTTTAATTGAATATCATTCAACTTGTAAATAGTGTGGGTATTATGCTTCCCCATACAATACAACACACTTTTGAATGTTGAGAGCAATCTTCCATAATCTACACCAGATCGATATTTGCTTTAAATCTTCTTGAAGAAATTTGTATTTTGGATAGGGTTTGCTTAAATCTTGCTATCATCGACTGTACATAGTTACGAATATCGGAGACATATAAAATAAAAAGAGGCCCAGTAGTAACCCCTGTAGAACACCATTATATACGTCATATTCGGAAGAGTATGTGTTGCCAATACGCACGGCAAATTTTCTATGAGTCAGTTAGGCCGAAATCCATGCTAGTAAATTGCTCCTAATACCAAGATGTTTTAGTAAGTAAGGTTTGTTTAATAGGAACACGGTCAAACGCATAATTGTTTTAATTTGAACAATTTTAACGTAATTTGAAATATTGTTAATATTGTACAAAAACTAACAAGGCTTTTTCTTCATATGAAGTTCTCAAAATTACATTATTAATAAGTATTTGTAGTCTATTTGTTATTTTTGGTATGTTCTGTACATTGTAAAATAATCCAAATAGCTTCCAATTCGAAAATATGTCTTGGTTAAGAAATATAATACGAACTTTCCATGTTGATTAGAACTATCGCAGAGGTATGCAACTGAACAAACATTACATTGTATTATTAGTTGCCTAACGTACAGGGTATAATTTATCTATTTTAGTTGACAATATTCGAACGTTATCATGTGATTAGTTGAATCGTCGAACTAGACGTTTCAGGATGAATCATTTTTCCAACGTATTATTTGCACTGTTTTGTGACCCCGATCAAACCAGGAATGTCTGGCGCCGTCTGAATACAAAACTCCTGTGACCAAGATGAGATATTAGATTACTTCTGTGTTAATTATATCACTTCCGAATAACAGTTAACGTAACTTTTGAATTTCCTGAGTCATGGATCGAGTTTCACGAAAAACCGTAATTCCACGAACCTTAATTTCACTTGTAATTGTCACTATGTTCTCGTTAATGGAATTTAGTCATTTGAATGTATCTGTGTGAAAGTTAATATCAATGGTATAGATGTTATAAATTCTAGATTGATAAATAATCCAATTAGTTCCGTAATAAAAATTGAAAAGTTTCTCCCCACATATATTCCAATAATTATTCATTGATTCACACTCACTGAACATCATCTTTCTTCCAATAAAGTGATACTAACGAGAAATGTTAGTTCACTAACTAGTAATTAATTATAGATTTACATGATTGCCGTATTGATTTACTCTTTTTTGTATCAGACTCATTGAAATATAACAATAAGCTGCGATTAAAACATGAATCTGTCATTACCAATGCCCGTTCTGTTGATTTTTTAACTACACAATGGCACCAGAATTATAATTAACCATTACCTGCACCCTGCACCTCATTCAATGAGGGTATTGTCCATCTGTGTCTCTGTTTGATAGAAATTTATGAATTATTTTCATATTTGTTTTCATTAATCGTTAGTGGTTCAATTTTTTAAATATTAGAATAGTAGAATACGATGATTTGAGGATGTTCATAAATAACAAATTGACCGTTATAGAAGAGATACATACTGATGAGATTAGTGTTGATATTGGACAATGTCTTTTTCATGCAAACACGAAGTTACATTCAAATAAACGAATGTTGTCAATCATTCTTTGAATATATTTGGCCAAATTTTGAAAAGTTAGTTGAGGTTTCGTTGAAATGCCGAAATTGCTGAAAAACTGGAAAAGAGATACTTGCAAAATTCACATAATTTTTGTTTCATAGACATGATGATGGAACTCGATTGTTTGTATGAGACATGACCAGATATGAGTCTCGAAATCGATTTCTTACACATTATTAAATGTGAAATGATTCCATTTCAAGCCATAAAACATTATGTAGCTTTGTAAATCCTAGTGGGATGTAAAGTTTGGAACAATACCTCCAAAGCATTTGAAACTAGCAGTCCACATGCATCCTAACGCTGCATGGTCATAAAAGAAAAGATTTTGGTAACACGAGGGCATGATGAAAAGTGCCTGAAAATAAAACAGATGGCGCCACAATCGAAAATTCCGACATTTATGATGTACCATCTTTAACAAGAACGTTCTGTTTTGACACCCATAGAAAGTTAGCAGCCTTGATAATTTTTGTAAACATGGAAATAAGTGAATTTAGCATCTTGATTAAACATTATTTCTTCCGTGGAAGACATTACGCAAACTAGAGCATCGCTTGTTGAACATTATGGGGACTGTTCACCATCGATTGGGACGATTCACAAGCGGTTTACTGATTTTCGTTGTGGTAGTATGACCACAAAGGACGCCGAACGTTCTGGTCGTCCAATTGAGGTTACAACGCCAGAAATCGTCGATAAAATCCATGGTATTAGACGATCGGCGAGTTGAAGGGCACGAGATTGCTGTGGCTATGGGCATCCCAACCGAACGGGTACGGAACAGTTTGCATACATTTTTGAATATGTGAAAGCTATCTGCCAGATGAGTCTGTGTGCGCTACTGTGTGAAAACTTCAAAGGATTTGGCGATGTTCAAGCGCGATAAGAACTTTTTGCGCGGTTTCGTAACAAGACATGGATTCATCACAACACTCCAGGAACCAAACAGTCGATATAGGGATCCGAAAGGATGGTTAGGTATCTGCTTCACCATTCCAGTATGGCGGACGAGTTGTCACATTATTTGTACAAAGAAATTTTACGTTTTGGGGAATCTAAAATGAATAGTTATACTTTTAGAGACGCAGACAGAATATTAAACAGTAGATAAACTTATTTTTCTGTGGAATAAAGAAAAATATTCAAATGCAACATTATTATATTGCTACAAGTACGTATCATAAATAAACAGTTGATTTAATTTTGAATTTATTTTCTGGAATTTGCATAAATAATTTGAGAGAGCTGTGTTGTACAGAGCAAAAGTGTACCTGGAAAAAGGAGCATGTTAGGTCACTCGAATACTATGATCCAACTTCACTCCGAGACCATAAATCGTCTAATTTGATACCAAATAAATATAGTCTAAGTCCAGAACAAGAAGAGGAAGTGGAATCTGAGGCTCTTTCAGTCCTGCCAAACTGTTCTCACTCCAAACATTCATCCAAACGACACATTATGGATATAATTCCTAGTTTAAAAAAATAAAAGTTACCAATTGACTGATAACTTAAAAGAAGTAATAAGGAACATTATCAGCTTATAGTCAACCAGCAATCTGCACATTTGGCTTGAGAAATTAAATGTATGTGAAATGAACGACTGTTTTAAAAGTATAACCCAAAGTTTAGAAGGAAATTATATTTCCATCTGTGAGGAAAGTAGATTTAATTATGATTTCTGGAAAAGTCATAGGAAATATCGTAACAGGTTCCATAATTATGTTGAGTTATAAAACAAAATATGATTTTATTATGTTAAATAAATGCTTTGAAAATGTTTATAAATAAAATAAATACAACTTGTTATTCCTTTGCACAGAAAACTGTTATCAAACAGGTTTCATTTATTATTTACTAGCTGACCCGGCGAACTCTGTTCCGCCTTAGAGGCAATAAATATACAAAATTTGTGATTTTATTAGGTTCAATTTTTTATTAAGAAATAAAAATAAAAAAAAAGTATTTTAATTATTCTTTATTATTCATGTATTTTGGTGCATAGGTTGCACTCTTCAGTTAAGTACCTTGTGATACACCACATTTTTTGTGTTATTATCAGGCGCAAGAACAAACAACGCAGATGGTCTTCCGACCCTTGAACATGCCACATATAATTGACCATGGGAAAAACATGGATATTCCAGATTCAAACCACAAACTTGCAAGGATTGCCCTTGTGATTTGTTAATGGTCATGGCGAATGCAAGACGGATCGGAAATTGAAGTCTTTTAAACTCAAACAGCATATATATATCGTTTGGGATCATCGGGATCCTCGGAATGATAACTTCCTCACCTTCGAATTTTCCTTTAAGTATCGTCGCGTAAATCACAATGTTTATCAATTCACTTACAACTAAACGCGTACCGTTACACAGTTTTGGTTGGTTTATGTTCCGAAGCATGATTACTACGGAGCCAACCTTTAGGTGTGAATTGTGCGGTGGTAAGCCAGGCACATCCAAGGAGTTTAAAAATTCAATTGGATAGTTGGTGACTTCATCTTCATTCATTACACAGTCAATAGATTTGAATGAATGCATTGTTCCAATGATCTCATTCTGAATTATGTAGTTTAGGTCATCTACATCTTCATTCTCAGCCGCTAAAATTGCTCGCTCACTAAACCATTCATTATATTTTTAGTTAGTAATGATGTTTGGGAATACTTTGTTGATAAGTTCGTCTTTCGATGAGACAAAGTTACAGAAATTATGAGGAAATGAAATCAATCTGCTCGATTCGTCGTCAGGTACTCGACCATCACCGATAGCCAGCAATTGTTCAGAGAAATCTTCAGCAGATGTATCATTGAGCAATGCAACTCTCATGTTTGTTGTCAGCTGAAGTTTCTCCACATAGCGCCATAGATTCGATGATTTGAGGCAAGCGGTTATTTCGTCGGCAACCGTTGATCTTGGAATTACTGGCAGTGTTTGGCGGAAATCGCCAGACAGTAAAATCATTGCTCCTCCAAAACATCTCGAGTCATTGCGTAAATCTTTCATTGTTCGGTTAAGTGCTTCTAATGCACGTTTATGCGCCATTGTGCATTCGTCCAGGATGATGATTTTCGATGCTGATAAAACTTTGGCCATTGCTGAGTTTTTTGCAATATTACATGTTGGTTCTTCAATAGTTTGAAGATTTGACGACGGCAATTTTAATGATGAATGAGCCGTACGGCATCCTTCTAACAATGTTGCTGCTATTCCAGAAGAAGCAACTGCAACCGCAATGTTGGTTCTCGCACGAACAGTGGTTAAAACTATTGACATGAGGAATGTCTTACCAGTTCCACCAGGGGCATCCAGGAAATATAAACCACCATTTCCATCATCAATTGCCTTCATTAATTTATCATAAACTTTCTTTTGTTGTTGATTCAACAGGGGTACATTCGTTTGAACTACTAAATCTAATTCCTGATGATCATATTCACGTTCCCGTTCCAATTCTTGATTAAATGCGTCATCCATTTCACGATTTGGCGCTGGCATTCCTAACCTGACTAATAAACTACCGCACATGAGGTAACACATGTCTTCGATCAAGAGAAAAGCCCGATTATGTATCTCTTCATTCATCTCAAGATCGTGATTTCTGGAACTGACACGAATTTGATGTAAAATATCTTCTGACATATACTCCTTGTATCTGTACCACATGTCGAAATGATGATAGCAAATAATGTGCGTATCTGACTTGGAGATGCAGATGTAATGGCTCAAACGATTGTCGTATCCCAATGGGTTATTACTAATATAATAATAATCAAATTTTCAACCAAACTTAATCATAGACAAAATTACGGTTATCTGTCATTTACATTTCGTTATTCCAAGTCAGATGCGTTTTTGTTATACCACGTTTTATATTGACTAGTATTCTCTTTGACGTTTTATGTCATGTCACACGGGAGCGCGGTCAAACGGGATAAAAAGTATCCTATGTCCGTCTCCTGGTTCTAAGCTACCTCTCCACCAATATCCAGCCAAATCGGTACAGCCGTTCTTGAGTTATAAATAGTGTAACTAACACGACTTTCTTATATATATATAGATTAATAGATTATTAAGTATATTATTCTTTCAGGCTACTGAATGTACGATAAATTTACAATTCCTTTAATAAAAAATGGAACATTTCAAATGTTATTTTTCATTAGAATCTCCTATAAAAAATTTGTCATCTTCTAATATTGGAGCACTTGAATTTACTGTGGCACAACTAATGTGTTCCAAAAGCGGCTGAGTGCATAAAGGCATTTTTTCACCAAGTATTTTAAAAACTTTTAAAAGCTGATTTGAGCGTTCCATATGAATTTTTGCAGTAGAAATTTTTCTTGTCATTACAGATTCTTTTGATAGTTGCGCTTTCTCGCCTAAGAATGGTAAATGTTTCAGTTTCCAACGATGAACATCACAGAGGCTATCTATTAAAAGAACCTCTATCTACCATGATTCCATCTCCTGATTGTAAAACATTGATTAATTCACTTTGCTCAAATATTCTTTTATCCGAAATTCTACCACCGTAGACTGGACTGATATGACTATTGTGCCTGCTGGAGAAACTCCGGTCATGAACTTATAGGTATTATCACCTTTGTGACAATTCGTTGCTTTGGCGTAAAAAACACCAGAGAGCAGTAATGTCATTTCGGATCCCTATAGTGGACTTGTTCTGGCGAATCAAAGTCGAAAAAGGCCAAAGTAGGTTTAACAGGCAACAAAGTCATTGCGACAGTTGTTTGAGATGCACATGGTATGGTCCATATCGATTACCTCGAAAAGAGCAAAACGATCACCGGCGTAAATTATGCAGAGCTGTTGGATCGATTCGACGCCGATTTGAGTCGAAAGCGGCCGCATTTGCAAAGAAAAAAGTGCTCTCCCACTAGGACAATGCACCGGCGCACAGGTCCGCAATCGCAATGGCAAAATTGCGTATATTGCGCTACGAATTGGTCCGTCATCCACCATATTCTTAAGGTTTGGCCCCACTCCTATTTTCAAACTTGAAGAAATGGCTTGGCGGAAAGAGATTTGGCTCCAACGATGAGATCATCGCTGTAACAAACGCCTATTTTGAAGCATTGCCGAAATCGTATTATTTCGAAGGCATCGAACAATTATAAGAACGTTGGACGAAATGTATCTGACTACAAGGAGATTACGTTGAGAAATAAAATAAGTTTTGACCGAATAAATCATTTCTTGTTTAATTTTTCAGGAACTTTTCACCTTGCTCTCGTATTATAGCTCTTGATGCAAGGTTGAAAACTGATCTAGCAGTGTCACTCAATATTATGTAGGTTGCGAAAACAATATAAAAAGCTTTGTCTACGTTTATAGAAGACTTTGTCGCCTTCTAATGCCTCTGCCCAAAGTTAGGGGTATGGTCGGTGGTTCTATATATGCAGGAACTACTAACCACCAATTTATCGATATAGATGTACAGACCAATTACTACATCACTTGATCAGTTCAAACATATCCAATTTATCTCATCAAACAATGCAGAATATACGATAAGAAGTACCCAAGAGTGAGTAAATAGTAAGAAAATGCATATTCTAAAAGCTAGATTTCCATTGGATCTCTTTTTGTGGGTGAACATAATCATGAAATATGGTATTCTTACGAACGACATATTATAATTCAACCCCGATAGTACTTCGATGTGATTGCCTTATTTATGAATAATTACTAATCGCGAACAGAGGTAAATTCACCAATACTGGGGAATTGTGGTTTAACAGAAAAGTCTTGAAAAGATTTTATTATCTTTTGTGAATATCCACGGTTGAGGAGAATGTGGTCAAATATAGAAAGAGGAGAGGAAATAAACTTTCGTAGACAGACAGTCAAGCAATCATCAACGCGCTAGGCTCCCAAGTAATCACCTCACAGCTCCAAGGTGGCCCGTGAATGGCTGAAGAAACTAGACTAAGCAAGAATACAGCATGTTACCCTCCTATGGGTTCCAAAGTGAAGCCATGCACTTTCAAAAAAGGGAGCTGCGGAATAAGTACTGGTCCAATACTGGAAGAACTCAAGAAAGAAGTAGAGAAAAGAGATCCAATCGAACTACAATGATTTAGGCAGGAAAAGATACTTCAGGAATACCTACTATAGCCAGAAGATATCAAATGATTGCACCAACCTAAGAAAAAATAAACTCTGAATACCAACGGTGAATTCTAACAAGGTAGAGCCGGTAGAGATGATACCTTAGGAAGAATCACAGATTAATAGAAGAAAAGGAGTGCGATTCCGTAAAAAGGAGGACGCACCCTTCAAAATCTAAGAGCATGGCACATCCAACGTTCCGAAATTACTGATAGCTAAAATATTGGGGAACTGAGACAGCCTGAACGGCTCAGCAGGGGACACAATAGATCTCTCAAGGTCGCAGTGTGAAGATATCCCCAACATATAAAATCATCATCACCATCATTATAGGATGTTCGTAGGCCCATAGGTTGAGGTTGATTGCCCCATAATCACTGGCCCATTCTAGTCTAGCAGGTTTGTGGCCTGCGAGAAACCCAGAATAATTTTGACGCTGGCTCCCATAGCTCCTCCCGGAAGCAGCTCTTCTTCGCTGAAATAACAATGCCTGAGGGATGCCAAAGCTGGGCATTACAACAGGATGTGAGAGGCAGGTACATGGTCATCTACGATGGCCATAATATTTAGGTGTCTGTTAAGACGACAGCGACTCTTGATGATTCCAGCCTAGCCACAGGCTCTTTGATGGTAAGTTCCACCACAGGTCAGATCACTGTTTGTTCAGCCGACCTACAACGCAGTTTGAAACAGTTTCAGTTCAGGCCTCAAGCCTGCCCTGAAGATGCCACATGTAATGGTTGGCGAAACGTCGGCATCACGTCGAGCTATTGTGACGCGGAATCCATCCGGAAGACAAGATTTTTCAAGATTAGCTGTCCGCGGAAGTCTACTATCCAAGCTATGTAAAAACCAACAACAGCCATATGAGCCGAAAGCAGGTCTTCCGCAAAAGCTGATACAGAGGGCAAGCTGCAATCTATCTAGTTGCGTGAGCTCAATTTTTTCCTCTAAAATAGGCCATTTAGTTAGCGCACCGAACAGTGCGCGAAACAAAGCGAATAGCATCGAGTATTGTGACGGACCGCTCTAGTCAATAACTCGAAAATGGATTAAGCTACGACATTGAATTTTCGTGCCAGTAAATTTCGAGCATCATATCTGGTTTATGTCAAAATTTCAAGTGGATTACTTTCGCCATTTGGCCGCTACACGAGGACATACATTGTGTCGTACAACCCGATTCCAGATACGATATCGTTCGCGACTTTTTTGATATGATAAGGTTATCGAGACATGTTGACGTCATTTAAATGAAACTGAATGCAACCAAAATCTAACTAATAATGATAATAATAATTATTTTGGAACGTATTGATTCATGAAAGAATTAATGTATTAATATAATTACTAATACCCGTTTGTAGACTGTTGTATAACCTGTTATTTATACTGATTCCTAATGTTTTATTATGATAATATGGATTGCATCATTCATAGTTTCTAAATATGTTTGGCACACTTCCGTTCGCATTTGTCAAGTTTGGGAATCATTACACGGATATGAGATTGTTTACTTATAAACCAATGAATGGTATCACGCCAAGTGATAGTCACGACAAGTGGCACCATCTGTTTGATTTAGTTTAATACTCATGCGTCAGACATACGCATGTGACGCCCATCCCAACTAATCTGACGTTCTTGTGACGTAACTACTGAATACATTATTTACACAATCAGATATTGCATATCGGTCTAGTCGTTAGTGTAATGTCTGACTCATAATATGCATGAAGGAAACACCAGACTAATATTACGTTAATTTGGGTAATTGATAGCAATTGTTGATATTATAATTTTGACCCCTGCGACGATGCTGCTTTTCTAACCTAGCAACAATAGTGAATCTAATCATGATGGAGATACTTCTCGTAATATTTAATATCCAAAACAACAACAAATATCTCTAGTTTACTCAGATGATAGCTACTTGGTAGCTGTAAGTTAACCAATACTTTAACAATATTATTAGTGGATAAGAGTGATTGTTTCATATTTATATTGTTATATGGTATCCACAGTGTCAACTCATTTATAGAATAC
The DNA here is from genome assembly GCA_958510875.1 of Endomychus coccineus. NCBI lineage: Eukaryota > Metazoa > Arthropoda > Insecta > Coleoptera > Endomychidae > Endomychus > Endomychus coccineus. The sequence goes on along the minus strand of OY294067.1, from coordinate 62,121,802 downwards.
AAAGTATTTCTGCGTTTTTCGGGAAACTGGCCATGTTCAAGTGGAATGTGGAATCCTCTTTTCCTAATCAATTTTTTTTGGGGAAAACGATTTGACGCCGCTTAGTCCAGGCTATGAACCGGTAAATAAAAAAAAAACATGTAGGTTCGAATCAAAACATTTTTTTTGCGTTAGCTTCAGGAGGTTCTCAGTATCATTCATGCACCTTGAAAACTCTTGGGAACCCCAACCCCACCGAATGGGGGCAAAAATGGCCCTAAATCTCCAAGTCTTAAATTGTATTTGCTACAAAAAAAGGTATTTTGGTATTTCGAGTGCACCTAGGAGGTTTTTTGGGTCGCTGAACACGAATCTGTAGCCAGATTTACTTGCAATCCATCGTAGGGGTTGTAAAATCGACGAAATTGGTCAATTTTGCACCTCTATATGTTATTTTGCAATTTACGTGTTTCAGGCATTTCGAACGCACCAAGGAGGTTTTTTGGGTCGCTGAATACGATTCCGAAGCCAGATTCACTCGAATATCATCGTAAGGGTGGGAAATTTACAAAAATGGCAAATTTGACACGCTTCTGAATTTTTATTATTTTTGCATTTTAAAATTACTTCGGAGTAAATCTGAATTCGGAATCGTATTCAGCGACCCAAAAAAACTCCTTGGTGCACTCGAAATGCCAAAAACACGTAAATTGCAAAATAACATATAGGGGTGCAAAATTGGCCAATTCCGTCGATTTTACCACCCCTACGATGAATAGCAAGTAAATGTGGCTACGGATTCGTGATCAGCGACCCAAAAAACCTCCTTGGTGCATTCGAAATGCCAAAAACACGTAAATTGCTAAATAAGATATAGAGATGCGGAATGGGCCAATTTTGTCGATTTGACCACCCCTACGATGGATTGCAAGTAAATCTGGCTACCGATTCATGATCAGCGACCCAAAAAACTTCCTTGGTACATTCGAAATGCCTAAAACACGTAAATTGTGAAATAACATATTAGGGGTGCGAAATTGGCCAATTTTTTTCGACTTTGCCACTCCTACGAAGAATTGCAAGTGAATGTGGCTACGGATTCGTGATCAGCGACGCAAAAAACCTCCTTGATTCATTTGAAACGCCTAAAACACGTAAATTGCAAAATAACATATTGGGGTGTGAAATTGGCCAATTTTGTCGATTTGACCACCTCTACGATGAATTGCAAGTGAATCTGACAACGGATTCGTGTTCAGCGACCCAAAAAACCCCTAGGTGCACTCGAAATGTCAAAATACCTTTTTTGTAGAAAATACAATCCAAGACTTGGAGATTTCGGGCCATTTTCGCCCCCTATGGGTGGGGTTAGGGTTCTCAAGAGGTTTTAAGGTGTATGAATGATCCTGAGAACCTCCTGAAGCTAATGCAAAAAAAAATTTTTGATTCGAACTTACATGTTTTTTTTTTATTATAGCTAAAATCCCGGTTCACAGCCTGGACTAGCTATTCATTCACAGTCATCTTCAGTTTAAGGAATGTATGAGAAACTTAACATTGGTTCGATTTGAATCTTTATCTCTGACAGTATATGCTAGTGTAATTGGATTTGAATCCCTAGTATGGTTCGATTTTGTCTGGTGTCTGGAACACAAATGGACCTTTTAGCTACCAAGTAGCCATCATCAGAGTTTATCTTGTTGATGGACACTTGGTAGCTGAAAGGTCCTCAGTATTTTAACAGTATTTTTAGTGAATAAAGGATTATTCTGATGTGGGTACCATAGAACTGGAGAACATAAATAGAAGAAACCCAAAGCAAAGCAGAATTGCATGTATCGTGATCTGAAGCGTTCAGTGAATAGCTTGGAGACTGATTGATGATGACACACTTACGAGTGTATTGACTATTGACCTCTCTAGAACATTGTAGAAAGGTGGGAGATCACCCTCCTTTTCTATATATATTTCCATGGTCGGTGCTCATCAGAAATCTTGTGTATTGTTCCACCACGAGATATCCCAGTTAGGCGAACTAGACGAGCTCAAACTAGTCACCCCTTATTGTCAAGTTCGAGGCATGTCGAACTTCTTCCTACCAGACTTCATTTTTCTATCGAACAGTGAAGTTGTGGAATTATTTACCTATTGAGAACTTTCTATATGCCTATAACCTCCAAGCCTTCAAGAAAAATACGGATGCCTATCTCGTCTCCTAAAATTCCACTGCTAGCTCACACAATCCTCCTCGAACATGATAGGTTACCCTCTCGTGTAGTCAAAGTATAAAATAAATACAAGAAAGATAATCAGGAAATTGAATATAAGTCTTCATACATCATCTAGGAAAGTTGTGTATCCTGAAGTGCATGGGCAGAATTAGAATTTCGAATATTTATTGTTATTGTATCTCATTTTCGGTGTTAACTATCATTCCTCATATTCCCTTCAAATTTGGAATTTAGAATTTCACTCAGCACTGCATTAATATAAATGCCACATCTCCCATAATAAGCCTATAATGTCGAATTGCATTTGCGAATGTTAACGTCAAAATAATATCTCAAGAACGAATGGGTCAGACTAAAATATAGTATGGGGTGATGCTGTAAGAAATTATTGTCATGAGCCCTTTCACTATAGAGATGGACCTGGTGCTCCCATTTTCAAATAGATATACTTTTTGTATCTTATATATAATTATAGAGAGAAACTCCCGGGGCGACGATGACGTTTGTGGATAACAGTTATTCATCAATTCTTATTGCAAATGATTTTGAGCTCTATTACTCAAAAAAATAATAAATGATGTAATTCATATTATATTACATAGACAATAATAACGTCATGTTCTTTTCGAAAAAATACTTGTGTATTATTCCGTGAGAATTCATATTTTCCGCAATAATTAATTAGATCCATAGTCCATCAATGAGCGTCAAGAATTATGCTTTTTATTTAAATCTCTACAACTGTTGCGCCTCTGGATTTTGAATCTGCTATTTAATTCTAGTAACGTGTTGGATTTTATTAGTTTCTCTATGGATCTGAGTAGTGCAGATGTTTATGATTAATTATGACACATTACATCGTGGGTTTCCAACATACGGGTATCGAGTTTCATCTCCTAGTAAAGTGAATTCTTTGAAGTGATTGTCGTCTTTTGATCACTTTGATGTAACAATATACCTGAAAACGCGAACCATATGGAAAATTCAACTACGTCTTATGACGGAAAATCGCAGAATTGATTTTTATCCACAACTCTAAATTAGTGCTAAGAAAATATAGAGGTCGACTCTAGAGGACAATGACAGGGTCTCTAATAGTCTAAATCGACTAGTAACGTTACAAACTGATAAAATTAGACTGATGATGCTGCGCCCTTCTTATATTTATCATCAGTAGAACGAGAAAGTTTGTAATGTTACTAAACGATCATCTATCGGAGGTAAACATATAACCTACTGATAGAATGATAAAGAGACCAAATTATCTAAGGCCATCTATTATTAGATGTCGAACTAAAAAATCAAACAATGTACCAAAGTGACTACTAGATTTCTCGTACTTTAAAAGTTACGGGAAAAGTTAAACTATTTGAGTACACCATATGGCGACACCAAACCGAACCAAAGTAACAATCCCGGTATAAATGAATATATATGAATACATTAATTTATTTCTAGTTGGCTTTTGCCAGATGATAATGATAAGGTATCTCCAGTCTAGATCACGGTCGTATACACAGGTCTGGAAACTCTATTGTTTGACATGAGTCTCTTACATGTCGCTAAACTCGTAGTCCCTTTCTCAGTCACCAGCTGGCGGATGGATCGAAGTATGTTATCAGGATTGCGCCATATCGTTCAAATTTCAAGCCCCACAATACAAAGATTGCCAGAGAACATTCCTCGACTCATGCGCCACCCGTGACGTACTACGCGACAAACGACGCTCAGCGGACTCACTTCTCACATAGGAAACAGCCTCGAGTTTCCAGACCTGTATGTGGTCTAGATCGATCGGTAACTTTACCATCTGGTGCACTCAAGGACTTTAATTTCCCCGTAACTTTTGAAATTCTAGAAATCTATGTCATGTCAATGTTGTACATTGTTTGATCTCTTAGTGAGACATCTACTCATGAATTGTAGTAATTAATTTGGTATTTTTACCATTCTATCAGTCGCTTATGTAAACCTTCTTTAGAGGACCATTCAGTAACTTTACAGACAGCCTCGTTCTACTGAGAAGAATAAAACAGCTGTCTAGAACTATTATTATGTAAAAATGTTATGTAAAAATTATGTAAAAAAAATGAAAGGCCAATAAGTAGTACTTCGTTCACAATTGCAGATTAAACATAGGTATACTGAAAATCGATGTTGAACGTTTGTTACCCGTATGACGTGGGGTTTTTCCAGTGCCCGATAATGGATATTGTGGAAATTGTTGATACCATTACATGTGCAAATTGCTTCATCCATAACTGACATGTGCAAATTGCCCCATTCATTAACTTACATGTTCATTGTAAAACTGTTGGTTGTGATAACTCAAGTTTGGTTGATATTATTGCCTTAGTGCTTGTGCCAGGATGCTCCATAATAACTATATCTATCATCTCTTCTTCGAGATTCAAATAGGTCTAACGACTCACCCACCTTGTCCAGGCCAGACCTTGTTTCTCTACCCCACTGAAATTCAAGTCTCGGACGATATCTTTGGGGAAACCTTTGGATATAAATTTGAGCTGCTGGCGCCACAGAAGTTTGTCGTCATTCATTCGTGATCATGTCCAATGGTTCTTCGTTTGCACCAAAATATTTATTTTATTCACGTGAAATGTAACCTCGAATTCAATTGGTAACAAAATACTGCTAGACGTATAAAATATGTTGTCCTGACTTCTTTACATCATTACATCTTAGATTTTATAATATCTAATCTATGTAGTTGACTGGGAATGGTGATGGTTAGCCGTTGGGGCCGTTTTCTAGGTTTGTTTTGGGTTGGTGCGAGTTGAACGCATTACATAATAAGTAAATGAGATCCAACAGTTCAATCAACATGAACATTTTAAATAAAACTGTTATTGTGTCATTTTCTTCTCGATGCAATGTTCCTCTATTGTATGCCTTTATTGACATTATGTCCATCAAAATGACAGCCTGTAGTTACAAATTGCACGATGTTAACATTCTCAGCTTGCCAACTCTACCGATCAAATCCAACCGATCATATGTAGCATTGAACTCCACTATATGACAATTTTATTCAATGAGACCTAGGTCATGAACAGTTTGAAGGTCAGCATACATACATATTGCACTTAATGTATTCCACACTATCTTGACCAAGGTGTAGATTCTCGGGAATAGTATGTAACTACCGTCTTACGTACGATACTACGATACGATTCAATCTTGCCACTTCCCTCAGATGGTGTACTTTATTAACATGGGTATATTCCAATAAATTTATATATTAGACCCCTTTCCCTTTACGTTAGAACCCTTTTCCCTCCACGGCTGACTTCAGAGACTGTACAACATAACTAATATTCATTGATATAATATCATCAACATAATATCGCTAGTGAACAACTGCAAAACCATAAATACATAGTATGAAGAGAATATATTCATAGTTCATAGTTATGTCGCCAGAGGGAACACGCTTACATATACTTTACTCTTCCGCCTCTTACAAAAGTTGAAGTTTTTATTATTCACATATAGACATGTACAGTGCCAGATTTAGGGGTGGGCCTCCACCGCCTAGGGGCCCCCACCAAAGATCAAGTGAAAAAAAATAATTTTTTATCACAGAAATCATATGACAATTATTTAATATAGTAATCAATAGTATCGTTATCAATAGTATTGATATGAATATTGGTAATCAATAATGAATAATATCGTCTTTTTGCGTCATTTAGTGCAACATTTGCATGTACAGATTTCTTACGACATAACTAATATAATAATAACGGCGTCTGCCATGAGTGGGAAATACAACGGTCTTCAAGCTCTTGCGAAGGCGGACAACGGATTGGCTAATTGGATTCCTTGTGCTGCACATTCCCTGAACCTCGTCGGCAAAGATGCTGCAGAATGTTGTGTTGCCGGAGTGCGGTTTTTCAACTTTTTGGAAGAAGTTTACGTCTTTTTCACGAGCTCTACAAGTCGTTACAAGAAACTTACAGAGCAACTCCAAACATCTCACTACGACACAGAGAAACGTCACATGCATGTCCCAACTCGAGTGAATAGTACCCGCTAGAGCTTTGGTGCTCGGATATGCAGACATAAAACAAACACTCTTGTTAATGTCTAAAGGTGATGAGCAAGCAACATTCGAAAACCCGAGTCGAGTGTCAAGGCTTGAATAAGCAAATGTGCAAATTGGAAATTGGCATCTATGCTGTCTTCTGGAATGACATTTTAAACAGAGTTAACGCGACAAGCAAACTGCTTCAAAATTCTAAGCTCGACTTGAATTCGGCAGTTGCAGCTCTGAAGTCACTGAGAGTTCTCATTGAGAAAGAACGCGACAACTTTGCGTTCTACGAAGAAGCAGGAAAAGAACGAACTGGAACGTCAGAGTACGAGATCTCAAGGACACGGCGCCGGAATCTTGGCTTGATTTCACTGGACTACGGGCATGCACCAGAAGTGGACCTGTCACCATCGCGGAAATTTGTCGTCGAAAACTACCTCTCTGTAATCAATCAGTTGTTGACATCATTGGACCAACGGCTTGCGGCGTATGAACTAGTGTCTACGCTTTTCGGATTTCTGGCTGAACTCGAGGATTTGAGTTCCGATGATTTGCGTAAACAAGCACGGCTTTTGACTGGGATTTACAAAGACGATGTTGATGAAAATCTTGGGGTCGAGCTAATACAAGTTGCCCAATTTTACAGACAGTTTGCTGAGAAAAAAGACCAATACTTAAGTCGCGAACATTGTATGTATTCGTTAATCATTGAAAACCAGCTGCAGGATGCTTTTCCTAATGTTGAAACTATATTAAAAATGTATCTCGTTCCAATGATCTCGAATTGCTCAGCGGAAAGATCATTTTCAAAATTAAAATTGTTGAAAAACAGATTGCGAACGGCAATGACTCAACAACGTCTTAACGATCTCGCGATTTTGAGCAGCAACAGAGATATTTTGAGATCCTTGAATTTTGACGATGTCATCGACGATTTCGCGGCGAGGAATACTCGAAACATACCTGTGTAAATTTATTGATATTTATGTACATTGAATGATATTTATATTGTCCAGATTTTTTATTACAAGAACATTTTAAAATGCATTAAAATTGCATTCAGTATACAGTCGGTGTATACTGAATAAAAAAAATGTTGGCCTCTGACATATAGGAGCCCCCACCAAAATTGGGCCCAGGGGCCTCCACCACCTTAAATCCGGCCCTGGACATGTACTTGAAACGAGAACAAAAAGATTTATTGTCAAAATTTTGTTTGCAAATTTTTGTTCTTCGTTCCTTAAAGTTTGTTTGAGAGTAAATTTAGTGCAGTCAAATGGGTATTAGAGGTCGAAATCCTTGGGAAATGGACCGATTTTGATGGGACAAAGTGCATTCTCTTCGGAATTTTGTCAGAAACAAAGTCTACATCGTCTGAGGTTGCGTAAAAATTTTGCATCGTTTATAAACAATAAATTAACAATTTAATTAGGGTATTTGAGATCACATGAAAATTCATAAAAAATGATCGGGTTAAAACTATTTTTGGTCAGTGAACATATGAAAATAGTTGAATTAACTTCATTTGTTATGAACAATTTATTTATTAACAAGTAGACGAATTCGATCAAAACTACGAGTTTAGGATCGTTTTCGAATAATTTTGGCCTTCTGAGTTCGAATTCGTCGTCAATATCGTCGAATGTATACCCGTTAATTTGTTAATTTGTTATGAACAAAGTACATTTATTAATAAATATACGAATTTGTCCAAAACGTATAGTTCATAGTTGTTTTCAGCTAATTTTGGCCAACTGAGTACGATTTTATTGTTATTATGGTCTTTAAATATATACATGAATTTTTGAATTGTCACTAATAAATTATTTATTGATAATTATACGAATTTGACCAAAATTTCGAGTTTATAGTCGTTTTCAGCTAATTTTGGCTTCTTGAGTACGATTTTATTGTTATTATAGTATTTAAGAATTGTTATAAATGAATTATCTATTAAAAAATAGACGAATTGCGCATTAATAGTCATAAGAATTATATCAAAAAAAAAAAAAAGAATCAAGTCTTAATAAAATAACAAATTAATTGATAAGAAAATGCCATGTTCAAAAAAAAATAGTTAATTCAAACGCATTCAATAATACTTCAAAATTCTCGCTATAATGCCACGAAAAGAATTTTTTTTTAAATTCATCATCATCATCGGGGAATTTTGAATGAGCACCGTATTATACTCTAAGAGGAACGAGAATAAAATATTTTTCATTTGTTCGTTTCAAAATAGAGATTTTCCTTTGACAAACTCTATTTGACTATTAATACATTAATTTTAAAAACACTTTACAATCGGAATGTTGAAGCAATTCGTATATTTATTAATGAGTAACTTATTTATAGCAATTCAAAAATTTATCTATGCATTTAAGGACTATAATAACAATAAAATCGTACTCAAGATACCAAAATTAGCTGAAAACGACTATAAACTCGACATTTTCGTCAAATTCGTATAATTATTAATAAATAATTTATTTATATCTTGTATGCATTTAAAGACCATAATAACAATAAAATCGTACTCAGAAGGCCAAAATTCTGGTCAAATTCGTATATTTATAGATAAATATAATTTGTTTATAACAAATTAACAAATTAGCGGGTATAAATTCGACAATATTGACGACAAAATCGAACTCAGAAGGCCAAAATTATTCTAAAACGATCCTAAGCTCGTAGTTTTGGTCGAATCGGAAAATGATTTTTCCTTCAATTTTTTACGAATTTATCCACTATGAGAGCACTGAACTTAATGGACGCACTGTATACGAACCCTGTGTATGATATATTTTTGAATTCAGCTTTCCATGGAGATTCCAAAAGTTGAATAATATATAGGGTGTTTCATTTGAAAAAATTGCCGCGGACGATATTATTCAAACGTGGATCACCTGTGTATTTAATTTTCCTTTATAAATGTGGCAAATTGAGATTAAAAATTGACCTGTTCATGAGATTCCTCAGAAATGGAAAGTCTGGCTAAAAATGAATTGATTCAGTACTTTACGAAAGCACTGTATATGCCGCTAAGAAGATCTCGATAATTATTATTCCTCCATGTACATAAAAATTGCATGTTGAATTGTAATTTTTCATCCACTAAACAATTTTATAGCAATCTGAACATCTTATTCCGGTTTACATGCACGACGTCAGAGCTTCATTATTTATTTATATTTTATCTTTCAAAATTAGTTTAATTTTATTATAGTCATAACAAGCGTTTCACGATGTTTTTAATGGTTCTTTTATTATGTTACATGGATAGAACATGAGTGCATAATAACCTTGAATGTTACTATGGTTCTCAAAACAAGAGCAGGGTCAAGAACCGTTGGCCTACGCGAAATTTTTATAATGCACTAATATTGTAATATTGCATACGTGTGTGTACCGGTGAATTCATTCACAAGAAGATTAGAACCAACGAACAATAATCGGCACCTGACGATAAGAGAAGTATACATTGAACGGAAGAAAATGTGATGAGAAAATATTCTATCTTTAGAACAAACTGCGTGTGCTGCTACTGTTGCACATTTTAAATAAATATTGAAGAAACGAGATATAGTTCAACGCAAAATAATTGCAGCGTGTAATTCTCAATGTATTTTGTGTTGTCATCATATTTGTGAGAAAGTTATGGCACAACTATTATAAACAACAAATTCCATAGTGATTTTTTTACAAAACAGAAATTATCTCGTTCGCAATGCTGATCACACCAACTTATCAAACATTATTTATATTTCTACATGCAATACGATTCAACAAACAGAACTGCCAAGCATCTGCGCTTAATACACTGGAACTCTTGGAAAATGTATGCTCATACAGTGCATTCGAATAGAAAAAGAAAATGTTATAGATTCTATAGGTACGCAGTAGGTACATAATGATACGTTAAAAAAGGTGAACTTACTATTTCGGCACACTTAGTAGAGTAATATTAGAATTAAACATCTTAATTCTAATCAATTGATCACGTGACTTCTCTCACTTATGTTATCAAAATAGCTTTCGGACACTCCTGCGGGTCAAATTTAAATGATTGTAGGAACAGCAAATGATTTAGAAACCGCTAATGATATACGTTGAACATATTTCTGGGGTAAAACCTGAAATTAATAATGTGTGCTGATAAAACTACTAGAAATTTCATAATATTTCCAGGTTTTACCCTTGATACTTGGTTTTAGTGAAAAGTTTTGTTCGGAATTTTACACTAACGTAAAACTGGATATAAAATATGATAGGTACATATGTATACATTATATAAATATGTAAATAATGGTTCTTAACCCAGGTATGAATTATATATGAATTCTCTGGAAAATGGGTCACACTAACACATATTATGCTCATTATTTTTGTCTTTACGTACGTTTCGGTGTCAGGACCATCATCAGAAGACGTGTTATGTCTAAAACGGGATTTCTTAACTTAACACATTGTATCAGCACAAATCGTCCTTATCGCACCAATTTCAATTTAGAATGGCCACGTCGAACGTCGAAACAAACAGAAACACGAATAATCGAAACTGTAACGCATGAATGTTTGGAGTATATGTATTTGTATATGTATCAAGAATACACTGATTAGCAATTTTCTTATAATATACGAACTCTTGTCAAACAAAGTCTGTATACGACTGAAATCAAAAAATATAATGCTCGCGTATCCACTTTCGAACCAGATGTTAAAGATTTATGAAGTAATAGAAAAAAGTTATCAGACCTTATTAGAAATATTGCTATTCGAGCATTCTACCTAAAATATACTTTTAACATCATAAAGACGCATGTAGAATTTTGCCAAGGTTTTAATTAATTAAATTAGTATAAATCTGACTAAATGACTAAATATCTATTCCATGATTTACCGACTTGGAGTCACGTTTTATGTGAATCATCTCCAGAATGGAATGTCTTATAATAATTGGTTTCCTTAGTTAAAATATTAACATTTTTGTGATCGAATTGATGGTTATAAACAAAGCAGTGTTGTTTCTTATATTATACTCATGGCCATACATTCTTTTTTGCAAATATTGTTTAGAGAATCCTGTATAAGTCCCATCGCAATCTAAACAATTTAATTTGTATACTGTGTGGGTTTGTTTATCTTTAGGTATTAGTAGGTTTATGCGCAACATTTATATCATACTTTTTTAAACATTTCTTTATTTTCTCTGAGGTCTCCGGAATATATGATAATGTTATAAAATTATCTGTATTACCGTTTATGTTATTTATATATGACGTAACATTATATATTTTGTTTATTCCTTCTTTAATGATGGGATTGAGAAATGTTTTTAAGCAGCCATTTATATACAGTGCATTACAAAAAAATTTTAAATTTTTGGGTCGGTCCTCTGGGTGAGACAACATAACCGCGCGATCTGTAAGGCTGTTCATAACACTTTTTGTATAACTTGTTGATGCAACGGAATGGAAGTGAATATTGAGACCAAAGATTATCAAAAGGGTAATCCACGAAGTGCTTATTTTTCAATCTGCATCATGCCTAATGTTCATATCCAGAAAATGTATGTTTTTGTCCACTTCTATTTCACAAGTTAATTGAAGTTCACAGTGTAAATATTTGAATTTATCATATTCACATACTGAATTTTATCATTGGGAACACACATTAGACAATCGTCTACATAAGGCTTTAGAATACGGGTTGAAAATCTAATGAATTTATTACAGATTCCTCTAGTCATTCCAAAACTAGGTTAGCAATAGTACCTTAAATACGAGATCTCATTGCTGTGTCAAATATTTGCCCAAAACATTGCTCATTGTATTAAAAATAAGTGCATTCTAAACAAAACTTTACTGCATATTGATCTAGTGGTGTGTGGTTTTTAATCTCTTTTTTTTAATTTTTTTTATTAGACTTATCTTAACCTTAACCTTAAAGGTTAATAAAGACGGAAAGAAAAATAAAATAACATTGAAGTAAATCAACAGAGTTCACAAATAAATAGAACTAAATGTAATTCATGATTTTGATGTCTGTGATGAATGCTGTAAGTTTTCCTATGTCACATTCTGTGTTCAGCATTATTTTGATTGATTGAGGGATCTGGTGTTTACGTCGCTCGGTGCTATATTTCGAATATTTGTCCAAAATATTGCTCACCGTATTGACAATAAGTGCAGTTTTAGCAAAACTGTACTGCAGTTATAAACTCTGATTGATCTAGAGGTGTGTGGTTTTTAATCTCTGCCCAACGTTTTTTGATCCTTCTCAAAACCAAAACGACTGGCATATTTGCAAATAAAGAAACAACGTCCAAGGAAATTAATAAACGATCTAAGGGATTTTTCATAAATTCATTAAAAAGCCATGAGTCTTTCACAAGAAATTCAATTTTTCCTTATATATTGTTGATATATTTTGATAAAAATTTTGATAAATTGTAGGTAGGCGCTCCATTACTTACAATGGGTCTTGAAGGTATACCACTTTTATGTAGTTTCGGAAGCCCATAGATATACGGTTATTCCCCATTAGGGCAAATTAATTTATTTTTCAATAAAATAGAGATTATCTTTTCTTTGTAGCATTTATTTGTTAATTTATTCATGTCATGTTGTACTGATAATGTAGGGTCATATTTTAATTTTTTGTAAGTTTTTCCATTCCTTACCTAATAGATTTTCCATTCTGTTTTCGTAGTAATTGTCAAGATGTTACAAATTTTATTTCAAATTCCATTTTTTTTCTCTAAATTTTGTTTTTAATTTCGCATTCTAAAATAGCAATTATATTCTCGATAGGCAATTTTTTATTATCAGGCAATCCAAATTTCGGACCTAAGCTTAACGTGTGTTGCACCTCATCCGAAATTTTTGTGTCTGTTAGGTTTCTTAACCATTGTTTATCCGTATTTGGTTTTCCATAAGCTACGAACTTCATTTGTATAACTTTTGAAGAACTGGCAGTATTTACCGTAGAAGCTTCACATCCATTCTGTTTTTTCAATCTGTTCGAAATGTACTGGTGATGTTGTTCGTACATCTGCAAGTAGGGTTGAATTGAAGAAGTACTATCGTGGCCTGTAATTTGAATGAGTAGCTGCTCTGACACTCTGATTTTGCCAATTGAGAAACTGCAGTTAATATGCAATGGTTGATGTTTTCAGATGGTTCGTATCTGAATCTATAAGCTTCGCTCCCAATTTAGTCCATTTTGAAAGTTCTTTTTTCCCAACAGGTGAATTCTTATACCATCATGAGTTTCGTGTCTTCTAAAATGAAGTTGGAGTTAGGAACAAATGTGGGAATAGTATTTTTTTAACCAATTTTTTTAAATACTGAATGCTCATCTCTTTTCATTACGAGCGTCTCGGAAACCGTTGAATTCGTACGCTTGAAATGGATGTATTTTTGTTATAGTTCTTCAAATACAATTCTTCTAGAAGTAGAGGTGCACATACACTTCAAGTATATTCTTTATAATCTTCTCCATGTTCTTTTTTCATATTCCAGACCCAATTTTTGAAAATATCGTTCATCATCATCATTATCATCATTTTAGGGGAGGAGGCTTAGTTCCCAAATCAACTTAGGCCACTTAGTTGGGCCCATTGTGCACTTCGTGGTCATAAGCCTATAAGCTTCGATTCTCTGAAGTGACAGTGCTTGAAAGATGCCAATGCAGGACATTCCTACAGGGTGTGAGAGGCAGTTTCTTCCGCCTCTCTGCATTTCCTACGTATAGGATGCTCATAGCATGAAGATGTTTGTTAAGACGACAGTGAACGGTTAGGATTTCAGTCATGTCTCTGATGTCGCTTCTGAGAAAGGAGTTTCTTTGAATGCCTAGGCACAGGCTCTTTGATGAAGAGCTGCATTATGCGTGGTGAGTCTCGCCACAGTTCAAACCACTCTCTGTGCACTTGGCCCAGAAGGGCAACACCCCACGCAATTTGATATTGCGACCATTGGCTCCGGTTCTACAGGGGTGTCGGAAGACCCTCGCCTGGCCAGGAAGTTGGAAATTCCATTTCATTCAACTCCACTGTGTCCAGGGACCCAGATGTGTTGAACTTTATTTCTTCTGACTAGTGCAGCTGCTGTATCTCTGCATTCTTTGACAAGACTTGACATAGTTTCTTCGCAGGATTTCCATGGCATAAGTCAATATTGCGTAGACCTCCGCCTGAAAAATCGTGAGACATATGCTATATTGCTTTTTTTTCTAGTATGTGGCATTTAGAGATTGCCTCACTTAAAATCGTTGTGTCCACGAGAGTAGTACATTTTGGTCCAGTGACCTAGGCCCTTCAACTTATACGCCGTTTTCATGGCTTCAGTTCTTGTATATAAGTGTAGGGGTGGTAATCTGGTGTGCGCTTCAAGGGCTCTCGTTGAGGCCGACCTGATAATGCTCAATATATCTACGCATGAAAGCCGCTGCAGTCAGTCCAGCGGTCACTGGGACATACCACTCCTTGTCTCCGACCACCCTACTACCGCAGCATAGGTGACCATATCTCTGATCACAACGGCATAAATCCAATAAAGAATCTTTGGCTGTAATCCCCATGTGCTGCTGGAAGCTCTTCTGTACAACCAAAAGGACGCAGAGGCCTGCCTCATTCGACATTCGAGGTATTCGCGCCAGGTCAGTTTATAGTCTAGGATTACTCCCAGAAACTTCACCGACCCTTTTGAGTTGCAGAACCTTGCCAGAGAAGGTAATCTCTGGCAGTGTGCCCACCTTACGTTTCCTGGTAGACAGTACAATTTCTGTTTTGCTAGGGTTGACTCTGAGCTCCTCTGTGCGGCACCAGCCATCCGCTTCGCCGAGCAGCGTGTTTTGCAGCTCGCACAGTGTCCTCAGGTGCCGCACGAAGTTGATGCCAACCAAGGCATCGGCATAGGTCTGGGCATAAGACCCAGCCTCTTCTCATTCCTCCAAAAGTCGACAACAAGACACCACAGAAGCGGAGACAGGACACCTTCCTGTGGACAGTATTTTGTAGCGAGAGTCTGTACAACGTATCCATTATGTTGTGCCTTTAACGCACGCGTAGATAAGATGGCTTCAATCCATCGGACTAATGTTGGAACGATTCCATGTTTCTCAGCGGCTGAGCAAGTAGACTCGACGGACGTGTTATCAAATGTCCCTTCGATGGATGACCATAAATATCCCCAGGACGTGTTCCTCGCGGGCCATAGCACCATCTATTAGTGTGACTAGATGATGCAAGGCCGTTTCAGTCGAGAGGCTAGCTTGGTAGGCGTGTTGACGACAGTGTAAGGGATAGGTCTTCAGTGGGCCATCTTTCAGGTGTCTGTCAATCAGTCTCTCCTAAAAAAGTACGAATCGGAAATGAAATAAGATCAATGAAAATATTTTCAATGTATAGCATACCAATTCAAATAATCTAGCCCTCTACTTTTTATAATTTCAATGGAGAAATGTAAATTTGTAAGGAATGCAAGTTATACAGTAGTTATTGCCTCAGAAAATACTTGACACACTTGAAAAGTATTACAAAAACAGCTTGAATTGGAATTGGAAAGAGCATATTATCTTATAATATGCAATATATAAATTGAGCAGAATACTAGGTCTAAAGAATTTATTGTCAATTGTATATAATTTATACTACAGTATGGGTATTTGACAAGAAATCAATATATAACATTCATGGAAAAATTGTTAAAATACTTAAAGGGAAAAATAAAAATATGGATGTACCACAGGAACATGCTCAAAGCAGTATACTAGTACAAAAAGTTGGCAGAAAAATGTATGATTTATCAAAAACGAAGGATTTCTTTCTTGCTTTGAAGCAAGTTCTGATGGGTTTTTGCTGTTTAGGGGAAGACAATGGTTTTATTCAAAACGTTTTCTTTTTTCTATGAACACTTTTGCTTCACGTCATCGATATTGTTTTCAATTTTTCTAAGAATAACAGAAAAATTCAGTAAACATGTAATTTTCCTCGACTTATTTCTTGCAGTATAAAATGAAGAACAGTCTAAAAATCATTTTCATTTAAAGCTCCAAAAGTTTAAGGTGACTGATATTATTTAAACACTCAGTATAAGTTCATGAATTGAGCGTTTCACTACGTAATTGAATTTTAACAGGTGTCATATTATTAAATTAGATATATTAATTCAACAAACAACATTTATTATTATCTTTTAGTTCAGGCT
Source organism: Endomychus coccineus (assembly GCA_958510875.1). Classification (NCBI taxonomy): domain Eukaryota; kingdom Metazoa; phylum Arthropoda; class Insecta; order Coleoptera; family Endomychidae; genus Endomychus; species Endomychus coccineus. Next base: position 62,105,327 of record OY294067.1, on the reverse strand, counting down.
ATGATCCAGAAAATAAAAAAACAAAACATGTGACCTCGAATCAAAAATTTTTTTCGCATTAGCTTCAGGAGGTTCTCAGGATCATTCATACTCCTTGGGAACCCCAACCTCACCCATTGGGGGCGAAAATCTCCGAAATCTCCAACGCTTGAATTGTATTTTTTTCAAAAAAAGGTATTTTGGTATTTCGAGTGCACCTAGTAGGTTTTTTTGGGTCGCTGAACACGAATCCGTAGCCAGATTTACTTGAAATCTATCGTAGGGGTGGTAAAATTGGCGAAACTGACCAATTTTGCACCCCTATATGTTATTTTGCAATTGACGTGTTTTAGGCATTCCGAATGCACCAAGGAGGTTTTTTGGATCGCTGAATACGATTCAGAAAATTTACAAAAATGGCTAATTTGACACGCTTCTAAATTTTTATTATTTTTGCATTTTAAAATTACTTCGGAGTAAATCTGGCTTCGGAATCGTATTCAGCGACCCAAAAAACGCACTTGGTGCATTCGAAATTCCAAAAACACGTAAATTGAAAAATAACATATAGGGTTGCGAATTTGGCTAATTTTGTCGATTTGACCACCCCTACGGTGGATTGCAAGTGAATGTGGCTACGAATTCGTGATCAGAGACCCAAAAAACTTCCTTGGTGCATTCGAAATGCCTGAAACACGTAAATTTCAAAATAACATATTAGGGGTGCGGAATTGCCCAATTTTGTCGATTTGACCACCCCTACCATGGATTGCAAGTGAATCTGGCTACGAATTCGTGTTCAGCTACCCAAAAAACCGCCTAGGTGCATTCGAAATGCCAAAATACCTTTTTTGTAGAACCTGTAATTCAAGACTTGGAGATTTCGGGTCATTTTCGCCCCCAATGAGTGGGGTTTGAGAACCCAAGAGGTTTTAAGGTGTATGAATGATCCTGAGATCCTCCTGAAGGTAATGCAAAAAAAAATTCTGATTCGATTTTACATGTTTTTTTTTATTGTAGCTAAAATCCCGGTTGACAGCCTGGACTATTTATTCCCTATATACATCGATAATAGATAATAGATTACTTTCCATTCCCAGCGTTTTGCATGTCGATGTATTAGATTGAATTTGATGTTCTGCTTTTCGTACTTCCTTTGGTTGTACTCTTCATGGTTAAGCTTTCGGTTGAGTGTCTGACAAAGATTGCAATGAGGATGTTGAGGCTACAATTTATATATGTCATTCTCTGTTAAAATTCCATAACATTTATCAGCAGACCTAAATTATCGAAATAAATAGAATGTAGAGTATCTCAATTTTTAATCTTAAAAACAAAAATTAGGCAGAAACGATGTTTTCATAATTATTCACATTTCCGTCTCTCATTTCATCATTGGAAAAGTCAGCAAACATTGAAGTATGTTCTAAGGGGCATGTATTTTTCCGTAAGATATGCTTAGTGGATTTGTGGACTATTATTTCACAGGAGAAAGAAATAATCGATTCAATATCTCTGAGATGTGGTAATAACTATATTGTGTATGATTAGTGAATGCGAGACATAACCTTAATCTCGTCTCGTCTCGCGGTATCACTAAAATCAATCAAATAGGTATTTTTATATTGTAGCAATTTCAAAAGTGATTAACCTTTTTATCTATAAGCTATTTTGTGTCTCGATCAGCAAGATGAATACCAATTAATCTATGGTAATTAGAATAGTAGACATGTCATATGTCATGAATGATATATGTTTGCGGGGCACGTATTTAGTGTTACATCATACAGTCTATGATGTATATGGGTACGTCACATTTAAAGATCAATTAGGTCATCTTGGTCTAGGTCTAGGGCGTGCTAAAATTAAGTTTCGCCAATTTGCGAGCGTTGTTTTTCAGAAATGAAACCGACGCACATTGGGAATAACTGTGTATATGTCCATAGACAGATGGATCTCCGATTCATAGAATTGATGAGACATAATTGGTTGCAAACTATTGTAAGAAATCTGCAGTTTGATGATATCATCTTCAGGCAATAATAATTTAAATTATGTCTTGGTTGAAATTTGGAATATTTTATAATTGAATCCAGGATTGGGACCCTTCTGGTATACCGGCAATTATTGTTGAACATGGCTACAGGAATTTTCGCACGACTTTGTTATCATTCCCTACAGCTGTATAAATTGGAAGAAACATCGGTTCCAATGTGAACAAAAATCTATTTCCATAATTTGCAAATAGAAATCATAATTGCCTCAAATTCATTTTCTTCAACGTTCCATAGCTTTAGCATAGTGGCAATGGAAAAGATGCTTTAAAATGAAAAGGAGGGTTTAGATTAAACATTGAATTCATTGGTGCTCAATTTTATTGAGAAAGCAGGTAGCGAATTGAAAAAAAAACAATTTAACGGTTGATTACTAGTAAATCAGGTTATGTATATCAAACGACCATAAAAAGGACTCTCTGGTATAAATTAAAAAAAGTTTATTTATGATCCTATAGCTAATATATATTCGTTTTCGACTAAATCATAAGTTAAAATATCATGTTACAGTACTATATTTTACATTGTAAGTCATAGCTGCTCCTGAGTATGCAGTTTATTTTAGACTACTTGGGGTTGTCCGGGCTATAGAATCGAAGAACTAAAAACTATGAAATCGACATTAAACTCGGTCGTTTTTGATTATTGAATCTTGACCAAATGGTTCGATCAGCTTGAAATTCAAATATCAAAGTAATTTTTTCTTTAAGAAAAATCAACAGGTCTGACAAACAATCAACCTTGATTTCTACCATGCTATATATACGGTACGGGTTTCGTCCACGGTATATTGCCTTAGAGATCGAATGAAAAATACCTAAATTCAAAAAATCGTATAGAAAATATTTATCATTTTTGGAAAAGTTAAATCTCAAGTCATTCTTATTCTCATCCATGTAAGAGATATTATCAACAAAATATCAAATAAAAAAAGTAAAGACCATTATAACCTCAATATAGACCTTATCAAGAATGTAATTAACATTCTCATTTATCCGTTGACCAAATTATTAAATCAATGTATAGACGCCGGAATATACCCTGATGCTCTTAAAATTACGAAGGTTATTCCTGTGCATAAGAAAGGATCTACAGACGACATGAACAATTATAGACCAATAGCTATAATTCCACGTTTTCCAAAGATTTATCAATCGTGCTTGAAATATCAGATAACCGACTATTTTGAAAATTCGAACATTTTTTATTGCAATCAGTTTGGCTTCCGTAAAATAGGCGCACCAATGATACTGTAGATAAACTTATAGAGATCATTGTAAGCGGTATGGAAAAAGGGTTCATCGTAGGCACATTCTCGTATGACCTAGGCAAAGCTTTTGATCTGGTTTCTCCTTCCATTCTTGTTGATAAACTGAAATTTTACAAATTTAATGACAACAGCTGTAATGTAATTCACTCTTTCTTATCCAACCGAAAACAGTACACTGTCATCAATGGAACCTCCTCGGAACATGGTGAGGTTGTCAGTAGAGTCCCACAGGGATCTGTCGTTGGTCCGCTATTGTTCCTTATTTACATTAATGATCTGGTTCAGGCGGTGGGAGCGGCTGATCTTCTGTTCTTTGCTGGCTTGCTTGAGTGATTCTCAAGAAAGTTTTTTCGAATGGTTTTGTGCAAATGAACTGTCCGTAAACCTTGACAGAACTGGTATAATGTTATTCACACACAGAAACACTACTTTTGAAAACCCTGACTATATAAAGTTTTTGGGTATCTTATCTGATCCAGTCCAGTTGGTAATGTCATGTTGATAGTGTACCTAACAAAATCTCAAAGAATATTTTCATGATTAGAAATTTAGTAAACTATTTGCCTGAGGAGCCGATGCGCATGGCATACTTCTCTCCCTTATTCAGTTTCATATGTCATATGCCCTGACAGGCTGGGGTAATTCACCTCATTCGGATAGGATTCTTCGCCTCCAAAGAAAAGTGTTGAGAATATTAACGCAGAAACGTTTTAGAGATGACGTTAGAAACAGTTTGTATTGATTTCAAAATTATTACTTTTCCGTCACTATATATTCATATTAGCATACTAATGGGTATGTCGTCATGTTTTTGAAAATAATCTGTATAATTATAACATTAGATGTTGCAATAAAGATTCTTGACCCACGTATGAATTAATACAAAATTCTCGGGAAATAGGTCACATTAACACATATATTTTTATTTTTACCCTCGTCTTTACGTACGTTTCGGTCTCACGACCATCATCAGAAGACTTATTAATACAATAACCTGATTACTTAGAAATACTGTAATAACACAAAGCGTCCTTATCGCACAAATTTCGTTTAAATGCCAACGTCGCGAAACGAACGGAAACATGAACATGTTATAGTTCCGTTTTCATGTTTCCGTTCGTTTCGCGACGTTGGCATTTAAACGAAATTTCTGCGATAAGGACGCTTTGTGTTATTACAGTATTTCTAAGTAATCAGGTTATTGTATTAATAAGTCTTCTGATGATGGTCGTGAGACCGAAACGTACGTAAAGACGAGGGTAAAAATAAAAATATATGTGTTAATGTGACCTATTTCCCGAGAATTTTGTATTAATTAGATGTTGCCATAATATTCATATTGACTAGTTAAGATTAAATTTGAGTCGTTGTTCTGCTAACTATTATAATAAAATATTTATGAACAAGCTACTCAGGGAGCTAAAAGAGTGCTCACTCAATGTTCCTAAACTCACATTGAAAAACTTATTTCTTAATCATGCATTTTACTCGATAAAAGAATTTTTGTTTTTGTTGCCCCATTGGCCAATTGATTGTTCTAAATAGTTTGGAATGGGTTTATATAAATTTTGCATGGCATGTCATTCATGTCCACTCAAATTTGTTAAGTCCGTACTGTGTTCCATATAAATTATTAACTACATTTACTTAAATTTTGGATCTTTTTTTATATGCATATCTTAGTATATCATTTTCACGTTTTATTTGACAAAATTTAAACAATAGTTTATACATGCAATAAATACTCTCACTCTTACTCTTACTCTTACTCTTACTCTTACTCCTACTCTTACTCTTACGTTTATGAAATGACGCAAAAAGTCCTTCTTATCGCGCTTGTACATCGCCAAATACTCCTCTGAAATTGACTTTTCACCTTGCCCTCGTATGTTAAATTAATCCGATTGTAATAAACCCAAATATCATCCAGCTCAGTTGTTGTCAGTTCACCAGAATTCCATTTGAATTCTTCTTACTAATTAGGCTGATTAGCTTATTTAAATATATATATATATAGACAAAGTTCTATTTCACCAGGTTGAACAGTAACAAAACGTCCTATAGTCTCAGATAGCTGTTTCGATCTTCTCATGGGCTCGTCAGTGAGATGAGGCAGATGCGAATTTACTGATCAACCATCTCCGAAAGTGATATGAGAATGGCGAAACAGTCTGAGACTACATGACGTGTTGTCACTGTTCAATCTGATGAACGAAAACTTTGTCTATTGACTGCTAACACGAAGTGTGTTTGTATTTCACTATCTATCATTTCATTGATGTTATTATTATATTTCCTGATGTACCTAATCAACAATGCATGCGGTGAATTAATATTGTCAATTTTTGCGGATAAGAGAACACTCCTGGTCACATATTTATATTCTAATATGTATTTATCTAAAATATCGAGTAATGAATATATTAGTATGAAGTGCAAATACGAGTAATATGATTGATTTATTGTTATGTAAATGAATGAATAAAAATGAGCTCTGACACCAAAAACTTTGTTTTTCAGATTCTTTCAACTATTTGTAATTGCAACAATCCCGTCAAACATAGTTTTGCATAATTAATTCAATTGTAATAATATTTCATTCGTTACTCTAATTTGTAGATATTTATCGAAAATAACGTTCATGCGTCAAAGTAATAACTAAGTAATCTCAATAAATACATTTAATTATGTCAGAATTTCAGGACTTACTCAAACCACATGTTTGTTTATAGATAACTACAGGTATTACACCTGGAATTACGTCAATAATTGAGTTATTCCTTTGTGACATCTTTGGGAAAAACCCAGATATTTTATCAACGTTTGACATGAAGATATCATTATGGTTGAAAAAATAACCCACATATTGATCATCATTGGTTTACGTGATTATTCAGTTTTAAATTTAATATGAATAAATTCCAGTTTGATAGTAGTATAGTATTATACAACCAGTATTTGTCATAACGAGTACATGAGATGTAATATAATATTTACCTACTTGGGATATTAATTTCTTCGGTTATGAATTTAACAAATCGATACTCAAATGTTGGAGGGATTCGAAATTCGTCACAGTACGCAGGTAAACATGAAATTCGTGTACGATATTCGTCACATGCCATTCTGTCGTTCCATTTTGGGACTACGAAATTCGAAATATTGATTCTAAAATTATAATATCCAATGAAAACCTTGTTGATGCAACAGTTTTGCCTCCATATGCGTCCAAGTAATATTTTTACGTTTACAAAAAAATTAATATGATTGATAAATTTAATTATGAGGTCGGCTTAACTTTATTCATTCACTAAATTAGTGTAATAAGATAATGTGTAACATATCATCAAGAATATAATGTACTTATAATAACATTGACAATTTATACATAATAATACTACATATTTTATGGATTGTGTACAATATATATTTGGAACAACTTTAACAAAATAAAGTAGTTATCTTTTGTTGTTCCAAATCTAACAATAATTTTTGCAAAAAATCTTGCCTGCGAAATGTGGCTGAGTTTTTGGATTTACAAGGAGTAGGTACACTATTATATTTTATGTACATTTCTATTTGAAATTTTAATAAAACGTCCATGAAATAAAAAATATTCGGTTAGCTATAATAAAAAAAAGTATTTAAATGAGAGGCAAGGGACTCGCAAGTATTCGTGGTGTTATTTAGAGTTGAACAAGCTTCAGCTCAAATCTGGGGTGGGAAAGTGACTTCGTCTGATATAAAGTAATTCACCAATTAATCAGCAAAAACCGTTAACTTATCGTCACTTGGTTTAATCGCAAGTAACTCAAAAACGAAACAAAAAGCCTACCAGATTTAGATTTAAGATTCTCAAAAATTTTACAAACCAACCTTCCCGCTTGGAGTTTCGTACGTAAGCTATTAAAAGCAAAAGTATATTGAACCGGGGTTTTACCGCCAGGACCATACTGATGCATTAACAACTTCAAATACGGTTTATCAATTCGTACCGGCCGATTGTTAATCTCATTCATACTTCATTATTCTGACGACGGCTTATTAATTGTACCCGATTTTTGATTTTACCGACCATTTCACATTTTAACTATTTTTCATCTTACTTACTATTCTTACCAACCATTTATAAATTCAACTCACCGTTTATTATTTTCACCGATCATATATCATACTGATCATTTGAAATAAATTTCTGGAAAAGTGTACTGTTCATAAAATTAAAATACTGATCATTTAATTTGTACCGTTTTATTATTAGCATGATTAAATATATTTTTAAAACCCCTGTACGGACATTTTAATAAAATATAAATCTCAATCACTACTACAAAATTTAAAACTATCACTAGTATTCCATCTTATTAAAATTTTTCCTTGGCTACTTACCGTAATACAGTTTCTTTTTCAGTATGTAAGAACTTTAAATTGACATACACATACAGTTTGACTCAATGAACAAAATTTTGGCATCATTTAATAGAAAATATTATATCATTTATTGTTTGAATAATATGTTGGGCGTATGACCTCCAAGACTGGTTCTAACGAAACTTTCTGGAGATCCAATTGCCCACCACATTTTCAAGAATTGGTCGATTTAGTGAATAACACCCACAATGTCAGCCTCGGAATGGTTCAACTCACATCTTGGTGGACAATTGACATTTCGCACTTGATCACCAACGTTTCCCTCAATGAATTCATAGTTTCACGCGCTGTGTGCATGAAGATATATAAATGGAGTGAGCGTACCGTGATAGAAATTGAATCAGTTCTCTGAAGGACAGAATATAATAATTCTCCCGTTCTCTCTGTCGTTCTGCCCATGAATGGGCCACTAGAAGGGTAGTTACACGCGTCTGCTGCCTGATGTATACAAAAATAGCTGGGCAGGCGTGCGCAGTTACTCCTCTTGTGGCCCCCATTCGTAGAAAGAGCGACAGGGAGAACGGGAGAATTATTATCTTCCGAGAATTGATTCAAATTTGCTCACGGGACGCCTACTCTATTTATATATCCCTTTGGATGTATGGCACGTGGCGCCGTTTTCTTGGAACAACATCTCCTCCAAGCTCATGTCATCCAATTGGGGAACGAAATAGTCCCTTATCATGACTTTATATCGTTCGCCATTGACGGGTAGCACGCTCATGGTCCTTTGAATCCTCCAGTCCATAGAGCACATCAAATAGTACTTCTGAAGAATCGTTTAATTATAATTGTCACTCCAAATGCGACAATCGTTTGTTAACATAGCCATTTAGTCAAAAATGAGCGTCATCGCTGAACACACACTTTTGAGATGAAACAATGGGTCAACTTACATTTGAATATCAGCTCATTAGCAAAACTTGTGCGAGTTGGATCTTGTATTAAAAAATATCATGAACAATTCAAAGGTGATATGGTCTTTAGTAAGTTTCTCTAAATAACGACATACATTTTTTGTATCTGAATATTTCGTTTCCACCATGTTGTAACATATCATATTTTTCATACTACTAATTATTCAATGCATGATCTGGTTTGCCAATTATTTATTATTAACAAGGTTTTACTCAAATCTGTTCAGTTTTCTTGAATGTCTTGGGTACAACTTATCTTCGCAACAAAGATTGTTGGAGCGACATTTATTTAGAAAAAAGTTATATTGTACATATATGTACATTATCTCAGATTACCCGGCTGTTCAAATCCTTCTTGGTGGCTTCTTGATGCTGATTTCATTCTTACACCATCACTTTCTTAGCACAACAACAGTAAGAATAATTAACATTAATAGTAGTAGATACAATTAACACCACAAATCAGTACTATACCAAACCCCAACTTTTGATTGCTTCCCGCCATATTCGTGTCGTAAGCTGCCTATCAGCTACCTTGCTATTCAGTATTGTGGATCATAAAGTGTGAAACATCAGAGTTTGTTAGTGCAAGGGTGAGTAATATCTAGTATCAGCATATATTGTAGCGGTCTCATTGAAAAACGATTTCCGCAAAGAAAAAGAGTTGGTAAAAGAATGGCTTACTCCTCGACAGATATCAAAATATCGTGAACTCGACTCACATTCTTCTGCTAGACGATCTCTAATTGTCTCGCATTGTGTCGAAGTCACAATGATGTATTTTTTCATTTTGACTACTCAAGAGGAGAAGCTCTACTGTTCGAAGAACATCGTGTAAGCCAGCGGTGAAATGTTGGGAGGGGAGATGACCATTAGAATTTTTCTTAAAGTTTGTAGGTTACAAGCCAAGGAAAGACCTAGGCAAAGCGTTCCACAACTTTGCCGTTAGGAAGAAGTCCGGAAGGTCTCGAGCTTGAAAATGGAGGAGTGACTAGTCAGCCTACCTGGAATTTCTCGTGGTGAAACAACAGACGTCTGATGAGAACCGACCACGGAAGATCCCCTACGGTCAGTTTGACATCACCAATCAGACGGATAGCTCTCTTCTGAATAGAATCTGAGAGCTTCAGCTTATGTTTTGGGAACCGAATTCCAAACATGTGAACAGTACTCCAGCATGGATATGGAGGCCACCCTCAGGAATAGTTGTACCTGACAACGTCATATTAGGGATTGTGGGATTTTCCTTCCTGGAGAAGAAATCCTGATTAGTTTTGGTTTCATCAAAGTCTTTACCTCTCCTCCGGCTTTATTAGATGATATTTGGTCTCTAGACAAGAAAGCCGTATGGAGTGTACCACCATTTGCAAAGCTGTGATAAATCACTTCCAACAAATATTGATATGGAGCAAAAAAAAAGTTGATGCAGAGATTGATCCCTCTGGAACACCAGCGTTAGTAGCTATTGTGTCGGAATAAACTCCGTCCGCGAGACATGGAATGATCTATCTGAGAGAATATGACGAAAGATATCAGTGCAATGGGTCTATGTATAATATATCCTCAAAAGCGAATTCGTTCCACGATATATGATTGATTGCTGGGCTAGAGGTTAAAACATTAGAGCGGTAGGTGAAACATGAAACAAGAAATAATTAGTTGGTCAAAACTTAATTTCTCAACATAATCTCCTTGTAGCCCGATACAATTCGTCCATCGTTGGAGCCAAATCTCTTTCCGCCAAGCCATTTCTTCAGAAAAATCGCAGGGGGCCAAATCTGGAGAATATGGGGGATGATGAACCAATTCATGCAATTTTGCCATTGCGACTGTGGACCTATGCGTCGGTGCGTTGTCCTGGTGAGAGGGCACTTTTTTCTTTTCCAAAAGCGGCCGCTGCGGTTCTGTGCGTTGTTCTGGTGGGAGAGCACTTCTAAATGCGGCCGCTTTCGCTTAAATTTGGCGGCGAATCGATCCAACAGCTTTGCATAATATACGCCGACAATCGTTCTGCTCTTTTCAAGGTAATCGATTTTGACGATACCGTGTGCATCCCAAAAAACTGTTGCCATGACTTCGTTGGCTGATAAACTCACTTTGGCATTTTTCGGCCTCGATTCGCCAAGACAAGTTCACTGTTTCGGCTTTCTGTAGTCTCTGGTGTATTGTGACGGATCCATATTTCGTCCGCAATCATGAAACAGTCCTTCTTGTCGCCCTTGAATATCGCCAAACACTCCCTTGAAGGTGTCAAACGGTCGCGCTTGTTATCAACAACAAACCAAATGCGGCGCCCATATGGCAGATAGCCTTCTCATATTTAAAAATTTATGTAGAATGTTCCAAACTCATTCGGTTGAGATGCCTGTAGCCTCAGCAATCTCGTTTAATTTTATCGACGACTTCTGGCGTTGTAACCTCAATTGGACGACCAGAACGTTAGGCGTTCTTTGTGGTCATACCACCACAACGAAAATCAGTAAACCACTTGTGAATCATCCCAATCGATGTTGAGGAGTCCCCATACTGTTTAACAAACGTTGCTTTGGTTTGCGAAATGTTTTCTCCACGCATTATATTATATTCATGAGTTTGATTGGTATGGTGAGCTGCCTACCCGGAGGAGCCGTCGCTGCACGGTTTTAGGTTATTATTCGAAAGACACTGCAAGATTTATCAATAACTTTTTTGCAGAATTCATTCCATTTCCGTGAGTCTCTAATTATAACTATTGTGGTCTATTTATACATCGAATACTGTATCTCCACAATATTATTAATAATTGAGATACATGTTAATTATTGTTAATTTATGTATATATTCGAGATATGTGTTTATATTCAAGCGAAAGTGGAATAATTCTCAGAATAATTTCAATGTTTTAGTAGAGTCAGTCTTTACTTTCGATGCATTCCTCAAACTTCTTGATGAACGAATTTACACGAAGTCATACTCAGGAAAAACGTTCGTAAGTAAGACCCTTGATTGTGTATAAGATTAAGATTGATTAAGACCATCAGTTACATTAATATGAATAATAATAACAACGATTTCGATGTATGTTCAGAGATAAAAGACTCGTAAAGCTAGAGTAGAGCAACTTTACATTATCGCTCCAAAAAAAAAAACAACCCGAATCCGTTCTACTATACTATATACTATATTCACGAGAACATTTCACGGTGGCTTATCATCACTCATTCGAAATGATAATTTTATTTGACGGTGCTCAATTTGCTACAAAGTATGTGAATCATACTAATCGTTACAAGGTACCATTGTATTCACCGTTACGGTAACTTACTCCATCCAGGCTGGACGAGTGATTCATATGTACCATAGGGATCAAAGTCTAACAATTGATGAATGAGAAGATAAGAATTTGAAGACAATTTACGCTGAACGGGAAACATCGAAAATTACTAGGAAAATGATTTGCGTCAAAGGTTAAACCTATTGTATTGTGGGTGTGGATCGCAAAGGCGAATAATGTTCAATTGCTATATTTGTATTACATTACGTGAATTGTACACAATGAGACGCATCAAATTTCAATATTTATTCAATGCGTATTCATCACGATCTGTGATTCCCATACTAGTAGACATGAAATTCGGATAGTGACGAGGGAATATTACAATAGTACGTTCAACGACTCAGGTAACCAAAAAGATTTCGCGAAAGGTGTTAGGCATTATAATTTGTAATGGGAAATAAATGATATTATTTCATTATATCATTATATTGACGTCTTGAATGAATTGGTGTTTTATATTGCCACGCGCCAGTTTTTTGATAGAGCTGAATGTTTTTAAGTAAATATTGGTTAGGGGGCGTATCCCTGAAGATTTTTGTTTGAGATAAGTTAAATTTGATCTGAAAGAAACAACATTGGTAAAACTGGCTGAAAAAATTCATTAAAACAAATGTACAAATAAAATAAAACATGATGACATTTAATTTGAAATTTTGTTCAGTTAATTAATGAAACACAACGATAAATAATTTGAAAATTAGTTCGGTTAATTAATAAAACATAATGACATATAATTTGGAATTCAGTTCAATTAATTAATAAAATGTAATGATAAATAATTAGAAAATTAATTCGGTTTATTAATAGAACATAATGACATATAGTTTGTAATTTAGTCCAGCTAATTAATGAAACATAATGATAAATAATTTGGAAATCAGTTCGATTCATTCATTAATTCTCCATTAAATGTGAATGAAAAAACATTAAGTTACATTATTCAGATCGATGCGTACACCTCCTATGTCGGTTGCTTATATAGACTTTATTGATGAAATCTTGCAAATTAGGATTCACATGGTAGAAGAACTTGTCCGGTAGAATGATGAACGCTAATGCTGACATGACAATATTACTTATTACTTGCAATATAAAAGAGTCTGACAATGAAATTAGCACCGACTTATGGAGACTTGTTTTAAAGTAAGTTTTGTAAGCAGATAATACATTGAAATAAAATATATGAAAGTATATAATGGGAATAAAATGATTTACAATAATGAAGAAAAATATAGATTGGTAATAATTGAATTTGGTAGAAATGGAAACTTGACAGTTCGAATTTTCGTTTACGGAAAAACACATTCAGATGATTTCTTGGCCAGATAGTGCAACAAATATCACCAACCACAAATATAAATTGAGATATAACCTGCTTCCAAGTTAATAATGAGACTGAGTCGATGCTGATGACTGTTAGAGTGTTATTAATGTCATACATTTTTCTCATTCACTCCACTTCTTTTACTGTTCCACTTTCGAAATTTCCATTTCTTGTGTATAGAAATTGGGACATCTATGTTTGTCCATAATGATTTCGTGAATAATAGTCAAAATAAACTAAAACACTCGCAAAAACGAACACTAAAGTTTTGAAACTGAAACTACTGACAACACTTCTAGCAAAAACATTCCATAAATGCTCAATATTTTCCTTGGATTTTGAAATTGTTTCATGTAGCACCCATCAGTAAAAAAGTTGTGTTCCTTTTTTATATTTGGATGAATATCAGTTGGGATATATCCAAATAATGTAAATTATTATATTTTGTTTCGGGAAATAGGGTTATGGCCTCTTCGAGCACAACTATACCACAATCAAACATCCAAATATTGGGATACTTATCCGCCAAAATTCGTGAATTATGTGGTTCTTCTCATCCTTAAATCATTATTATTGAATTGTAGTGGTTCACGGCGTCAAGATCTTGACAGATAGCTCATGGTTTTGATTTACATTTTTCAATTTTTCATTGCAACTGGATATAATAACTTTGTTCAAAGTCACAAGTTTCTTACTGAGACGGCAACTTTAAATGGTTTGCTCGAACCATTGCGCGGTATCTTCAGATGTTAGGTCAACTATAGTTTCTTCAACTGTCGCTCAATCTCTTTGTAATATTATATACAGAATTACTTATAAATCAACAGGGTTCGTATGATAAACCCTTGAAAGTCTACCACCGACAACACTTGTTCACTCAAGTAACTTTGATATTCCGCACCTAGTCAACAATCTCAGTAAAAGTGTTTTATATGAAGATTTTATCTCCACTCATGATATTGTTAGGCATATGACTGGCATGATTCAATATCCAGGAAAACTTCATTTTTAAAACATGCCTTTAAGTCTTCGAAATATATGTGTCACTGTAAAATTACGATTGCTAGATTTCGGACTACATTTTGAAAATATACTTTTCACATTTTTACTCCCCTCACTGTACATAGTAGGATAATTCCAAGAGAGATAGCCACCTTATTAAATTAATTCAGGAAATTTTAATTTGCCGTAATATATAATTGCAGTTTGTTATTGAAACTGATATCAAAAGTAACATTATAATCTTGAGATTGCGACAAATAAAATAGTAAACTTTTTCTTTAAAACATGAATATTTTATCTAGGCACACGACGATTCATCCGGAGTGTCCGGGTGAGATGATTTAGGTAACAATAGAGGCTATTCAGAATCTCTATGTTGACAGTTTCTATTTTCTAGCACAAAGCTTCACCACAATGATCTCACACAAGCTTAAGTACTTTGAACAACCTTCGTGGAACCAGTTTCCGCATCTACATCTATTTCAATCATCCTGCATTAATGTGGTTATCCACAACCTTAGCATTCAGCATAATTATCGTCTTCAATACTGTCATGAGATTTTTCTGATTGAAAATCAGAGAAATCGTTGTGTAATGATGAATTTTCGGTCAGTTTTAAATTTTAGTTCATTTGATCTTTTTCACTCTTGTGTTGGGTACTTTTAGATGCTTTCAAATTTTTTTTTACAACTGAATGTTGAAACCGCAACATGTTTACATCGCCTTCTCGATTGATCAACAGCAGTTTGTCCCAAATTGTGTGTCCGAATGTGATATTTAGATTATTTGGATGTTTTAGGATTTCTATAGCTTCAAAGATTTTTCGCTGAAAAAGTTTGGGACTCGGGCTAGGATTTTAGTATTTTCGTGATCGTGATGATCAGTGTCAAACTTGTGTTCCGCAAGTGCTACTGGTGTCACGAAGCCTTGTACAGCACTCATGCTCTTTCACACGAGTAGCTACTGTACGACCTGTTTCATCAATGTAGATTTTACCGTAAGAACAGGGGATGCTATAAACACCTTCTAAGTGGAGAGGAGGAAGCGAATCTTTGATAGGTTTGTAAAACAGATAGTCTTGGAAGTGTGGTAAACCAAGTAGAAATATTACGGTTCTCAAGGATTTTGGAAATTCGATCTTTTATATTTCCAATATATGGGAGATAGGCAGTGAATAAATCAGGGGGGGGGGGTTGTGGCTCAGGCTGATTTGAAATTTTGGGCAAAGGGTATTTCGTAATGGCTTTTTGAATGTTGGAATGGGAGAAATCTGCACTTGCGGGACACGAGTTTGACACTAATCATCAAATCCTTTTCGAAAATACTAAAATCCTAGCCCGAGCCTTGAAGCTATAGAAATCCCAAAACATTCAAATAATCTAAATCATGACTGAGGATATTACCTTCCCAACATTTGAAAACCCATCCTGGAAAATTCCACTTCAAACATGATCACACAACGGCAGGGTCAGGGGCCAGAACGGAGTAAACCACCGGAATAAAGGCAGTGAACTGTGTAGCGTGAAGGATTTTTCCTACAATAAATACGGCTACAGAAACCAGTAGAATCAGTTTCAGGTCAAACCTCAATCAAGCCTGCCCTGAAGATGCCAGCTGTAATGGTTGTGGTAACGTCGGCATCAAATCGTGCTATTGTGACGTAGAATCCATCCGGAAGCCAAGATTTTTCAAGATAAGCTATCCGCGGAAGCCTACAACTCAAGATCCGTTAGCTTGTTTTCGATATTTTAATATTTAACATAAGTCTATTGAAAAAATGTTACTATTATTGTTATTTGTTGCGTAAAGGTTTTATAGTTCAAAGGTGTTATATTTTTGTTATTTTCAGACAACTCCATTGAGTCAAAATTCATTTTAAGGCTACAAAATAAGATAATGTACTGAACATTTTCTTTTCTCATGTTGTAACTGTTTCAGACCTATCATGTTATATAACGTTGAAATCAGAAAAACATCTTTCTTCAGAAAGGTCAAAGGCAACTATGAGTTGCATTAAAAAATATAAGTTTAGCGCCATACCTCAAAAGTGGGAATACGATAGCAATATCTGACTACGCCTATTGATTCTTTGTGAAAAAGTGCCAACATGAAGTTTCTACAGTTTGGCGATATCTTTCATATTGAGACAAATAGAAGACATTGTTTAAATGTGAAAGAATCAAAAAGTTGGCTGTGGTGTCAAAACGACTGACAGTGAAAATTTGCAAACGCCATTGAATTTGTCTCTAAAAAACAGGACACGGATCCGTGAACAGTTTTTTCTATCTGGAATATTAACGGGGATACCCCATTCGGACAACCAATTTGGGACACACGAACAAGTCATTGGGCAGCGTCAGGTGCCAGAATGGAGTTAACCACCGAAATAAAGGCAGTGAACTGTGTAGCGTGAAGGATTCTTTCCTACAATAAATACCGCATCAGAAACCAGTAGAATCAGTTTTAGTTCAACCCTCAAGCCTACCCTGAAGATTCTACCTGTAATCAGTGGCGGCTCGTGAACTTTTTAAGGGAGGAGGCTGGACATAAAACGTTTTTTTTAATATACTCTACTCAGCCAATTAATTTAACTTGTGCACAGCGACCGTACCAGCTACTTCAGTGACAAAATTAATTGTTGCCCAGCAAGAACCAACGTGGAGGTGTAGAGTTTCTTTTGGCAAAAAATTTTTTTGTTTTTTTTTGTTATTTTTTTTTTTTGGATTTTTGATATTTTTTCTTTTTTTTGGAATTTTTCATACTTTGTTTTTTTTAATTAATTTCATTAACTTTTTTTATATATTAACGGAATTCTACGGTCTTTAGTTTGCGAAAAATGATCAATAATATTATCATAAAATGTATCATTTTGTTTTAAGTGTTTTACTAAATCTTTTTCAATAGATATCAAACTAACATTGTATAAACGATTTTGGTCCATTGTAATTCGCATGTAAGTTTTAATTCGTTTGAGAGTAGAAAATGATCTCTCCACCGATGCCGACGTGACAGGAATGGTGACTGTCAAACAAAGTAGTTTATAAAACTGAGGTAAAACTTGTTGCAAATCATTGTCTATCATATATTTTATCATATCGGCGTGACTGTCGTACTGGCCTAAAATATCTTTATCCGAGTATATAACGCATAATTCATTGTGCAGTGTTATTTTATCAAAAAATTTATATTTTAGAACTAAGTTATCTAAAAGTGTATTGGGAAACTCTTTTGAAAAAGATTCGAAAAATCTTCTATTCGTCAAGTCGAAAAACTTCAATTCATGTAAATCGGAAAATCGAATCTCAATTTGACCTTTAATGGTATCTAAAATTTCATAAAAAAGTTGTTTATAATGTAGTTTCTTGTCTACCAAATTATATGTTTTCCTCCTTTTCGCGGGAGGAGCCTCATCAGTTGAAAAATTTTGAAATAAAATATTAAAATGAAAGCCTGTATTACGGAAACTTGAAATTTTATCAATGAGATGTTTCAAACGATCTCTTGAATAAATTATATCAGTGAATTTATGTTGTAAAATTTGAAAAATAAGATCAATTTGTTCAAATATTAATTTAAAAGTATCAAGAAAAAAAAAATTCTTCATTTTCTAAATAAGATTTTAAACCAACAGCAGCATTTAATGAAACCTGATCTGTCGAAAAGTCATCACTGTTTAATATAAAATCAAATGTTTCAATTAATTTGTCTTTATTTTTGTGAATGGTAAACACTGCACGTGATGTAAAATTCCATCGAGTTGGAGCATTACAGGGAATTCTGTTTCCTACTATGTTATTCAAAATTTCAGTTCGTTTGGTGAATTTGCTAAAAAAATTTGAAAATGACGGTAAGTTGGAAAAAAAAATTCTAACTTCCTTAATGGAATTACATGCATTACTTAAAACCAAATTCATGTTGTGAGCGTAACAATGGGTGAAAATAGCCTGTGGCGAAACTGATTTTATTTTTGTTTGGAGACCGTTTAAATGTCCCGCCATTACAGATGCGCCGTCGTAGGTTTGAGCTATTAATTTATTCGCAAAGTCAAATCGTTGAAATGTTTCCATTAAGAAATTAAATAAATTGATCGCTGTTCTTCCCGAACTAACATCGTAAAACCCTAAAAATCTTTCCACTAGTTGTCCATTTTTTACAATACTAAAATTATTGATAATTGTTCGTTTTGTACTGTTTTTGAGGTGCCTGCAAATACTGACGCGTTAGTCATAAAATCGCGAAGCTTACTGTCGTATTTACAAAACAAATCTAACAATTCCCTAAAATTACCTTTATTAACTGAATTTTCAGTTTCATCATGCCCTCTAAAAGCCGAATCTTGAAATGATAAATACAATAAGAAATCAATGATTTTTTTTAAAACTTCGCGGTTTTCTTTAACTGTATTATTATGATTTTCGATTTCGCGTGTTCGTGTAGAATCAATCGCATTAACAATATTCTGTTTACCGGTTAATTTAAACTTAATACACGATGTAATATGTTCCTGCGATTTTTCATGTCTTTCTAGGCCACGAGCTAAATTTTTCAAATCATTATAACCCAAGTGCCCCCAACATGAAGTTGTATCTGATGTGAATAGCAAGCATTACCAGCAATATAATTTATTGTGTACATCAGATCCCGTTAACCATACATATTTTTTATAATTATCAGTATTAAACGATCGATTTTGATACTTCCCTGCCATCACTAATCCTTTCAAATCCGGTAAGGGCCTTTTGTTTTTGAAGAACACTTTTCTATCATATGTTAATACACTAAATGGATTCTCTAAGAACTCTGCAACTAAGTCACTCATAATTTTAACGTTCACCGATTCCGATTAGATAAATTATAACTTAAAAATTAACTACTTAACCTTACTATGCCTCGTGGAATAAAAACAACAACTGAGCTTCCGCATTCTTCTAGCAGTGGGAGGCGGGAGCAAGTAATCGTATTTCATTCGACCGACGAATGGGTACGAAAAGCTAGCCTCCCTACTATGTTGCCATATTCGCTGTTTCACCCCACTGGGCAATTGAATGGTTGGAAAAACGGCAACTGTGTTGACCACACGTATTTAGCGTTTGAGATATATAGAGAATCTAGCCTCTGGCCACTGTTGCCAGATTGAAAATAACACCTGAGAACGGGGAATTAATTGTAAAATTTAAAGAATTATCAGAGAAACAGGAAATAAAATGAAGAATGATCATTAAGATAAATTGGTGAGGAGGCTGAGCCTCCTCAGCCTCCTTCGAGGAGCTGCCACTGCCTGTAATTATTGGGGAAACGTCGGCAGCAAGTCGTGCTATTGTGACGTGGAATCCATCCGGAAACCAATATTCTTTAAGGTTATATTATAGTGAATAACTTGGAATTTCAACCTAACAGCAAGTGTTGGTATGAAACATATAGTGGTGATATACATTATGTGAAACATTTGAATCAAATTTCAATGTACTCGTAACATAGATTATAATATAACGCCTTTCATCTGCGGTTTATAAAAGATTTCCAATATATTTTCTTTCCTACAATCATATACATTTGACCCGCAAAGGTGTCCAAAAGCTATTTTACTTACAAAAGTGAGGGAATCATGTGATCTAAAAATCACAACTTTTTTGAATCAGTCGTGCGTTTCTCAAAATGTTGAATTTCGTACTCAGACACGCACGTCACCGTAGTAAACCTGAATCATGGTACACATAAATAACGACCATTTCCTGTTGAATTACGAGCCTGTTACTTGCTCGTGTACCGTGAAGAATCATTTCAATACCTTTAGGAATTAGCATTACTACTACGTGCAATAAGACAAGTCAACATATGCAATATGTCGTACGTACTACAATTTGGACATAATAAGAACTAGCAGGTTCCGGTGGGTTAGCATTCGCGCAGGAATCCACCCACGTACGCCTTTTTATTTTGTTCCATAATAATGCTAAAAACAGCTTATAGTTCTTGAATCAATCTTCGGATCATTCCTTCTCTTTTTATCAATCAGGAAGCTAAATTTGAATGATTTTTTTAGAGAGGTGGGTCATAGTTATTCGTTATGAAGACGCTAAATTTCGTGTTCATGTTTGGAGACCTGCCAATGCGTGATTTCCTCCAGCTCATTCATACCCGCACTAATTATACAATAAGCTTCCAAATTACTGTTTGACATTTATTCTCATATCCGCGAGCACTTGTGGCTCCTCTGCTATCATTACCTCATCTGAGGAACCATACTGCCGTAAGAACACTCAAACTTTTTGGGAATTATGTACTGGTCCTACTGATGAAATTGGACATACACAAAGACTGTTGGAACTTGTTATAAGCGTAAATCGGCATGATTCACGAGTAATCGAAATTGTAACACATTTGTTACATGTGTTACAATTTCGATTATTCGTGTGTCTGTTCGTTTCGGCGACGTGGGCATTTTAATTGGGATTGGTACGGTAAGGACGCTTTGTGTAATACAATTAGTTTTAATTAATCCAGTTTTAGAAATAATAAGTCTTCTGATGATGGTCGTGAGACCGAAACGTACGTAAAGACGTGAAAATATAATAGCGTATGTGTGCTATCCCGAGAATTTATATGTATACAAGGTGTTCCGCATAAGAACCGACACAGAGCAGGAGCATGTAGGGGACCCCAAAATATGATGATTTAACGCAACCTATAAGTTCTCAGGGGTGCAACTTGGTATAGGGGTACCAAGTTGCACCCCTGAGAACTTATAGGCCCTCAAATTGAAACTTTAAATTTTGAAAAAAATTAATATCTCAATTATACTTCAACTTAGATAAACCAAATTTGGTACACGTTGTATGCGTTTCAAGGGTATTAATCGACAGTGAGTAGAGTTCAGTTGGATCATTTCAAAGGGTTGATAAGGGATGGTGCACCCTTAAAATTTGACAGAATTTTTCAACCCAATCGCTATTTCAGAAAAATATTACTTTATTTTATGGGAAATTTCATTTTAAAACTTTTTTTACTCTTGTAATTTTTCAATAAACTTTGTCGTTTTCGAGAAAAACACGAATAAAAAAAAGCATGTATGGAGCTACGTTATTTAAAATCATCGAAATTTCAAAAGTTGGCTATGAAAATAAACGTCAAACTTGACAATCAGGAATCCAAGTAATGTGTTTTAAATAATAGTTTGTTAAATGTGTTGAAAATGACACGCTGTATGCATTCCAAGAGTATTAATCGACAATAAGTAGAGTTCCGTTGGATCATTTCAAAGGGTTGATAAGAGATGGTGCACCCTTGAAATTCGACAGACTTTCATAACCCAATCGCGATAAAAATAGTTTATTGCAAAAACAAACAACTTTATTACTAGAAATAACATAATACAATTTACTTAAGTTATAAAAATTGTTCAAAATGATCACCGTTTTCTCTTAGGCATAATGTTATTCTTTTTCGAAAATGGAAGTTTACTCTATCCGAAAAAGGTTGATTGTTTCTAATAAGTGTGCATTTATTTATCCATAATGCGGTTTCACAATTCTCCTTGAGACGCAACTGGCGAGCAATACACATATTCTTTTAACGTTCCCCAAAGAAAGAAATCACATTTGTTGAGGTCTGGTGATCGTGGAGGCCAAATCTGGGAGCAATTATTTCCTCTTCCAATCCATTTATTTGGATACTGTTCTCTAACAATATTACTAAAATGAGGCGGTGCTCCATCATGCATAAACCAATGTTCCAGACTTAGTTGTAGTGGTACCTCGTCAAGTAGATCCGGGCGAGTGTTTCACGAGCCCGTCGCTCAACGTTGGAAAATGTTTCCCTATGGGGAATCACACGATTAGGGAATCTTCTGCGATACTCTTTAACACTTTTCCTGAAATTTCCTTCACAGAAACCTAGTACCAATAACATGTCAACTTTCTCACCAAGAATGAAACTTTTCCGGTCATTTTTAACACCCTTAACAAACTATTATTTAAAATAAATTACTTAGCTTTCTGATTGTCAAGTTTGACGTTTAATTTCATAGCCAATTCTTGAAAATTCGATGATTTTAAATAACGTAGCTCCATATATGCTTTTATTTATTGGTGTTTTTCTCGAAAACGACAAAGTTTATTGAACAATTACAGGAGTAAAAAAAGTTCCTTATCAACTTTTTGAAATGATCCAACTGAACTCTACATACTGTCGATTAATACTCTTGAAACGCATACAACGTGTACCAAATTTGGTTTTACTAAGTCGAAGTATAATTGAGATATTAATTTTTTTCAAAATTCAAAGTCCCACTTTGAGGGCCTATAACTTCTCTGGGGTGCAACTTGGTATAGAGGTAAGTTGCGTTATATCATCATATTTTGGGGTTCCCTACATGCTCCTGCTCTGTGTCGGTTCTTATGCGGGACAGCCTGTACAATGTAAAATCAAATACTACTATATTGATATCACTTTTGTTTGTATTATCCGTTACTCGAGTTTCAGCATCATATATTTGAATACCATCTAAAAATGACGTAATAAAGCTGAAACTCGACTAACGGGAGTAACAAATAGCGTTATTATGCCATCTTCAGACGGTATTGAAATATATTGTCTGAAAATGGCGTGATAACTCTGAAACTCGAATAAGTTACAAACGGAAGTGATATTAACATAGTACCTAGTGTTTAATGTTATATATAATATGGATCAAATTTCATATTACCTTGTGAAGGGTGAAACGATAGACTTTTTGAATTGAGTCATTTCATAATTTCGCTTCACTACACAGAAATAACAGTCTATCTTTCATAGAAAGAATTGATCAATACCATTTTGTCGCATCCTGTTTACCAACCTGATAGATATATCACTGCTAGAGATTGTATTGCGGAAATAATTAACCATCATTCCAAAGCAGTGCACCTATCAATATTTCGTTCATTGTTACGTCCACCTGCAATGATTCCTCGAATGAAATTATTTCTGTGACTGCTTGTTTCCTGTATAGGAAATAGAACTGACGTTCCAATAAACTTTGGCTTACAGACTTATATTCATCGTATTATGACATTATCTTCTCAGCTTTCTCATCTAGAGACCCTATACCTTTCAATGCAGCTAGAAGAGCGAGACAGAGACAGGTTGACGCAATCAATGGCATTGATTTTGAAATGTGGATCTGATGATCTAGTAGAGTTTAATGCAACCAAATTTCATGTCAGGTACAACTATTCCTATGAAGTCTTCCATATTCATGCTTGGGATCATCACCAAAAGCACCCTCTCATGGAATAATCATGTGAGGTCCATTGCGAAAGCTGCTTCTCAAAAATTTGGTTTTCTATTCCGTGCCAAGAGCTACTTTACATCCCAGCAGCTCATCAAAATCTGCAAAGCACACATTTGACCTGTCCTGGAGTAATGTTCACATGTTTGACGTTTGGGTCCCAAACACGCTGAAACCCTTGGATTCTATCCAGAAGAGAGCTATGTCAGACTTACGAATCATTGACCTCTCTAGAACATCGTAGAAAGGTGGGCGATGTCTCCATTTTCTACAGATATTTCTATAGTCGGTGTTCATCAGAAATCTCATCTGTTCTTCCATCGCGAGTGATTTCAGATAGGCAGACTAGACGAGATCAAGCTAGTCTCTGATTTGCAATTCATTTCTATTGTGGAATTTTATTTCAAAACTGTTTCTTTTCATCTCTCATTACTGGTATTGTTTTTTAGAGGATTTATAAGACTTATGAATTTTGTCTATAGTTATAGAATTGACCAAATTAATGAGATAACCATTCTTTATTAAATTGTATCTATTGAAAAAACAAAAAAAAAACTGTAATAAAGAATGGTTATGTATATAAATTTTGCTTGAATATTTCCACTATTCTGATGATTTTCCAAATTTGTTGCAATTCTCATTGGAGAAAAATCCCTGTGAGCAAACTCAATACGTGTTAACAAGAGCACCATCCCTAAAATACGCATTCCATTTGCTTCAATTAGAAGAAGTGTTGATGCTGATCGAATTCCTCCAAAGTCATTATGCATGAGTGCGCTCAGTCATTTTGGTAAGTAGGAGTTTCATCTGGAATTTGTACCATCGGATTCACTCAAATTTATACGGTGTGCTCGTATAAATTGTCATATGATCAAACCAATCTCATTGACCCATGTTATTCTTTTATAGTCTTCATCATTGATAAATTCATCAATGTTTAATATATTGTCAATTACTCACAGATAATATGTAGGACATGCCTATAATGGAACGTCTGAACGTGACCAACACAAGTCTAACATCCCTCACATGGCTTAAGGTAATGTGGACTCATACCTGCAACAAAACAAAGAATGGGATTGCATTGGTAACGTTTTTGAATATATAATAATGACAGTAGGTACGGTTGATATTGCCAATATGATAGCTTTGGTGATGCCGAAATAACATATCTGCAATTGGTTCTAGAAACATTCTAATATCTTCTGGTTTCTTTTGCCCTTTAGGTCAAAATATCTTTTCGGGTCAAACTCGAGGTCATCAAGAAGGAATAAATTATATAAGATAGGTAGTTATCAAGCTCGAGACCTTTTTTTTTTCTGTTGAGAGGAAATGCTTGATGCACACCGTCAGCTTTTATCTATCACTTCAGGTAGTGCAGGACTTACTCAATAATGTTAGAGCATACCTACTACCTGCTCATATCTTCATCCATATCCCGGGACCGTTTATCACATTGCTTCAAGATATGGACTGCGTCTTTCTCTTTGTTTGTCGATTATATATCGAGCTGAGTTTCTTTTGGTGTTTATTAGTCATATTTACGTCGATTAAACGTAAATATCTACATTCGTAGTATACGTTGATGTTCACGTTATGTTTATACTGTAATATAGTTGATACCCAATTTTACAGTATTTTGTCTCAGTGATTTAACCTATGTGGATAAATTCCTATATGTTTCGTTATTTTACCGATGTTACGGTTTCTGGGTTTCAGTACTCGAACACGTTATGGATCTCTCCTGTGTGTATCTGTACCGAAATATTGTTTTTCCACAATATTAAGGTACCTTCTATAGTCTCAGTACTATATCGGTTCGTTGATATTTCCTGTCTGTTTCGTTTTAACCATGTTGGTCTGGTTTCTGGGTTTCCAGTACTCCATCACGCTATGGATGTTTCCTGTTGTGTCTCGTTTTTGTACCAAAATATTTTGTTCTCAACATTAAGGTACCTGTGTTTCAGTACTGAATCAGTTTGTCGATTTTTCCTGTGTGTTTCACAGTTATCTGTGATGGGATAACTTACTCATCCGGAACATATGGTTCTCCGTATCAGCCGCAATCTATCCGTCACCCTCTTGTCAGGAACATGTGACTGGGAGTCCCACATTCTATTCGGGGTCTGGGTGCCTGTTGGTCCGCGGGAGCATGTCTACTCCTACCATTGACCCTGCTGGCAACAGGGCCATGAGCATTCCCCTATCCGCCACCTGGGGACGCGTCTGGTTGCGGTTTTCAGGCTCCGCGCAAAAGAAGAGGCTCCTGCTTTCCAGGAAGCTCGAGACCTTCCGAACCTTTTCCTACCATACTTCATTGTTCATCGAACAACGAAATTGTGGAACTCTTTGCTTAGTGAGGTCTTTTCCTATGCCCATAACCACCAAACTTTCAAGAAAAATCCGAATGTCTATCTCCTGTCCCGCTAGCTAACACGATGTTCTTCGAAAATTGGAGGTTTCCCTTTCGTGTAGTCAAAGTATAAAAAAAATTTGAAATAAGTTGGATCTCCTCAGACTCTGCTCACAGCTTCACTTTATCTCGATTCCAGAAATAGAATTCGTTGAATGTTGTTTTGACAGCATTTATAATATGAATTTGAATTCAGCATGCTTACCTGTACTTCTACAAATCATATCAACGTATTGAACTATACTGATCACTCTATCCTTCTAAATGAACTTAGAGGACCAGTATTACCTTCCAATAGTGTTGAATCAGTTCAGTCTTACTTAATAGACCCGATTTACTATGGGTAAAATCTGAGTGTGACTGGCTGCCCAGCTGAGTCGTGCCAGACGTGTCTGTTTTGGCGTATGAATTTACACCAACAGAATATACCTTTGCATTTTCCACGAAGTGGCTGCATCTAGCCTCAAATTTAGGTGGAACATCGAATCTATCTGCAATAGTCATACTATCTCTATTTCTGGGATGAATCTCTTCATTGTTCAACGATGCAAGGAATAAGTCATCATCATCGGCGTCGTGCTGTATATACTTTTGATCGGGCATCACGATTCGAAACATGCATACTGCATCTTCTTGCAGTTTCAGCAAAACATTCCCCATTTTTGTGATGAGTTTTCACAATATATATATATATATGTATGTTTTCTTGGTATATTGGTTCGTATATATACTGAAAATGAGATAAAAATTCTGTTTGACGTTTCGACAATGTTTATTGTCTTTATCAAAATGTGAATTAGTGTTTCCATGTAACTTAGAACAGAATAGATGATTTCGATTAATGAAATACGTCTGCAGCCGACTTGTGTTTTAAGATCCAATTAAAACTGCAGAAAACATTGGATCGGTTGTGTGTGAAAGAGTAATGTATGGCTAATTACAATTTGAAATGGATTGAATTTGATTAAATATTTTAAGATTGTACAATTATAAATATCTATGATTATTGTATGAATTAGTTATTCTATGATAAACACTTCCGATCTATCCATAATCAACTATTCAAGTTTAAGATAATTCTATGGAATTTAACCTCAAAATTGTTACTCATAATGTCATAATTAAATAATACTTTATCTTTTTTAGGTTGAATTTCGAATAGACAAGTGGAAAGTGGCACTTCAAACTAATAAAATTTTGTTAAGTTTAAATTAGATTATTATAAAGTTTCGAAAGATTGGAGTCTATTTTGTCATTTACACAATTGTTCTTTTTAATTTGAATAGATTCCAATATCAAACGTTTGTTTTCGTTTGTTTCAATATTTAAAATTTTTGTATTGTTGTAGTCGAATGTATGGTTAGTGTCTTTTACATTTTTGGTATATTTGTGACCATTTCAAATTATAATTAGCCATACATTACTCTTTCACACACAACCGATCCAATGTTTTCTGCAGTTTTAATTGGATCTTAAAACACAAGTCGGCTGCAGACGCATTTCATTAATCGAAATCATCTATTCTTTTCTAAATTACATGGAAACACTAATTCACATGTTGATAAAGACAATAAACATTGTCGAAACGTCAAACAGAATTTTTATTCCAGTTTCAGTATATATACGAACCAATATACCAAGAAAACATACAAATATTACAAATGGTTCAAGAATATCAATAGAAGAATATATGTATATATATATATATATATATATATATATATATATGTGTGTTTCTTCTTAGGTTCTCGCGGACGTAATGTGTAGAACTGGATTCTCGGGTATTGATCCGCGTTGTGTGGTTTCGGTCCTCAAAAGGACCAATTTCACGACGTTTCGGCAAAGTCGCATTTGCCATCTTCAGGTGATTCGACCGTAGAGTCTGGAAGTCAGTTCGCCTAGATTTTCCAGACTCTACGGTCGAATCACCTGAAGATGGCAAATGCAACTTTGCCGAAATCCTATGTTAAATTATCTAAGTTATCTTCATAATTCAGAAAATTTAATTCTATATCTCTTAAGTTATATATATATATATATATATACATATATGCAGTTTTATCTGGACATAATAATGTTATTCTGAAACATTCTTCAAAATTGTTGGAATGATCTATTATTTCTAATTCACCCCGAAGAAACATCATCCTCATAGTTATAAGTCATAAATATATTGCTTAATTAGATGGGCAAGTAAAACTTTTAGAAGGTAGGACCTGGTCATGATGGTTACGCACACATCGACATGAAATTATTTATGATACGCCATGCTACAAATACCGATATTGGCCGGCCACGTTTAAAAGCTATAATAGATAAATTATTCACAATTTCATGACACGCATTTCCACCGTTATCCCATTCTACTTATTATTTTTAACTTTTTTTCCTAGTTCTAGCATTATTTTAGAAGATTATTCATGCTTGCCGCAAACACTCCAAGTAGAATCAATAAATTGAATCGAGATCATCGGCAGGTTATCGCTAGATGAGGTACTGATCATAGTTGCGATATAAATCTATGGATCACACCAGTCATATCCCGATCTTTGTTTAGATTCATTGCATTTATTAAATCTGAATATAACTGTGGTAGAATCAGAATTAAGGAAACTATGAATATTTCTGGAATTGTGGTATTCTTGTAAATGTTATAGACGATAAATGATAATGATGAATTTAATTCAACAGCTTAAACAAATTCAAGATTACTACTTCTATTAAGTACAATATCTAAAAGCTTATTTTTATTATGTGTGAAGATTCTATTGACCAATCATGAATATATAATTATATTATAAATTCAGTTCTCTTAGCACCTAGTTAAATAATATGCTATTCGTAGATTTTATATCGCAGGAATAGTCAGGGCCGGATTTAAAGGTTGTTATTATAAGATGTGAAAATTTTATTTTGGTGCCATATGGATACCGTCTTTTAATTTCTTGCATTTATTAGGTTGCGGAAAATGTATTATTTATTTCATTAATTCTTTATTGAATTTATTTATCTCATATCTTAATGGATTTTATCGACGATTTCTGGTATTGTAACCTCAATTGGACGACCAGAACGTTCCGCGTCATTTTCGGTTATACTACCACAACGAAAATCTGTAAACCATTTGTAAATCGTTCCAATCGATGGTTAAGAATCTAATGTTTAACAAGCGATGCTTTGGTTTGCGTAATGTTTCTTCCACGCAAGAAATAATGTTTCATCAACTCAAACTGGGTATACCACATTTCTCATTTGAATCATCACATTCATTAGTCCTTTTCAAATGATCTTCCTAAAGATAGATAGATAATAATTACTATGGATTTCCTTTATCTGCCTTCAATTAAGTTACAATCAACCATTTAATAAACGTAGATTTGTAACAAAGTAAATGGGTTTTATTTGCTGAATAAATGTAATTGCAGGTGAATAATATTTTTCCACTGATTCATTCATTTAAGGTTTATCATTAAATCAATAATCAAAGTGGAAATTTTGTTATACTATAGTTTATACGTCAATGTATTGCAATTTCTTGAAAATAACATCACTGGAATCTACTGCATAATGGAACAAAACTAATGAGATTAATTTGCTATTTTGAAACCATGTTGTTTCCCAAGTTATTGCATTTTCTTTTGTTCTAGGGATTCACTGAGCTCCTCACCGTATCAGCAAAGGTAAGATGGAAACATAGTGGAGAAAAGTTTCATATATTGCAGTTGCATTGAGTGAAAGATCTTTTGAGAACTGATAGGGTCAAATATTAAGTCCATAATACCAATAAATTTATGGATATCCTAAGAACTTGCAAAAATTTATTTTCCATAATTATGCAAGTTATCGTATCAAACAAACATAGGGAGAAAATGGAGTCCGGGATAGTTGAACTACTTTTTATTATTCTAAATATATTTTCTTTTGAAATCAATATAGAGAAATGAATTCATGTCTTAAGAGAGCATAATTAATAAGCAAAAGGGCTGCGTTGATTCAAGTTGGAAAGTGGTTCAAAACTCTTCGGGGGGGAGGGGGATTTGAATTAGGCGGTTCACTGATTTAAGACTATGACTGTACCAAGGAAAGTCATGAATATATACAGCGTGATCAGCCATATCTCACAATCTACTGGAGATAGAAATATGGGAAAAAAATTTGTTATTAAAGTAACCATGAGAAAATCCTGGAAACTATTGTTATGTTCCGCATTTTGCCGCAAGGGGACGCAATTGAATATTAAATATTAAAAGCCCAAATTTCTCCGAAAATTCTCAAATTAAGGTATATCTTTGTTAACTTAGAAAAGTTAGACAATTCTGCATCATTTGGATTCGAAGCTCAGTGGCGTACCGACCTTTATCAAAGTGTAATCATTTAAATAGATGTAGTTTCTGAACGACTCACTTCATTTTGGTAAACTTGAACTTGTAGGTGGTTCCTAATAAAATTGTCATAGGGCATAATTTTTTTATTTTATCCCAAAAACTCAAATCATACGGTATGGCTTTGACATGATGATCGGAAAATGGATCAAATTTGCAAAAAAAAACTGGAAACCGCAGATCGATATCTTTTTTTTCAAAGTTATAGTAAAATATTTACGTTCGTGACACATGAACCTATGACCTTTAATTTAATTTTATCAGAAGAAATTGTTTTCGTTATTTCATTTTCCATAGGATATAGACAAGTATCTACTATATTAACTCACTAGTGGATTCTTCAATGGGTTAATAACGCATTTGTGAAATTTGAATCTGTTCAATTAGTCATACTCCAATATTGCACAGGGAGCCATGAATTAAGCCAAAAGAACTTGTCAAGTAATCTATTGTGTTTGTTCTGTTGACAAATAAGTTTCAAAAGGTGCCTCATCGGTCCACAGAATTTGTGATAACATTTGTTAATTTTGAGTCGCCATATTTTTGAGCCAATTACAAAAATTTAATCGATTGTCGAAATCTTCAGCAGTTAGGTGGCTTGATGAAGTCCAATATGGTAGGGATGCACTCTAAACTTGTTTAATATTCAGGTTGGGGGATCATTAGGTAAATAAGCAAAGACATTTATAATATTTTTCCTCAGCTCTCACCCTTCGATTTCTTTGCAAAGTTGGAAGTGGTTGCACGAAACCGTGCTGTTGGAGACGTCGAGCTAGACGCAGAAAAACTATTTTGGAATACTGCCTCCTATTAGGATACTATAGCGCATATTGCCGGGATGCTAATGTTACATTTTCAAATAACTGGAGAAATGCTGCCAACATATCTTAAGCTTCTTCATTTGTGAAAGGCATTTTCAGAGAGTTAGGTATAATAAATTATGATAAGTTATATTAGATATTGTTTATCGAAATTTATCTGTCAATAGAACAAACACAAGAGCTTACATGACGAATTCTTTTGATTTAATTCATGGTCTCCTGTGCAATAATAACTCCAATTTCACAAGTGCCTTACTAAATCAATGAAGAAGTGAAATTGTGGATATTTGTCTTTATCATATGAAAAAGGCAATAGCGAAAACAATTTCCCCATAACGCTTCTGATAAAATTAAATTAGACGTAATATGTGTCACGAACGTACATTTTTTGCGATAACTTTGAACCTAAAAAAGATATCGATGTGTCATCTTCAGGTATTTTGCAAATTCAATCTAATTTTCGATTATCATGTCATAGTTATACCTTATGATTTAAGTTTTAGGGATAAAATCAAAAAAACTGTTATTATCACAAACTACGCCCTCTAGCAATTTTATTAGGAACTATCGTGTACCAATAGATACTACAATTGAAAGTACATACCCTCTCACCCATACAAGTTCAAGTTTACCAAGATCAAATAAATCGTTTAGAAACGACATCGATTTAATTGATTACACTTTCAATAGCTTCCCTCACTCTAGTCAATGAACTTCAGAATCCAAGTGACGCAAAGTTATCTAATCTTCCTAATGATGTTAACAATGTGAGAATTTCCGGAGAAATTTATTATTTTAATATTTAATTTTCAATTGCTCCCCCTTGCGGCAAAATGGAGAACATAAAAACAATTTCCAGAATTTTCTCATGGCCACTTTAAGTACGAATTTTATGCCACATTTTTCTATTCACAGTGGTTTTTGGGATCTGGCCTAGCGCCGCCCTTAACTGATCACGCTGTATATAATGAAAATAGAAATTTCATACGTTGTACTCAAAAAGCCACAAAAATTTTTGTTTTAGCAAGTACTGGGTTTGTTTTCATGCCTGAGAGTATTTTATGAAGTGTTTCATGAACTTCATAACATTTTTCGACGTCATCCATTCACCCAGATACACCATCTGATCCTACTGGGCCATTTTCGACAAAAGTACTGGATTGAATTAAAAACACGAAAAATGACGCGAAAGCATTCACTTTGACGTTCACAGCAGAACAGACCGTAACAACAGTTTCCCTTTCAGCTGAACTTACTCAAGCAACTTGAAGACAAAATGTTTATTAGCAAGCACTTTGGAATTAATGTTACACTGTAAAACCTATGAAAGGTCGCAAATTTCTGTAAGATGGAACATTAATCGACTTCAAGAATTATTTCGAATCGTTAGTCGAGCTTATGATCCCCCTGATATTTGATCTTCAGTCTTGAGCCCTGCAATGTAACGTAGAAGCCAACATTCTAAGGTCGGGATTTCTTTAAGTGTCCAGTTAGTCGGATCGTTATTCGACTTCCGCTCGTTAGTCGGATATTTGACTTTTAGGTCATGATTCGTAAGAAACACACACTCCTTGTAGTACTTTCATTGAAATTCGAAAGGTATTCTTTTGTCTCAAAATAACTCCAAGGCATGCGTAATCAATGATTCTTCACAATTGAAAACATTCAAGTCAATAATAATTCCCAAAGAATTAGTTGCACATTACTGAAATAAAATCCTTTTTTACTCAGCTTAGGAGGACTTTATTCGAATATTGGAATGGGTTTTCTATACATCCATCTCAATTTTCAATAGAAACATAATTGCTAATGGAGTTGAAAAGTTTGGGAACGTCGCAAATTCATGAATGTTACTAATAATAAAATCATAACATAGTTTTCCACAATTTAGATGATTACGTATCTGATGACAATAGTGTATATATAGCATAATGCAAATGAAAAAGGGTGTTATGATTTTACTATTGATAAAAAATTTCACAGGTACGAACTAAGTATATGAACATAGATCCTGTTAGTTCAAGGATGATAATTCCGGATCTTAAGCAAGATATTCGTAACCCGAGAAAAATATTTGTGGTTTATTAATCATACACACTATACCGTAAGTGTCAGATGTAATTATTTTGTCATTCAAATGGAATTCTGAATTCAATTTATTCATCCTCAAATACGGAAAAATATATTCTTCATCATGCATTTGAGGCTCATATCCCAGCCGAAAGATTGATAATGATTCTTGACCCAGGCATACATTATATATTTGGTTCCATACCATAAAACGAATGGAAACTAGTATAACTCAGTCACAATAGATCTTGAAGGATAACTTTATAGACAATACATTTGATTACAAAATGATGGGAACAAAGGTGAACAAATAGTTCCAATGACATAGCCAAAAGGTTCTGAAAGTGTTTGGTTCCTAGTGGTTTTAACTCAAGAACGGAACGGTATTGTCAAAAAGCTCTTACCTGGCAACAAAACGGATAGACTTTGAACTGGATAACCGGGTACATGGAAATTGAGGGAAATGAGGTAGCAGACACCCTAGCCAGGTAGGGTGTAGCTTCAAAATTTACATAATAATAGTAGAATACTCCAGTACTGGAAAACTTCTCTAAGATCAGCTTCAGAGTAAGAGTTATAAATTGTTATAAATTCGTCGGAAACAAGAGCTAAAATACTGCCGCAGGAAACCAGACTAAATCAAAGTACATTAATCGGTTTATTCACAGGATACTGCCATCTGAATCACCATCTACAAAGACTCGGGTTAGTGGAAGACGCTCAATGTAGACCTCTTTCATTATTCTCGATACATAGTCAACATTCAGTGTTCTCTCCAGAAAATCTGAACAAAACAATAGACCACATGGTCGGGACGGAGTGATTGATGTTAGCCCACTCAAGAAGTCTATCCAAACATAGTTCTCATGACTTAGCAGGGAATAGTGCATAAGGGTCTTTGGCGAAGTGCACAGAACTTTCTATCAAGTCATCATCTCAACCAACACCAATACCGATAGTTCTCATGACAAGAATCAAGTCCAAACATTTTTGAACTGCTACCAACTACATCTATATCCTCTTGTGATATAATTTTACTTGAAATTTTAATTAATATCCGTTGAGGTATTGATGGTTCCTATGTTAGTAGAATCTAAGTGGCCACTGGGGACTCTAAAATATAGTGAGGCCAAATGTATAACCTATATTATTAATAGCTAATTTTTTCCCATATTTTTTCTCTATATCCGCGACTCTAGAATGACCCAGTGCAGCACCGGATATTAAGCGTGCATATTACTTGGTATCATCCTGGTTTTACCTGATCTTGTGAAACTGATTAGAATAGGTTGAGATGAGAGTTTCATTGAGCTTCAAACCTTCACACCTATTGCCTCTCGCAACCCTATCCTCCAAAATAGGAAATGTTGATTCTCAAACAACCAGCTCCCCGGGCAATACCTATACGGATTTTGAATTACAAAGAATAGGAATATTATAAATATATGCGAAACAAAGTTCACAAAAGGGTATCAACAAACCCGTTGAAAGTGGACATGTTTCGACCTACTGCATATCGTCAGAACTCTGGTGACCCTTACTCTCACCCTGCGTAGTCAATCATATCCTATATGACTATACTTCGTTGTATTAGATGAATGTTTGTAATAGTTTTCTTCATTCATTTATAGTTCCTATATCAGGGTAGATTAGAAAAATCCAAATGAATTAGCTCAATTATTGATTTGAATAGTATTTTAAAAGATAATTCAATGACTTACCTCCAGACTAAAGCAATAATTATTAGTATTCTAGTTCAACATAGAAAGAAATATTTTGCATCCCTAAAAAATTACCAGCTCATTTTTGACTCAATCGAGATTATTAGGCATTAGAATATATTAGCCATGAAATACTGAATAAACCGAAAACGTAATATCAATATTTAATACCGTCTCAGAATAAGAAACTCTGACATTGAGTCATAATTACCTGCTTTATTTGTTTGTGAAGTGAATTGGAAATAAGTCGAACGATCATCGTTGTGTAATAATCTGTAATTCGTTATTATACCAGTTTAGATACATTGTGTTATGTTGTGAAAACCGGTACTACTCGGCTTACTAATTAATACAGCGAAACATATCTCCATTTCTTCCAAATTCTCGGATGGTGAATGGGTTTCTTTTACATAATGTCGGTATGCGTAAATATTCAAGGAAAGATGTTCCAGACAGGTTCAGTCAAGTCAACGGCAAATTCTTCATTTCGATCTCATTCATTTCCTTTTGTCGAAATCTTCGCCTTTGGCGCTTAAATTCTTGACCGTCTAGTGTCGATCTACTAGGAATTTCACCATTCCCAGAATATATCGGTGCTATTTGTTGTGGTACGATTGAAATACAAAAAAATTGAACTTTGATACCTCTGGCAGTTACCTATGTAACTGTCTCGGTGATTCATGTTTTTGAAACAGATACATCTGATAGTCAGGCCCTGCTTTCTCCTCATTGTATTACCTTTGATTGTAGACGACCGATTCATAAATTCGATTACTACATTTCGAGAGGAATTCTTGGACCTTGACCAAACTATTGGAATTAGCAGGTATAAAACCCATTATTCACAACATGAGGAATAATGTATCGATAATGTAATCTTGCATTCACGATGTTTAAACTGTGCGCCACAATTGCCGACCTATTGAAATATGACCTGTTCGTTTTACACCTTGCATTACATTTCGAATGAAGTAAATAAAGATAAATTAGTTTGGACTCAATTTGAAGATATACCTAGATTTGCAAATGGAATTAGGTTAAAAATATCAAACAATGCAATTAGTCAGTTGTTTGGAGCTAAATTTGATGTTATACGAAATATATGAAATTATGAAGTTACCAAATTGAAAGAAACTGACTTGAGATAGGTGCGTGTTTTTACAATAAAAAAAACCGGAGTAATAGGAATTATTCGCAAACTATTTACACGAACAACAAATCTAGATTTCAAAAATAACGTATTAATAATTTTCATCGGGAGTTATTGACTCCATTCTGAGGTTGTTACTGTGTGGTGAAATATAGCCTGTTCACCATAGAAAAGAATCACGTCTTTACAGTATGTGATACTATGTTGTCTGGTTGAACAGGTTTTCTATATTTTTGGATAGAAAAAATCAGTGGTGCCTTTACTTTATAGTAATTCATCTTTATGATTTAATGAAAGAACAATTACTTTTTTTTTACCATTTATAATATAATTAAAAGAAGTATAAATACAAAATAATTGTTCTTTCATTTAAACATAAGACCTGAAGGTTTCGAAAAATAATAATAAAGTCGAATGTTATCATGAAAGCTCAGATTTATAGGCATCAAAAATTGAAGAAAAAGGCACGTATATAGGCAAAGATGTTTCTTGAAAAAAGCATAAATCTTAATATATAGGCAATATAGGCAAAATGCCTTTAACACCATAATCAATTATTTATTAATAATAAGTTAGCATTTATTATACAAAGTGAATTAACTTAACATCAACTTAATACAATTTATATTTGGTCAACATAATATTAATAACATAATAGCTAAATAATTGTTAATTAATAATAAAACAATGTAACCACTTGAAATGTTATCATTAATAGCTACAACTAGTAGTCCAGGCTATAAACCGGAAAAAAAAAACATGTAAGTTCGAATCAAAATATTTTTTTCGCATCAGTTTCAGGACGTTCTCAGGATCATTCATACACCTTAAAACCTCTTGTGAACCCCAACCCCACCCTTTGGGGGCGAAAATGGCCCGAAATCTCTAAGTCTTGAATTGTATTTTCTACAAAAAAAGGTATTTTGGCATTACGAGTGCACCTAGTGGTTTTTTTGGGTCGCTGAATACGAATCCGTAGCCAGATTTACTTGCAACCCATCGTAGGGGTGATCAAATCGACAAAATAGCCAATTTCGCACCCCTATAATATATTATTTTGCAATTCACGTGTTTTAGGCATTTCGAATGCACCAAGAAGGTTTTTTAGGTCGCTGAATACTAATCCGAGGCCAGATTTACTCAAAATTCATCTTTGGGGTGGTGAAATCGACAAAATTGGCCAATTTTGCACCCTTAATGTGATAGTTTGCATTTACGTGTTTTTGTCATTTCGAGTGCACGAAGGGTTTTTTTTGGCCGAACACGAATCCGATGCCAGATTTACCTGCAATCCATCGTTGGGGTGCTAAAATCGACAAAATTGGTAATTTTTCACCCCTAATATGTTTATTTCGCAATTTACGTGTTTTTGGCATTTCGAATGCACCAAGGAGGTTTTTTGGATCGCTGAACACAAATCCGGTGACAGATTTTCAACATTATTTCTCAGCGTTGTTTATGGAGGGATTATTAAGTATTTCAACAAAAAAAAAGATTATATCTTTTTCATTTCATTCATTTTCTAATGATTTATAAAGGTTTTATACAGTTATAGAGGCTCTTTATATATCCATTGTCAATGTTAACAATAAAGTCTCTACCTTATCAAAGCGGCCTATTCTTTTTTAAACAAGATTATGAATTGATTCGTTATTATGATATTTATGGTCCCTCTTACAACAATGATTACAATAATATGGGCGTCTACGTACACCAAAATATTGGTGAAATAGAATAAAATAGTTTTCAAAATATATATTTTTTCCTTTTTACGTTTCTTTACGCACAGGTATACTAAATCTCTCAGTCAGGTACAGTATATAGTATACCTATAGGTATTAATATACATGAAAATGATGATTCTGATGACGAATATTAAGTATTGCAAATAATTGTATAAAAAAAATATGATATTTAAATATTTGTATCCTTTTCCAAACAATCACTAATATTCCTATCCTATTAATATTAAAAAAGTAGAAAATTTAAAAATAATAAAAATTCAGAAGCGTGTCAAATTAGCGATTTTTGTAAATTTCCCACCGCTACGATGATATTCGAGTGAATAAGGCTTCGGAATCGTATTCAGCGACCCAAAAAAACCCCTAGGTGCACTCGAAACGCCAAAATACCTTTTTTTGTAGAAAATACAATTCTAGACTTGGAGATTTCGGGCCATTTTCAGCCCCAATGAGTGGGGTTGGGGTTCCCAAGAGGTTCTAAAGTGTATGAATGATCCTGAGAACCTCCTGAAGCTGATGCAAAAAAAAATGTTTGATTCGACCTAACATGTTTTTTTTTAATTATAGCTAAAATTCCGGTTCACAGCCTGGACTATAGGTGCTTTTCTATATTTTCTGTGACTTAAAATCAATTTATACATTGAAAAGGAACGCGATACATCGACGGATGTATTTGAAACATATTTAAGAGCGGATAATAAATCTGGCTCAACAGATAAAAACGAGAAACCTTCATTCTTGTCAAAAACATATTTAATTTTTTTAGAAATTAATTGATCATTACTTCCAGATGCTGATTTAATTTTGGACTTCAAAGTGTCTATTAATTTAACTGACTCACATAAATTCACCTCTTGTTTTTCTAATAAGGTAATCGTGATAACTATTAATTTATAATTGCCATTGATATATGCGAGTTTTTTTTCAATTTCGGATTTTTTTATATTTTTTTTTTGCTTCTCGAATCGCTTCGCAAATATCATCATCAAATTCTGACATTACGAATCTTATTTCATTGTAGAGTTCAAAGGAAAAGAAAATTGCTTCGAGTCACGTTCCCCACCTTGTAATTACTGTTTTAGGTGGCAAAGGGTCACCGTGAAGTCTTTCTTTGAATATCTGCACCCTCATCGGAGCCTTCAAGAAAACTTGTTTCATAAGATTTATAAAATCAATCACCAATGGAAACAGATTTCTTCTGCAATTCGATTTACCCCGTGGGCGACACAAGTACAATGAATTAAGCTGGGATAAATTTTTTTTTAATCAACAGCAGCTTTCAACGTATATGCCGCAGCGTTTGAACTATTTTATTGACTGGTACAGCATTGGATAAGAAGAGGTTTGTTAAACTATCTTGTATAAATCTGCTTATAGCTGAACTGTTGTTACTTCGAGTATTCACTTGATCGATTATTAAATTGAAACTGAGATATTATTAATTATTGGAAAACGTTCAAAAAAATATCTCTGAGAAGATTTATTTCTGTTACATCTTGCATAATTTTTAAAAGAGGTTTATTATTCGATATAGAAAACAAATCTATTCCTATGACTTAAAGTTTCAAATGCAGGTGAAAAAAAATCTTCAGAGGAGGAAGCGTGTAGCTCTAAATTGATATCAGTATTACATTTGTTGTTGTAAGTTCTGGTGTTTGTCAAAAAATGTTCATAGAAATACAGATACTGATATCCTCAATTGAATTCGGTAACGAAGGAATGACTGAGGTTAAACTAGTCACGTAAATGATGATATATTTAATTCGTCATTGGGAATATTCGAAGTTTTTAATATTTAGTACTTGTATTCTGTTGGTTACCGAAACCAAACAATCATCGGTAACAACGAGGAATAAAAGAACTAATAGTGAAGGCGGTTTCTTTGATTTTCAATTTGAATGTCAGAAGCATGAGACTATGCTCCAACTAATTGACGGGCCAAGTATGTGTAATGTTTAAAGAATTTTCCATACGGCACATTCCTAATAATTTATGATATTTCCTGACCACATTTATGTTACCTGTTAAACAAACACTGTCCAAATGGATTTGGCATAATCTTCTCAGTTAATCTGGCTGTGTTATATTCCTTCATTTGCATAAACCGCAATCCTTTTTATTGTGTATCATTTGAATGGTAAAGTGCGCTCTAAAATATTTCATATTCATATCAAGTTCAATAAAATGTACAAGTTGCACTCTGTTTGAAGAAATTTGGAGAACTTTGAACAATTATTAGTCATTTGACCATGTTCTAAAATGAGACTATCGAGAAGACTCACCCAATGAAATGGAAATGACGAAATGTCATCAAGTTTGAATTCGATTGACTTAGTTTGGCAATAAATAAAGCAAATGAGAATAATCATCTCATATCTAAACATTAAATATTCATTATTTATTGATTATCTGAATAAAAAAAGAGAAACTTGCATGAATCTTAATATAACTATGTATCGGAGAACTCTTTCCTTTAATATTTATAAATTTTACAATAAAATATATCATTACTATTGTATGCTCAACACATCTATTTCCAAATAAAGCTTTTTCTTTCCTTAAGCTAATCTTTCGTTGTTTATTAAGCTATTGCATATAGCTTTTATCGCGGGCTTTGAGCGCGGCGACCGAATCAAGAAAAAAAAAACGAAAGATAAATACCGTAACGAAAATCTAAAAAAACAAAAAACAAATACTGTAACGAAATATCCTGACACCCACCACTCCGCCTACCATGTAGCTCGGCCGAGCCTAAAATTGTCGAAATGTTAACTTTGAACCTTTTAAAAAGTCGTGATAGCCCCAAACTGGGTCGAAAACTGTTTTGAATTGGTTAATTTTTGATAAATCGAATGACTTTCACGTGAGAAGCGCGTAGGTCGCGATTTAGAAAAGTGCAAATTTACGGTACATAGAACGTCTTAACGAGACGCATGCAGTTTTCGCTCCATGTCGTTAGATTATGAACGGGGCCAACTAAATAGCATAGTCTCGGGCCCCAAAATGTCGATTAAATAGGAAAATTTAATTAAAACAGTTTGAGGTATTCTCAGCTGTCACCTACTAGTATCTGACGTGCGACGTACGAAAGGGAATTTTCTAGCTACTTAAATATACCGAAAGCGGGTAAAAGCTAGCCCAAAATACTTTATTACAACTGGCGCCGGCCGCACGGGGTTCGAAACGGCCCCAAATTAACAAAATAGAGGTAAAATGTATAAACTGTAACTTACGCGATGCGAGCTCCTCGAGGATATGTCAAAATGATTACGTTTAGCTAATTACATAAGTCGTCTGGCGTTCATGCAATTGTGTTTTTATACAATTCGAACCTTCTTATATCGATAGGCCACGTGAAAATCCCGGAGCCGGAAGCGCTATCGAGATCTGAACGTTAAAACTTTCGTATAAAACTGTGTTTACAAGTCAACTGACACTTGTCACCATACATAACTCTGCTACCGGTAGTAGAGTTATCTATGCACTTGTCACAGAATACTCATAATTCGTGAAGATTTTGAAGGGGTAGTGGATGTTTTCCTGCCCAACTTTTTCCAGTGGCGTAGTGCTATGCAATAGCTTTACCGCGGCAGTCCCCGAGTGCCACACGTTTCTTTTTTTATTATATTTTTTCATTTGTGATAATATGTTTCTCAGAGTTCATCTAATCATGATAATCGTAGCAAATGTTTGAGAATTTTATTTAAGATTAGGTACAAATAATTTTTATTATTTTATATAATTAGTGAAGAGCATAATTTGATTTGTAACACAATTTATTGTATAACGATGCTTCAAAGCTGCAATAGCATAAGACACGCTGTTCCTTATTGTGTAAACAAAGGATGGTAAAACTCCATTAAAATCGACATCAATTTATATTTCAATGTAACATAGAATATAATATAACGCTTTTCATTAGCGGCTTCTAAATAATTCCCAATATATTTTCTGTTCCTACAATCGTTTAAATTTGACCCGCACTGGTGTTCGAAAGCTGCTTTGTTAACAAACGTAAGGGAAGTCACGTGATTAATTGATCACAGTTCATTCAACATACGGTCAAAGACAATCAGAAAACCAGAAAATAAAAATTTATTCATTTAGCACAACATTTTATTCACTTGCTTTAGACCAAGTTGTCATCATTTTACAATTATTTTTAGACGATACTACTGCCAATATATAGTTTTATCTTACAATTACTTTTCCAATTCTCATTTTCAAATAATAGTAATGAGAGTAAGCGAGCGAGTATTATTTTTTTTAATATGTAAAATCCAAATTATTCCCTTTAACCTTTTTGAAAATATTTTGTGTACGTGTGATTAAAATTAAGTACTCATAGATTTCGCATTTAATTTATTTTTATCTTACAATTACTCTTTCAATTCTCATTCTCAAATAATAATAATGGAAATAAGCAAGCGGGTATTATTTTTTCTCATATGTAAAATCCAAATTATTCCCTTTAAACTAATTGAAAATATATTATCTACGTGTGATTTAAATTAAATACTCATAGATTTCCCATTTAATTTATTTTTATCTTACAATTACTTTTTTAATTCTTATTTTCAAATAATATTAATGAAAATAAGCAAGCAAGTACTATTTTTTTCATATCTAAAATTCAAATTATTCACTTTAAACTTATTGAAATTATATTGTGTACGTATGATTAAAATTAAGTAGTACTCATAGATTTCGCATTTAATTTTCACTTTTGTAAAAAGTTTTTACTTTTATAAAAATTGAAGTATTTAAACATTTTTGTTAATTCCGTTGATGTAATTGATTTAAATTCATTGTTGCTAATAATAATTACTTACAAAAATTATTTACTTACTTACCTATATATAATAAAGATTCTTGACCCGGTATGAACTATATATGAAATTCTCAGGAAATAGGTCACCTATATAAAGCAAATTCAAATACTTGACACAGATTTTTGCAATAAAAACACTAAAAAGATACTACTTACTGCTTTTCTCTCGTACCCTATGAACTATGTGTTCATTTCAGACGTAAGTGTCGATGGAAAGGAATGTATTCTGTTCTTAGGTGTTCATATTATGTGCTCAACTATTTGAAATGGTGAAGAAGTTGTTGGCATAAAAGGTTAAATATCCTCCTAAATTCCGCAAGACTCTACTGTAGATTGAGTTTACTTGGAATATAATTATTGCAGAGGAATAATGTATATGAATCATTTCCACA
The DNA here is from genome assembly GCA_958510875.1 of Endomychus coccineus. Classification (NCBI taxonomy): domain Eukaryota; kingdom Metazoa; phylum Arthropoda; class Insecta; order Coleoptera; family Endomychidae; genus Endomychus; species Endomychus coccineus. The sequence continues at coordinate 62,062,244 of OY294067.1, read as the reverse complement.
ACCATCCTATTCAGACTTACCAAACATTTCATAATAAAGTTAACAGCACAAATTGAGCTTGTACTGAATTGGTATAAAATCTCAAATAATAATCTGTTAGGAATGTTAACATGCTAAAACTTGTAACTATATCCTAATCCTTATCTCTTTGATCTATGGCATTACTTCTCAACGCTTCTAGAAGCTACATTGTTTATGGGGGTCAGCACCCTGGGAACTTGTTTGGTTCGTCTCATTACTCAAAATTTAATTCTACCCTTCTCCAGAGGGTTTTCGTAAAGAGTACCGCCGAAATGTATAGACTCTTAGCTTGACATATGCAATTAATATCTTTGTAAAGAGGTTACGTGCTGATATTTCTAATGCTTTAATTAAGTTGCCCAAATACGTTTCTTTTATAACTATGTACTCATGTTGGATGTTAAGTTTAGACTTTTAGCGAATTCAGAAATGACTCTCCGAATTGCAAAAGAGAGGACAGAAACCTACGTATCCGAAGTAACACTCTTTTATTTTTTAAAATTTTGAATGGAATGATCTTGTGATTTTTTGTTATTTTAACCCTTATATATGGAGTCTGAGATTGTGGAGAACTAAGAGAACTAAGCCAGTCTGTGAAAATTTTCCAAATGTTTATTCAATTACTAACTTACTATATACCATTTACAATATATCAAATATTTATCAATGTTTTAAATAAAATTCAAAAGTAGGTGAATATAAATACAATAAAATAATAAATGTTATAAAATGATTTAATAATATGTCGCCTGTTAAAAATGTAAATTGTTCGGTGCCATCTCACTTTACTTGTATCTTGGTTCATTTCAGTTTTGAGATCTATCGCACTTTGAAGGTCCTTGTATTGAATAATCTTCTTTGTCACTCATTATGTTGACTGTAATGGTAGAGTGCGAAAGATTGATGTTCCTCAATTCGCTGAAGAACATCTTAAGCATCTTCTTCATCTACACTTCAGGCATGTTTTTGACAGGTGCAAGTCCCATGGTACTGTTTATTCCAGCATTTCAGTAAAGATTGAGGTGCAGGATCCTTACTAGCTTGAGAACTATAAACGAGTAATTATCATTGGGTAGATAGTAACCTACTGATGCTTCTCATTGGTTTGGCTCCCATTATGAATAATGTGTACCAACACAAGCTTAGAAGTGTTGTGCTGTATTGTAGTTCCTCCATCAAATATGATTCATCAAACTGTCCACCAGGTATACATTCTTGCATCTCATCAGTGGATCTTATAAAACATCCGGCATTTTTGGCCAATGCAAAACCAAATACTGCACTGCTCTCAAGAGAAATCCTCAGCCAAAAGAAAGTTTCAGTGTTCTTACAACCACACCTCTCCTGTCTGACAGAAGATAATTATCTCGTCAGTTTTTTATGAGGCTATCATAAACACATAATATTTGAATCGCCTTCGTTATATGTATTTCATCATATCAAGACAATAAATGTTATGTAAAAATATTAAATATTTGTTCGTATTTGTATTTTGAATTTTGTGTTTACTCTGGAAACTTATTAATATTTAATTATTAATTCAATTAATGTTTGATACATTCATGTGTTTAATCATTAATATTCAATATTACCTTGTATCAATTTTTCTCTAGCGATTTTGTGATATTTCAAAAATTATCAGACTCATTGCTTTGTAGTTCGATAACCAGTAGAAAAAAGTAATAAATACAAACGTTGTGATTAATAGTAATAAATATATGGACTTCTATTGAAAATTGACGATTTTCGATAAAATTCTCCCTTGTAACGAATTTAGTTACCTCAAAATATGAAAAAAACCGTTTGGGAATAAATTATCAACATATGCGTACTTACGGTTGAATATATGTTGAATCATGAAAGGAGTATTTGATGAGTTTTGTTAAATACCATCAAGTGATCCTGACATCCAAATTTTTCGGAAGTTCCAACATTTGTGGGCTTCAGCTAATAAGAAGCCATATACGACAATGCTGGATGAAGAAAGTCCCAATTAAGGCTTTCAAGCAGAAAAACGAGTGGAAATGGCTAACTATACATCCAAAATGTCCTAAAAGACGTAAGACGTAAGTCACCCAAGTGAAGACTACAAAGAGTTATTACAACTTTCACTCATGTACCCAAGAGGTTGGTCTAAAAACTATTCCAGTTTCAGGATCTCAGGGGCTCTGCATAAAGCAAGGTGAATGACTAGGGCAACATAAGTACTTAAAATCAACCCATTCACTAAAACGTTGGATATTCCTCAATGAGAATTGAAAGGAATGAAACGGGTTGCACATTTTGTCAGCTTGATATAATTATTTTCTCTTTTGATACGAGGCAATTCTAAGTCGATGATCTCTAAATAATGATTTGGATATGCTACAGTTTCTGAGCACTTATCCAGATGCAGACGTCGAAAAAAGTGGTATCTGTCAGATACAAATGTAGCATTGGCTTTTTTGAACGAACGAGTTACCCAGGTTCCGCTTTGATTGAAAATTTAGAAACCAAAACCTACGAAGAAAAGGAAATGAGGAAATGAAAGGGTGAAACCTATTTTCAAGGAAAAGACCTGAGCCATTTAGTTACTAATAAAACAATGACGTTGTTTGGAATCCACGACGTGACAGAATAATGCAGTGATGCCAACGGTCTTGAGGTGGTCAATCATACCGCAGAAAAATGAATTTCTGTGATAAAAAAGTTTAACGAATCGGTTAGGGACGAACAACAAAAACAATTCTTGTTGAGGGTAGTCGAGCATCACAGAAATGTCGTCACCAAGCAAACAAAAGAAGGGATTGCATCGATCAAAGATGATTAATATACACATGTTTTGACTATCATACTACCTATTTCTCTTAGTGTCTAGTTTTAATATTACTTCAAGTTTGTGATTTCAAATTTTCTCAATAAAAGTGATTAACATTGAAAAGTCCTATTTTTTTCTTAGTTTGACAAAACCGATCAAAGTGTGCAACTTCTAAAACTTCTTGAAATTTGACAAATCATATTTTGAATTACTCGAGCTCGGGGCATGAGGAAAGTCTGGAAAAATTTAACAATTTATGTTTTGCCTTGGAACACCCTAATACACAGTGACATATTTGAAAACCTGCGTGTACAGGGTTTTGTTTCTTCAAACTTGGTTTTCTGCTAGTGGTCCATGCAACATATCCAAAAATGATAGATCTTCGCCCTTTTACAAGGAAGCCCATATATTTGGTACATTATTGACCGGACTATGATTGCGAAGCATTTATTAGATTTATTTGAGAGCTGTCATATGAATTGACGGTATGGTAAGTCAAGTTGTCAACGTGACAGCTGGATAGTCAAAATGGCTCTCATAATTAATAAAAGTTAAGCACAAAATATATTAGGTATACGATTAAAATTCAAGAATGTTCAGAGTAAAGTGATGTAAACCACTGAAAATGTTACATGCCTTATTGGTGTAGCAGTTCGAGTAAAGGTAAGCCTATATAGTTCTTCTATGTTAGGTTTAAGAAATAATTGTCTTTGTGTAGAATTAGACACAGGATGAATAATCTCATACCACGAAAATCCTAATAAACACAAGAGTCGTACAGTACACTTTGTCATAAGTTGAACATTCTAGAGCGTCAAATAATTGTGGTTTTGCTAAAGTAGTTTGTTCAGAAAACTAGAAGCCGATACTTATGTTGTGAAATAGTGCTAATTTCACTGCAGCTCAGGATTAAAAGTAGAGTGAAGATGGTAACGTGCCTAAATATTACTATATTATTATTGAAGATGTGATCTTCAGTTAAATTTGAACTGAGACGTCTGTGGAAAGAGATGGGATGGTTCATCATCATCTCACATTTTTCATTCTATTTGAATTCAATTTTCATGCATACCCTCACAATCAGCTCGTTGCATTTTATTTTACAATACCTCTAATACCTCTATTTACTAGACACTAAACATACTAGAATTGCCCAGATAAACTTATATCCCGAAAATAGAACATCGTAGCCAAGAGGTCACCCTAAAACGAAAGCTGTCACAAGTTTTCTACAAGATGTATACTATTCATTTCTTCTTATCCCAATACCTTACAATGTATCCGCTATGGAAAATAGCAAATTTCAGAAAAACACTTTTGTGCGTCACTAGTTTCGATAAACTTTGCCTTCTTGCGCTTTTAGGTTCATGGCAATGTCGTCGAGTCAGGCAATTGGCTCAGGAGATAGCGTATACTCCTCATCTTTTTCAACTATATTCTATTCCACCTCCGTTTCCATATCCCGGTCTATATCTCTTCAGCTTCGTGAACCTTATTATCCAACACGGGACGTCATTCAGCAGTTTTAGCAGTTGTAGTCTTTGGTGCACCGGGGGAAAATTATTTTCAAATTATGTTTCTGGTACTGCGGTGTTCAGCCTACACAGAAGCGACCTGGTTATCTGCGTTGCGCTTTTAGCCTACCCGATTCGTGGAAACGACGTTAGGTTTTGTCTGCTGCGGACTTAACAAACGACTGGTAGCGTTAGAGGGATGATGAGATATGAAAATAACTTATAGTGGATGTCCCGGGACTAATGGGAAAAGTCGGGAGCGTATTGGTTAAGCCAAGATAATATTAGCACATTATATAAAATGCAGATAAATCATTTCCCAGTTAGGGCCCTCAAAAGTTGGAATTATAAAATGATTTTTTGTTTTTAATATTCTAACGGTCTATTTGATCTGTATTAAATTTTGATTTTTCTTAGAACGTATGTAGAATTATCAATAGATCGATAGTATTGACATTACGCTAGAGACGGACTAGTCCTAATGGTTGAGGATTCCAAATTTCAGCAGGGAGGACAGTCCCTATGTGCAAATAGCAAAAATGGCTTTCCCAGATTTTAAGTAACGAAAAGGTCATCTTCAATTCGATAAAATGAGCCACTTGGGTGATATCTGCCATATTATCAATGCACTACAGGTAAATGTTTCGCATTCGCCATTTTAATTCCGAAATGAACACACACATACGTTTGAAGAGTACTCAACATTTTATAAAGATCAAATGGACCGTTCGAAAAAAAAAAGATTGAACAATTGAAACTTTGGAAGGCTCTAACTCGGAAACGAGTGCCTTGTATTACAAAATTTTCTATAAAGTGCTAATATTATTTTGGCGCCACCAAGACGCTCCGGGTTTTTTTTCTATTAGTAAATTGTCCAGATGAAAGAGAGATAGATATTGAATAGAATCGGCCATTAAAACAAATTAAAAATCGGACTTTTAATAGTTATTTTATTTAAGAGATATATATATCCCAATTTTTCGTTCTAATACGCATGTCTGCTAAACAATTTCTTATTCGTTAAAAATATCAAAATCGTGCAGCAAAATTTTGAGTTTGAATGCAAAGAATGTAAGGGAACTAGAATAAAAGTTATATCTTCATTTAGTTTGTATAAATCGACCAACTTGGCATATAAAAACCTAGTAGCTGACATTTGCTCATAACTACAAGCAACATTGTCTAAAATTCATATTTACAACAAAAACAAAGTCGAATAAATAATAAATGAAAATTAAATCACACAAATAACAGCAAAATCACTTCAACAAATAACTTCTTCTTGCACAAAATCTAAACAAATACTATGGCTCGTTCGGCGCTTTAATATCAAAGTGAATGAATATGAAAGCGAAAGGAAACAACAAACGAACGAACAGGTTAACACTAGGCAGTTAATTCTCTCGCTCATGCACAGATCTACCAAAACTCTACTTCCGTTTTTAAAACAGCGCTTTCTAGCGGACACATTAGTCATATAGTCTTATTAGATACATGGTTTGATTGGCATTGGTTTAGCATATGCAGATCTACTAGGCAAGCTGGGTTTGGCTTTAGATTTGATCAGTTTGAAAGTGGATGTTACGATTTCGACAATGAAGGAGCTAGTTGAGAAATATCCAGGTGTAGCACTGTCGTAAGTAAGCTGCTTCCTGGTTGATTTTGAGATGTCCTCTTGTGGCTTGTTAATAGATTTTCTATAGTAGGTAATACTATTATAGAAACTGTGATATCGGTAATCTCACTATTCTCACTACTCGAAATTTCAATAATATCGATTATTGTAAAACGTTGTTCAAAATACTTCAAAAACAACATGCTCTAAAGCTTGTAGTTAGGTTAAGGTTATAACAGCTGAGTGTCTGCAAGGTCTGCATCACAGGTTCTGCACAGTGTCGCAACTGTCCCTTCCGGGGCTTCCTTTAGAAAATTTCCAAGAAAAAAAAGGAGACAATTTGAAAACTAATAAACTAACAAAATATTATTTATCACCTATTACTATATACGCATGTACAAATACGGAATCAATTTTGTATCTTCAAAATCTAGCTCTGCCATCTTCCGAAAAAAAAATCCCCACAATTGGCGCACCTTTTTTCACCTGCTGGACCGACGGTAGTTACGCCACTGGCTCTGCATGTTGAGCGCACTGAAATATAACCATAACGCTAAAGCAACTTCTCAGTAATGAGCCCTTTCGAATCTCGTGCAGATTTCAAGAAAATCGGGTGGAAGCATGCGCACTATCAATCTAGCCAATACCGGTCTTTTGGTATCCATGATGATATTCATATCTGAAGGAACATATTGAATAATAGGAAAAAAAAATTCTGAAGAGCTGGAGTTTTTCCAGATTTTTGAATAACCTGAACGAAATTCAACACTAATATACTTCGCAATTCCAGCCATCTCCGTCCTCGAATGTATTGAGTCATGGAAGTTCATACACATATTTATTTTTGCCAAATAATGGTTATAGCCAAAATAAAATGTCTTGAATCACGTTTTTTACTATCAATTTTGATACTAAAACTGGAGGGTTTCACATCATTCACAAAATGGGTCTTCTGTACTAAAGAAACAGAATGGTGTTGAAAAATCGATGATAGAAGCCGTTACTCTATGGTTACTTATCATTATGATTAAATTAAAGAATATGTATATTATAACACTATTAATAAGAAATAATCACCCTTATCCACTAAAATACTATTAAAGTACTAAGGACTAGTCCTTAGTACTTTAATAGTATTTTTAGTAGATAAGGGTGATTAGTTCTTATCAATATTTCAAGTTATTATTGAAGGTAATTGTTCTTTTATTCATTCAAAATAGTGTTATCTATCACCAGTTGATTCAACGATATCCCCATTGTATGACGTTATGTTATTAACAATCTAAATTACTTGAAAAAATCTTGGCTATGGGATAGATTTCGCGTCACAATAGCACGACTTGATGCCGACGTTTCGCCAACCATTACAGGTGACATATTCAGGACAGGCTTGAGGCTTGAACTGAAACTGATTTAAATGAATATGAAAAAAAAGGATCGAATCTTGACTCTTACTCCAGTAAATGAAGCCCAGAATCGACCTGGCTGAGTAAATTTTTTTCTTATGGACCAATTTTGATCTGTGAGGGCTCATTCGATTCGTCTTGACACCTAGATCAAAGCATAGCACTTTTGGTCTTCGAAAAATTGTCTATTTTGTTAATAAAAATGAATGGTGGCGAAAAAAAATTTAAACGCTATTTTTCATTGATTTTGAGCAGGTAGAGTGTATTTTTTTATTTATTTGACCGATAAAAAGTGTTTATTCAATGATTATAAGAATTTTTTAATCAACAAATCACCAAAAAATATCAAAATTTTCTAAATATTCGAGATTAGAGTTATTTTCGGATAATTTGGACCTTTTAAACACGAATTTGACATCCATCATCATCATCATCACCATTTTCATCATAGTCCTCTTCATTATTATCATCATTGTTACATCATCATCATTTGAGGGGACTGGATGTAACCGCCTCGTGGTCAGAAGCCTATTCTAGCAGGTTTGTGGCCTACCAGAAACCCAGAATATTGCCAGTGCTGGCTTCCATAAGTTCTTCTGGGAGCAGTTTTGATTCTCCGAAGTGTCGGTGCCTGAGGGATCCTAGTGCTGGGCATTCTAACAAGATGTGGCAGTTTCTTCCGCCTCTCTACATTTCCTACATATTGGGTATCTTTGATGTTTGTTACAATAAAATGGTGCAAAAATATCTTCATGGACTGGAGTTGTACGAGCCGAGGGATGGGGGTTGAAAATGACTAATCTGGAATATTTAGAAAACTTTTATTTTTTTGTCAATTTGTTGAATACATTTTTTTTTTGTTAACTAATGCTATCAGCAACGTATTAAAAAATGGACATCATATTTATGTTTAGCAGGTCCTAATTATCCAAAAATCACTTTAATGTCGAATGTTTAGAAAACTTTAATTTTTTTGTTAATTCGTCAAATAACAAATTGCTTAATAACTAATGCTATCAGCAACGTATTACAAAATGTACGTCTAATTCGTGTTTAGCAGCTCGACGAAATTATCCGAAAATTACTATAATGTCGAATATTTGGAAAACTTTTATTTTTTGTTACTTTGTCAACTAAGAAATTGTGTATTAACTGATTATATAAGCAACTAATTAAAAAATGGACATCAAATACATGTTTAGTGAGTTAAAGTTATCCGAAAATGACTCTAATCTCGAATATTTAGAAGATTTTGATTTTTTTGTTAATTTGATGATTATCGAATTGCTTATTAACCAATCATATTAGCAACTTATTGAAAAATGGACATCAAATTCGTGTTTAAAAGGTAAAAAAATTATCCGAAAATAACTCTAATCTCGAATGTTTAGCAAATTTAGTTTTTTTTTGTTAATTTGTTAATTAACAAATTGTTTATTCCTCAACAAATTGTGATAAACATTGAATAAACACCGTTCATCGGTCAAATAAATTAAAAAATACACTCTACCTGCTTAAAATCAATGGAAAATAGCGTTTAAAAAGTTTTTTGCCACTATTTATTGTTTATTAACAAGATAATCAATTTGTCGAAGAGCAAAAGTGATAAGCTTTGATCAAGGTGTCAAGACAATTCGAATGAACCCTCTCAGGTCAAAATCGCTCCATAAGAATAAAAAATTGTGATCAAGTCCCCCGTTTACTGGACTATCTTCAAATATTAAACGACACATTGTTTTTGTTAGTTTTGGGGAAAGGTCAACTAATAAACTGGTTTATACACACCATCTGATGTTACAATTTTCAGTATTATTAAACATTTTCTAGGAAATGTGCATGTCAATATACGTATTAAGGATACACGCTTCTCTGATTCAGATTTTACCTACAGTGAATGTTGAAGGAAACTTGTGTAACTATTGTTGGGATCAAATATGATGCTGGTTGAAAACACTATACAATTACGATTTGAGGGAATCCCATAGTGCTAAATGAACTTTGCTAAATGTAATTGTCAGGTGTAATTGATAAATCATGAGTCTTAAAGTTATCCTTGTAGAGTCGGATCTTACAAAATTGTATTTTCCCTATGTACATAGTATGATATGCATATTTGAAACATTTTGGACTTTGCGGATGTAAGAGTATGAGAAAGTTGTACAATAATTATTTCGCCATGTTACGTCAATAATCGGCAAATTTGATGACTTTCAAATATATAGGTAAACATGGAATGATTAATCTCACGACCTTGACTTCGGTTTTAGAAAAGGTATCTTCGATCCTATTGTATATAGTTTGTTCTAGTACATTTACGAACTGGAGATTCAATACATGCACATCGTTACAAAATTCTTTCCATATGAATCACATCTGACAAGTGTGAGACCATATATTGTAATCTTTGATCTCTCTACATAGAAAAATTATGGTAGTTTCAAGATATGAATCGAGATTTCAATTCAAGTGTCCTACATGTTCCATAACAATGAAATACCGGATCAAATAATATTCATTTGTTTTCCAATTTACGAGAGCAAGGTGAAAATACCCTGAAAAATAAATAAGATGGCGCCACAATCAAAAATACTATGTGACATTTGAGATGTACCATCTTTAACTAGAACGCATTGAAATTTTCAGGCTTACATATCATTCAGTTCTGTTTTAACACTCATCGAAAGCAAGCAACTCGTAAACATGGAAAAAAATGAATTTCGCGTATTGATTAAATATTATTTCTTGCCTGGAAAAAACATGCTAACCAAATCATCGCTTTTTGAACATTATAATGACTCTTCACCATCGATTGGCACGATTCACAAGTGATGTCCTAATTTTCGTTGTGGTAATATGACCACAAAGGACGCCGATCGTTCTGGTCCTCCAATTGAGGTTACACCAGAAATCGTCGATAAAATCTATGGTATGATTTTGGACGATCGGCGAGTTAAAGTTCACGAGATTGCTGAGGCTTTGGGAATCTCAATCGAACGGGTACGGAACATTTTGCATAAATTTTTGAATATGAGAAAGCTATCTGATGAATGAATGCCGCATTTGCTCTTTGTTGACAACAAGCGAGACTGTGTGATAACTTCAAAGGAGTGTCTGGCGATGTTCCAGCGCGATAAGAAGGACTTTTTGCGCTGTTTCGTATTCGTGGACGAAACATGGATCCATCACAATACACCAGGGACGCAAGAACAGTCGAAACATTGAACTTCTTTCTTCTGGTGAATCGAAGCCGAAAAAGACCAGCCAACAAAGTCATGGTGAACATTTTTTGGGATGCACACGGTATTGTCCATATGGATTACCTTGAAAAGGGCAAAACGATCACCGGCGTATATTATGCAGAGCTGCTGTATCGATTCGACGCAAAATTAAAGCCAAAGCGGCCACATTTCCCAAAGCAAAAGGGTTCTTTCACCAGGACAACATACCGGCGCACAGGTCCGCAGTCGCAGTGGCAAAATTGTATAACTTGCTCTACGAATTGTTTCGTGCTCCACCATATTTTCCAGATTTGTCCCCCTGCGATTTTCATCTGTTTCCAAACTTGAAGAAATAACTCAGTTCAAAGAGATTTAGCTCCAACGATGATGTCATCGCTGACACAAACATCTATTTTGAAGGATTGCCGAAATCATATTATTTGGAAGGGCACGAAAAATTAAAAAAACGTTGTACGAAGTGTATCTACAAGGACACTATGTTGAGAAATAAAACAAATTTCGATCAAATTAATCATTTCATTTTTCAGGAACTTTTCACCTTGCTCATGTACAATAGGCGAGAACACTAATTTTTGGAGAAAATACCATGAAATTCAGAACAATGAGAACAGTTAAAGGGACTTTTTTAAATTTCTTAGTCGAAGTAGTTTTTTCAAAATAAATTCCTAAAAAGTGAATGAAAAGCAATTCTCCCCAGGATTGAATTATACATACATTTAGGTCGTGTGCGCTGTAATTTCCGAAACGTGTACTCTTTCCACATCAGTATAGAATACTGAAAAATGAGGGTGTATACGTCTGTGTTTATTTCGACGGAACGTGGATCTTCGAAGATGGTACTGTCGGTCATTCCAGGCAAGATTCTAGCACTAAAACTAAAACTGTGATAATAGTCCAGGAAATAAAGGTTATGAAGCGGAAAATGTGAGGTAAAGGACCGATTTTGATGTACCTGTATGAGGGTTCAATCGATTCGTTTTGGCCTCTAGATCAAAGTCTACATAGGGGGAAATGTCTCAGATTGTTAATAAACAATAAATATTGGCCAAAAAACGCTATTTTCTATCAATTTTTAGCGGGTAAAGTAGAAAATTGCAGTTTTTGATCAACAAACAATGTAATTTTAAGGTTTATAACAATTTGTTAGTTAGTTATTTGTTAATAAACAACAAAATGGAAATTTTCAAAATAATCAAGATTAGATTAATTTTCAGGTAATTTGAGGTCGCTGAATACGAATTCGATTTTATTTTTTTGATTGGCTGTTAATCTAATCAGTTAATTATGACTGTTTAATTAACAAATTGTTATGTAGAACTCTTTCGTGCCATCTATCAATTTCTTCTAATCACATTGTTAACACTATGCAACAACCTGTCTACTTTATTGATTCCATAAGTACGGAATGTGCTATTCCCAAAGGGGGTCCTCAGCTGTTGCAGGATTTGAAGGCTGTTTCAAGTTCACGATTGATTTGCAGGTAATTGGGTCATTTCATCGAAAAGGATTTTCCATTCAAATTCACGTTTTCAGTTACATTATGCGTAATCTTTAGAACAGAGCGATAGAATTCTTTATAAATTATTTTGCCACGTTAATATCTACTGTCGATTCAAATTGTAAAATCATAATTTTATTCAAGGGTTGAGATGTTCGTCCTGTAACTGGATGAATAAGCTAAAATTATTCTTCAGGTAATTCGTTCGTAAAGGAGTAGATCCAGCATGTCCCGTGATGCAACTAAAATCGATCTGTATGTGTCCAAGGGCAAGGAAAATCAATCAATCAATTGCAAAAACCACCTTTCAAATGAGTAATTCATCGCTCCAAAAATATATGAAAATTTAACAAACTCACCCGCTTGGAGGTTCTGAATCGCATCGATATTCTTATTATTGTTGAAGATTTTCCGGTAAAAACAAAAGTGCATTTTAAATTCACGTAACAGTTAATCAATATCAGAAATTAACAACAACTAATTTATAATTATATATAAATTCTCGGGAAATAGGTCATATTAACACTTATGCTTATTATTTTCGTCTTTACGTACGTTTCGGTCTCACGACCATCATCAGAAGACGTATCAATGTCTAAAACTTGATTTCTCAAAACTAACTGTATCATCGCAAGGCGTCCTTATCACACTAATTTCAATTGAAAATGCCCACGTCGCCGGAACGAACACAAACACGAGTAATCGAAATTGTAACACACTAATGTTTTAAGTATATGTACCAAGAATCCACTGCTTGGCAATTTTCTTAAAATTTGGAAGTCATATCAAAGAACAGTTTGTAATACGACTCAAGGACTGAACCAAAAATATAACGCTCAAGTATCCACTTCCGAACCAGATGTTGAAGATTTATGAAGTAATAGAAAAAGGTTGTCAAACCTTATTATAAAAATATTGCTATTTGAGCATTCTACATGAAATATTCTTCCAACATGTAGGAATTAGCAGGGTTTTAGTTAATTAAATTAGTATATATCTGACTTAATTACTGCATATCTGTTCCATGATTTACAGGCTTGAAGTTACATTTCATGTAAATCATCTCCAGAATAGATCTTTTATAATAATTTGTTTCCTTAGTTGAAATATTAACATTTTTGTAATCGAATTGATGGTTATAATCAAAGCAATGTTTAGCAAGGGCGGTGTTGTTGTTTCTTGTACTATACTTATGGCCATACATTCTTTTTTTAATACTACTTAGAGATTCCTGTATGAGTCCCATCGCAATCTAAACTATTCAAATTGTATACTGTGTGAGTTTGTTAATCTTCAGGTATTAAAGGTTTCAGATTTGAAGAATATTTCGCAACACAGTAAGCTATTTTTTTAATGATGGGATTGAAAACTAGTTTGGGGTAGCCATTCAATTGCAGTGTATTACTAACGATTTTTCAATTTTCGGGACGGTCTTCTGGGTGGGACAACGGAATTGAAGTGAAGATAACGTTGAGACCAAAATTCTTTAGTAAACCACGAAGTTTTCATTTTTCCATCTGCATCATGCCTAATGTTCATATCTAGGAAATTTATATTTTTGTTCACTTCTATTCCATAAGTAAATTAAAGTTCACAGTAGAAATTGTTAAATTTATTAATCACGTACTGAATTTTATCATTGTGAACACACATTAGGCAATCATCTACATACCGTTTAAAGAATACCGGTTGAAAATCTAATGAATTTATTACAGATTCCTCTAGTTATAAGGTGCTTTCCCATTATGGCAAGTTAATTTCAGTTCAATAGTTTATTTTTGTACCATTTATTTACTAATTTATTCATATCATTTTTTATTGATAATGTAGGGTCAGATTTTATTTTTATGTAAGTTGTTTCATCATTAATAGATTTCTTATTTTGTTTTCGTCATTTCTACACATTATGACGGTTTTATTACATTTATCCGCGTTCAAAACCAATATTTGAGAGTTAGTTATATGTTAGTGTGACCTATGTCCCGAGAATTTATATATAATTCATACCTGGGTCATTATTATTACTAATTTATAAAGAAGCTATTAATTATCATGTTTATTTCCGCCTCGACTTGCAATAACTGCTTAGCAACGTCGATGCAATTGATTAGGTTTCTCATTAATTCCTGGTTCAGTTCATTCCAAATTTATTATTTGTTGGACATTCCCCAGAGAAGCCGGTGGAGGTTGACGGTTTCGCGCAATTGCTCCCAACGACATCCCATAAGTACTACTCGATTATGTTTATGTCCGACTTCGAGAGGGCCAATTTAGGGATCAAATATTTAAATTGTTCAGATACCAATTAAAAATGCGTGCGGTATGAATAAGTCATGTATAAGTAAGAAGTTATTACAGTTATGCCCAAATGGATTGATTGAGGTATCTAGAAGGAAATGCCTCCCCAAACCATAGCATAACCTCATAACCTCCATCAAACAGCGCGAACATTACACTGCGCATAACGATCAATTGATCTTCTTATAACTGTTATAACAAATCGCGCGATCAGTCCTCAACTTTTCAATCAACATGGTCTCTCGCAAATTGATATCTTCCTCGATGATGGTCGACATTCAAAGCAAACCCTATTGCAGATATTCTCACAAGTAAATTTGAATATTCACTAATAGTCCAGGCAACGAACCGGAAAAAAAAATGGTGAGCTAGGATTTCAAATTTTTTTCGCGTTTTGTTCCTAATACCCCATAGATCATTCAACTATCAAGACCGCGGTGGTCGACCTTTCTACTGCCCCAAAACGGGGTTTCAACCCCTCAGAGGAGCATTCTTATAAAAACAATCGAAAAGCTTCGAAAATTAATGAATTAAGTGCCGAAAATGACCCCTAGTATGTTTTTTGGGTCACTGATCACGATTCCGTAGTTAATTTTCACGGAAAACTCCCTCCAGATGGGAAATTTGGAAAATTTATTTATAATATATAATTTATAATTTTGTTGCAAAATTGACCTCTAGTAGGTTTTGTGGGTCGCTGATCACGATTCCGCTGTTATTTTTCCCAAAAAGCTCTCTCCAGATAGAAAATTCGGGAAATTTGAGATTTTCCTGAGACGATCATGAATAATAAAGTATAATTTTGTTGCAAAAATGACCTCTACTAGTTTTTTTGGCTCGCTGATCACGATTTTCCGCTGTTATTTTCCCCAAAAAACTCTCCAGATGGAAAATTCGGGAAATTTGAGATTTTCCTGAGACGGTTATGAATAATAAAGTACCTATAATTTTGTTGCAACAATGACCTCTGGTAGTATTTTTGGATCGCTGATCACGATTCCGCTGTTATTTTTCCCAAAATTTCTCTCCAAATGGAAAATTCAGGAAATTTGAGATTTTTCCATTTTTTTAACAAAATTATGTGTACTTTATTATTCATAACCGTCTCAGGAAAATCACAAATTTCTCGAATTTTCCATCTGGAGACAAATTTTTGGGAAAAATAACAGCGGAATCGTGATCAGCGATCCAAAAACCTACTAGAGGTCATTTTTGCAACAAAATTATAAATTATATATTATATATAAATTTTCCAAATTTCTCATCTGGAGGGAGTTTTCCGAGAAAACTAACTGCTGAATCGTGATCAGTGACCCAAAAAACATACTGGGGGTCATTTTCGGCTCTTAATTCATCAATTCTAAACTTTTGGAATGTTTTTAAAAGAATACTCCTCAGAGGGGTTGAAACCCTGTTTTGGGGGTAGAAAGGTCGACTCACGCGGTTTTGATAGTCATGAATGATCTATGGGGTATTAGGAACAAAATGCAAAAAAAAAATTGAAATTCTACCTTACTATATTTTTTTTAATTTATGCCTTTTCCCGGCTTATTGCCTAGACTATAAGCTGCATTTGAAGCCTTCTGCTACAGATGTTCTCTTATGGCTCTTGAGGTAATGAAACGCACCTGAATTAGTACAATCAGTTTTGGTTTTCTAAACCAGGTCTTTGGCTGTGATAATTTTGTTTTGGTAACACGCTGAACACAGCGAGATAGTGTTGTATGAGACTTTCCCAATCTAATCCATATTGCGCAATAAATAGTTAATTCCTTCTAGACCTGAAGTAATAGCTTGAACTCAAGTTTCTTTGAGCACGATGCATTTTTGTGGAAAAATCTTTTTCCCTTCAAAGAATTTTTTCATCAATCTACTATAGAACAATTAACAAACACCTCTTTACCCAAGATCAATGTGTTGGCAGGAGATTTGCAGTCATTGTTTTTCATGACTTATTACTCATTTCATGCTGGCTGCTAATTCGGTACATGAGGTGCAATATGTAGAATTTTGTTTCACCCGGTATAACTTCAACATTAAGAATAATATCGATGCGATTCAAAACGAATTTGTTCAGAAAATACAAAAGACAGTCAATAAGTAGCATCGGTTTTTGGTAAATTTCACAGGGTGTTTTGATTATACATTATGCATTTATTTATGCATACAGTTTTTCATAACACCCGGTAAAAACACCAGCCTTGCCCTTCAAAAACACGAAAAAAATAAGTTGCGGTTACTTGAAAAGCATGCCATTCTTATACACTTCCCCCATGTGCCATTATTTTTTATCGTGTCCGTTTATCAGGCTGACCAGTTAAAATTAGACCGAAAATGGACTGCAAGACAGCCAGAATCTCAATAATTGACTAATTTATCATAAAATTGGTCTGGTCGTATTATCCATATTTATCATATTATTGGTCCAAATAATGGCCAATTACTCGAATATGGACCGATAACTTTTGATGGCATAGGGTATCTTAACAATTGCCAACACCAATGAACATTTTCCACCAGGTTTGGGAGGTCCAATTTTAACTGGTCAGCCTGATAAACGAACACGATAAAAAATGATGGCGCATGGTGGAAGTGTATAAGAATGGCATGCTTTTCAAGTAACCGCAACTTGGAAAGGGTTAACCTCCAGTCAAAAAATAAACAATTTGCGGAGGCTGTATCTCGAGATCTAGCAGCCGGCGAAAATTCGGTCTGTGAGATGGATTGGTCATTGAACCGTCCTCTGACGATAAAACATAGTGCCATCGGGTTAATGTTCAGACCATCAATATCGCTCTGGCTCCTAGACTAACTTCTATTAGGATAAATACTGAATCCAAGTGATATCATCTCATAGCTGTGTTCCCTTTGAATGAGATAAGTAAAGATACCCCTCATGATGTGGGCTCTTCAACTTCTTTGCAATGCAGCCGGCCATGTATTCTGAAAAATCTTTGCTGGCCTCTGTATTAATATCTACTTAGCTTGAACTTATGACTGACGAGAATACATCTTCATTTCTTGTTAGTTCTCAATTATGACAGTATTTGGTAGTACAAGTGTAACTGGGAAACATGATGAAATAAGAGATTATTGTCCAATAGGGAAGGAAAACAGAAGGAAGTGGATAGAAAATGATCTTTTCTTGCGGAATTCAGGGAATAAATCATATAATTAGAGGAAACGCCAAATCAAAATATGGTGATGCGTGGGTTGTTTAACATATATTACTGTTGTGTTCAGTTATTCCAGTTATATCATAGTATTTCCCATATTGAAGAGTAAACGATGAAAGCATATTTTTCTGACGCACTTAGACTGAAACAAATTACTGAACGCAGTCAAATTATCTCTTATATGTGTTATTTAGTTCTGGTAATTTGAGAGATTGATCATGATAGTACCTACGTCATTATACTAGGAGTTACAAGTATATTAAAAATGTCAGATCAAATTTAATAATATCGTAAGATATGTTGTATGGTCTGCAGACTCATTTGACCTTACGAAATGTTATCTCATATAGTAATTGAAATGAAAATACAGTAGTAATGATCACAATAACAAACATTATATAAGCAATATGTATCATTTAAAATAGATTAACGAAAATGAGTGAATGCCTTTATAGGTATGTATTTATTTGACAAATTATCCTAGACATACTTCACCTATCGATTCAAGACCTGAAAGTCAGGATAAGCTTCAGTTTTGATTGAGATCCATCCATTTAGCAGTTATCTTAGTACAATCATGTATTAGATCATGTGTCCAGTGACCCACAAGCTTATCGTTTACTGTGGTTTAAGTGATATTCTAACTCAATATGGCTGGTGGTCAGTTAAACCTCAGTTAAATATAGTTGGCAAGTATGTGGTGACTTATTGCGATTAAGTGGTTGTATATTCGACGATGCCACGTTTGGTAAGTTGTAATAGTTTTCGAGGTTATTATACAGATTGAATTTATATCAACGATGTAAAGGAGAGTCCTGTGAGTTAGAGTTAGAGTGAGCCAGATAAATACCCTCTAGATATAGGGTTTTGGCCAGACGCGTCATATTGTTACAAGAGAAACAAGTAAACCGCTATTGGTGGGTTGTATCTAGCGATATGCGATGGGCACGATTGACACTTATTCCACTGTACACTCACGGCAGTAACTTTCGATAGAAGCACGGTTCATTTGAAATACGCGCGCGTGTTTGTGTATTTGTGTGTAAACCTATCCCATTTCAGAACAGTCCTTATTGGTAATGAAGTTCGAAGGGACCGTGAAAACTAATGTGCGATAGTTAATTTAGATTTAGATAGATATGATAAAGAAGGCTTTCATACGGTTGGATTTAATGGAGTCGGTGATGCAGTTGTCTATTATGGTAGTTTCTGTAACTTACGCTTCTCTCACGACCAAGAAATTGTTTTTTTCAACAAGTGCAAGATATCATCAAATTATGACTATTTCCAAAATACGATACTCATAATTATAACGCGTATTAAAAACTATAAAAAACTTGGAATAAGCGCTTGAAAAAGCACCAAACCTTTCCAAAACAACTACTTGAAATGGCATAAGAATCAGAATAAGCGTGAAAACTAAGATATCAGAAATTAATACTATTCGGTATCATTAATGCCTTTATTAACATAAAAACTTACAGAAAAAAATCAAAACTGAAACATATAATTCAATGGTGTAAGCCATTACTTACTGTGATAATTTATCATATTGAAATAATAAAATAAAACACTTGTACTTTGTATTTTATCACATATAATGTTATAAGAAGATTGGAAGAGATAATTAACAGGTACTATTCATTTTTAAATGAATCAATAACTTATTAATATAGTAAAAAGGGCTTCACAACTACTAACACTAATTTAAGAACGAAATAACTAATTGTTTCTCTAAATCTTCAACAGAAAATCTCATTTTCCGAACACTAAACAGATAGCAGTGACATCTGCATTTAATAACATCTGATATTTGATTCCAAGATCGATACTCTGTAATTTTCAAATCGCATTTACATATTATGGCAACACATTAGGTAGAGGGGGAGGTCGAAAACAAGTTTAACTATCTTGGTTTGAGCTGCGAGTTCGTTTATTGTGAATAAATTCTTTGTAATTCATTTTAGAAAAAAGAGTAGGGATCGTATCTTGAAGTTTATATGCTCGTTTGTCCTAAGTCAATCATTAATCAATATATGAAAAATAAAGCGAAAAATTTCCAATCATATTTTATTGCAATTTCTACGTTTCCAGCAAAATGTATGGTAAAAAGTGTCCTTGTAGAATTACTGAATTTTGGTCCCCAATCAGTAAACAGAACGGAATTCCAGGCTATGAACCCTTCTTCATACAAGATATGAAGTTTCATAAATTTCTCACCTCAAAATCCAAATTTGACTGTAGTTATTATTAATTCATCATCTGAATATACATATTTCTTGATTTATATACTAATTTCAGTAAGAATGAGGTAAACCGATTACGGAAATTGGGTTTCAATTAAGGAAATACCTAGTTAGTGTGAACGTATTCTAAAATTGAGAGAAATTTATTTCTAATTTACCATAATCATCGATAATTTCGTTTACGTTCATTCATAAACCAAATTCGAATGACGCAAATTCGGAAATAGTAATTAGGTTTTTTCCTGTACGGGTCGGACGTATGCGTCCATAGCACTGTGGTCTAGGCATCCTATTGTGCTATTGTGTAATTAGGTTTACAGAAAATATGTTGCATTCCTTCAAGCATCTATTAAAAACCAATTTAAACGCAATCAGTAATATATACACGTCTGAATGAATGAATCCATATATTTAATATATATAATTGGTGTTTGAACTATATTTTATTATTCAAATTTGGAAGGTGGAATAATTTTTAGCCAGTATGTATATGAGGGAGCTCAATTTGTAAATAATAAAATTATATCAAATTGGATATTATCTATTTATAACATAACAATAGAAATAATTTGATAGATAGTTTTACCTCATAACTGACCCGTTTTATGGTTTTCAAACAGTATGGCAACTTTAATTGGAATGAACGAATACTATGGTTTCCGATGAAAAAATTTGGAGTGTTATCAGTATCACTCCATATGTTCCAATAAGCACCAGATCACACTTTAATAATCAATACAATCAAAGCTTACCGAATGCCCGAATGCCTCACTTTCATTTTGGACTTTAGTCAAAGCAATTGGAAGAAATTTCACTTCCAGTTCATTCCCTCGCCTAATCAAAGATGATGGCTCACTGGCTTCTACACCACAAGAAAAAGCCTACCTTTTTGCTGGAACGTTTGCAGCAAATTCAACTTTGAATTCATAAGGGAAGGACCCTCCTAATATTGCTGCCATGAATAGCCATATGCCTGAAATTGTCTTTCGTCAGCGCACAATTAGGCGCATTCTGCTTCATCTCAATACCAAAAAGTGCGCCTGAATTAACACTGCAGGTTGTTAACCCTTTCATATAAACTTGGTGTGTTTCCTTCCAGCTGGAAGACAGCTAGAGTGCAACCATTTCCAAAAAAGGAAAGAAGACACTTCCTAATAGTTATAGATGAATTGAACTATTATCTGTGATCTCTAAAGTGATGGAGAAAGCAATCAACATCGAGCTCATCATCAAATACCTATAGAGTGTGGTTCCCTTTTTGTTTCAATAGATAACTAGATACTACCAATACTTCGAGCAAGTGGAAACATTAATATTCGCGTGAATATGCAACGTAACGAGCATTTGCTTGGACTGTTTGCTCTGCTTGTTCCTGTGCGCTCGGTTCGTTCTGTTTGTTCGGGCTGAAATGTTCAAGTCTAGACTCTAGTCAGGTAGGAAGCAGTTCGGGCAGATCTCGAGCGTGAAGGGGACTAGCTTGAGATCGTCTAGTCTCCCTATTTGGAATCTTTTGCGGTGAAACAACAGACGAGATTTTCGATGAACACCGATTATGGAAATATATCTAGAACAGGGAGAGATCGCTCTTTCTACGATGTTCTATAGACGTCATTGAATTCGTAAACGTGACATCATCAGTCAGACGAATATCTCTCTTCTGCATAGAATCCAAGACCTTCAGCGTATGCTTCTGGGGCCGAACCACAAACATGTGAACGGAACTCCAGAACAGTTCGAATATGTTGCTTTGTAGATTATAATGAGCTGCTGGGATGTAAAGTAGCTTTTGGTACGGAATTGAAAACCAAGTTTTTGTGAAGCTCACCACCATGATCATCCCATGAGAGGTGCTATTGATGATGATCCCGAGCATCGATGTAGAAGACTCCATAGGAATAGCTTCCCTGTCATCATCATATTAGGGATTGTGAGATCCGCCTTTCTGAAGAAGATGCAAGTTTGAGTTTTGGTTGCATTAAACTGTAATAGATTATCAGATCACCTTTACAAAATAGTTTCCAGTTGTCCATCAATTACGTCAACCTGACTCTGGATCGCTCTTCTGGTTTCTTTGGATAGTATGAGGGTTCTAGATGAGAAAGGCGCATGAAGTGTACCGTCATCTGTAAAGCTGTGGACGGGACACGTGATCACCTCCAACAGATCGTTGATATGGAGCAGAAACAAAGGTGGTGCCAAGACAGATCCCTGTGGAACACCAGGGTGATAGCCATTGTGTCTGAGAATATTCCGTCAACTACCACCTGGAGTGATCTATCTGAGAGAAAACTCGATAGTAAGCGACAAAGTTGAGGCGACTGACCATATGACCGAAGTTTCCCAAGAAGGCTTTGATGCCAGACTGGATCAAATGTATTGGAGATATCCAATGCTGTAGCTAAAGATTCTCCATGATTGTTAATAGATTTCTGGCATACATGTGTTGCGTAGGCAAGCAAAAAATAACACCCTCTATACGGAGTAGGTACTATATGGTATTGCTTATAATCTTATTAATTCAACTAGAATTATATATTTCTCAGGATTTCACTCAGAGCATTGAACGCAAATAGTCTCTAGCTGTAGCTGCTGGTCGTCTAGCACTCTCTGTAAAAGATTCCCACCATGTTCAATACGGTTTCATCAGCAGTGGATATTCTGATTTTCTAATATCCTTTAGAACTAATCGTTATAACACGCAATTATTAGGTGAATTATAATTCTGATTATGATTTTGTTGATAATTTTACCTTAATTTGTATTGTGAGTATTGAAAAAGTGGTTACCTTAGATTGCGTTTCACGCAAAACCTTTTCCTTAACGGAATAAAGCATCTTCATCAATTTCATGCTCTACAATTCAGTTTTCACTCAAACACTTTTTCTTGCTATTCCACAATCAATTAATCACTTAAATCGAGATAAATAAGCTTGGTTACAATTTATGATGATATTGATAATCAGATTTTCTCTCCATACATGATCACGTAACAAGTAAGCCAGCTTCTGGAATTCCAGTGAATGATGCCACCTGCAATGGTTGACGATTCGTCGAAATTTGATCTTCTATTTGTGCGGAGTTCATCCGGAAATAGTGACTAGTGTTTTAGGAAGGTATGTGAATCAAATGGGGCTGAGCAGGAGAACTGCCATTCTATAATTTATGATTCGAATTCCTTGAAAATTCGTTGGAATATTTTCCATATTAATTAATTTCCAGACATAGTGTAGGGTACTGACAATCAGTGGCGGTTCCAGAAAATCTCTGAGGGAGGGGTGAATTATTTTTTTAGTCGCTGTAAGTCATACCTGCTAGGTTAAACAAACAAATAATGGATGATGCTGAGGGAATTAAAAAAAACCTTAGACGAAATTATTGGAAGAAAAGGTTATTATTGGTATAAACTGAAAAACAAATGTTTATGATGCTCCAGCATGTTATTTTATTCGTGATAATAGCATTTGAAGTTATAGTTACATAATAATTATTATATTAAATTTAAGCAACGATTTTTTGACAATCGAAATCAAGTCATAACTTACGGCGGATCCATCTCTTTATCATCTCTGATGCAAATGGATTCGGATTTCTTGGTCAAAATAATATAGTTAGTTCCGTTGCTGGATAATATTCATTTCATCTATATAAGATACATTACTTAACGTAATATATAGAAATGTACTATGTTACATCTTGAAATGATATTTATGTGCAAACTACTCTCTATTCAGAGAAATAACTGCGGAGCAAACTAAATTTGTACATGTAACAAAAATTGATAAAATAATAAGTTCTATATAACTACAGTTGATAAAATAGAGAATTGAAAGCTCATGCTTTCATTTAATTATATATAAAAATGTACTGTGTTGAATCTCAAAATGATATTTATGTTCAACTACTTTCTATTCAAAGAAAAACTACATTCTGTAGATGTAACAAAAATTGATAAAATACAGTTTTCCACCATTTGTAGTAATATAAAATGAACATATCGTGGAAAATAATGAGCTATGTTAAATCTCAGAATAATATCTATAGAACTACAGTTGATAAAATAGAGAAGTGAAAGCTCATTGTTTTATTTAATTATTAATATATAGGTACAACAGTAATTGTATAATTTTCTACTTTTGTGGTAGCTGAAACCTGACGCAATATAAAATAACATAACATAATGTGTTAAATCTTAAACTGATATATCTGTTAAATTACAGTTGGTAAAATAGAGAATTTATATAGTGCAAAAGCAAAAATATGAATTTCAAATAATTTATTTAATTACAAACAATAAGGTGTGAAATTTTCTTACTGAATACCTCCCGTGCTTAAATCCATCAAAATTTTTTCATGGTTACTAATATTTTCAGACCATTATCCTTCTCCTTCGGCTCGAGATAGTTTTAGCATATTTGTGGTCTGGAGTGAGAAGCCCAAATCTGTCGAGGGCTGGCTTTGTCTGTCCGTTGTTGTAGTGTGTAGATTAGCGACTTGTGGCTTGTGAACTAGACGAACTCTCATCCTTCCAGCCTGAACTCGAAATGTTTGATAGCAGCGTATATGGGAAGAGGTTCACTTTTGGTTTCGAAAGCTTACGCGGAAAAATATTAAAAGTCGAGCTTGTCCGTTGCTGGAATGGTGGAACACTGCGCCAATGGCATTGTCTGAGGCGTCTGTATACAATTGAAATGAGGCTGCCGTGTCCGGGGGACTGAGAGTTACAACCACTGTATCTTGGTGCTACCATCGGTGAGGAAAAGTCGGTGCGTAAGGCCGTGACAGGGGCACACCGACTCCTGTCGACCTGTTAGTTTCTTGTAACATGGAATAGCTGGGTGAATGGCACTTGCTAGATCTGTGCCGGAGATACTATGATACTAGCACCAAATACGTTCGTTGACGCAAGGCGGCAATCTCATCAGACGGGGCTGGTGGGTTGTGCATTCGCTGACAAGCAAGCTAAAATCTGTAGGGTGTACACATCTACGAACTAGTCTGCCAATTCTACTTGGCTGTCTAAATCTTTGGTGTCTGCTGTCTCTATTATGGCTTCTGTATGCCTGACGAAGCTCGCATTTCGATTTTTTATCACCCAGTTCTATTCCTGACAATTATTTACATATGAAGTATCGGAATTTAATCTTTCGCCGTTTTTAAGAGAAATTAGCAAATTAGGGTTTTCAACTCACTCTGTAAGTATATGGGGAATAACTTCGCAGAGAGGCCAAATTCAAAATTATATAAAGACACCCTTAAAACTACTTTTTGGACATCCTGTTCAGAGAAACATCCTATATATTTATAACCAGAAAAACACTAGACTGAATGGAATACTATCAATCAATCAATCAATCAAAACGGGGGCGGACAAGTTCGTAGCACTGAGACCGCTTGATTGGGTCCATTGTGCACCCCGTGATATAATAATCAGTCATGCAGGTCTAAGGCAGTGCCAAAGGCTGAGATTTTGCATGGACTGATATCTCTTATGGCTTCAAGAGGCAATACACCACTTACAAGCGATATGCAAATTTTCATATCCGTATGACCAATAGTAACGATGCAATCGTCTTCACAGTGTTTTACGCACACGCATACATCATCTCAAAAATATTATTTCAGAAATGCTCAAATCGAATTTCCGAAAAATACGCAATACAAACTTCCCTTGTCCTAACGTATAGTGAAGGAAGTAAAAAGCACTCTACCGCCCTTGGACCCCAGCTTCTAAGTATTAAAATGTGAATAAATACAACATGGTATTTGTTAAACTATGAAAGTGTTCACACTGTGGATATATTATAACACCATTGATGGGAAATAATCATCCTTACTCACTAAAAACATAAGTATTATTAAAGTACTTTTCGGCTACCAAGTAGCCATGATCAGAGTAAATTAAACTTTAAATTAAAATGTGTTTGTTTGAATACTATTTGTGGATAACAATGTAAGCAATGGGTAACCCTCAGCAGGAGATAAATAGGAATTTAATAAATTGCTCTTTCGTTTATAAATTTCCATCCCTTCTAAATTACCTAAACATTTGTCTGTACTGTGTTTTTGAAAGTGATCAACTTTCTTGAGAAATGGTATGACCTACATTCAATATATGTTTGGCTCTGATTTTTCAACATTATTTTTCTTTATATGGGCAAAATGTTCCTTATAACGAGCTAAAATGTTCCTTCTAGTTTGACCCTAATAGCATTTTGAACACGACTCACATTTTATTTTTTAAATCGGAAACTTTATCAAAGGTGTCCCTGAACGTTGTTTTAACTTGTTCTTACGTCTATAAACTGGTTGTATTGCAAACTTAAAAAACAAACTATGGAATTTATCAATTACTGAAGAATGATGAATTGATTGATGATTGAATCTTATTGAAGTATTTGAAGGTAATGGCTCTAATTTGGTTCCAAATTGCTCCTTTTGTTTAGAAATTAAATTATTGATCAAATATTTGTGGTAACCATTGTCCAACGCAATTTGCTGAAGTTTCTCAACTTCGTTGTTGTAATTTTGCTCAAAGAGACGTTCACTAATCTATGAACTAGACTATTAAACGGAGCTATTTTATATCTAAACGGTGTAGCTGAATCCGCAAGGGTATATCTATTTCTTTGAGTTGGTTTTATGTATAATGTGGAAAGGAAGCTGATTATCTGTTTCTATTTCGACAGTGAATCTCGGTGAATCATCTGTTGACGGCTACTGGGTAGTCCTCAATACTTCAATAGTATTTTTAGTGGATAAGGGTGATTATTTCTTATCAATAGTGTTATAATATATGGTATTGAAAATGGTTCCACCACACAGTTAACGAGCAATTATTCATTCTGGGTCTGCGGATGATGCCACTATGTATTGGAGCATTTAATAGTAATCAAAAGTTGATATTATTTTTTATTCACATTCTACAATTCAATTTGGAACATTTCACATGTAGTAAAAGCCGAAACTCTAGATCTACTTAAAGAATACAAGTTTCTGCAAGTTGCGTTACTGATTATTGAATCTATTTCCCTTATATTCGGAAAATAGAAAATGCAGTAAACAAAGGCCAACATCTGGAGAATCATCTACATTGATTATTCTAATCTTTAATAAATAAGGCAAGAGCAATTAAATCTAATCTCTCTGTAACCTCATCTTAATTGAAGGAATCGGTACCTGCGGGTTTCTACATTAAAATAAGCTGATAGCATTAAAGTTGTGAATGTTTATGACATCATTCATGAAAGGTTTGTCAATAATGAGGTGGTGGCAACATGCTTTGTGGTGATAATCTACTACTGACTGTAGAGTTGACTCCTGAAGAGCAACTCTCTTTCGATAGCAGGTATCTTCTGGGTGATGTATATTACGTTTTCTCCATGTTAAATAACGAATTCATTGATTCTGACGAAATATAAATCTTATACTTACACTAATGTCCAAATATAAATGATAAATTCCTTTTTTACGTTATTAGCGTTTTTGTGAAAAATCCTGAAACAGGTCTATGGTTATTTCGAAATTCACATCTTTTTTGACACTTGTTTCGATTCTGACTTCACGGCCGTTACGGCTATGACGCCATCGGTAAGCTGGTGTTCAAAGTTGAGAGTTTGGGAATTATAGTCGTTTGAAACGAGGTTATTTTAATTTCGATAATATGCTTATCTCATCATTTCTGTGTAGTGACATACTTTTCAAAAAGAGGTCGATTTTCGTTTTTAAACAACACTCTTCGACATGCTAATTGTTTCCAACTATCTACCCTCTTGAAGTGACAACCCTCTTTCTTAGTGTTTCAAATTGAACAAGGGTCGAGTGATATCTTATTTTGAAGATTATTCCATTGCCTATTCAGCACTATGTTCAATCTTTATGAAAAAATTGGAAATTATAAAAATGACAATTGAATATTTATTAAATATTAGACGCTCGTATCTGATATTTGATATTCCAAAAACCGCAACACTTTTACCAAATTGTTGCTTTTATTTGTAAAACGAAATAGTTTGTGTTGAGAATTCAAGCATTAATAAGTTTGGACGCGAAGTGATATAGGTTTCTGAGATCGACTCTTCATGCTGATTCCAAAAACGGAAGTTTTGGGTACAAGGTATTCTATTTTCTTTTAATACCTATGAAGTCATAGCCGTAGCAGCCGTGAAGTGAGATTCCAAACCAATATTAAAAAAGATGTGCAGATCGAAATAAAAATTGACCCAATTCTGAGTTTTTCCCAAAAATGGCTAATAACGTAGAGGATTTATCCGTAACATTTGAAGTGCAATGTATGAATATATCGGTATAAACATCAAAACATCAATCAAATGATATAATTTATCGTCAAATAATCATCATTTACGTTTTCTAGATTAAATACGAATAGTTAAAACAAAGTGTTATTGTGACCTATTTCCCGAGAATTTTTATATATAATTCATACTGGGTCAAGAATCTTATTATTATTTCGGCTGGGATATAAGCCTTAATATGGAAGGAACAACCACCTATCCTAAAGTTTTGAAGGAATACGGAAAGTTAATGAAGATACTAGCAAGAGAGAAGAATCGTAGAATATTTCTGGTAAGATGTAGGAATTTGCAAGTTTATCCAAATTTCATAATATCTAAATCAAAGGAGAATATGTTTAGCAAGGTGCTAAATAAGAAGGCGTACGCAAAATTATTAAATTCTTTTCATAAAAACTGTTTGAACCTGTGCATTAAAGAAGCATGTGCAATTGTAGCTGAGGTTGAAAACAAAATCAAACTGGTTAAACAAACCTGTCATCAAAATTTTGATAGCAACTTTATATCGCAATTTTTTCAAATTCAGCATAACAATTTCGAAAAAAATTTCAACAAAATCAAAGCCATTCAATCTAAAAAGATAAATAATTTAATGAAAGAAGTAACATATGAAAAAAAGAATATCAATGAACAATGGTTGAAAAATCTAACTGACATAAAAATTCCGGATGAGGTGCAGCACACGTTAAGTTTAGGTCCGAAATTTGCATTGCCTAATAACAATAATAAACTGCCTATCGATAATATTATTGCAAATTTAGAATGCGGAATTAGGAATAAAAATGTAGAAGAGAAAAACGAAATTAGAAACAAAGTTTGTAACATCTTGACAAACAAAAAGAACAAACAGAAGGCAGAAGTAGGGATTGCAAAGAATCGTTTTAACTATCATACAAAAATAACAAAAGATTTCTTAGATGCTAACCCTCAAATATTAGTTTTGAACGCGGATAAATGTAATAAAACCGTCATAATGCATAGAAATGACTATGAAAACAAAATAGGAAACCTTTTAAATGATGAAACAACTTATAAAAAATTAAAATCTGATCCTACTTTATCAGTACAAAACAACATGAATAAATTGATAAATAAATGGCATAAGAATAAGATAATCCCTATTGAATTAAAAAATAAATTAATTTGCCATAATGGGCTAGCACCTTATATCTATGGGCTTCCCAAACTGCATAAAAATGATATACCTCTAAGACCCATTGTTAGTAATATTGGAGCGCCCACTTACAATTTATCAAAATTTCTATCAAAATCTATCAATAATATAATAGGAAAAAATGAATTCTATGTAAAAGATTCATGGCACTTTAATGAATTTATAAAAAATCAATCCGTACCCGTAAACCATCAACTGATTTCCTTGGACGTTGTTTCTTTATTTACAAATATACCTGTTGTTTTGGCATTGAATACCATCAAAAAACGTTGGGCAGAGATTAAAAACCACACACCTCTAGATCAATCGGAATTTATAAATGCTGTAAAATTTTGTTTAGAATGCACATACTTTCAGTATGGTGAGCAATTTTTTGGACAAATATTTGGCACAGCAATGGGATCTCCTATTTCAGCTACCATTGCTAACCTCGTTATGGAGTGCCTTGAGGAATCTGTTATGAGTTCATTAGATTTTCGGCCTGTATTCTTTAAACGGTATGTAGACGATTGCCTTATGTGTGTTCCCAACGATAAAATTCAATATGTAATTGATAAATTTAACAATTTTCACTGTAAACTTCAATTCACTTGTGAAATAGAATTAAACAATAACATAAATTTCCTTGATATGAACATTAGGCATGATGCTGATGGAAAAATAAAAACCTCTTGGTTTACTAAAGAAGTATGGTCTCAACGTTATCTTCACTTCAATTCCGTTGCACCAGCTTGTTATAAAAAAAGTGTCATAAACAGCCTTACAGATCGCGCGATAAAATTGTCCCACGCAGATGACCGCCTCAAAAATTTAAAAATTGTTCGTACTACACTAGAATTGAATGGCTACCCAAAAACTTTTTTCAATCCTATCATTAAAGAAAGAATAAACAAAATCTATAATGGTTCGTCTAATAAAAATAACATAAAAGGTAATACAGACAATTTTATAACTCTACCTTACATTCCGGAGACCTCAGAGAAAATCAAAAAATGTTTGAAAAAGTATGATATAAATGTTGCGCATAAACCTACTAACTGTGTTGGGAAATATTTCTCAAATCTAAAACCGTTAATACCCAAAGATAAACAAACCCACACAGTGTATAAATTGAATTGTTTAGATTGTGATGGAACCTATACTGGAATCTCTAAACAATATTTACAAAAAAGAATGTACGGCCATAAATATAGCACAAGAAATAACAACTTAGAAAATTCCACCGCCCTTGCTAAGCATTGCTTTGATTATAACCATCAATTTGATTACAAAAATGTTAATATCTTAACTAAGGAAACCAATTATTATAAAAGATCTATCCTGGAGATGATTCACATAAAACGGGACCCCAAATCTGTAAATCATAGGGTAGACACACAAAATCTAAGTCATATTTATACTAATTTGATTAAATAATCTCTTGCAAATTCTTACATACGTCTTTATAAGTGTAGAAAATGTTTTTAGGAAGAATTCGTAATAGTTATTTCCCAGTACAGGTCTGAAACCGTTCTTAAGGGCCTTGTCATAAATCCTACACATCTGGTTTCGAAAGTAGATACTTGACAAATAACTTCGTTCTTCTCATTTGTTGTGAGAATACCAATCAATATGCACTCATATATTTTAATAATATTACTGAATAGCGGATTCTTACTACAAAAAAATAATTTTTTATACATTAATTCTGACGATACAATTTCGATTATTCGTGGCTCTTTTAATTGAAGTTAAATTGTGCGATTTGGACGCTTGTG
Source organism: Endomychus coccineus (assembly GCA_958510875.1). Lineage (NCBI taxonomy): Eukaryota > Metazoa > Arthropoda > Insecta > Coleoptera > Endomychidae > Endomychus > Endomychus coccineus. Next base: position 62,031,194 of record OY294067.1, on the reverse strand, counting down.
CTATAATTAGTTTTAATAAACCCCCTTTTTGGACATAGTGAGTCTTCTGATGATGGTCGTGAAACCGAAACGTACGTAAAGACGAATAGTTAAAACAAAGTGTTATTGTGACCTATTTCCCGAGAATTTTTATATATAATTCATACTGGGTCAAGAATCTTATTATTAAATACGAAGATTTATTCAACCCAGAAACCTAATGGTTGGAATTTTCAGATTGAAACTGATGGTAATCAGTAATTCAGTCTATTCATTAAACGGAAGGATAACAAAAGATACCAGAGACCTTATGGTAATCGCTTTTTTATCGGCTTGTATGTTCAATAGTAATGAAGTACCTAACTAGTTCAATTTTACTTAGATGGTACGTACTCATCCGTATGTCATCAACGTGTCTAAAAGTAGGAAAACGTTGCTCTTGCTCTCCTATTTGTCACGCTGAAGAGAACAACGTATCGCCATTTCCAAGACTAGATATTATTACTTTGAGCCTAAATGGCTCAATTTGTATGAAAGCGCCATAATATGGGTATAGAAAAATTAATGTCTCAACCATGTAGGTTTATTTGTAAAAAAAATTATTTTCTTGAAGATTTGTCATAATGTTAACATTTTATTTGTTCATGAGATCTCATTGTAGAAGAGCATGCACTTCAATGTTGCATCATCATCAAGGCCTTGATAAAATACAGGTTTAAATATATGATTTCGGAGATAGGCCTGATGATTTAGCTAGTTGTATCGAAGGAGTATATCATATCAGTTGTTGGAATACATTACATCCCTAAGTTTGAATTAGATACTAATGGAGACATATATATTGAGAAGTACCAACGAAATGAAACATTTTCAAAATACAAGGTTTTGGGAGGTTCATTTTTTCTTAGCTTTTTAAGAGCACAGAATCGATGCAAAACGTGGGAATAAGTTCAGTAAGCTTGAACACACTAGAGAGCTTTTAGCGAGTGATACATTTTCGGGTGCTTGGTCAAATTGAGGAGGTCCCATGCAAAACCGATTGAATTCACATTTTATCAAAATAGAGTGAAACATGTTTCTATATAAGTTTTGTGCCGTCTTCCTAATTCTGAAGTCATTCGTGAGCCAAATCGGTTATATCCTGTTTAAAGAGCCCATCAAAGTTCGTATCTGGGAACGACATCGGTTATATCGCAAATTTCACAAAACTGGATATATTCTTATATAAAATTAAATTAATTTTGTGGAGTTTCTTTTTAAGTTTTTTTCTATATGTACTTTTTAAACCGATTGTGATTAAAAGAAGAACAAATGTATTTTTTGAAAGTATTTATTGATTTGCGTTCAAAACCGAAGTTATATTCATTTTGTTTTTTATTTTTGGGTGAAAACTTTTGACGTTTCATAAAAATTATTTCAGACATTCTATGCACAGCCATAATCCCAACAACTCCACGCTTGAAATGATTAATTTTTCCTCCATGCCCATAAGGGAGACGTTCTTTTGATCTTCTGAACATTTTACAAGGACGGATTTAATCCCTTTTGCCCGCCACCTCCTTCTTTCCGTATCGGAACAGTTAGCTCAAACAGATGATTCTCCAGCATTTGGTTTCGATTATTTTGCTCAGTTGGGAAATGCTCCAGTTTGTATAACATTCTGAATGAATTAAAACCATATTTCATAATGAATTCACTGCATGCTGAAATTTTAGGCTCATCTCAACGCTTTTCGCACCTATCTAAATTAGGAGTGATCAGGAGGTTATTAGTATTTATAGTTATCACAATACCACCACAGCTTGTGAATAATGTAATCGATAGTGAAATATCCACACAACTTTTTTATGTGGCACTAGCGAATGCATAAGCACACTCCTTCTGCAATTATTTTGCGTTTGGCTGCAGAATTTACTTCTAACAGTAGATTACCGGGCATAGCCAGGTGGCTTGGATATCAATGTAAGTTGAGGAAAAATCAATAATGGGTCACGAAACCCAATTATTCGTATTCCCAATTTAAATGCAGTTAAAATACCATTTACTTATTTACCTTTTTCTGGTTTTTCCCCTTGTAGACTTTGACTGTACTGAGCCATTTCAGTTTTGTATGAGAGCTAGTTGCTCCATTGCCGGTTACTCAAGTATTTAGGTGCGATAAACCATTTTTTCTGTTTGAAACCATATTGGTCTATTGGAATGCAGTTCTGGATGACTTGCATGTCTTAAGAACAGAATAACGGCACCCAAAGCAAGTGTCCAAACACCAAATCAATATTTCAAAATCTAATGAAGTCTTTCAGCTGCTTCAATAAATCAATAGAAATTAATTGTAATAAAGGTAGATATACAATTCGGGGTATTCTTCTCCCCAATATTGATATCTCGGAACTTATCATACATGAACAATGTTTGCTATAATCTGTTAGTGTTCTGCGAGACTGAAATTTCCTATTTCACTTATTTCCTTTCATGGAATCGTAACAATCTGAATGCTGAATTTTTCATACTTTATTCCATAATGTATTATTATGGTTCACTTCATTTGATGGGTGATTCGAAATTTGTTACAGTACACAGGTAAACATAAAATTCGTGTACGATATTCGTCACATGGCATTCTGTCGTTCGATTTTGGGACTACGAAATCCACAAACATAATTATTGATTTTAAAATTCTAAGATACAATGAAAACCTTGTAGATGCAACAATTTTGCCACCATAGTCGTCCAAGTAATATTTCAACGTTTACTAGAAAATTAATATTATTGAGAAATTAAATTATGACTGATGTCGGTTTTACTTTATTTATTTACTGAATAAGTGTGATAAAAGAATGTGTGACATATGATCAAGAATATAATATACCTACTTATAATACATACATTTAACATGACACTGGGAAGAAAAACATTGACAATTTATATATAATAATACTACATATTTTATGGATTGTGTCCATATATATCAGAAAAAACTTTAACAAAATGGAGGGTAGTTATCTTTTGTTGTTCCAAATCTGACAATAATTCTTGCAAAGATCCTTGACTCCAAATGGTGGCTGAGTTTTTAGATTTACAAGGAGTAGCTACACTGTTACATTTTACGTACACTCATATTTGAAATTTTAACAAAACATCAAATGAAAAATATTCGGTGAACTATAATAAAAAGAGTTATTTAAATGGGAGTGAAAGGACTCCGAAATCTTAACAAAACATCCATGAAATAAAAAATGTTCGTAGAACTATAATAAAAAGAGTTACTTAAATGCTCTCGCAAGCGATCGTGGTTTTATTCAGTGTTGAAGGAGCTTCAACCCAAATGTGGGGTGAAGAAGTCGTATATAAAATAATCCACCTAATAATCAGCAAAAACCGTCAACTTCTCATCACTTGGCTTTATCGCAAGTAACTTAAAAACAAAAAATCGCTTACCAAATTTGGATTTAAAAATACCATACCAAAACAATAGCGAAGCCACTGTCCAGTTTCACAATTTTTGTTTTTATATTCTCCACTCAACCCCAACTCTTGTATTTTACGCCACCAAGGCTGAGTAAGATGGAAGCGGCAACCAATAAGTGTAACGTTATCCCACACTTTACGAACTGCATTGTGAATGGCAATTTCAAAATCAACCACTACTTCCCAGGAATAAAACTTAAGACGCTTAGAGAACAAATAAACTTAATTTTTCCCAAACAGAGTCTATCAGTTTCTTCTGATTCGTTTTTCAGTAAACTAAACACTAACACTACCGGTATATAGTGTCCACTTATGTAACCATGTATGGCAAATAGTTGTGTGAAAAATTTTGTGCAGTATTGGAATGTGCCATCCATGTGTATAATCGACTTACATAAAAATTTCAAATTTGGTTGGCAGCTAAAAATTACATTTCGGAAATCATTATCCAAAACATAATTTTCCCCTCTTGACGTTTTGTACGAATGTTCTTGCAGATAACGGTGAACTTCGTTGGCAGAGCGAGGTAAAGTTGGCAATGTATTGCAACGTCTACTGTACATATTTTCTTTGACGCATTTCAAATCCCGGGAAGTCGATGTTTCTGAAGAAAAATCTTAGGGAAAACCATTTGAAGCTAATTCTTTATGCAATATCTTAGTTTATCTCTCTGTAGATTCATCTTCCACTTTTCTTTTGCAGACAATACTAAGAACTTGTCTAGAAATTTTGTTTTCAAATTCGCGATTATGTTGATTTTTTAATGTTGTTACAACAAAACTACCCGATGCCTTAATGGTATATACGTAAACCTTACATTTAGGCCGTTTGATGCACCTCCAGACAGTTTCATTAGTTGAAGATCGATATTTAGAAAACTTATAATTTTCGTACACTATTTTGTTTCCGCGTTCACAAACTTTTCTCTTTCACAAACGGTATTTTAAATTTTGAAAAGGATGTTAACTATTACTTGTTAGCACATACAACACGAAAAATATATTGATTATAAGTTTGGAAACAAGCCCCTGTCCACCCTTAATAAGCAATAAATATTCAATTAGTCGTAATGATTAACATCCTGTCTTCATTTCTGTTCTTACCCAAGAAAGCTCTGTGTGACGAGTTTCAGGCACCTTTAAAATTTTCCTGAGGCCTTGACCGGTCCCCGTAATCAAATTGTGACGAATAGCATGCCGTCCAATTTGATTTTGTTCAATATGAATTTATTTTAACCCAGAAAATGGAAGTTTGATGGAATTTTGTCAATGTCTAAAACAAACACTTGCAAGATGACTACTCAACAAGCGAAGAAATCTTCATACCCAAAATAACGTAGTGTACTCTCATTCTAAATAAGTAGACAAAGTTTGTAGGAGTAAGCATTTTTATTCCATATAATTGTACTGGAGATGCAAATGATTTCTCGATTTATTTGAATACACAATAATACATCTTATCTCAAATATGGTTGTTCGATTTTTTGCCCATAAGTATTTATTAGAAATATGAAATGGTGATTCTCATATATCATCGACTTTTTTCCAATTTTATAGTAAATAAATCGTTCGAACTCTGGCAATTAACCAAAATTGATTAATTTATATCACACTTGAGTTTATTAAACATTTGTACATTGAGATGGTACTAAGGAAATTAACGTTATACCTGGTGATTTTCTACGACCAGTGTTACGAACTATACATTTTTTTATATTTATCTATGTATTTGCCCACGAAAAGATAAATGAACTTGCTATTACTGAGTAAGGATGAAATTGCATCATCAAATATTTATGAGTTTTCTTGGTAATCCTAAAATATCTAGTAGATATTATCTAAATCCAACATTAAAATAGTTCTGTATACCCACAACTGTAGCAAAAATATGGACTAAGCTTGGCTTAAATTGTGTTCAAACTTTTGTTGATAGTATCTTGGTAATACTTGGAAATTTGGATATCGTATTATCATCCTAAAGGCTCTACCTATTCATCTCAATTAGAATTGTTGAGTATTTCAATAAAAATACTTAACAAAAGCAGGTATTTCCTAAGTTCATATCACATAATCTTATCAATGTGCTCGAAAATAATAGTGACATATATAAACAAATAATAAAGAAACTGAATTTAATTCATAAAGTAGGGATATCGAATTTCATGAAGAAATCAGACAAGGTTACGGACTAGTCATGACTTGAATCTTGCTCTTTCAATATACTAGGTACTAGAATTAAGAAAATTTCGTGGTAACCTGAAGACGTAATTGGGAGATTCCTTTTCTTCCTTGTAAACGAGTAGACTGCGTAGTGGTGGGGACCACACTAGACTATGAATGAATAAAAAGGAGGGGCTTATATTACTTCGGGCACACCCTCCAGAATAAATAGATTGTCAGTTCACGTTCTGACCACAGGCTGAATGTAGTTAAGTCCGTCACAAGTCCTCACGTTGTTATTTGTGAACGTAACAACTATTCATTTAAGACTCTTCAATTACAGATTTATTGTATAACTGTGTAGTGTCATGTGTTTTATTGTGCATTAAAATAACAAGCTTATCTTTTTGTGTGACTTTTACCTTATAAAAATGGAATCACATACGGTTTTGGGCCATCCTATTGGCATGTTAGATCGTGATCAAAGGACTACAAAGTGTTCTTTTTATCATATTGTGAAACGTGCAAACGAGAGTCACCCTGGATTCTCACAGACTAAAAGTAACGAACGCTGTAGCGGAATTACTCATGTTCGACTTCCACGAAGGACGAGTCCACGCGTCAGTTGTAGAATTAAGAAAAATAGGCACTTCTGGGTTAGCTTACAAAGTAAGTATACACTGAAGATAAACTATACGATAGGCGGAGCAATCAACAGGTGGCCAATCGCGGCCTTGTAGTAGCATGCAGCTCTGTATCTGATTTATGTAATAATTTCACTGGTAATCTTTCTAAATTATTTCTCTAAACGATTTTAATCCGCGCTTTCTCGATGATAGACCGATATGAGCGATTCGGACGTACGGCCTTGAACCCTAAAATTAATTGGGGCATTTAACAATGATTCACGATTCGTGAGTTATGATACATTGGAAAGTTTGTTGACTCAAATCAATATGCATCTCATACCCATGTGCTAACAATGATGTATCAAACTGTTTCCTATGTTGCTATAGTTATTCACATTAACGGAAAAACTGCAATTAAACACCACGAAAAAAACCTAATTAAATTAAAGTACTGCGAATAAACGTTACTTTTATTTATTACTCATGAAATGAAATGTTAAGTGATACACCTGTGCAACCGTTGTCGCAAAGTTGCTTTTCCTTCATTATAATTTTGCAAAAATGTGGTAAATAGTTGGAAATGATACATTAAGCTGAAATAACTTGCAATTATTGGCTATTATCGCTGTTAGCGAATCTCATAGTTCATTCTTAACATTTAACAATAAATAGATCAAGTAACTTACAAGTGACTTGTAAGCCGTAAACTCATGTTAGTTACTACTTACTTACAAAATGTGGACGTAGGAATGTACGATTCTCGTGATAATTAATTTTGAGAAGTTTCCTAATGTTTTTTTATCGTCTATTTACGGTACATCTATCTACTCACGCGGGAACTTGAAGTTGCCATTTAGTTGTTACATTATTTTATGAGAACTATAAATATATCTAAATATATAATATTGTTATGAAAATATCTTGGAGTTTAATCCTATTTTTAATTCATTTTATACAAAAAGTCCACTAGAAATAAGAAACAATTACCTTTAACCACTGAAAATTACTAATGTTTTTTTTTGGTAAAGGTGACTGTTTATTATTTATATAACGTTATTGTGTATTCACAGTGTGAACTATTTTCTAGTTTATTCCAAACAAATTTTAATTAACTATAAGGGATGCAAACATATTCTTGAACGTACGGAGTAGGTATTACATTTTGCTAAAATCAATCTGACTGGATGTGATTATGAATTGAAAAGTAAGAAAAAATATTAAAACGTTGGGAAAAATCACAAATAATTATGGGCTTAATGATTATTTCATAAAATTTTTTTCAATATTTTTCTTTTCTTTCATGGAACAAATTTCATAATAAATAAGAAACAATCACCTCTATCCACTAAAAATTATTAATTATCAATTTATAGTGGATATTAATGATTGTGTTATAGTGTATCCACAGTGAGAACTCTTTTATAGTTTATTAGAAATAAAGGGATGCAAACATGATATAAAGTAGATATTATTTTTTGTTAGAATCAATGTAACTAGATGTGTTTATGAATTGAAAGTTAGAAAAACAGATTAAAACGTGGTGAAAAATTTCCATTACTTATGGGCTTAATGGTGCGCTTCCATCAATTTTGCATGTCATATATTTTAGTTCAATTGAATAAATACAATTACACGAAATTTGCCATCTAAACCGTTTCTTTGATAAAATTAGGGAGTATATTACCACTATCAATATCTCTGCAGAATTATCAGAATGGAAAATAAAGATAAATTGTTGACGAAGACAGTAAGCCCCAGTAAATCAAATCATCTCTTTTCGGAATATTCTCAAGAAACTAAAATCGCCATATCTTTAGGTATTCTCCACTAAATGTTTATCTTGGGTTAACTCAATAACCTAACTCGTGGTCCTAGGATCAATTATGAACAGACTTGCACTCTTGGTTTCGCGCCAAAACTATACGGGTATCATTTATACACTATATAAAGAAATAGTGAAATGTATTTTCTACTCAAAAATCTTAGTTAACAAGATAGTTTATATATTTATTTTGGAGTAACAAACGAATTACGCTTCCACAAATTTATTACCAATATTGGCAATTTATTGGCGAATATGTAGCTGAGAGGAAGTTTCACGAAATTATTGAAACTCGGGAAAGCTGGAAAGATTGGAGACTAAATTTTGTTATTCAAATAAAACATGAATACTGTTGATGAGATTGCGTTGATACAGCTTTAAATGATTATCCAAATTTCATGCGAATTATAATTCAATGTAAACAGATACTTTGTAATATTTGTTGATATGATGGTTGACCTAATCGAGGAAAATACTCTTCATAATTAATAATCATCATTTTTGAACATTTAAAATCTGTAGTCGATTCAAGTTTGCTTTTTTTGAATTCCAATATTGCCAGAAAGTCAATTCTCAGTCCATTATTGGTAAAAATGCTATCATTCATGTTTTGATCAAATTCGGTCCAATATTCCTAAAATTGCTTTTGTAACCCAGATTTTCTGATTCTGTGTCATATGAAAGATTCAGCCATTCTTTGGATAGAAATTTGTTTCTAGGATGTCCAAAATTTGGTTATAATTAGATTGAAAATTCTTGGCTTCCGGTTGAATTTCGCGTCGCAATAGGACGACTTGATGTCGACGTTTCGCGAACCATTACAGGTGGCATCTGCAGGGCTGGCTTGAAGCTTGAACTGAAAGTCAAGCCTGCCCTGAACCTGTAATGGTTGGCAAAACGTCGGCATCAAGTCGTGTTATTGTGACGCGGGTTCCATCCGGAAGCCAAGAATTATCAACATTAGCCATCCGCGGAAGTCTAATATTCAAGATATAACTAGATAAACTAGTTTCTGTAAGATCTATTTATTGTATTTTGATAGGGACACTTACGAATTTTGATCATAATTCAGGCAAATAATTTATCGGAAATAACTACTTTTATAAAGCTCTTTGAGCTTTTTCAGGTGAAGACAGTTTTTTCCAACAATTATTATTACAATAGTTTTCTTGAAGGGATATAGTATAGGAAGATATGCGAAATCTGGAATGTTTGGATTTCACGTAATGACTGATATTGGCAAACAAACACATTCATGATAGTACTATCTTATTTTCATAATTTACCTATTGTTCACAATTTATTTGGAGATTGAAATTACCAAGAAAGAGATCAATGTTGCACTTTTATCATCAACGAACGATATGCTGCTACATTTCGAATTATCAATATCAAAAGTCCAGTACCTGTAAGTAGAATTTATTCCTATGCTGATTTTTGAACGTTGTACCCGATATTCATGTAGAAAATAAGATATACTCATATTGTAGTCCAATAACTCATTCAGATCAAGTGCACTATAATGGACTAGATACTTCAATGTCACATGCATCATGAACCATTTGACTAAACCGATTGATACAATAGCACCCAACTAACTAGTGTAAATGAACTGCTCAAACACCAGAAAGGTCCAGAATGACACCTCACATTCCGTCTTCTTTGATTCTGAATGTATGAAGAATCATTTTTTAATTTTTTGGAGCATTTTTGTTTTCTCAGTATATACTATGGGATTATACTATTTTCAATATTGAGCAAATTATGTATTGTTACTTATGGGAGAGGGATCCATGTTGATACCAGAAGGATTAAAATTGATGTTAAAGAAGTTGATACATCACTCGTTGAAACGATAGACAGTTTTTGGGATGAGGTGGGACTTGCTTTGTTTTTCCCAAACTTCTCCAACAATGCTTTTTTCTGGAAATTTTTGGAGATATGGTATTTTGATGACAGTAATGATAATAGTGGCAGAAGAAATTTTGTCTATACATTTTGAGATGTATAGGATACATAACGGTTTGAACAATATTGGAAAATTTTACCATGCTATTAGTATTAGTATGCTAGCATGAAAAAATAACACACCAAGTACGTTGTTAAAATTCAGCACTATATAGCAAATTAGCCCTGTATTTGCAACATTTTTTTGGAAAACTTGCCTGCCTTATATACGATGATTCTTGGCTCTGACAGAACAAAAATTCATACCGGTTAATGATTATCACACAGAAAACAAACATCTTTAACTGTTATTATTATAAACTTCTTTCGTATCCATGTTGATCTGTTAACTTCAAAATTGTAGCAGAGGTGAAACGTCATTTTGGTTTTCCCGCTTATATGGATTGGTTTTCTCTATTCGCAATCCATGAAGATGTTCAAGTTTCCACATTAACATTTCATTCATACTGGAGTTTCTTTCCATAGTAAGGAATAAAACTTCACATTTCATTATCACTTAGTGCAATTTATCGTAGATATCATCTGAAGCCTATTTCTACATATCAATTGTTTTTAACATAGTCTACGCTCAAGCTCATAAATAAATGAAATATTCGTTGATACAGAAATCTTCATTGCGAATTGAGAAGCAAATAGTTAAATCATGTTATTGTTGATACAGTTTGACTGTGTTTGTGTTTGACTGAGAATTATTTCATGTTGAATTCCTCTTATCTAAGCCATAACCGCAAATTTGATAAGCAGTGTAACACGCTTTCAAGATTATGATATTAATAAATAGGTATCTGTATTGTCACTACCTCTACCACTCTATTGAAATGATTCCTTCCATACTAAGATAAACAGGTGTTGAGATCTCAGGACACCCGTCAACTCTATCTTTTACCTGTGTTTGGAATGTTGCAGATGACATGTCACTGAAATAACCTAGTGCATTCACCAGTATTACAGATTTCATTTTCATTCAATTAAACACTACGAATTCCTCTGATTAAAATAAATAATCAAATTGAACGTTTTGCTCCTGAATTGGATAAGGAGAAAACTATCAGTAGTTTTAAGAGTAGATATTGAAATTACATAGACCTGCTGTTTGTTTTTCGTATTCATTACGCCGTATTAGGAGTACGCCGAGGAAATGTTGCTTTCATCTGTCAGTTGTCATTTTCCAATCTGTGTTTATTTTCATAACAGGCACCCTAAAAGGCATAAACATAAACTTTCTCGATATCAACGTGGCGGTAGATGCTTCATATCTGTATACATCTGTGTGTATTGTGCGTCCAGACGAAGGGACAGAACGAACTGAGCGCGCAGGAACAAGCAGAACAGAATAGTCGGAACACCAGATTCGCGTGGTTTACACTTACTCGAAGTGTTCGTAGTGGCTAATACAAGTGATATTTGTTCTTAACGATTGAAAGTACACGGAACCATAAGTACAAGTCCTTGGATTTATGAAGTTAAGGTCTCTCTACTCTAGAGCGATCAGTAACATTACAAACTAATAGTTCTAGACAGCTGTTTCGCTCTTCTCGTAGAGTTCATTAGTAGAACAAGAATGTTTATAACGTTCCTAACTGATCGTGCTGTTGAAGGTACACATACCGACAAACCGGGGGTAAACAAATCAAATTATTTAACGCCATCTATGAATAGATGTCACACTAATAATTCAACAACATAAGTTTGTAATGTTAGTGATCGATCTAGACAAGAGAAAACTAATCGATTTAACTAGCAAAAGCCAACTAGAAACAAAATGAATTCATTCGTATCTCGATTGTTATCTCGGTTATGATCTAGCACTCTAATTCGTTCAAAAACATGCAAGTTTTCGAACCTGAAACACATATATCAAAAATGCACTTAAGGCAAATAGCGTTTTCTCGCATTGTTTGCTATTTTATCACAAGCAGCAACCACTGACGAAATAATTTGGTGCAAAAAGTTGCTGTTTTGGTGGAAACACGATTAATTCATCAATTTGGGTTAAACTTGAGTTGTTCCATTAGTGGAGACATAGGTATGTCTCCACGATGCAGATCCTGAAACGCAGGTGCCTTAATGATTATGGTTTTTGTATGATGATGAGTATGATTTGAGTTTATTGGTTCCGAAAGGAACAACTAGAGCTACAAACCCAATCACGAGTGAGAACGTTATGAAATGTAACTGATGATAAAGATGAATTGATGAGATAATGAGTTCTTTCCCACAATCTCATACATTTATTTGTGATAACATTTTATGGGGTTGTATCATCAAAGAATCATGAGATTATGAAATTTTTAGAAAAGTAATCTCTAGTAGGAATCAGCGGCATTTAAAGAAGACATCGCGGCACTGTTGAAATACCGTGAGTGTAAATTACAAACTAATATTTGACTGGTTTATTTACAAAATAACGAACTGTCATCGTGGTGTCATAAACAAGTAATGCCGTCAAGATTTATACGCGTCCATCGTTATGACGAATGGCATAATAATGATGAAGAATGTATAATTAGAATTTTTCAGAATATTTTGTGAATAAAGCGCTCCATCAACAGTGGACAACACGCGAATGGACTACCTTGTTTATCTACGAGGTCAGCAGTGTCGTTTGTCTCTCCAAGATTCTCACGCTCGGGCGCCCTTATACAGTCCAGTATGTCCACAAACTTGTGTGTATAAAGTGTGTAGTTTATCTCCAAATGTCGTCGACAAATATTGTTACATGTCTCTCGGTCTTATTTACTTTTAACTATAATTATGAAAGCCGTTCTTAAAATATTCTTAATACTGTTTTTTTGATAAACCGCAGAAACGAATATGACTGTAATAATTAATTTATATCTCATTTATTCCTTGAATGACAATTATTATTGTATACTGTTTATTAAAAAATTTCAGGCCATCATAAAATAACATGACATTAAATATATAGTGACTATTCTTCATGATTTAAGTTTTATATATAATTGATACAATAATAATTATATTTTTCTTACATACATCAAATATGAAAATTGAAAGTTGGTGGCATCAGGAATATATCCCACTAATGGTATAGGTAATGTAACTTCACCTGAATTAGCAATTAATTGAATTTTGATTGATTCTCATAATTTTAATTAATTGAATCATTAAACTCAGCATTTCTATCAATAGAACCGAATAATATAACATATAAAACTCTTAATTTTGTAATCTATAAATATCAAAAGACACCGACCGTATTCAATTACTTCAAGGAGCTATATTCCAAATATTGCCGAACCCAATCCTACAAAACATAGTATTTTTTTTCTCTATACTACTATACTATACTCTATAATTTTCAAAGAACATCGTGTGTGCTAGCGGTGGAATGTTGGGAGAGGATATTGTTTTAGTCTGCTCGTTCATATTCCGGATGCATTTTCTAATTATTGTTTTCCATAAAACTTTCTCCATCAACTATAATCAATAAATGTTTTACAACAAAGAAGAAAGTCAAAATCCAATGGCATCTGGTATGTCCAGATACAACTTCAAATTGCTAGTGATGCACCGTTTGCCGATTTTGGTTGTGATTTTCCATGAAAATGTCGAGTTTTCCGGTCAATAAAGTAGAATTTTCAGATTATGACAACGGATTCGTGATCAGCGACCTCGAAAACCCCCGAGTGAATTTTTTTACGCTCGTGATGCAACATTTGCAGATTTCTGTAGAAAATGTCCATGAGAGTTTTCCAGCAAAATATGTAGAACTTTCCGATTCTGACAACTTCTAATCGTGATCAGCGACCTCGAAAACCTTCGAGTGATTTTTTTATCGCTAGTGATGCACCGTTTGCAGATTTTGGTTGTAATTTTCCAGGAAAATGTCGAGTTTTGCCGAATTTTCCGGTTCTGACAACAAATCCTCATCAGCGACGTCTGTAATACCTCGTTTCGAAATCGAGGATCATTCCCACAAAAAAAATCACAAAAAATCTTTCATTAAGTATGTCAGGTACATTTCATGGCAATTTACTTGCCCTATAAAGTTAATCTTTTTGACATGAGGCCACGGTTTTCCTGTATTTGGGGTCTTTCGAAAATGAACTACTGTGGAACGATCTTCCGAATTCCATACCCAGTTATAAATTCAACATGTATACTTCAGCAATCAATAAATATCACGATTTTCTGGATTATAATCATAGGTGAATATATCTGAAAAGCTCCATAAGCGTCAATGTTAAAAAAAAAACTACTTATTTAATTCAATTCATTTTAATATCGACAAAGCACCAATTATGATTTGCAAACATGTCATAGTAGTTACAAGTTTTAATATGAAGTGAAGTTCAATACTGTCATATGATCCTTATCTGGTAGTTATGCCGCGTAAATCATAGAAGTTCATCATGATTTCAACTGTTTCGGCATAAAGATTTTACTTCTATTTATAAATTAGGTACCTCTATGGTTTTAATTTGACACTGACCATAGTGCCAAAGGCTATACCATACCAAAGAGATTATAAATAAGAAGCAATTACCTTCATCCACTGAAATACTTTTAAAGTGCTTGTTCAAATACTATTTGGAATTAAAATAATAAACAAGGGATTACCCTCAGCTGGAGGTAAATCTGAATTCATTAAATTGCTCTTTCGCTTGTACACCTTCATTCTTACTGAATTACCCAGATATTTGTCATTTGGAGAGTGATAAATGAGAAATGGACTTAGAATATGTACCAATTACTCAAGAATGACATTAAGATAAATTGATTAAATCCTAGTAACACAGAAAGAATTCAATTCTAACAATCTATCATATTATTTAGTAAGTTCTCAAGTAATAATCCTTATCCAAGTTCGAATATTACTATGATCAGTTTTAATAGTATCATATGGAATAACCATTCTCAAATATTTCTATCTTTTCTCAAAAGTATTATACAATAGTATAAATGAATATATGTTTTTCTAAAGACTTAAATAATTAACCATTATATTTTGTTTCTAGGACTTCGCAGGACCTTGGAATTAGGATTTTACCTCAGTGTACTTATATTTCCAACTACATTTAGTGCACCATCAAGAAGATCGACAATGAGTAACAATCAGCAAGGAGTAAAAAGAGAAGAAAGATGGAAAATGCCATGTGGGAGCGAAATTAACACAGTAGCCCACGGAGAACAGGCAGTCCCTGATGCAGTATTATTATCTAGAATAATCAGTCAAGCAGATAGAGCATTGGCGAAAGCGAATGATTTCAAAGAAAGATTTGTAAGTATTATTTTCATTGTGGAAATTATTTGAAACGATAACGTAAATTCTTACTTTCTGAAATTATAAATACAAAATTAATAGAAACCACAATAACATTGTATTGAATTCAATGTAAATACCACAAAACCACACATTACTGATTTGATAATAGCTTCTCCACCAATCTAGTAAATCATAGAATATTTAATGGTTCCTGGATTTTGCTACAATAGATTATTTTTATTTCGATTATTTGAAATACTTTCAGTCCCACTTTGTAAAAATAAAGGGGAGATGACAAAAATTAATAAATGTAAATCCTAAGATAACAAAATCTGATTTTTCCCCAAGAATGGCAATTTGTTATTGCTTCGACTGATCACTCATTAATTGTATCATCATTATCAAAAAATCTTTTTTTTACGCGGGATATGTTGGATTTCTCTTCCAACATAATGTTCAAATTCAAACGATATGGAAAATTCCATACTTAAAACGATCACAGACCCATACGAAGGTCGGTTAATCTCAACCACTTCATCGTACATTTTTCAAAATTGTTTCCCAAAACCGCGATTATACGTAATTATTACTAACAGTCTATGAATTAAGACCATTGGAACAAAAAACACTTCAACAAACGTTGCCTTGTATATACTCGAAGATTCTATATGTGACCTCCCAAAAATCCACAAAGGATACTGAGGATAATGATACTAAAAACCCGAGTTTTGCATTATTCCAAGTTTTAAAATCGTTGAACAACGATTTATGCAATCTCAAGCGTGACAAATGGGTATACTGGTTAGTATTCTTCGAAATTAATAAACTTTCATAATTACCCAGTTGTTACGAACTCACCCTGTACATTAACAGTGGCTTATGGCAATTCCCTGATGTTCATTTCAAACGGGGAATTTCCTGTGAGTTACAATTCTATTGTCTTAGCAGGTACATTTATTCATTCATTAACACCATCTCCGAACTTATTACTATCGTCTCAATTAGTATTCTCGATCCATTCTATATTATACCATCCGTTGATGTCTGATTACACACTATGATATTTTCCATCTCTGTCTCGCTTCCTAATAATCATTATAGCGTAGTTCGTTTTATCGGATATAAATAACTTACGTCTTCCTCACATCCGGGAATTCGTGTCCGTTTTCCTTCGTAGTTAATGGTCAACTATTGTTTCACAATTGACTATACAATCGACTATCTGAAGGAGGAAGAGGGAGACGGAAAGCTATGCTAGATATGAGGATGATATGTTGATTATACATGCTTGTTGCGAGATTTCAAGTGAAATGAAGATGCGATGTTTTTGAAAGTATTCCCACGTAGAAGTTGGCGCCAAGCCGTCTTGATTCGACAAGGTCGTGCGATATATTCAATTAGAATTACCAGAAACGCGAAGTTTCACACCATATTACTATTTGTTATGATATCTACTCATGTTCATTCTGCAGCTTAATATTTATTATGCAATTTTATAGCTTATATCAAAGAAATTTCGAATTGATATTATACGATACGTTTTTAAACTATGTTATCTACCATAATGGTTTTTAAACAAGAGTTCATTCAACAGTTACATCAACAGAATTAGTGCCAGCTCTCATGGCATGAAAGGTACAGCGACCACCTGTTGACAATATTCGAAAAACATGTAAAAACATGTTTCGTCCGCCAGACTAGTCAAATTTGTTAAATGCCATTTTTAATTAACTAAAAGAAATTTAATCAATTTATAGTTGTTGATGTATAATTAAAAAACAATTGCCTGACTGAAAATTTTGGTTAAGTAACATCGGACAGACCTTTTGTTATAAATTCTTTTCTCATAAAATATATACTTCACAACTCAGTTTTTGTTTTAGAATTATTTTGAGTTTTCCCTATACAAGGTGTTCCATCTCAGACGAGCCACCCCGTATATTTCTTATCCCATAGTGAGTGTAAAAATCTCCCGAAACACGTCGAATGATTTTGTTCGGGGGACATCTTTTGACGTATATTTGAGGCTTGAACGAGCAACCCCCTAATAGGGGGCGCTTCAACCCTTCAAAATTGAATAGGGGAGAGGGGTTGAGTGATACGTCATTTGAAAGGTCTTGAAAGACTCTTTACAACGGTGTATGAAAAACGTAAATTTGATGAGCCGTTTTCGCCAAAAATTAATTTTGTTGCTCGAATGCGCCACCTTGAATATTTTGGTTATTTGTACAATGTACAAGCTCATTTTTATTAAGCCTTTCTTACAATCTTAAACAATCTTAAACAATCTTCAGAAAAACACATTCGTAAGAAAATTGAATTGTGTTGTCATGCTTACAATGAAAAAAATTAAATCTACGTGTTTAAATCAAATGTTCAAATTGTCCTCCATTGACTTCCATACAATAATACATTCTCTCAAACTAATAAATAAAAAAACAGCAAAATATTTCCTTATGTTGCCTTCTTTTTTGTTCTTAGAAGGTGTTCATCTGGTTTTAACGTTTCTTCGATCAATTCATGATTTTAATCAATCTGTTGAGTTACTACTTTGCTGATTTGTTTAAAATTTCAAAAAATATGGTGTACACATTGCAAGAACGTGTTGAGCTGGTTAGCCTTTATTACCAAAATCAAAATTATGCCCGAGCGGCTGCAAGGATATTTAACGAAAACCATCCTGAACGTAGCGTTCGCCATAAGTACGTAATGAAATTGATTTCAAAATTTGTGGAGACGGGTTCAGTAATGGATAAAAAAAGTACACCCATTGGAATTGTTAATGATGAAAGAGCAGCTGTGGCGGTATTGGGACATGTCCAACTTATGCCAAACACGGAATCTGTACGATAACTTTCTGCAGCTTCCGGTATTAGCCAATCTGACGTTCCATCCGTACAAAATTAAATTAATTCAGGAATTAAATGATGATGATTGGGATCGAAGGCAAGAGTTTTGCGAAACTATGGTCGAGCGTATCAACAATAACCCAAATTTCTTGTACAACGTTTGCTTTTCTGACGAATGTACTTTTTTACTTAACGGAGAGGTTAACCGGCATAACTGTAGAATTTGGAGCGATACAAATCCTCATGTATTTCGAGAAGCTCACACTCAACATCGGGAAAAGCTAAACGTTTGGGTAGGAATTTTGGGAGACCACCTAATTGGACCTCTGTTTATTCCTGGTAATTTAAATGGCGAAATGTATCTTGAAATGTTGGAAAATGCGATTGATCCGTTAATTACTGAACAATCAGAAAACGATCCTCTACTACTTGAACAACAATTGCATTTCCAACAAGACGGAGCCGCACCAGTTCGCCAATACCTCAATTTGCAATACCCCGGTCGTTGGATTGGAAGAAAAGGTCCTATGGAGTGGCCTGCCCGATCTCCTGACCTGAACCCTCTGGACTTCTTCTTGTGGGGACATCTTAAGTCCAAGATTTTTGTGACTCAGCCTGAAAATTTGGACGAACTACGCCAACGAATTGTAAATGAGTGTCGTCAAATAACTCCAATTATGCTGAACCATGTTAGAGACGGTTTTCAGTCAAGATTGAATTATTCTATGGAAGTCAATGGAGGACAATTTGAACATTTAATTTCACCCAGATTGAATTTTTTCATTGTAAGCATGACAACACAATTCAATTTTTTTACGAATGTGATTTTTTGAAGATTGTTTAAGCTTGTAAAAAAGGCTTAATAAAAATGAGCTTGTACATTGTACAAATAACCAAAATATTCAAGGTGGCGCATTCGAGCAACAAAATTAATTTTTGGCGAAAACGGTTCATCAAATTTACGTTTTTCATACACCGTTGTAAAGAGGCTTCCAAGACCTTTCAAATGACGTATCACTCAACCCCTCTCCCCTATTCAATTTTGAGGAGTTGAAGCGCCCCCTATTAGGGGGTTGCTCGTTCAAGCCTCAAATATACGTCAAAAGATGTCCCCCAAACAAAATCATTCGACGTGTTTCGGGAGATTTTTCCACTCACTATGGGATAAGAAACGTACGGGGTGGCTCGACTGAGATGGAACACCTTGTATATTAAAGCTTATGTGTGGCTGGAAATTTCTATTGATTAC
Source organism: Endomychus coccineus (assembly GCA_958510875.1). Taxonomy (NCBI): domain Eukaryota; kingdom Metazoa; phylum Arthropoda; class Insecta; order Coleoptera; family Endomychidae; genus Endomychus; species Endomychus coccineus. The sequence goes on along the minus strand of OY294067.1, from coordinate 62,011,841 downwards.
ATTGGCAGACTCGATTTTGAAGGCAACATCCATGCATAAGATAGTTCTGGCCTGGCTTCTCAAACCTGCGTAAAAATTTGTTAGTCAAAAAAAATAGTTTTCCACTATGTCAGACTTTTTTATGTGCCTTGACAATATTTTATATTTGATATTAACTTTTAGCTTTCTCTTCTCCAGAAAAATTGGTCAACAAAAATTACAGGCTTGATTGATCAAAAAATTTACTATAACCACGGGCAAATAATTTTTTTTTATATCAGATTAAATTTCAAGATCCGTTTTATGTGAAAAAACTGTCTTCCATCGGAAAAATATACTTGATGTTATATGATGTTTTCTAATTAAAATATATGGGAAAACTCAAAAACAGCTCATTTCTGATTTGTAGTCTATGATCCATTTTAAATGTTAAAATAGGGTTTTCATCGAAAAAAAGCTTTAACGGTCGCTTATTTTCTAAACAAGTATTAGCTATGAACTTACCAAAGAATAGTTTGTTATTCTTCTCGGTATTTTTCTAGTAACACCATTATAATGTCCTATAAGGGATCTCCCAATTATCAATTGAAACAATAATTTATCCCCGTATTTATGATTTTTAAACCAACGAAAAGCAATCATGTTTGTCACATTATTCGATCACACGATGGTAAAACCAGTAACTTTTTTTTTTTTCTCGACACAGAAAACACTGCGAACTATATTTTGATATTGAATTGTATCTGATCTCAAGCAAATCTTGTCCGAACTGATGGTTTTTAAATTATTAGTTAATCAAAATATTTCCGAGAAGAATTTTCATTAATTTACTTATAAATTTAATTAAGAAAAACAAAAAATGTATTTAAATACAAATTATTTGTTTCATGAATAAAATGAAATTAATGATGTCTCAATTATAATAAAAACTGAAATTATATGGGAAATGAACAATTATTGAAATTAAAACTGACTTTATTGATAATAGATTTTATTTGATAATAGAATAGTGGACAATAATGAATCAAATCAAATCTTGCAAAAAACAGTTAAAATTTCTAAATTCTATAATATATTTACTTCAGTTCGATTTTAAGAATTAAAACTATTCTAGGCTCTCATATATGAGCGTAATATTACACTACACACGGTAATGAGTTTCTGAGAAGTAATTCCGCGCTTAGAATTATTCACCCCGCTTTTAAACTATCGTTAAAATACATTCGTTGAATCATGAGACGGAATTATTTTGTTGTAATTAAGACAATTCGTTATCAAAACACGGATCCCGCAATAAATTAATCTACTCATTTTTAGTTCGAAGAAGTGAACATTATGTGTGGGACAAATGTGTTTAAAGCGTACTCGACATTCACAAGTCTGGGTTCGTAGAACTTTGACTCGAACTACAAATCATTTAAATACTATTTATTTAAATATACATCTAACATTTCTTTGGACGTACGTTTTATGTATTTGTTCCTTTGTTTCAGGTGCAAAACACTTTCTACTATACAACGTTCGAGAAGTTTCACAGTAGTTTCAAACCGGAATTTTTCCATCTTGACTGGCTCCAGAGCAGAGAAAAAATCCCCAAAGAGCTAGGCGAATCTGTCCCAAAGGAACATTTGGCTACACTGAAAGTAAGTTTTATTTCATTACACTGGCATTATCAACATTATTTTTAATTAACTGAACTTATATTAAAAATGGAAAATAATATTATGATAACTACCGCAATCATAACACCCATATTTACATAACATAATATCAACAAAGTAAATGGACTGATACAGTTTCGTCCGGCCGTATTACTTAATGGAGATATCCCAAAACACTCTTTACCTGAATATATAAAGTTTCATTCGCTTTTGATTTTCAAAAATATATACTTTTGTTCATCTTACCCTCTCTAAAATTTACCTAGGATCCAAAAATAAAGTTACAAATAACATACCTACTAATTTTAAATTACCACTTCGGGATAATACAATAAGTTCTCTTGAGTGTTCACTAATGTTATTGCATCCAAAAATAAACCTACAAATAACATACTAGGCTAGAATTGCCGCTTGGAGATAATATTTATTTTCTCTTATTTATATTCAATTGATGTTATTGCTTCTCAAATGAAGTTGCGAATAACCTACTAACCTAGGATTGCTGCATGGAGATATTATACGTTCTCTTATTTTCTAATTATGGTCAATTCCATCATTTCTATCCGTGTGACCCTTGGACGAAAGTGTAGATTTGAAATTTGAGTGACCAGACGAAAATGTATAACCTAATTTAGGACAAAAAGCTTACCTAGGAAACAGTAATTGCCATGTAATGGCGGTCAAAACAGTCTATATTTTGTAAATTCCGCAAACTCATTGCTGAAAGGTCTGTTGTAGACTTTACATTTAACTAATTTTGTTATTTCCGGTTGAACCAAAAGTGATTTTCTTATTAGGGTTAAACATATGAAATTTATTCATTCATCATGTACTTACATGTACTTTGAAATGATTGGTCACAAGATTTATAGTTTGGTTATTTTGGAAATTTTCTCTATGCGATACATTTCTATAACTTCGAATTCACCCATAATATCGAATTTGTTGATATAGGGTCATTAAATACGATTCTTCAACATCAAATATAAATCATTCACAGATTTAGGAGCTGTTTCATAAATACACATTTCATTTGTTTCTGTCATAAGATTTCACTTTCCAAATAAATAAAGGACGAATTTAATATCTTGCAAAAAGTTAATACTTTTCTGATGCTTATCAGTTTGCAATTCAATTGTTTGCATTCGTCGATCAGTTGCAATGTCCCACAAAAATGAAACCATGATGAGATTTGAGAATTACATTAAAAATCGATGATACTGATAGCTGGCGTTCTTCAGGGAATGTGTTGGGGTTTGCGGTTTTTTACAAACCTCATTTTAGTCTCTGATTTGTACGTGAACATAACGTATTACAAGCTCCTTTAACAATGCTGTTTCATTATCCAAGCATAAAATATACGTTCAACATGTGCATGTCCAAATAATTTCACTGGTTTCTTGTAATACCTTAAAAAGCTCAATATCCAGTAGTGGCAATTACCTAAATTCTGTGAAATATGTACCAAATATTTATTGAGAAATCCCAGCAAAATCTATCTTCAAATGTCGTAGTAAATGATAAAATTAATGAATTTCTAGAATAATGTTGGGAATAAAAACTCATATTTATTTATAAAAAGAGCATAATATTTTAACACATAGCCACTTCATTGCAATTTTGTATCCAATTTTCTAAGTACATCTTTCATTACAGATTGAGGAGACCTTGTACAACACCTATGAACATCTGCAGAAGGTGGCAATCGGTTTTGAGCAGATGATTGAAGATGGGCAGAATGGAATAGGTGACCGGTTCATAGCAGAATTCAATGAAACTTTAGATTATGTTTTGAGTATTCTCTGTGAAATTCAGACAGCGATGGTAGAACGTAACATGGAATTGAGATCTGATGTTGAGAGAGACGTGATGCCAAATGATCTTAAGGGATTGGATACGACAGCCACTAATAATCGTAATTGGATAATATATCGAGATTATATGAACCTTCTTGAATATGTCATCGAAAGTTTTAGATACTTGAAGCAGAAACATTAAATTTGTACTTATACATTTCGAAGGCAACTATGTTTACTGTCTTGTGAATATTTATTATTTTAATTTATTCTAATTTTTAATTTAATTTTAATAATTATTTATATTACTAAGATTGTGTGTATATATTTATATATTTTGATGAAGCGAGAATTTAGTAGTAGATTTACACGACTATTTCTTTATATTTGTTCCTTTTTAATAAAATTGACTTAATCTATTTGTGATGAAACTAATTTTAGAAAGCTATAAAAAATTAGATCGTGTAAGCTGTTGAAGTGTTAGATATGTGTTCAAAATTGTTAAACGATTTAAATTTGGATAATCTGCACTATCTTAGAATATATATGCCTACAGTATTTTTATATAAAGGTAACTATTACTTAAAACACCATTTAAACCAAACAATTTTCCCAACTTTGGTATACTTGTATTGAGATAATTGACGTAACTTAAAACTTGTATTTAAGAATAAACAACGCCTTGTCGCGTTATTGATCCATAAGTATTAATTTTGGATACTATTTTTTACATTTGGAAATGATTGGTATTTATACCATGTAATTTAAAATACTATTATACTGCGACTAACTTGAAATTGTTAATTGTTCAATGAAAACAGCAGTGGGGTTTTGATTTGTAATTAATTTTATCTGAAGAAATGTGTACAAATTTGTTTTAAATAGTTATTGTTGATGCAATTCAAAGCTCTAAATTCGTTACTGACCCAGTGTTTAAATTTACTATTTTCATCTCGATTTGGAAATCTGTGATACCTCTATTCATATAAATATATGATACATTTCAGTTGCATTTCGAAAAGTTGTGTTACTCATAAGTCCATTGTGTCATAAAACTGGATTTCTAGACTCTACCACTTTTTTAAATGCAATTGTATATGTTTTTGTTATGAATTTTTGTTTTATTACACTCTATTCAATAAACCTTAGTATATAAGTATTCAAATGGTTGATCAATGGAGTAATGACCTCCTCAATCAGCGAAAAAGAAATATGATGCCGATTTTCAAAGTATCGAACTTCAGTTGCGATCGAAGACAGAATTTATACTGTTTTGAAAAAATACTTCTTATCCGTTGGAAATACTTCACTTTAAATATTTCAAATTGAAACTGTTAAACATGTTAAATAAACAGTTACCGAGAGAGGAATTATTGATTCTCTTATTTTACAAATGAACACCACTGAATAATACTAATAATAATAATAAATTTCAAAATGAGTGTGGTGTTCATTTTTGATATAATGGATTTCCAACAAGTAAGACTAGTTCTTAATTTTGATTCTCTGTTGAATAGTCGATACCATGTCGGTGATTTCATCATTCACGTTTTATTTGAAGATTCTAAAACATCGGAAAAGTTCCGAGCATCATTCCAAGATGTTGCACATAGAACGTAAGTTGTTAGGTTAGATATTATTTGTCATGAAATAATTTTGGAAAATCCCAAGCTTGTATAAGATTTCAATAAACTCTGAAGCCATTAATCACACTCCTTAGAGGAGATGAGTTGTCATAGAAAGCTTATCGTTATTTCGGGAACAATTTAATATCATATAGCATGGATAATACTAAATCTGGACTAATAGAAACGTTTTGCTTTTCATAACAGCCAATGAAAATTGTGTTCCAGAACGGTTTCTGCAATAATTACTTCGCATAAAATATTGCACTGGGTGTATATACACTCAAGCTGAAATTAAAATTTTGGAAAATTCAGAGAACATGTTCCTATCAGATTGTCGCTCAAACAATTGAACAAAAGTTTACACAGTTACACACAAAACGAAAAACATTTATTTCTTATTCATTGTATTCTACAAACCTGTCTACAATCCATAATAAACTTTTATGTGTATATGGATGAAAACTACGTACAGATATAAAAGAAACGTTTTGTGAAAATTGATTTTTATCGATGAACATTCTTCAAGAAATATTAGTACCTACATATCACCACCATGTAAAGAGACTTAAAGAATATACAAGAACTGTTCAAATAAATACAATGAAAACAGCTCATATTAAACAAAAATTTTTGAGAATTGAAGTGATAAAAACATAAAGAATAAATTGCATTCGCTACGTAGGCTGAACTGATTGACTAAAAGATCGACATATTATTTATAAGAGAAAATTTATTGCTGTAATTTGCCAAAAGATTTTACGATCAACATAAGTTGCTTCAACTGGACTTATCTATATATCAAGTTGTTTATTTTGGCCGCTAAAGACCATCGACGTTGTATAAAACTTTTACTATTCTGAGAATAATTTGCAACGGAAGCTCAAGCTCACCTCATCTCCAGGAAGGTGGATCCCACAATCTCTAATATGATGATGTCAGGTAGAAATTTCTATGAAGTCTTCCAGAACAATGCTCGGGATAGCCACCAACAGCACCTTCTCATGTGAGGTCCATGGCGAAGACCGCTTCACAAAGACTTGGTCTTCTATTACGTATCAAGAGGTACTTTACATCCAAACAGCTCCTCATAATCTACAAAGCACAGATTCGACATGTCCTCGAGTACTGTTCACATGTTTGGTGTTCGGCTCCCAAACGAAGCTCTCAGATTCTATCCAGAAGAGTTCGTTTGATTGATGATGTCACACTTACGAGTTCATTGACCTCTCTATAACATCGTAGAAAGGTGGGAGATCTCTCCATTTTCTATAGATATTTCCATGGTCGATGTTCATCAGAAATCTGGTCTATTGATTCGCCACGAAAGATTACAGATAGGCGGACTATACGAGCTCAAACTACTTCTTCCTACCAGACTTATTTTTTTCATCGAACAGCCAAGTTGTGGAACTCTTTACCTAGGGAAGTCTTCGAACATTATATGTTTCCCTCTCGTGTAGTCAAAGTTTAAGAAAATACTCTCTGTATGATTCTGAAGGAATATGGTTCTTGAAATCAGTTAATAATGAATGTGCACGATATGAATATGTTGTTCGTGCCTCATTATTTAAGAATCCATCTCCTATAGGAAGTGAATCCTTGCCATGAACCTGTGAACACATTGTTTCAAATTTTCTCGAAGCGGTACGTCCTATAAAAGAGAGATAGGATAACCTCTTCTAAGTAATTTGAAATTGTTAAATTTTCGACAAAATTACAGTAGCGTAGACGCTCTCCACCCCCGAATTATCTCAATCACCAACGTCATATTGAAATTGTGCTGACTCTAAACTATTACCATATACCAAATTCCATCAAAATGATACGTTTGAAAATTATTAGCGAAATAGTAACATCTTTATTCAACTACGAAGCCCTCTAGCATCTAAGCGAAACAACATGGTATATGAGTAAGTCTAGTTTAATCGAGTTATGTTGAACCCAAAAACCTGTGGTAGTTTCATGTACATGGAATATTGGAACATCCTGTATTACAAAATGAAAATTTGAACTATTCTATAGCTCTTGCCTTCAATATCCAATATATCTGATGAGGAACGTTCTTCACACCACATCCACTCTCAATGAACGGAATGTAGAACCGAAACTGTAAAACCCAAAGAACCAACTGGGATGAGTACAAGGTGAACCTACGAAATGAGTTAAAGGAGATGACGGTGAACATAGCAAACATAAATGACAAACCTGACTTACTGTCACCAAGGTGACCTCCTGGACAGTGTCCTGGTGAAGTAATGAACTTGTTAAAAGTAGAAGACAGCTCAGATTTTTTTTTTACAAATCTGAAAACTCGGGTGAGTGGAGAGGAATATGAGAACTCGCCTACCGATTACTACAAGGCACTAAGATAAGCCAACGAAGCATCTTGGAAGAAATACTGTGTGGAAGAAGACGCCACAAAATATTCCAACGAATGATTCAAACCTTGAGGGAGGAGTCACGGGCATACACGCAGAATGGGAAAGAAACCCTGAAAGTACTATACACAGTTCAATTCTGAGAATCAACAACAACAATCACAAATTGGAGCATCCCATGAGAATCTTAAAGGAAAAATGGCATACCTCTAAAAAAATGATTTACTTGGAAAAAAAGAAATACCTGGACCAAACGGCATTCATTCAGTTATGATGCTACAGGGAGGAATATACCTTCTAGCACACAAAATATGTCAGGCATGGGGATAAATCACAGTCGTCTTCATCCCCAAACCTGGGAAAACATGACAATACGTCTTTCATGTTCAAGACGTAAGGAAAACTGCTGGATAGGCAGATTAGGAACAAAGTGCTGTTGAATCAACCTCTACATAGAGACCTATATGCATGCACGGCAGGAAAATGCACAGAAACTGCGTTGAACCTACACGTGGAGAAGAAAAACGCACTGGAAAACGAAGAGATTCTGCTTGATGTATTCCTTGACATTGAGGGAGCATTCAACAATACATCTGTCGACTCTATCTCAAGAGCATCGAGAAGAAAAGGCATCAATGAAACTTGCTTCAGATAGTTAGACTGTATGCTGAAAGGAAGAATTATTCACTCCTCTCTAATGAAAGGAAAACTTCCGGCAAGGTTACCAGTAGCTGTCCACATGGGGAGTACCATCTCTATAGCTCTGGGACCTGGTGGTGGAAGGCCTGATAATCGAACTAGAAGGAAATGGTTCAAAAATAATTGGGTACGCTGATGACATATTCATCACGGTCCAAAGAAAATTTACCACAAAAATGAGGATAATGATGCAAATAATCCTTAATCTGATTGGCATATGGATAGAACAAGAGGGCACAAAAATTAATCTTCACAAATTTATGATTATAGCTTTTATCCGAAGAAGGAAACTGGACGGAATATGCACTCTAACCCTCCAAGGATTAGACCAGAATTCAGCTGGCGAGGGAAGTCAAATATGTCGGTGTAATTCTTGTCTCTAAGCTTACCTGAAACTAACAGCTGGTAAAAGTCAAGAACATCGCCCTGGCAACAAGATGCGCACACGGAAAGATATACGGGTTGTCCTGAAATGTCATATTGGACATACAACATTGTGGTGAAAGCCATAATTGCCCATGCTCTTTGGTATGTTGGACAAAGATAACTCAGAAAATAGCTGGGGCTGAGTTGAACGAGATACAAAGACTTGTCTGCCTCGGCAAACCCTGAGCTATGAAAACAACTCCAACAGCAGTCCTAGAAATACTAATTAAGTTCATAGGGCAGACAAGAATGGGACTTCTGAAACTACAAAGCACGAGTGGAAAATCGGGTCACAATGTAATCAAAGAAATTGTGGAATGTGAAATTCTTAAATAGAAACCAACGGACCACAATAAGTACTCCCAAGTACTTCTTCTACACTCAGTTCGAGGTAGTTATGTAATAGTCACGCAATACTGTAGTAAATAATAGGAATGGTTTTTCGTTGATGATATTTTATTTTCTCATAGGTTCTAAATGTTATTGAATATTAAATTATAAATTCGGATGAGCTGTAAATATGAATCTATTCAATTGTAAAATGTATAAACTACAATCAATGAGTTGTTTTACGATCAAGAAAACGATGTGACAGCTCAACCAGATTGTGATATAAAACACAAGTACAAAACAATAGAAAAGACAACAACTCTGTGAGTACAAATAATCATAGATTAAATTGGAAGTATAGAAATCTCTCAGTGAATACTACAGTTACTCCTCCCCCTTCTTGGAAGATAACTATCTCTTTCGGCACTTCAAATCCGAAAGTCAAAGGATCCTAAGAGAAACTCTGCAAATCAGTAACTAAACTTCTTCCATTGCAACCGGAAGTGGCTAAATAATTCAAAAATACCCGAAAATGTCATATTACAAATTTTCATATTTTAATCAGTCTAGTTTGCATTCGAAAGTTAGAATGCATCTTGTGCAGATGTGAGAAATTTAACAGGGAGTTTTTGGAACGTAGTAAAATCCACACCTCATTTTTATCAAGAATACTGTGAACATGCTTCTACAGCCTTCTTCAGGATATGTTCCTTTGAAAATGCCACAATTATTGTAAGCAATTAAACTTTGCAGTTCGTGTAAATTTAAATTTTTATTTCAGTAATCTGGTTACTCCAAATATGACAATACTTAACACCATTAGTTTTCCTCTCTACCTCCTTATTTTGATGTTGAGATATGAACACATTTCAGGTGAAAAATATACCAAATCGCCAGATCGATTTTTCTCGTTACCTCAACACTGTCACAGTACATACTGAGGAGGAAAGTGGAAATATAAACCTGAGATTCATAGTTGAGAGTGACAAGGTAACAATAAGGTTTATCGTTAAGATTACATTACATTTCATTGGTTATTGGAAGAAAAAAACGATGATTCACATTCTCTCACGTTTAATAGTATAGTTCGAAGATTGTTATAGCTGTTTGTTCAGTTAACAAATAGGATTTAAGCTCAGTATATATATCGGCGTATGAAGGAATACAAACGCAAGAACTTGACTATTCTAGTTGCTTTGAAAGATATACGTACCCAGTCAACAAATATCACAAATAAACAAGTAAATACACAATTTAGTGCCGAAATATCAAAATGAATAATACACAGAAATGAATGAAGGTGTCACCAATCTGAAAGCATTCCTTAAGTTACTGACTGTACATAAGAAATAATCACCATTATCCACTAAAAATACTATCAAATTACAGAGAAACTTTCGGCAAGCAAGTAGCCATCATCAGAGTAAACTAAAATATAAATAAAAATGTGCCTGTTTAAATACTATTTGGGGATAATAATGTAAACACGTGGGTTACCCTCAGGCGGAGATAAATCGGAATTTGATAAATCGATTTTTCTTTTATACATTTCTATCCCCTCTAAATTACCTAGATATTTGTCTGTGTTTTAAATTTTTATTTTTCATTATATGGGGAAAATGTTCCTTCTAGTTTGACCCACATAGCATTTTGAACACGACTCACAATAATTGATTTTGTAAATACCGGAGTTTTCGAGACCGGAAACTTCATCAAAGATGTTGCCTAAACGTTGTTTTAGCTTGTTCTAACATCTATAAACTGGTTGTATTGCAAATTCAGAACACAAACTAAGGAATTTATTAATTACTGAATGATAAGTGGAAATTTTGAATTTTATTGAAGTATTTGAAGGTATTGGCTCTAATTTGGTTAGTTGGCTACGTTCCAATTTCCTTTTTTTCTTAGAAATTAAATCATCGATCAAAGATGTTTGGTAACCATTGTCCAACGCGATGTGCACTTCTAATTACCTATAAACTACCGGGATATCAAAAATTATCTTGGTCAAGGGTGGTTTTGGAATCTCAAAGGTGTGTCTCACTTTACTTTTGAAATAATTATGTCATAATTAATTTGAAGTTTCTAAAAGTGCGAAATTTCGCAAAGGATACCGCACACTTTAGTAGGGAAAGTGGCCCCCTGTCGAATTGGCTGAATTTTTGATATGTTATAGTCCAAGTCATTCCGAACAAAAAGTTCAATGGGCACAACTTTTTCTATAGGCTGGTTTTGGCGCTAGAAGCCATTGAAAACTTTCATTTGTTCTTCATTGTTAAATAACACGAAACGTTATCCTGGATAATAATCACTTTTCCGAATAATCAAGATCTAAACAGTCATTAATATGAGATACTATTAGAAGTATTGTTCATTGATGTCACTATAGGTGACTACAGCGTGTTCCAGCTATCACGGTCAAAATAATACTTCAAGTTGATGATGAAACTCAAGAATATAACAAAAATTGGTCTATCATTTTGATAGGGTTGTGTCGAATGAGTACGTAAATACATCCGATAATTGTACTGATGCTCAAGGAGTGTGGCGGAGAAACTCCTTTTAGCGGGTCAACAAAGCCTCCATTTGCACATTCAGCATAAATATAATAGGAAGGAAATAATGGGCTATAACTCAATAAATATATTATATGTAACATTTAACTTAACCATTGAACCTGGTATCGTTGACCCAAATGAAAAACTCTCGACTGAACCCTAATAATTCATTTAATGATTTACAGGGTGTTCCATCTGAGAACATATCAATATGAACAAAGAAACAAGGAGAATATTCCATAAACAGTCTAAACAATCATAGGTTCTTCATTATTATATCTCTCTGCAGCATCAGATACGGTATGAAGTATTTCGGTCGAAGGATACTTAACATTGGCAGCATGACGGGCATATCCAAGGTACCAAAGTACGCTAGCTACATGCGAACATGTACCCAATGTACGACTTCCTGATTTGCACGTACAGTAGTACCCCTGAATTGGCACACCTTCCAAACTGACATTGTACTTGATCCACAGTTGGTATTTGATACTATTTCGATGACGAGATTTTATTCTCATCCTCAATAGACCTGGAATTTCAATACGGTCGTCGAATTCAAATAAAACGTTTCCCAAATCCTGTCTATTATCTTGTACATAAGATGGAGCTATTTTTATCTGGAAAATTCCGAATGTTAGTTCTCGTAGGTACTCCAAACTGAGAACTGGAAAATTTAGTAATTGGTTTTCCTCCATTGGAAACCATCTACCATGTCTTCGTAGCATACCCTCTTCTTCTATTCTCAACTACTACACCTAAGTCACCCAAGAAATTCTGTGCGTCACGGTATCCCCTATCTAACATGAAAATATCACCTTCTTGGAACCAGTTCCTCAGACCCATTAAATCTCGTTCATACTCATGTCTCAACATTGCCGCATCATTATTTCTTGAATCAGAGAAATAAGGACCGTGAACATCTAGGATATAACCATTGGGAGCAACAATCAATGCAGGTTTCAAAAGATGGTAACCCTTGTGTACACAGTATGATTGACGTAATACTTGAAATGTCCGACTTTTGGGTATTTTTATGTACGTCCCGTCAATATAAGCTATTGCTCTTCGATAATTTGGTTCAGGATTGTAAAGGGTATTTGCAAACTCCGTAACATGTCTAGTAATATATTGGCCCCTCTCTATATGCTGATACCCTACATTTTGTGGAACGAATTGTTGTAATAATGATACAAGCACTTTTTGAATTGCCAAGCTCACAGCTTGACGACTGGAATAGGAAAACATGCCCATCAAGAATTGATCGGAAAGTCCTTGTCGTAATTTGCACAAGAAACATAACAAATCTTTCTTCGCTATTGCTCTATTTTTCTGATGAATATTGACGCGATTGCAAAATTCAAAGAGGTCTGTAAACTGCACTTTTTTTATTGGAGTTAACGCCTGGAACTCTTCATCAGTAAAATTATCCTCGTTATTGTATTTATTTGTTGATTTATAGTTCAGCACAGCTTCTCGTAACGATACTAACATATGTTTGAGTTCATTACCTTTCAAATTGTATGGTCTTGTTATTCCTCTAAGCCCATTCATAAAAGGTGGCAGAAGATGTTCCTCCTCATTCAAATGACAACCACAGATTCTGACGCCGTCAGGTGCAAACATTCCGGTCTTCAGAAATACATCCAACCTACCAGAAGGTGACATTCTACCAAGATTTTCAAATCTACTACATACAAAACATGACGTATGAGAGGTTCGCAACAAAACTTTAAGTACAGTTGGATCGGGATCTTCTTCATAAGCTTGTATCTCTGAGAGAATACTCAAATGACAGTTTCGGCAAATCCTTGTCTGTTCAATAAAAGGTATTTGAGGCAATTCTAATTCATTCCTTCGACTTTCGGCAATGGCTCTGCTTTCTTCGTCCAAACGTACCATTTGCCTTGGTGTTCCATTGTACTCACAAACAAAACATTCAAATCTCACTGCGAAATTATACGCCATATTCAACTTTATATTGACATGAAGTAACAAACAAACAAAACCTTGCTAGAAACTTTGACATCATTTCCAAAGCCATCTACAGAAAAATGTGTTTTTCTGCAGTAAAGGGATGCAATGTTTTCATATTATCCAGTAGGTACCCTTCAAGTTCGAGGATGAATAAAACATTTTTAAAAGAAATCTGGACTATATTTTTATACAGGGTGGGGCAATAGTGTGTTTTTCGATTTCTAGAGTTGTTCTATTGTGATATCGACTTGAAAACGAAAGTTAACTAGACAACAGAATCTAGCAAAAGAATGTTTTGCATTTACAGGGCGATACGAAAAAAATCGATTTGGAAGGTGAAGTGCATTATTTTAAAAAGAAATATCATTAATAATAATAATAAAAATAATGATAATGATATATATTAGTGAATTTTTCAAACATCTACATAACCTCCATTCACCACTACACCTACTATTATTGATTGTCTCTGAATCACTTGGACGTTACAACTTTTTGGTCGAAATTGGGTAGTCCATTTGCAGATGCATACCTTGAAAATCCCTGACGTTAAGATGATAGATTTAGAAAGAAAAAAAAGGCCATTTTATAGACAGACTTGCAATATTTCTCATTCTTTTTCATGGCCTAAAATTATTCAGGATGGTCGAACAACATTTTTCAGTAGGTACGGAACTTTTCGAATATAACTTTCGATTTCTTTTAAAAGGAACACTCCTTATATTTTTCGACTATGTGATGTAGAATACGGTGTAGAATAGGATTCATAAACATTTTTTCATTGTAGATCCCTAAGACGATTTGTAACCATTTTCGAATTATTGCACTTTAAAAATTGTAGGTAGCTGGAACACACTCTATAATTGATCACCTATAGTGACATCAATGAACAATACTTCTAATAGTATCTCATATTAATGACTGTTTAGATCTTGATTATTCGGAAAAGTGATTATTATCCAGGATAACGTTTCGTGTTGTTTAACAATGAAGAACAAATGAAAGTTTTCATTGGCCTCTAGCGCCAAAACCAGCCTATAGAAAAAGTTGTGCTCATTGATCTTTTTGTTCGGAATGACTTGGACTATAACATATCAAAAATTCAGCCAATTCGACAGGGGGCCACTTTCCCTACTAAAGTGTGCGGTATCCTTTTTATACGAATATTGAACACTCAGAAGTCTTTAGCGCTTTGGACTCCGGAATTTTCACGTGGGCTATCGAAATTAGAAGGTTCGAATTATCTAAAAACATAATTGCATGAACGCCAGACATTCTAGGTGATTAGCTACGAACGAAATCATTTTGACATATGCCTCGAGGAGCTCGCTGCGCGTATGTTAGAGTTTATACATTTTACCTCGGTCTTGTTAATTTGGGGCCGTTTCTTGCCTTGTGCGACCGGCGCTAGTTGTAATAAAGTGTTTTTGGCTATGGGCGGCTAGCTTTTACCCGCTTCGTGTATATCTTAGTCGCGAGAAAATTCCCTTTGGTACGTCGCAGGTTAGACATGCGTAGCTGAGATCTGAGAATAGCTCAAACTGTTTTAATTGAATTTTCCTATTTAATGGAGATTTATCGAAAAAGGAATGGCCGTCGGGCACGGTCCGATTCTAAATCTAACTACATGGACTGAAAACGGCACGCGAAAAGTCGTCGTAAAGCCGTATTAGCTACAACCAGTTTGCACTTTTCTAACTCGCGTGCTACGGACTTTTCACGTGAACGTCATTCGATTTACGGAAAATTAACTATTTCAAAACAGTTTTTGACCCAGATTGTGGCTATCACGACCTCTGAAAAGGTTCAAAGTTCACATAATTATGTCATAATTTGTAGTTCATTATTGTTTTACAACTGAAATAAATAGGTATGAAATTTGTAGGTTATTGATGATGTCAGTGTGACAATGACATAATTATTTCAAACATAAAGTTAAGACACACGTTTTAGATTCCACAACCACCCTTGACCAACATAATTTTTGATATCCCGGTATAATAGCTGAATAGGAAAATGGCGCTTTTCAGATCGTCACAGAATAGGAGAACCCCTACATGGCAACACACAGAGCTAAACAGTGATTCACTCTCTCAATGCCGTAGGAAACATTCGTAATTAAATTGAGCAATTGGCTACAGATGTTAGAAAAATCTTTACTCGATCTTGCGACGTAGTTAGTAAATATTCACAGTTCGTAACACTTATAGAATCAGAATTCACAAGTTACACACATGATATTTTGCTACTGCAAAACTTAATAATCTGGAGCGATCACACTTTGGCTCATTAAAGACAACAAATAGCAACGATCGACAGATCACAAAAGTTACAGTAGGGTTTGACGTTGAACAGATCACTGAAGCTGACACAACCCTTGTTCACGTGTGTACTCTGTTTTGTTAATGTTTTGTTTTGTCCCAGAAGAACACTCACAAGAACAAGAATCATTTATACTTACTAGTATGTATTATTTATTACTTATTTAATATTAATAAAAATCAAAAATCTTATAAGAATATATTAAATATTAAGAATTATTGAATTGCCTGAATGTCTTCTTATCATTTGTAATTTGACACATCGATTTTGTATTATTTTGTATCTGCAGGAGAGGGAGGGAGTATGGTACAGTACAGATGTGTCTTGTCTAGGGCCCCTAACAAAGTTAATGTGCCACTGACAACCTCGGACACTATGCGGTAGGCACTAGGAACTGGTGGACTCATTCCACTTTCCTCCGTGATTTTGTGTGTCTTGAGCCCGCCCAGGTGGCGATGTCATACGTGAGGATTGACGTAATCACCGATGACAATTAAAAGCGCTCTTTCCCTCTGTTTTGGGCCTCCAATGATAGACATGAGCCGGTTCAAGATAGTTCTGACAGCCGACTCCTTAGTGCTGAAGAGTGCGCCTGCTGCCTGAAGTATGATACTTACTTTCTCAGGATTCAGTGACTAACGTGACTTGGAACAGTTTCAATAGCTAGAGCATCATTTTCAAAATGATACAGATAATGATGATGCCATATCAATTTGAATCGTTTTGTTTCTATAATGTAAGTGATATGTAAACAACAAAGTAAAAGGTGTGTTACTTTATCAATATGATTATTACAAAGTGACCGCTTTCACTAGCGATATGTTTATGCAGTTGATTGCTGAAATCTGAAGTGGTATGATTCAACAAAAACAATACAATATCCAATTTGTCATCGTTATATACAGGATGTTTATTGAGTACTTGTACAAACATTGAAAAATGAATCTTTGACTAATTTCGAGAGAAAAAGTTCACATGAACATGGTTTCCCAACGGCTTGGTTCTTGAGATACAGGGCGTCCAAAAAAAAGTTTTTATTCAATTTTTTGATTATATTTTTGTTCAATAACATGGCAATGGGCAATGATGAGAAACTCAAATATTTACTATGCTTCTTTCTTAATGTTAGAGGGCGCCACATACAGTGTTGTACCTGAATTGAACTAATCATAATTTTTCTGTGTCACACTGTATGTCATTTTTTACTAAATACAGACTTGCAATATTTCTCATTCTTTTTCATGGCCTAAAATTATTCAGGATGGTCGAACAACATTTTTCAGTAGGTACGGAACTTTTCGAATATAACTTTCGATTTCTTTTAAAAGGAACACTCCTTATATTTTTCGACTATGTGATGTAGAATACGGTGTAGAATAGGATTCATAAACATTTTTTCATTGTAGATCCCTAAGACGATTTGTAACCATTTTCGAATTATTGCACTTTAAAAATTGTAGGTAGCTGGAACACACTCTATAATTGATCACCTATAGTGACATCAATGAACAATACTTCTAATAGTATCTCATATTAATGACTGTTTAGATCTTGATTATTCGGAAAAGTGATTATTATCCAGGATAACGTTTCGTGTTGTTTAACAATGAAGAACAAATGAAAGTTTTCATTGGCCTCTAGCGCCAAAACCAGCCTATAGAAAAAGTTGTGCTCATTGATCTTTTTGTTCGGAATGACTTGGACTATAACATATCAAAAATTCAGCCAATTCGACAGGGGGCCACTTTCCCTACTAAAGTGTGCGGTATCCTTTTTATACGAATATTGAACACTCAGAAGTCTTTAGCGCTTTGGACTCCGGAATTTTCACGTGGGCTATCGAAATTAGAAGGTTCGAATTATCTAAAAACATAATTGCATGAACGCCAGACATTCTAGGTGATTAGCTACGAACGAAATCATTTTGACATATGCCTCGAGGAGCTCGCTGCGCGTATGTTAGAGTTTATACATTTTACCTCGGTCTTGTTAATTTGGGGCCGTTTCTTGCCTTGTGCGACCGGCGCTAGTTGTAATAAAGTGTTTTTGGCTATGGGCGGCTAGCTTTTACCCGCTTCGTGTATATCTTAGTCGCGAGAAAATTCCCTTTGGTACGTCGCAGGTTAGACATGCGTAGCTGAGATCTGAGAATAGCTCAAACTGTTTTAATTGAATTTTCCTATTTAATGGAGATTTATCGAAAAAGGAATGGCCGTCGGGCACGGTCCGATTCTAAATCTAACTACATGGACTGAAAACGGCACGCGAAAAGTCGTCGTAAAGCCGTATTAGCTACAACCAGTTTGCACTTTTCTAACTCGCGTGCTACGGACTTTTCACGTGAACGTCATTCGATTTACGGAAAATTAACTATTTCAAAACAGTTTTTGACCCAGATTGTGGCTATCACGACCTCTGAAAAGGTTCAAAGTTCACATAATTATGTCATAATTTGTAGTTCATTATTGTTTTACAACTGAAATAAATAGGTATGAAATTTGTAGGTTATTGATGATGTCAGTGTGACAATGACATAATTATTTCAAACATAAAGTTAAGACACACGTTTTAGATTCCACAACCACCCTTGACCAACATAATTTTTGATATCCCGGTATAATAGCTGAATAGGAAAATGGCGCTTTTCAGATCGTCACAGAATAGGAGAACCCCTACATGGCAACACACAGAGCTAAACAGTGATTCACTCTCTCAATGCCGTAGGAAACATTCGTAATTAAATTGAGCAATTGGCTACAGATGTTAGAAAAATCTTTACTCGATCTTGCGACGTAGTTAGTAAATATTCACAGTTCGTAACACTTATAGAATCAGAATTCACAAGTTACACACATGATATTTTGCTACTGCAAAACTTAATAATCTGGAGCGATCACACTTTGGCTCATTAAAGACAACAAATAGCAACGATCGACAGATCACAAAAGTTACAGTAGGGTTTGACGTTGAACAGATCACTGAAGCTGACACAACCCTTGTTCACGTGTGTACTCTGTTTTGTTAATGTTTTGTTTTGTCCCAGAAGAACACTCACAAGAACAAGAATCATTTATACTTACTAGTATGTATTATTTATTACTTATTTAATATTAATAAAAATCAAAAATCTTATAAGAATATATTAAATATTAAGAATTATTGAATTGCCTGAATGTCTTCTTATCATTTGTAATTTGACACATCGATTTTGTATTATTTTGTATCTGCAGGAGAGGGAGGGAGTATGGTACAGTACAGATGTGTCTTGTCTAGGGCCCCTAACAAAGTTAATGTGCCACTGACAACCTCGGACACTATGCGGTAGGCACTAGGAACTGGTGGACTCATTCCACTTTCCTCCGTGATTTTGTGTGTCTTGAGCCCGCCCAGGTGGCGATGTCATACGTGAGGATTGACGTAATCACCGATGACAATTAAAAGCGCTCTTTCCCTCTGTTTTGGGCCTCCAATGATAGACATGAGCCGGTTCAAGATAGTTCTGACAGCCGACTCCTTAGTGCTGAAGAGTGCGCCTGCTGCCTGAAGTATGATACTTACTTTCTCAGGATTCAGTGACTAACGTGACTTGGAACAGTTTCAATAGCTAGAGCATCATTTTCAAAATGATACAGATAATGATGATGCCATATCAATTTGAATCGTTTTGTTTCTATAATGTAAGTGATATGTAAACAACAAAGTAAAAGGTGTGTTACTTTATCAATATGATTATTACAAAGTGACCGCTTTCACTAGCGATATGTTTATGCAGTTGATTGCTGAAATCTGAAGTGGTATGATTCAACAAAAACAATACAATATCCAATTTGTCATCGTTATATACAGGATGTTTATTGAGTACTTGTACAAACATTGAAAAATGAATCTTTGACTAATTTCGAGAGAAAAAGTTCACATGAACATGGTTTCCCAACGGCTTGGTTCTTGAGATACAGGGCGTCCAAAAAAAAGTTTTTATTCAATTTTTTGATTATATTTTTGTTCAATAACATGGCAATGGGCAATGATGAGAAACTCAAATATTTACTATGCTTCTTTCTTAATGTTAGAGGGCGCCACATACAGTGTTGTACCTGAATTGAACTAATCATAATTTTTCTGTGTCACACTGTATGTCATTTTTTACTAAATACACGTATTCTCCATTCAATTTCACGTACAAAAGGTACTCTTAGTACGTGTCGCTGAAAGCAGCCGTTTTGGAAAAAACCAGTTAAACCTGCGTTGGAATTTTGTAAGTTGAATTTCAAAAAATAAGTGATGAAATGGACCTTTCATTGATTGTATTGTGATGTGACTAACTTAGATCATTCATAAGACTGAGACTGAAATACTTCTACAAAT
This sequence comes from Endomychus coccineus, assembly GCA_958510875.1. Lineage (NCBI taxonomy): Eukaryota > Metazoa > Arthropoda > Insecta > Coleoptera > Endomychidae > Endomychus > Endomychus coccineus. The sequence goes on along the minus strand of OY294067.1, from coordinate 61,991,722 downwards.
AAGTTAATAGTATTTACAATAACTGCTGAAAATGACCACCGCCTACTGCAACGCATGCATTAATTCGCCTCAACATCGATTGACGAACTCTTTCGAATATACCTTATGTCTAGTTAAGGACGGCGCACGATTCAAATATCGTGTTTCTTAGATCTTGTTCATTTTGAACTGCACTTTAGTTTGGTTGCGTGGCGATTTCTGGATGTGACCACAAGCCTGATCTCCCAGATCACCTGATTTGAATCCTTTGGATTACTTGACGTCACTAGTTTACAAAATTCCACACACTTAAACGATTTGTGTTGTTAACTTGAAGTAACTCCTACAATACAGATTTCTAGCCTCCAATGATTTTTGTTAGATAGATAACATCTTTGGTCGCCAGATGGAGCCATAAACCCAAAAAATCGAATTTGACGCTTGGTCGAGTTATACATAAACTACGTCCAATGATAATTGTGACTGCTGATCTCATCATTATCAAACTGAATCCAAATTTTATTCTCATTATGCCCATAAACTATAACAAAGTAATGGCTACATTCATCGAATAGACATTTTATTATTTATCATCAATCCAAATCAGCCCCCTTATTATTTGTTGACTATTATATAGGCATGGAGGAGAAAGTACTACAGAAGCTATTCATTGTTATCATTTATCACTATTACTAAACGAAATATTGGAAGCACCTTGTATGATAAGATCGAGAAATGCTTTTATTATATCCATAAGTATCTATTCCTAGATCAATAAATAAATTAACTCTATAACAGCAGACAGTTTACTTGGGTACTGAAAGTCAATATCAGGGTCACGAGATTATCGGGTAGCTATGAAAGAACTATGTGGGTCTGGCCACCAATGCCAAGGTGATCTGTCATTGCCCGATGCGTCATTCCGCGAACAATGCACAGTTCCCATGAATACCGTCTCTATTTCTCGAAAATGCGGATTCTTCTAACAAATCCTAAATCTCTACCTGCTCTCAGGTTGATAGCTTCTCTTGCTCTCGCAGGGACACCGTAACAATCTCATATTTTTTAGAATGTAGGTTGCCTCAAGTGAATGAGTTCTAAAAAAACATGTTGAGATATGCTGAACAAATTAATTTGTTGAAGGTTGAAACTAAATTAGATTATTATAGGCGAATAAGGAAGACCGCATTTTTATTAGTACTATTTTTACAAGATATCATTTAGATTCTTCTCGAATTCGTAGGGTGAGAAGTTGCATTTTTTCTTTTTTCCTTATTCGAACTGAATTTTTTTTTCAGTAAAATAATATAATTAATATATGTTGCTCATATTTCATCATTATTTATTCATTCACTTTGGTGAATGTATGCCAACATTTCAGAAGAAAATCTGACCAGTGTTGACTAAACTGGCACTTTTGAATTGCCACAAACATACACACTATATACAGAGTAATACATTTACAGTGAGATTTTCACTATAGAGAACACTAAAAACGTTCAACGCATCTAGTTTAAATCTAATGGTAACGTCACATTACCGTTAAAGTTAAAGAGTCGCCTTATTTGGAGTTTCTTTTATACCATGACAGATGAGAGACAACAAAGCCAGTGTTTATCACAAATCTAGCTAGTGTAATATACACTAAGCAACCCTAAGATGTGTGAATAATCAAATGTACGTGTATTAAAAGTAGAATTTTTTTAGTGTATATTAACTCTAATTCAGCACTACCTAATGTCAAAATTTACACTAGTTTTAGTGTATGTTAACTCTATATGTTATGCACTCTATAGTGTTAGATTTACACCGATTAAAGTGAACAATACACTATTTTTAGTGTGTATTGACTAAAATTGTGCACTACCTAGTGTTGGATTCGCATTAGCATAGGTGAACAAATTATTGTTTTCTCTAGATCTGCACTATTGAATTTAAACTGTTTTAGTGTATGTTAGCTCTAGTTATGTACTATCTAGTGTTGAATTTACACTGTTTTTAGTGTATGTTAACTCTAGTTCTGCACCTAGTATTTGGTTTACATGAACTAAAGTGAACAAAACACTGTTTTTGATGTATATTAATTCTAATTGCTCATGTGAACTCTAGTTCTGCATGACATATTATTGAATTTACACTGTCTGTATCTTAACTCTAATTCTGCACTATACAGTCTTGAGTTTACACTTACTAAAGGAAACAAAACGCTGTGTTCAATGTATACTAACTGTAATTCTGCAATACCTAGTGTTGGATTCATACTGTTATTGTTGTATGTTCACTCTGCACTACCTGTTCGTTTATTTAGACTGACTGAAGTGATCAAAACACTGTTTTTGTGTATATTTATTCAAATTCTATACTAACTAGTGTTGGATTTATACTTAGGTGAACGAATTACTGTTTTTAGTGCATATGTTAACTCTTATCTAACACTACCTAGGGTTGGGTGAATAAATAAGATACTATACTTGCTAATACAAAATGTTTAATTAAATTTGAATTATTGGAAACGTGATAGACACAACTGACTGTTCAACGATCTCTAATATAAATACAATTGGGTACATGATGAATTAAAATTATAATATTAAAATATATAATCATAAGGTTTGAATGGAATTGGAAAATTTCCATAATTAGTACAAATGACTCTTTATAAAATAGATGAAATGGTTTTTCTGATTTTATATTTGTTTGATTGATTTTTAGTTCTTGGTTGCTATCATATGCTGAAGAAGAAAACCGAAGGTTATAGTATGTACATAAATACGCAGTAAATTTTTATTATTTGTTGTTCTTGTTGTTGTTTGTTATTTCAATTTTTTATTTGTTGTTCTTGTTATATTAATAGACTATTATATAATATAGATATTTTAGAATTTGAAATATTTGTATTACAATTTAATTCATTACATATTCAGGTAGGGAAATAGACGTTACACCTAGCCGGGAAAGTGAGGTAAGTAATGGATTGCTTCTCAACCTATTTGGAGGTTACAAAAGCATATGTTACTACCTTATTGCGTATAAATTTATTTTATATTCTGCATCTGTTCCAAGCTTCATTCGAAACGCTAATTCTAAGGATTTTAAGCTGTTAACGGTTGGCGTTACTAATTCTCGACTTTGACACTTCAACATGAACTTCACTTTCGCTTGTGCAATTTTTCATAATTGATATTTACGAAATATTACCACCCTGGGAATAAAACACAGAAATCACTGATTTCATAAATTAAGAAAAAAAAATTAATGAAAAAGTGATCGCGGTCGAACCTCAAACATGAGCTCGTGCGCCAATACCGTCCCAATCAAACTAATCCCTTAATATGCTTAAATATAGGATTTCAAATGAAAGATATAATACAAAACTTACACTTCCATCTATATGGAATAATCTTTCCTGACTGACAGCGGAGTAGGTGCTGTCGTCTCGCAGCTGCTGGGCTTAAGGTGTTGTGGGTTTCTGATATTAGTTTGGAGGTGGTCGGTCTTGTTCGTGCTTATTTCTAGTATTGCAGCTCGGATGATTCAAATCGCTCACATTTCCGATTGGAGTATAGCATATGGTATTTTTGGGTATACAATGTTTAGATCTCTAGAGTAAACACCCGCGCAAGCGCTTACATTTTCACTCTGTGGTACATTTTGACATTTGATGAATCGGTATCACGGTCTGGGAACTCTATGTTTGACATGAGTCTCTTACATGTCGCCAAACTGGTAGTCTCTCGCTCAGCCACCAGCTAGCGCTTGGATTGAAGTATGGCAACAATCACATTATTAAGTAAAATAATTTTTCTCGTACGCAATATTTACTATTCTGATTTGAGAGAGGAATAGAACTGTTGCTCTTGTCAAAATGTATTACTCACCTTAAAAATAACGAAGTGATGCTCGCACACATAAAAGACCTCGTTAGAACGATTTCTATCCGGAATCGCAAGCATCCACTTTTTCGCATTTCCGCATCTTTCGGCACTTTAAAAACAGAAGATTTTTACTTTACACTTCCGTACCCCATTTTGCATTTGCATTTCGCAGGAGAGTTCGGAATCTATTTTGCTCTATTTTTACGAGTTAACATTCACAAAAAGTTGTCTTCACACCAACTTTCGATAGTTTTGAAGAATCTGCATCAGATCGCATACAATCGTCTCAAATCTTTCTAATAGCAGGATGACGTATCCTACGATATGAGAGCTCATCTATTGCTATGCTCCATAACAGTGGTAATAGTGAAGCACCCTGCGGACTGTGGATAAAATTTATTATTTTCTGCGTAGAGGAGGGGAAATCTCGCATAGACGCCTCGGGGACGTGACCCCCGGGTGTGCCGGATTCTTGCCGACTGAAACCCCTCCCCCGTGATGTTGGTTCTCCTTCCCAGGGGGTGCCCCACTACACTGCGGTCATCATTAGAGTCCTATTGTGCCCTCACATATTGCTAACTCCTCATCAGTCCCGTGTATTCTATGAAATTTAGTAGCCTGATATAGGGGATACCTCTGATTTCCTCGGTTGTAGTTTTATCGTCTCCGAGGTATGCTCGACAACCAACCGCGTATGACGTGCACTGACAAAGCACATGCACGTGTGTCTCTTCTTCTACGTCGCAACCGCTGCATGTGGGGTGATGTACCAGACCCATCGTACAGAGATGTTTGTTGAATGGAGCGTGTTCAGTCAGCAAGAAGATTCCATATTTCTTGTCCGCTTGGAGTGCGAGATACGGGGCAGTTCCCTCCAGTAGGCATGGTGCTCTGTCTCGAGCCATTTTGGGATTACAAATTCTGTCGTGGCATTAGAAATGCCACAGGTTGGCTCTGGTCCAATCAGTGGTTGTTCCGCCCCTGCTTCAGCGAGTGCGACGACAATTTCAATCCCTTCTCGTATGGTTTCCTCAGACTTCCATACGGGTCTCACTCTATTGTGTTCCTTACTAGTGCCGTTAGTTCTTTCACACAATTGAGTACACATTGTGAGGTGATTGTGTATGACTCCAGTGCCTTACAAACTGTCAGGTAGCTCACTATGATTGTGATTTGTCTATTCTCATAGGCACCCTCCCTAATAATTCGAGCACGTGTTGTAATTGCTACTATTCTTGCTTGGAATTCTGTAACAAGTGTCCGTAGGTTCGAAGAAATTATGTCTCCTTGGTCCGTTGTCTCGACTATTCCAGCAGATGTTTTTTTTCAGTCTTGGTGCCTTCCGTAAACCATTCGGAATCCCCTGGTATCATATGAGGATTGCCCCCAGCGTTCTCCCTCTCATTCAAGGTTTGAATCGTGAAAAGTATGGAAGTGCTGTGAACCTTGATCCTGTCGGATCTCATCCCCAAATGGCCCAGGTGATCCAAGCAATCCAAGAATGCTCCGGCTTTTTTGGTTAACCTTTCCTTGTCCAATAAGGTCGAATCGATACGCTCCTTTTAGGGCTTCTGCGTGAACGGCGAGATGCAGTGGCTCCAACGCCAACAGCCTCTCCCTACACTTACTATGCCTACTCTTATTATAAACATGATTTTGATCCATCCCCTTAATGTGAAGGTCACTCGTAAGAAAACAAAATATAGCGAGATTAGTATGGATCCAATATTCCAAAATGACTTATATTGTTACTGGAATTAACATTTTAAAAACGATATGTAGCTAAAAGTTCTATTTATCAGTTGTATTGTTCTTCTGGAGACACTATCGATTAGACCTTCGATAGGTATAATTTATAAGAATTTTCAACATTCTGTACGTTTCTATTCATTTTGGACGATTTTAAAGCGAAACTGACTCATCACTGAACGTTTTACATTCACTCCATAAATTAAAAGAGTTATCGTTGCTTAAAGTGTAAAAAAAAACATGATGTCCCAACAAACATATAATCTCTGGCCATCATCCGGGCCAATGATGGACATCCCGGCTAAGTACTGGCCATGGCGGGATGTTATCGGCAAATTATCAAAATGATGCTGGCTAATCTGTAATCTTGCATCGGTTAATATGCCAGTAATGGCCCAAAACTAGTTAAAAGGAATAACTTTTGCCAGCGCCATTCTAGTAATGGCTGATTACTTCCAGCTCGAAACATGTTGGGAATTCAGCCAGTAATGGCCCATAGCCCATAATCCATTCATTGTGATAAACGTATTCAGTTTGCTAACAAATCAAACAAATGAAGCTTATGAGATGAGTTACAAACTATGTCGGTGGTTACACTGGTTACAAACCAACGTCCAATCCGAAAACATGAAATTTCTCGGATATTCAAATTAACATCAATCTATATTAACCAATCATAAGCCGAATACAGCATGCGGGTACCATATGACTACGACATATCTATATTAGAGTTCTTGCGAAATAATTTTCAAACGTTTGAAATGACATGGAGCGATACAAGCACCGCGAGTTAAAGAGAGATACAAAATTGAATTCGTATACTTTGAAACTCCAGGTCAAAGCCGTCGTCGACAGGTTTTTTGTTTTTGACATTTGACACATCAATTTCATATTTCATTTTGTATTGTATTTCGTATTTCAATATTTTCAATATTTGCAACGTGTGGTTTATGATTAGTGTGAGAGATTTGTGTATCAAGTTTAGGGTTTATATTTAAAAAAATAAGATGTCGAAATTGCTGACTTCCCCCGATGAAATGAGGTGAGTAAATATTAGTATTTATAATATACGGTTCTATATTTTTGAGGTTATATACATCGTATACCGCTAAATTTTCGAGCGGAAAGGTACGAAAATGTTCAAGAATTACTGCAGAAGTTATAAGTACAAGGTTATAAATAAAAATATTAAAAAATGTGTTAAATTGAACGGAATTGACGTAACGACAACACAGTACAGAAGTCAAGGTTCAAATTCGCTCACATCTGATTCTAGGGCACAATTAGACTCATGTGAGCCATCCTTGTCAACTTCTGCGACCGAGCCCACCCCATCTACTTCTGCCACCGAGCCCACACCATCTACTTCTGCCACCAAGGCCACCGAGCCCACATTTAATCAGGACTCTTCTGATATATCGGATAGTGATACAGATCACTCAATGAACGAATCACCCGATGAATCCAGTTCAAGTGTTTCAATCCTACCAGAAGAATCTGATAATGTAATTAGTTCCAGTGATTTTTTGGTTAAATGGTCTTTGAAAAACAATATCACTCACACAGCCATTTCTGAACTTTTATCTTGGTTTGGAAGCAAACCAGATATCACAAATCTTCCGAAAGATGCACGTACACTCTTGAAAACCCCCACTAAATTGCAGTATGAAGTTCTCGGGTCTGGACAGTTTTACTATTTTGGCTTGAGGGACTGTTACAAATTGGAAAGAAACATAATCTGCCACATTTCATCTTAGATTTTGGTATTGATGGCCTCCCTGTCCATAAAAGCAGAAATTTTTCATTTTGGCCAATATTATGCAGAGTGAGAAATTTACCAGATCCCAATATATTTGCTGTAGCCATATTTTATGGTCCTGAAAAACCTGATCTGGATTGTCTGTTGGAGGCCTTCGTTAGTAAGCTGGTGTCTCTGAGAAATGATGGATTGAATGTGAATGACAAAGTAATACAAATTCAAATAGGAGCATTCTGTTGTGATACCCCAGCTAGGGCTTTTGTAAAAAACATAAAATCACACAATGGTTACAGCGGTTGTGACAAATGTGTAGACAAAGGAGTTTACTGCAACCATAGGATGCTTTTTTTGAAATTGGATGCACCCCTTCGTACTGACCAGGATTTCCACAATAATATTGACGAAAGTCATCATCGAGGCAGAACACCTCTGAGTGCATCAGGAGTGGGATTGATTTCTAGCTTTCCCGTTGATTATATGCATTCTGTCTGTTTGGGAATCATGAGAAAATCAATTTTTATATGGCGAGATGGCAGTAGACAATATAAATTTCCCAGATTGGATATTAATGAGGTAGAATCAGACATGAAAGCTTTTCGGGATTGTTGGCCTTCTGAGTTCAATAGAAAACCAAGATCTTGGCAGGAATTGGAAAGATGGAAAGCAACTGAATTGAGGCAGTTTTTGTTGTATGTGGGGCCAGTCATATTGAGAGAAAAACTGCCAAAGAAAATGTATGACCATTTTATGCTCTTGAAGTTTGCAATTACGATCCTACTGAACGAAAAGTTGAATGAAGATTATAATGCATATGCCAAAAAATTACTTGTTAATTTTGTCAGCTTTTCCATAAATATGTATGGGCAGGATTTCTGTATATATAACACACATTCATTAATTCACCTTCCAGAAGATGCTGAATGTTTCAGAAGTCTCAATGTTGTCAACTGCTTTCCATTCGAAAACTATCTGCAAACGCTGAAACGTTTAATCCGAAAATCTAATAATCCTTTGCAACAAGTAGTGAACAGATTATATGAAGCGGAAAATCTGGGACATGGCATTGATCATAAAAAAGGAAATTTTCGTGTTATAGGAAACCCTATTACCCTTAGTTGTGAATCATCAGACATTTTGGAACAATATACTGACTATAAATTCTGGAGAAAAGTGATTTATAATGATTACATCATCTCTACTAAAGGCGGTAATGAATTTTTGATGATGAAAAATGAAAAAATTATAAAAGTATTTTTCATAGCTACTAACTCTGACAAAAAAATAATTTGCGGAAAACAGTGTTATGTTAAAGGTTCATTCTCAACATATCCCACAAACTCCAATTTTTTGTCTATTTATGAATTAGTGTTCAAACATGGTTGTCTAGAAGTTTTCAATTTTGAAAATATTCTCTATAAAGGAGTAGTGTTGCCCTACAAAAACAACCATGTTTTTTTCCCACTCATTCATTTACAGTGAACTGTTATCTTATACCTTATTGTTGTTAGCATTACTCAAATTAAAATTTTTACTTAAAATTAAATTGTGAGTGTCATTTGGTATACTCAGGTGTATTTTTCATAAAGGTTTGAATTTTACTCTGAACTAATTTTTGGGATAAATAAAAAAATAATTGTTGGGAATATTGATGATGAGTGAATTTCCATATTCAACTCTGAGCAAGTCAAATTTATCACATCTTATTTGCCCATTATTATTTCTGTTGAAAAGAATTTCATAGTTTTGATTGGTTCGGTTTTCTTTTTCCAGTTATCATGCAAAAAATTTACCTTTTTTAACTAGAAAATTTTGACTCATTCAGGTATTCATTTATATAGTAGCAACAGTTAGGAATTAAATACTTTATTTACTTTCAGAGACTATTTAATAGTGGAATTCCCAGATGAAGCCGGAGATTCAATTCCATTATCTGTGGTACCTAAGGTGTGGGTATCTTTAAAGAAAAATATTTGTTTCTGGCCCAATTTAAAGAATGATGACGAGAGAAGGAGGGCTGTAATAAAAAAAATTCAATTTGAACCTGACTCCTGTACAACTTGCCCAATAGTGGTAAAATACAAAACAAGTGAGTAACTTATCTCATTTGAAATACAAAAGTGTGAAATGTAACTTCATGGGAGATGAATTGCATGATTTATATTTTTCAGATTCTTATGAAAAAGCAGTTGAAAAACTAAAACGCCTTGAAAGGTCAGAATCATCAACCTCTATGGTGAGTCATTCCGAAGATGAACTAAGGTCGAAAAGAAAATCCAAGCCAAATTTACTGTTTAAAGATTTTCAAACCAAGCCACATTCCCAACATACAAGCTCAACAAGAAAATATGACACATCATCGTCAGAAGATGATCTTCCAACCTTCTCCCCTCCCTTGATTAAAAAAAAAAACAGCAGAGTTATCCAGTCTGATACTGACCCTGAACTGGACAACACCATCAAAATAAGTGAACATCGTCCAATTTTCCAAAATTCTGGCTGTAACTGCAAGAAAACTGAAGGTAATTAGTTGAGCTTGTCTGTTTTTATACTGAGTTATTGATCCTATAGACAAGTAAACTAAAACGTATTTTATTTTTCAGTTAAGCTGGAGTCTCTAATCATAAAAATCGATTTACTTGCCTATGATGTCAAATTCTTACTAACAAAGAAATGCCCTTAGTGAAGATGTGCAGACCCCTGAAAATTTAACACTACCGATTATAATCAAGAGTGTGAATTGACTCAACTCAATATAAAATTGGAAGATGAGGATTTTCTACGAAATATGGTATGTATTTTGATTCAGTGTAGCAATATTATTACTGTTACTATGCTCTATATATACAGTGTGTCCACTTAATATGGAAAACTATTTTTTGTTTTGAAAAAAAAATCATTCCTAATAAAAAGTTCTGCATGTTCTAGAACCCAATATTTAATAATCAAATGTTAAAATTTGTCCGTTGTTAAAAAAAATATGAATTGGGTACAAGAATAAAGTACTTTCATTTATGACAATATCGAAAATTTTGATTATGAAAAGTTGTTCAGAATTGAATACCACATTCAAATATGCAATCATTTTCATCTAAAGGGACAGAGAATATTCGCTGGCAAAGCAGCAGGCTCAGCTAGTTTTGAATACAAATTTCTGTAGAAATGGGTAAACTTGTTGTTCTGTAGAGAAAAATATAAAAAATTGTTATTTTTGTAGATAGATATAATTGAGTATATGAACATCATTAATAATTGTGAACAACTCTTCATGATAACAATTTTCAATATTGTCACGAATAAAAGTACTCTTGTACCAATATATACATATATATTTGTAAACAAGAACTGGAGGTTCATGAACGTCTTTTCAGGTTGCATCTTTGTCAAGTATCGGTGGCAAAGACGTTGCAGATACTACAAGAAGATTATTGGTCAAACTAATTTCCCATGAGTTGTCCCTTCAATATAATTGGACTGGAAGGGGTAAAAAGGAATTCATGGGCCTCAAAAACGTCCTGAAAATGATTTTGGGCGAGTTTCATTCATAAATAAAAGTAGTTTTATTGTTTTGTACTTACCACAAAAGTCTAAAATGAAAACCTTTGTGAAACTCACCAGTTTGTCATTCTATCCATTTGGTATAGTACAACCAGAATTATAAGAAGGTCATAAATCACCAACCACTTGAGATATCAGCAGGCGGTCAGGCCGTCCATATTACGCAGAGTTGTATTACCTGCCCTAACCATTCAATTTTGTTTTGTATGTAAATAAATAGGTATAATGATATTGGGTTAAGAAAAACTTATTATCTGTATTCCGAACAATGGGTAATAATGAGGGTCGTCGGCTAATATTGATTTACAACCTTACTATGTTGTTGGTTCTACTTTACAGTAATTTTTCTAAGACTGACGTAGAAAGTTGAAAAGTTTCATGAAAATAAGGCTTATATAGTGACTTCCATATTTTTCAATAGTTATATTGAATTTCAAAATAAGACCTTTGAAATGTTGGGGAGGAGAAGTGAGGTATATTTGAAAAAAAAATGCTTTCAGTTGGTGTGTAGTATAATTTGACAGGAATCTCAAAAATATTCTCTTCATTATTTTATGAATGTATTGCTGAAAATATGTTCCCCTCTATCTGGGAAACTATACTGCAAAATGGAAAAAAATAGGCATGCTAAAACTACACTTAAACCTTAATGGAAAATTATAGTGATAACTCCAGGTTTCATTTCACTTGACTGGTTTATTTCTTTTCAGTGTGTCTTCGAAAAAAACCATTGACAAGGAATGCCACAGAAGCTGAAGTTGCTGGCGTAATAAAAGTTTGGCTAAGAACCGCACCTGACAGACAAGGTGGGAGAAATAAAAGAAGGACGAAGGCGACAGAGGAAGAAAAAGATGGTACTCCTGCTACATAAACTATTTTGAAAAAGTGTTTGTGAGAATTTAATTTTTTTTTTATATTTTTTACCAAAGAATTATTTTTATGTTATGTTATATTAATCTCATTAAATTATATATTTTAATATAAAATTACCTCTTAATAACATTTTTTCCAACCACATTTCTACGAATTCAAAGTTTATTTTATTACTAATTAGGTCACAAAAATGAGTGTACATTTTAGAAAACTTTACTTCTATCATGCATCCATTGGTTGGTGTCCGGGTTTTGCCGTGGTCTTCTTTGGTTAAAATCTTTAAACGTTTCAACTGCAACAGTCATTTTCAGTGATACTACGTCAAGAAGAGTTCTTCGACCACGCCACTGAAGATGACTGTTGCAGTTGAAACGTTTGGAGATTTTAACCAAAGAAGACCACTGCAAAACCCAGAAACCAACCAAACATTGACGGCAGCCGTGAAAGCCTACATTCCTATTCATAAAACTCATAGTGGGCCAGTACTAACCCTCTGAGTAGGTAACATTGAATTTGTTTACAAGGCTATCAATGGTTGCCACAGTTTTGCCTTCATGGGCCCGTCATGCAAAAGGCACCGTAATATTGGCATACAGGCATTGGCCCTTACCATCCATTACATAAAACTCAGTGGGCCAGTACTAACCCTCTGAGTAGGTAACATTGAATTTGTTTACAAGGCCATCAATGGTTGCCACAGTTTCGCCTTCATAGGCCCGTCATTCAAAAGGCACTGTAATACTGGCATACAGGCATTGGCCCTAATGATGGCCGGTGTCTCCTATTTTCACTCGCCCTCCACTGCCTACAGGAATCTTGCCGTTTTGGCCTAATCTGGCCAACATATTCTGGGCCAGAATCATGCCGACCGAAATTGTTTGCTGGGGTATTTCACGACACATTCGTGCGACATACAAAAAATATTTGTACGATATGGAGTAATGATATCGCCATATCAAAGATTAAATATTGTACTATTGACATTTTTATTTCAGTCTGTAATATACTTAGTCAACTTCTTCATAGCTTGTTATTTTGGAACTATCAGCAAAATAAACATGTCTCGCTAATGTTTCATTGAAATACTTAACTTTGAATTTGTAATTTGCTCCTTACAGATTCAGGGGAGGTATTTGCCTATTACAGATTTCTGTAATGACAAGATGATTTCATCTCTCATGCCACTGAGAGGAGAATTTTGAACTACAAGAATTCGCTTGATAACCATAAGCAGACAAAATTTCTGTTGCCACACCAGCTCATGGGGACCTCTTTGAATTTGTTTTCTAAAGTTCGACCGTATTCAGCTGCACATCATGGGAGAATCCAATGTTCACAACTCCACTCAGTTCAACTTCTCTAACAAGACGAATGACCTAGGACAGGCTCAGGGCTTCACCATTATCTATTGCCTCGAGCTATCAATGAACCCACACGGATCCCTGAGATCAACTAACATTATGTTAATATGCTGGAGTTATTTCTTACAATCTAAATCCCTATAAATTAAAACTTACCATTGAGAAACTCTACTACCTGCCCCAGCCCGCCCCTATATCACTCCACGACCAATTGAACACCTCCACGCATAGCATTACAGCTCAATCGGAACGGTCTCCCAATGTTTTACTGCAAGTATTGTTGCATTCAAGTTTTTTCAATCGGGTGACCCTATGCAATGTACTGAAGAAATTCCGGAGATCATTGCTGGGAACGGAAACTAACATACCCCATACCAACAAATCACCGTAATCTAGTTAATCATGATTCAATAAAATATGTTTTATAGTCATGGCTCCAAAACAAACAGCATGAAGTTCTTGGCCCGGGAACTTAAGGTTGAAGACTAGAACAAAATATTTTGAAGCCAGGAATATCTGCAATTACACATCAAACGCATCAGAAGATTTATATACACCAAGATGAATAAATCAATTATCGAATGGCCAAATAGTTCCCGTACGCGTTGAACCTTCGCCAAGACAATTGAAAAACATTTTTTGTCCAGCTCATTTCCTCCCCCAGCTGAAGATGATGATATACTGGCTATAACACTACAAAAAAAGCCAATATTTTCGCAGAAATGATTGCAACAAATTTCAATTTGGATACACAAGGGCAGGACCCTGATAATATCGCTACCAACGATAACCATATGCCTGGAATCGTCTATCGTAGGCATACAATACCAAAATGTTAAGGGGGTAGATGGAATTCCGCCTATTGTTGTCAAGAAATGAACCCTAAAATAACACCAATTTTCTCCAGCAGGTAGATCAATATAAGATGTGGTTGACGAAGTCTCCTTTGAAACAATGGCTATCAATGCTGTTATTCCACAGGAATCTGTCTTGGAACCAACATTGTTTTAGCTTCATAGCTTTGCGGATACTGATACAGCTCATACCACCTTCTCTTCTAGATCCTATATAACATCATTTCAAGCCGAAAATGCAAGACGGATGAAGCTTCATGACATAAATGAAGATCTGGCAAGTATTTTGAAATTAGGATCTGATAAAACTCAAGCTTGTACTTTCTTCAAGAAGGAGCAGCTCACAAACCCTAATACATCACCAACAGTATGGGAAGGTCATTTGCTAAAATTGCTCCATGCCAAGAGCTACTTTACGCTTCAAAAGCTCCTCATGATCTGCACAGCGCAGATCGGACAAATTCCTGGAGTACTGTTCACATGTGTTGAGTTTAATTCCCAAACGTACGCTGAAGCTCTTAAATTCCAGAGTCACACATGATGATCCATCGAGCTCTCACGGTTGAGCTACTCCATTAAATTTAGATTGTATCAATTTAGGGGGTTATTGTTTCATGATATTATGCCGGTGACCTTCAGATCTTTGAATTTTTTTTATGTACGAATCCTCTTTGTATATTGAAAGCAACGAAATGGAAACCCAGGGGAGCTCACGACTCACGACATACCCAAATACAGAAATGTGCGACCAATTCACCAACCCAGAACAACAGGGGTGCAATCCCTGGAAAAATGAGAAAAATATTCACAGCTTACCAGCGAAAGCTGAGAAGAGCAAAGATGCAAGGAGAGCAGCCGGCTTCAATACAGAATATGGCTATGCAACCAACAACAAGCAGTGCAGATAGACGGAAAAACAGTACCCGAAATGAGAGGGGCAAAAAAGCCGCATAGACCTGCAGAATGGTTAAAAATCTACAAGAGAACCTGTATCATTATAAGGCGGCAAGTGAAACCAAAGTGAACAACATAAGTACACAAAATATTGTTCTGAAGCCTTCCGTTAATAATGGCAATGTTCAAGGGACTACAAGAATGGAAGTGACCTGCATCTCTGCAAGACCATGTTTACAACTTCTACCCATGTGGGAGTATTCCAGAGATCTAGCATACGCAAGAGTACGACTGGATATGGGTGGAATAAATATTATTATCGTTTTTGCGTACCTCTCTTATGATCGATCAGATGCACCACAAACCATGTGGGACATCGAATTATACAATTACTGCATAGACAGTCATATGAT
Organism: Endomychus coccineus; assembly: GCA_958510875.1. Classification (NCBI taxonomy): domain Eukaryota; kingdom Metazoa; phylum Arthropoda; class Insecta; order Coleoptera; family Endomychidae; genus Endomychus; species Endomychus coccineus. The sequence goes on along the minus strand of OY294067.1, from coordinate 61,976,410 downwards.
ACTCGACTGTAATTCCAATGAACACAACTCTTTATAAAGGAGCATGGGAAACAACAGACGAGGTGAGTGATATAAGCAATAGTCTTGAACTGCATAAACAATCAAACTTTTGTCACAGCGAACAGATCGGAGGAATTGACATAACAATAGCAGCGTGAACTATGAGTGATTTAATATCAAATGGTGCGTACTTGATGAGCCAACATTGTGGGATTACACCTGCATTGTCGGAGTACACCTTCATCAGATTTGAAAATAGATGAGTCTCAAATGGGCAATAATTCAGAGAAGTTCAACTTGTCGTTCTATCATAAGGATGTGGTGCACGGAATGGAAAACTGTCCAGACAGAGCATCTACTATCGAGCGACTGGACTAATGCATGACATTGTGACTTAAGCATTTGTGTTAGTTTACGGAACAACTGTCGGCGAAAAACCGTGGAATGTAACTGAGGAGCGATCTGATGAAATCGGGATCTGAAACTTATGAGGTCAGAAAGCAGGAATCTGTTGCCGAAAAATGATATAGGGTATCCTCGAATGCCTTTAGTGCAACTATGAGGAGAGATAAGTGCTCGTCGTGAAGGACCAACTCCATTTAACTAGCAAATACTCCAGATTGTAGCAGACTTCAGTTAACAATGTCCATGGGAAAACATAGCAGGATCAGATGCTTGACGGAACAATGGAAGGGAGTCCTTGCAACTACTGCTTGAAAATACTTTCCCGGATCCTCAAATATCAACTCACTGTCAGGCACATAGACCACCATGCCACAAAGGAGAGCCTAGAAAATGATGAATATCAACAAAATAGAGATTGCGAACCAACAAGGCAGTAGGTGTGGATGGGATGTTTCCAGCATTGTAGAACAAGAGACACTGTTCAGATCCTCTGTACACATACTGTACCAATATTGATGGTTGGCTTCAGAAGAAAATATTTTGCTGACAGTAAGATGACACCAACGGAACTCAGTCTTTTCAAAGTGACACAGATAGTAGACTCCTTCGAAGAGGCTGATAGTCAGGATAGTAATCACATGGGGTCCTTCAGGCCGCAGTGCATTGGATCCTGATTGAACCACATCGAAAAGCAATGATAATGATGAAATAATAGTTACACAAATCTATTATATATAAAGTTCTTGAAAATATTCAATAAAATAGTAATTGCAATTGACAAAGTAATATGTGGTTTATCGATTCCACTTTAATAGAAGTCCACATAGCTTAGTCATTTCTATATGTAGTATAATTAAGGGACGTATTGTAATAGTGAAAAAATTATTCCCGGAGTCTGACGGGTTCCAGCTGTCAACAATAAGCAAATTCTGGTCATATCCTCAGTGCTATAAAATATTATATATTTGAGACGGAACTTTTCTAGCATTTCGGTGTTTATTATGGATTATAAAATTATAACACTTCAATAACAATTATTGAAAATAACACTCTGAGAAAGCCACTGTTGTGTGGAACCATTTTTTGTTAATATTATCTATTGTATTATTATCAGAGTGTAAATTCAACTACATTTGTTATTCCAATATGTTGGAGTGTTGTTGATTCCAACGTATTGCACATGAGAGGCGAAGTGATTTCAAATATTATCTAAAAAATTATAAAATAACAAACATCTGAGTTGAAATAATATACCCCCCCCCCCCGGAGCTTCATGCCCCTTCTGCAATTTCATAGTTATATAGATCACTGTTTCCGTATATGTTAGCAGTTGGATCATCAATGGATGACGTTGATAAGAATGGAATTCCATGTCTTAACCACCTCAAAGGATCTGTTATAACAGGTGTCCACACATCCCGTTTATGACATATCAATATCATGCACTTACTCATAGCACTGTTGAAGATGTAAGCTATGAGTTGAATGAATCTAAATTAAATTCGCTTTTATTACTTCATATTAGTATATTCTATCTTCTGGATCTCATCAGGCTATATTCTTGTTCCAAACATATATTTTTATGTCATTGTTTTTTTCATGAATAATAATAATAATAATAATATATGTTTATTCACATAAAGATAAAGAAATTACAATAGAGTGTATAATTGAGATGATGCAAATAAACAGGGAATATCACAGAAGCTTTAGTTCCGAGGGAACTATCGCTTGTACGTGATTTCAATTTACCTTATTATTTATAATTGGTATAAGTAGAAGTGAACCACAAGAAAGAACATAATTTATGATAAAATAACTTCAAATATAAATAGCAAATTAGGTGATATGCGTAAACGTGTCCTCTCATATACACCTATACACAAGCATATAACAGACACATCCCGATTCCCACAACAACCATCACAACACATCACACAACATTCAATAATAAGCATCAGCACACTTTTCACTGTTTTGGTTAAAAAACACAATTTAATTTAGTAAACCATTTGCCGGCTGGGTGAAACTTGATGTAACTATCATCAATGCGTCTTTTGATTAACCAAATCATGCAGCCTGCTCCTTCCATAATTCAAAATCCAGTTTTTTGTGTAGCTTTTAAATAGGTTGATGCTATTCGAGTTTCTGATCTCGTCCGGCATCAAACTATAGAGTTTTGGTGCAAGAAAACCGCAATGGCGTTAACCTATTGTTTTGACGCAACGAGGTACACTTAGCGATTTGGTCCTATTTCTTGTGCTGTAGGTGTGTGTGACAGGGTGGATGATAATTTTTTTTTCTTGATGTTGACCAATATGTTTACACAGAAAAGTTGTCTAAGATCAAGTATCCCCGATTTGGCATGTAATTTATCGTTAGAAAATCTGAGTGGTTTACCACATATAGTCCTCAAAATCCATCTCTGGATTACGTTTAAGTTTTCCAAGTGCGTGTCATTCACACCACCCCAGACCACAATACCGTAAGTCAAATGTGATTGAACAAGTGCATGGTATAATATTGTGAGGTGTTTAATATCAAGGTAATCTTTCAGAATTTTAATTCTATATAACATACCTCTTAGCTTATTGACTATATTTCTCATTTGTATGTTCCACTTGAGATGTCTGTCGACTACAATACCCAAATATTTGATCGAGTCGGCTTCAGGGATTTGTGAATTTAGCCCGATTTCCGAAGGGCCCATACCTGGTAATCCGTTGGAGTATGAGGAGAACGGAAGGTATTTCGTTTTTTCCAGGTTGAGAGTTAGGGTGTTGTATCTAAACCACTCTTCAATAACTCTAAAGTCGCCCTCCGCTTCTGATTTCAAGGTATCCCACGAGTTCGCTTCATAGAATATAGCAGTATCATCTACAAAGCTCAGAATTCTACCTTTGATTCCTGAACTAAGTAAACTGTTTATATACACAGTGAACAAGAGTGGATCGAGTACAGTTCCTTGTGGAACTCCGTATGTCACGTACCTACAATCACTCAACTCTCCACCAATACTGACTTTCTGCTCACGATCCGTTAAAAAACTTTTTAATATTCCGTAAATATTTCCTCTTATTCCATAATTGTGTAACTTATCGAGCAGTTTTTTGTGGCATACTGTATCGAAGGCCTTTGAGAGGTCAACAAAGATGCATAAAGATGATTTACCTTTATCTAGTGAGTTATATATATAAGATGTCAATTGATGAATTGCATCTTCCGTTGATTTTCGCTCTCTAAAGCCATACTGATACCTAGACATCAAGCTACATTTCTCAAAAAATTTTAGAATCCTGATTTTGAGGATTTTCTTTAATATTTTGGAGAAGTTTGATATTAATGACACTGGTCTATAATTCATCATTTCCAATTTACTGCCATTTTTGAATAGTAGTTTAACGATTCCCATTTTCAACGATTTTGGAAAATGACCTTTTTCGAAACAAAAATTTATTAATCGAGTCAAGGGGACAATTATCTCATCTGATATATTTTTCAAAGTTTCCGCTCGTATATTATCGTGTCCAGGAGCCTTTCTTGGTTTCAACTGCATTATGATTTCGTGAACCTCTTTGGTGTTGGTCGGATATAGATACATTGAGTTTTCTAATCTTCTATCGTTTTCTATATAGTTGTCCGGAACTTATTTGCTTGCATATGTTTGACCCAAAGTACTGTAATATTCATTGAAACCATTAGAGATATCCCTTTTGGAATGTAAAAGTGTACCGTGAGTTGATATAATTTTTTCTATTTTTGTTTCAGGTTTGGATCGATTGCAGATGTCATCCACGCATTTCCATAGAGCTTTGGATTGGTTCGAATTGTTTTTGATCAACTTTTGTGCATATGTTTTTTTAGCATTTTTTAGCAGCTTGTCTAATTTATTCTTGTAGGTCTGGTACTGCGTTTTCAGATGTTGGTTGTTTGGGTCTTTCAGTAGTGCTCTATACATAATCTGTTTTTCATTTATTGATGTTAAAAGTGCAGAAGTTATCCACTTTTTCCGTTTTATATTTTGTTTACTTAGTTTCAAATTTTTCGTATTTTTTTCAATATATGAGTTGACCATTTCAATGAAGTTATAAGTCACCTCGTCTACATCCCGTAAATAGTAAAGATCATCCCACGTCTCATTTTTTAAATCAGTTTTCAATGTTTCATAATTTATATATTGCTGGAATTTATTGCTGCAATTTTTGTGAGTTCCATGTGGGTTTTGATTTAGATCTATAGTCAAAGCTATAGGATAATGATCAGTAATATCGAGCTGGAAGACGAATGACCTGATTTCATCATTAGTTACAGTTTTTTAAAAAAAGTGGTCAATACATGTTTGGCTCTGTGGTCGGGTGTATCTATTAATATATGATTCATAGCCAAAACTGTTCAAGGTATTTTTGTATTCTTCAACAAAATCTAAGCCTGTAAGTAGATCTATATTAATATCTCCCGTTATTATGTGGAAATCACTTTTTGCTATTGACTGAATATAGCCCAACAAATCCATATTGAACCTTTTTGGGTAAGTGCTTGGAGATCTGTAGATTGCAGTTATCATAATATCTGTATGTTTCAATTTTGCGATAATTTCTAGAGCCTTAATGTCACCAATGTTTTTTATACTTTACGTGTAACCAATATTGTTTTTGACATACACTATCACACCATCATTTTTGTTCAACGTACCTTTGTTATATAATGTGGTGTAGCCATCCATTTTCAATATATCTAAATCATAGACAAGGTATGTTTCAGAAAGTACAATGACTTGAAATTCATGTGAGAGCCCATTCAAAAACACAATCATCTCGTCCATGTTTTTCGTGATACTTCTGATATTGAAGTGTATTATGCTGAATGGAGTTGATTCATTCGGAACAAAATCTGCCACATCTGAAATCACTTTAGCCAATATTGGCTCGTTTCTATATTCTCTTATGAATGGGTCCATTCTGTAAATGCACTACCTAAATACACTGAATATAACACAGAAGAGGGAATCACATAAATATTAATTCAGTAATATGCTGTAGATGAAGAGCAAAAAACATTTAAATGTGTTTTAATGGTTCTTTCACTACTCTTTGTGAATTAGAACGAAATCTCGTAATGTTTTTTTCCGGCTTCACCTCTTTCCTTACAGTTCCAACAGGTTTTGGTGTGTCGTATGATTGATTTGTTGTTCGAATATCATTGACGTTTTTTTGTAGTTGTAGTTGGATTCGCTTTTCAATATCTTTTCGCTCATGTAAAATGAGTGGCTGAGTTGGGGTTGCCGGGGTACTGCTTGATTTGACAGCGTGTTGCTCTGTTTCCTGCAATTCCTGTAAGGTATATTCCTTATTATCAATAATGAGCTTAGTTCCTCTGATATAACAGTTTCTGTTGTTGTTTCTCTCTTCGATCAAGTATTTTCTTAGTTCTTGATATTCGCTACGTTGTTGGTCAGTTAAGTCGTTAGCTATTACAACCCTGCTTCCCTTCAATTTCCTGCAATTTCTGATGACCTCGTTCTTTTTGAGATAGGATACAAATTCTATCTCCGATTTGCTTTTTTTCCAAGGCAATAAAAATTGTTGATATTTTTTTCCTCGTCTTCAACTCCTACCAGATTCCCGAGCTCAGTACAAATGAAATCCAAAGTTATCTGTTCATTCGGTGCGGACAATAACGAAATACTGCAGCTTATTCCGTTTCAAAAGTTTTAGGAAGTAAAAGGCTCATTTTTACTTTCCAACAAGAACAAGAACTTGTTAATTATCTTAAAGATATGGAAGCGAGATTATTTGGACTGACAATTACAGAATGCTGGTAACTTCCCTTTCAACTTGCTGAACAAAATCGGATTGAGCATCCCTTCAACAAAAATCATAAAATGATGGGATGGATAAAGGGTTCTTTTAATAGGCATACGGACTTGACAATCAGAAAGCCTGAGGCTACGTCAGGTGCCCGTGCAATGGGCTTTAACAAGGTGGCTGTACAACAATTCTTTAAACTGTTAGAAGGAACTGTCGAGCTATATAAACTAACGGCAGACAAAATCTACAACGTTGACGAAACTGAAGTTACGGTCAATCCAAAAGGGACTTCTAAAATTATAGCTTTAAAAGGAAAACGCCAGGTTGGTGCGCTTACATCCGCCGAGAGGGGTGAAACTATCACTGCAGAAATTTGTTTCTCTGCATCGGGAGCCTATATGCCTCCCATGCTAATATTTCCACGAAAGCGAATGCAGCGGGCTTTTCTGGATGGCCTCGTGCCCGGTGCTTGGATTGAATTAAATGAAAAAGGGTGGATAGATAAGACATTGTTTTTTTCATGGTTTAAAAAGTTTGTCGAATATTCTAGAGCTTCAAAAGATTCACCGTTTCTGCTTCTGCTAGATGGTCACTCGTCGCATACGAAAAATCTAGACGTAATCAATTATGGTAGAGAAAATGGGGTGATAATGTATGCATTTATGAAGCCATTAAGTGCATATTATGAGGACGAAGTAAGAAAATGGCTTCGAACAGATCCAAGAAGAGTAGTAGCATTCCATCAAATTTCTTCCTTACTCAGTGTCGCATATCTAAGAGCAGCTACAATGATTACTGCAATAAATGGTTTTAAAGCAACCGGGGTTTGGCCTGTGGATATGGCCGTTTTTTTCTGAAGTAGATTTCTTGTCATCAGCTACAACTGACTTAGAAGTTGATCCAACTGCACCTGAAAGTCGACTAGAACCTATGCAACAACACGAGGATATACATGCTGTACAGTCGATTAGAGAGAAAACGCCCGAGCCTCAACCAGGAAAGTCCAAAGACACCGAACCTCAACCAGGAACATCCAAAGAAACTCAGCCTCGACCAGGAACGTCCAAAGAAAGTGACTCTAGTTTTGAGTTTGTAAGCCCCACAGCAATCGCAGCAGTGCTTGAAGTAAATCAATCCAAGAAACGAGTATCAACAAAAAGGGGCAACACCGCCATTCTAACCTCCTCACCATATAAAACAGAACTGGAATTGGCTCAAGAAAAAAGTAAATCTACCAAGGTAAAATCATCGAACAGAAAGATAGTAAATGATTAATCACACACAATTAAGAAACCTAAAGCGACAAAACCCAAAAAACTAGGATCTGATTCAGAAGACGAAGAAGATAGTGACGCCGACTGCCTTTACTGCGGATACCTATATTCAAGCTCCACAGAGGGATGGATAAGTTGTTCTAGTTGTCATAAATGGGCCCACAATTCATGCGCAGGTGTTGACGACGAAGATGACGCAGCAGTTTTGATTTGTGAACACTGTCACTAAAAGTTTTCCCTGTTTCAACATACTACCCCATTTTGCCCTACGCGACGGGCATAATGGGGCAAATTACATTATTTTCTTTATTGTGAAATATGAAATAAATGTTTTGTTTTATGTACCTTAAAATGTTACTAATAAATACTTAATACTTTAACAATGATATTGTCTTAATCCCAGACTCTCAAAGTTTTAGGTTTTTTTAAAATTCGACTTCAAACATTAAGTACCCCATTTTGCACGTGTGTCCCCTAGTAGATACTGGGCTATAATTGTAATTATTATTTGTTACTTTTCGAACAGTTACTTAATGCTTTCCAAGGGAAGTATTATCTTTGTATTCCTTTTCTGTCTTATTTGTTATACCAAAATACGTATTCATTTATCTATTTAATCATTTGTTTACTTACATACCTGTATATTCTTGACTTGTCTTATACCATGTTATAGCATTGTCTTATAGACAATAAAAATCATTATTATTGAATTATTATTATTATTAATATCATTATAATGGTTTGCCTCAACTTTATCGCTAACTATCGAGTGTTCTCTCAGATAGATCACTCCATGAGGTGGTTGACGGAGCATCCCCGATAGAATGGCCATCAACGTTGGTGTACCACAGGAATAATTTTTGTTTCTGCTTCATATAAAGGATCTGCTGGACGTGACCACCTGTTCCGTCCTCAGATTTGCAGATGATGGTACTTTTCATATCGTTTTCTCATCTAGAGCCCAAATCAATGAAGCCAGAGGTGCGAGACAGGGACAGATTGACGCAAGTAATCTGGCAAAGATTTTGAAATAGGGATCTGATGATCCAGGAGAGTTTAGTGCAGCCAAAACTCAAGTTTACGTCTTGTCCAGGAAGACGGATCCCACAATCCCTGATATGATGATGTCAGGTACAACTATTCCTACGAAGCCTTCCATAGCAATGCTCGGGATCACCACCAACAACACCTTCTCATGGGACGATCATGTGAGGTTCATTACGAAAACTGGTTCACAAAAACTTGGTTCTCTGTTCCGTGTCGAGAGCTACTTTACATCCTTGCAGCTTCTCATAATCTACAAAGAACCGATTCGACCTGTCCTGGACTACTGTTAACATGTTTGGAGTTCGGCACTCAAACATACGTTGAAGCTCTTCGATTTTATCCAAAAGAGAGCTATTCGTCTGATTGATGGATTGATGGACACTTACGGGTTCATTGACGTCGTAGGAAGGTGGAAGATCTCTCTCTTCTCGGTAGATATTTCTATAGTCGGTGCTCATCAGAAATCTCGTCTGTTGTTCCACCACTAGAGATTCCGGATAGGTGGACTAGACTAGCTCAAACTAGTCAACACTTCTGCCTACCAGACTTCATGTTTTTATCAAACAGCGAAGTTGTGGAACTTTTCCCCCAGTGAGGTCTTTCCCTATGCATCGAAAACTTCAAAAAAATACGAATGCCTATCTCTTCACCCCACATTCCACTGCTGGCTCACACGACGTTCTCCAATCTTTATAGATTTCCCTCTCGTGTAGTCAAACTATAAAAAAGAAGAAACTAGTGGATTTATATCATAATATATTGAGAAACTAGGAGCAAACCAACGCGCTGCATCTATGAAATACCTCGCAGTTGTAGTTCGGAACAAAATAATGGTCCAAATTGGTTGCTCTCTCTCAATAGTAATAAATAGATTCACTCACTAAGCTAAATTATTTTCAAAATTATTTTTTTGTAATATATCTAGGTTTCCTGAGTCATTTGTATATACTCCTACACATCCTATAATTCCGTATCTGAAATGTGATTCAACGAAGGCATTGTACAAGATTTTCAGCTGTTTTACATTTAAAATAGATTTAAAATGTTGAGAATAATTAATCTTATCTTTAGATGTTAATCAATATAAATTCCCAGATATTCAACATAATTTTTGCTGATTCGATTTGTAATATTACATTCTTATTATTAAAATTTAGATTTTGAAAGAATGGCCAACCCACTCTCATAGGAGGCAAAAGTTACATATTTTATTATTTTTTAGTTTAGAGTTGAATAATTTTGTCGAACCAATTTTTAATTTATACAAAATCAGATTCAACCAATGTTTTTAGTTCATCCCAGATATCACTTTCATAAAATTTCGACGTGTCATCTGCAAAAATTATGATTTTACCCTTTGTATTTATATTAAAAATGTTTTTTATATATATAATAAATAAAAGGGGGCCCAATATTCTACTTTGGGGTACTCTGAAAGAAATTTCACCGAAATCACTATAATTTTCTCCTGATTTCACGAATTGTTGTTCATGATTTAAATAGCTTCTCAAGTAATATTTTGTGGGAGATCTAGTCAAAGACTTTCGCCAAGTCTAAAAAAATAAAAAGAGAAGGCTTGTTTTCATCTATTGCTCTGTAAATTTTTTCAGTTACACTCGATATGACATTTTCGGTTGATTTCGCTGACTGAAATTCAAATTGGTATTATGAAACTATGTAATTTTTTTACATCTTAACACCCTTATTCACTGTAGCGCTGGCTTGGTGTACTTTCATAAATTGGTAGGTTGAACATTTTATGCTTATTTTGAAATATGTCTCTTTTAGTTTCCAAATTAAGATTATATTTTTTTTTTCAGGGCATTATAAGAAGCTTGTAGGTGCCCTATCGTAACTGGTAATTGTGTACAAATAAATAAGAGCGAAGTGAAAATTTAACTGTTATCCATAGATCATTAAGCTCCCTCAGCCGTAGGAACCGAAAATATATTGCAAATGATAAGAAACAGATAAAAACGTGAAAATACGTCAAATTATACTCTAGGTCAACACGTTGGAAGTTTATTCGAATTGACAACATATGTGATACACAGATTAAGCCTGCGTTGTACAGTGATTTACTTAGTGCGAGCGAGATTTGACGAAGATGGTAATATATTGGCGTTCTATTCGCATCGCGCATTTCAGAACTATAATTGAATTGAAGTGGGTACTGTTAACTGATTTTATTATTCAAATTTCACATTTACCGTAACAGGGAAGAATTTATTCGAATTGACAACATTTGTTTGTTACAACTCTATGTATTATAGTATGTATTATTATGTTTTGCTGTCAATGGAACTGTCCAAATCATTGACAACATCAACATTATTTCCATGGTATTATAGAATGACAAATTCAATGTTACTATGTGAAATCACACTTCAATAAAAAAATACTAAAATTCCATTTGAAAAAATAAAGATGGATGTCAAAAGAACCACTTGAAAGTGGGCAATATTTTAATTATAACTTGTCATAAAGAATTTAATTAAAAATGTTTTATGATAAAATCAATTCCCAACACAAGAGAGAAGGTAAGAATATACGTTGCGTTACCTTTGATCTATCGTTTTCTATTATTTCATTTTTATTGTACACTGAGACAACTTCAGACTATATTTTGTATGCCCCGGTACCACAGTACCTTAGTATAGGTAATAATAAATAAATTCAACTTGCAGCAGGGTATAAACATAATACTTCAGCATTATTATTGTATTGAGACAATGAAAATTCATCATCTATGGAATCAAGTCAATTCAATTTTAATGTTTTGTAAGGATATATGGTGAAAATCGAAAATGAAAACATATTACAATATCGAATAGAATTGTTGAATTATTATTATTATACCATCTCATAATTTTATAGTATCTACATTAATTATTATTATATCATGGACCATTTTAATAAGGATTTTCCATTATATCATGCTACGATAATAATTCAACGAATTTTTATATTTGAATTAAAATTAGTACACAAATTTAATTCCTATATTTGTATTATTGAGATAAAATTATGTACATAGTTCTTCATCCAAGAAAAGAATTATTATTTAACTGAAATACATAATTTCATAATGAAAATACGGCAACACTGCAAATGGGTGACGTCTTACTCTTGCCGGCACGCGTATAATCAAATCTGTGTGCAGTACAGAGCTTGCTTTCTGTGATTGTCAATTAGACAAACGAGTCAAATTCTGCGCAGTATAACAAAAACTTAGCATTCCATTGAAACAACATTTTGATTAACCTTACACATGCAGAATTATTATCTATTTCTCTGTTTAATAAATACTACATATATTTTTTAATATTTTGACTACAAGAGAGGGAAACTTATAATGTTCGAAGAACATTGTGTTGAGGAGTTGAAGAAATCTACAACATTGACTTTTATTGTGAAAGTATATGTATCGGTAAAGTGTAACGGATAATTATGCGATATTTAATAACAAAACTATATCTCAAAACAGTAAAAATAAGTTTGTTTGTTCTTTATCATACTGGGAGATTTGATTTCCATCATGTGCTGAATCACAATATTATGTAGATAATTTTAATCCGAGAATTGGAATTGTAAACTGTAATTTAAATTTAAGAGTTGAAATTGTGTTCGTAATAGGAATAACAAAATTCCAGAATTAAAATATTATACAATTTTAATTCCGAATCGATACTTTTTTAATATGAATTATTATTATGCTGTTAAATAAATTTCATTCTAACCCATAATAATAATAAAATTTTATCACGGTTTAGAAAAAATCCAAATTACACATGCTTATAAAGTAGTGAGAAAAATCTTGTGATAATAAAAATGAAGACTTAGCTTATATACAAAAAAAATTATATTATTCAACCCATAATCTCTATAAAGAAGCAAACACAGCATATTTTATAATACACAGAACCATAATACAAAATTTTAAACATTACATAGTATGAACAAAAAAGGGAGTAAGTTAGAAGGAAACACTCATCTGTAACATATAATTTATGACCATGTTCATGATGGAATAAAAGAATAAAATCAATAAATACATATTTTATTACATATTATTGTCAATTGTATTTATGTAATTAAAAACCAAAACGGCGTGCCATACACTTTCTAACATACCAATCTGTTGAAACAATTTATAAGTGTTTTGTCCAGACGTCAATGTGGTCAGTATAATTTAAACGAAATGTTGACTGTGGCGGCTAAGTGATCCGCGAAGGACTGCAGAAGTTATTAAAATGAATGAAGTACCTACAACGTTGCGTGGGTGGACGCTTGGGTACGACTATTTGTATAATTATGGATTACTTCGATTCTTCTACAATTTGATAGGTGAATGAATAATTATATTCATTAAATAATATTTCAAGCACTTGAAATAATATCCTGTATGATATTGAATTCACAAACTTTACAAAAAGATTTGAGAGAAGATATTCTAACTTTAACAAATGTAAAATACAAATAGCTTACGAAACAAGCACAGTCAAAACCAGAATCTAAATTTTTTCAACGTGTTAACATCAGAAACTGCTTTACAAAAAAGTAACATAAATTTTACCTGTCGGTGTCGAGCAAAGGCTCCTTGAAGACAAGAAAAACACAATGTGGTTCTGTGCTTCTCTGTTCGAGACTCGTCGGAGATTGTGTTATCACTTGTGGACATCACTAACCGGTTACAGGTAAACTGGACGTCCCCATAGTTCCTACTAATGTTCCTTTGATACTTTCACACAGTTATACATTAATAAAATTATAACTAAACACCATGTGTGGTGTTTCCGGGGTTAATTGAAATTCTACAACTCCATCACCTTTATAATTGAGACATTATTTACTGTTCGATTCATCTCCTGGTATTTTAAAAACGTTGGTATCAATGAAAGTTCACCATACTGAACTGATGTCAATGGCTTTGGGAGCAAAACTCTAGGGAAATAATCTTGATAGACTACGGACTAGACTAGTTACAAAAGGGCAGGTTTTATTGAATGAATAAGGAGAATAATAACGATGATGATGTCTATTGCAAAATATGCCTATAAGTAATAGTGACATAAAAGTGAGGGAAGTTTACAATATGAGCACGTAAATGTATTGAATATTGTGCTACGTTTAGGGATATGGAGGGCGAATAAAAATCAATAAAACAAACTATTTGGGTTCTTTAATAATACTACCAAATGAAATAAGATTTTTTCCTTTTTGACGTTTCGATATTTTATTTATATCTTTATCAAGAATTATTATGTTGATTAGTGTTTCTATGTAATTTAGAAAAGAATGGATGACTTGGATAAATGGGATGCGTCTACAACCGACTTGTATTTTTTTAAATCCAATGAAAACTGCAGAAAACAAATCGGTTTTGAACGAATTTTCGAAACACAAGTTGGCTGAAGACGCATTTCATTAATCAAAGTTATGTATTCTTCTCTAAATTACATGGAACCACTAATTAACATAATATTTTTTCATAAAGGTATAAATAAAATATCGAAACGTCAAAAAGAAAATGTTGCATCTCATACTGCGTCTTTTCATAAAGCGCCATTTACTTCAAATGTAAAGGAGTATATTTGTTGTTCACAAGACATCCTTCAGGTAGCTGCTTCCAGAACTTAAAATATTCTCATTCTTGTTTATATGTTCTTATGTCCAATTTTTAAACATGTTTTCACAAACAGTATGATGTGGCGTCCAGCGCTGTTGCCGTGCCTACTATCTCATTTATACTCCATCGTAAGTTCTATCTCTCACATTAAGTATGGTCTCCATATGATGAAACAAATATATTGAAAAATATATTATTGAAACGTGAAAAATATCGAACCCTTATTTCATTTTTAGTCATATTAAAAAACCATAATTTCAAGAAAACGGAACATATAGGGCGTCCTGAATGATACTATAGGATGTCGATGTTCTTCATATCATAAATACCAAGAATTACTATCTGAATTATGAGAAAATAAGGACAACTTTTTTAAGAATTTGCAGCAGCGCTTTGCCACCGCAGTATCATTCCCCATGTTTCCAGACTGGAACTAAAATAATGCAAATGGGGCGCCTATGTAGGTGTGGCGAGTGGTATGCGATCGGCTTCAACGAGAGGTCTTGGAAGTCTGGCTGAAATACCATCTTACATACTATTCATCAAGGTTGAAGCCATGAGAACGGCTCACGGGGCTGAATCGCATCACTCTCTTGGACACTATGGAGTGAGGCTATTTGTAAGTACCCCATACTATAAATTAGGCAAGATAGCTGGATTCCAGTCTCATTTCTCTCAAAATCTCCATCGCTGATAGAGGAGATTGAATGAATAAAACTATCGCTATGTTGCCACCAGGTGGGATAGTATGGTTTACAGTGGGTACAAAATAGGATAGGCCTCGGGCGCTGGAGTTTGCTCAAAAAGGCCAGAGATAACAATATCAGTTGCCCTACTATATTGGTGGAGAGCTACGAAATTTTGATTTGCGTCGTAGAAAATCTTTGAGGAAAGCTGGTCGGCTCTGGTAGATTTTAAAACTCCTAAGAGTCAGATCAAGGCTGGTCAGAGAGTGCAGATAAGAATTGGTTGAATTAACCAGGGCTAATAAGGTCCAATTCATCTGGGTTTCAGGCCAGGACACAGTTGAGTATAGGGTATTGAAATTACCGACATCCTGGTCAGGGGGCAGGGGGGGGCATCGTGACAGACCCAATGGTTGCATTATTACAATAATGATAGATCTCTCTAGTCTTGTATATTAGAAGCTAATAATTCATACATCTCATCAGGTAGATAGTAGAACGAGGAAGCTTGTAACGTTACTGAACTATCCCGATGAAGGTAATGTTGCAAGCTCCCTCGTTTTACTGATCAGCTCAGTAATAGCAAAACATCTGCCTAGAACTATCATCTTGTAATGTTACTGATCGATGTAGATCAGAGAGACCTTATCATCATTGTCTGGCAAAAGCCAATAAGAAATAAATGAATATATTCATATAAGAATATGGTTTAGTTCTCACAATCCATTTAAATCGGAACTACCTGGTTTCAAGGTCAACGATTTCCCCTCATCTTCAGGCATACATAAGAATGATTGCATTGGAAAAAATTTGTATCAAAATTTGTTCAACAATCTTAAATATATCAAAATTTGTTCAAATATTTTTTTAAAATTATGAAATTTTGAGATTTAATTCATGTATGTATCATAAATATTAAGTTTTTTATAAATATTTTTATAAGCTTTTCAAATCTTCTCTCGGTTTTTAAACAATCTCCTAAGCTATGATATACTGTAATAATTGCGATTTGTAGCGTCTTGAATTCCGACCTGGAAACATTAAATATGAACATGAAAAAAAGGAATTGTACTAATTGTAATTACAAAGAATATTTCTCATGAATGAATGTAAGCACTATAGACTTTATAATTTCTGGAACTACTAAATCTGTTTTGTCCCATTTAATAAAAAGTTTTTTCAATGATTCGACATGTTTTAATAGTTCAACAACAAATTAACAATTTTAACAAAAAAACATTACATAGTATATACAATTTATTACCACACTCAAATTATGAATAATAAATAAAAAAGGATGAAACAGAAAGCAGAAATAGACATAGCAAAAAATCGTTTCAACCTTCACACAAAAAAGACAAAACAGTTCTCAAATGCTAACCCTCAAATATTAGTTTATAACGCGGATAAATGTAATAAAACTGTCATAATGCCTAGAAATACAAGATAGGAAATCTATTAAATGATGAAACAACTTACAAAAAAATTAAAATCTGACCCTACATTATCAGTACAAAATGACATGAATAAATTAATGAATAAATGATTCAAAAATAAGATAATCCCTATTGAATTGAAATTTAAATTAATGTGCAAGCACCTTATATCTATGGGCTTCCAAAACTACATAAAAGTGATATACCTTTAAGATCCATTGTAAGTTATATTGGAGCGCACCCACAAATTATCAAAATTTTTATCTTAATCTATCAACAATATAATTGGAAAAAAATTGTCTCATGTGAAAGACTAGTGGCATTTTAATGAATTTATAAGAATTCAATTCGTACACTTACATCATCTTATTAATTTCCTTGAACGTTGTTTCTTTGTTTACAGATATACCACTCGTTTAGGCATTGAATAGCATTAAAATATGTTGGGTAGAGATTAAAAAACACACCTCTAGACCAATTTGAATTTATAAAGGCAGAAAAGTCATGTTTAGAATGCATTTATTTTCAATATTGTGAGCAATATTTTGGGCAAATATACATCACAGCAGTCTCCTATTTCAGCTACTATTGCTAACCTAGTTATGGAATGCTTAGAGGAATCTGTAATAAATTCATTAGATTTTCAACCCATATTCTTTAAACGGTATGTAGACGTTTGCCTAATGTGTGTTCCCAATGATAAAATTCAATACGCGAATAATAAATTTAACAATTTCCACTGTGAACTTCAATTAACTTGTGAAATAGAAGTGAACAAAAACATAAATTTCCTAGATATGAACATTAGGCATGATGCAGATCGAAAAATATAAACTTCTTCTCAACGTTATCTTCACTTCATTCCGTTGCATCAACAAGTTATAAAAAAAGTGTTATAGACAGATCGCGCGGTCAAATTGTCCACCCAGAGAACCGTCCATACACTGGAAATGAATGTCTACCCAAAAATATTTTTCAATTCCATCATTAATAAAGAAAGAATAAACAAAATCTATAATGGAACGTCATATATAAATAACATAAACGGTAATACAGATAATTTTATAACATTACCATACATTCTGGAGATCTCAGAGAAAATTAGGAAATGCTTAAAAACTATGATATAAATGTTGCGCATAACACTGCTTTGATTATAACCATCAATTCGATTACAAAAATGTTAGTATTTTAACCAACCAATTATTATAAAAGATCTATTCTGAAGATGATTCACACAGAACGTGACTCCAAGTCTGTAAAACATAGAACAGATATTCAATCATTAAGTCAGATTTATACTAACCTAATTAATTAAAACCCTTGCAAATTTCTAAATGCGTTGTTATATTGTTAAAAGTATATTTCAGATAGAATGTTCAAAAGCAATAGTTCTGATAAGGTTTGACAACCTTTTTCTATTACCTTATAAATCTTCAACATCTGGTTCGAAAGTGGATCTTCGAACGTTGTTATATTTTTAGTTCAGTCGTTTAGGCGTATTACATACTGTGATTCGATATGTATATAGAGTTTATAAATATATTGCTTAGCAGCGGATTCTTAATTTATATCCTACTTCAAAGATTAATTGTTTTATAATCTCGATTGTTCTTGTTTCTATTCGCTTCGGCGACGTGGGCATTCTGAAATGAAATTAGAAAGATAAGGACGCCTTGTGTTGATACAATTAGTTATAAGAAATCACGTTTTATACAGTTATACGTCTTCTGATGATGGTCGTGAGACCGAAACGTACGTGAAGACGTATATTATGTTTTAGTGTGAGCTATTTTCCGAGATTTGTATATATAATAAATAGTACATTAATAAATTATCATCAAGAATGAAACATACTTTTCTTACAGTCACTTATATTACTTGATAGTGAGGTAATGAGTCTTAGACCTCGAAATATGTAGTACATCTTTGTAAATTAGGATTGTGAGATTCAAAAACTACCAATATTCAATTATTGTTAAAATGAACAAACATATGGGTAACACTTAATACCAATTTAGTAATACCTATTTATTGTAAAATTGAACTATATTGTATATAATGTTTTTTTAAAATTATTTATTACTCACATTCTAAATATAATATGAAATCATCATCCAAATTAATATTTATATTGAATGTGAGTAATAAATAATGAGAAAAAACATTTTAACAATATAGTAACAATCTTATAATAAATATAAATTTCCTTTAATGTATCTATCCTTATATATGCCTGAATATGAGGTGTAACTTCTCACTTCGTAACCTGGTAGTACCGATTCAATTGGATTGTGAGAACTAAACCATATACAAACTTAAATTTCAATATGAACTCACATTTGGGTGATACCAATTATTTGAATAACTCATTTATTTCCCTATTGTTACAGAGGGTCTATTTTTGAATGCAATAAATGAACACATAAGAGAACATAATTATCCCAAGTGGCATTTTTAGATTATTAGGCTATTTGTAAGGCTATTTGTAAGTTTATTTTTGGTTGCAATGATATCAAATGAACACATAATTGAAAAAATTACGTTATGTGGTAACAATTGAATGAATAAAAGCGATATCGATACTACTATTAAATTTTATGTTAGATAAATTCAAATAAGGGATGTTCCCTATTGATCCCGATGAGACTTCTCTAAAGAGTGAGTTGAAGGAAATATTTGACATCCAAATGGTTTCTCATTGTCAATCCTTATCATTATCCAAAATGTGGATATAGCTGACAGAAGTTAGAAAAGGTGCTGATAGCCCAATTTACTATATTTAGAACAAACTCTATTTATTCTGTGAATCATATCTTTTTATCCAAGTTCCCAATTCATACTTTGTTGGGTATGTTCATGACGCTGATTGGCAATATTTATTTTGAACTTGAAATGGTAATATTTATTCTGAACTATTATTGCATTATGTATTTTGATAAGAATTGTCGAGACAGATATGGAAATTTCTAGAATCCATTGAATGATCTCGGCAGTTCTCTGAACTGAAAATTACTTCCGTCATATCGAACTCATTGATTTTCATGTTTTTTTTTCGGGTAATTTGAAGAAATCAGGTACAGTGTAAAGTGATTGAGTATAACATACTCATGTATCTTTTGAATTTATGCATAAAAAACAAATTGTCAATTATTTCACTACATTTTGGTATCTTCAGAATGACTTATGAAGAATAGAATAGAATAAACTTTATTGTCATCAAACATGCAAAATTACAAAATAGTAATTACAAAAAAAGCAACATCAAAGACAATAAATCAAAATAAAATAAAATCTGCCAAATTCACAGGCCCAGAGCAAGCTCAGATGGTCTGTAACTCGATAAGATAATGTGGTTTGTTTAAACTTACATCCTATTGGTACATTAAAAGTATTAAAAAGATACATAAAAAAGTATTAAAACAGATACAAAATTTAATACAAAAGTATTAAAAAAGAGACAATATTAAAAATGAAAGTCATATAGGATTCTTTCCTGTAGATGCAAATAAACTCTCCTTCTGAAGTGATTGAGGTTATCCACCTCTCTTATGTCCACTGGCAGGTTGCGGTAGGCTTTAATAGCTATCTACTCTGAACCTCTCTCGAAAAAAGTAGAGTTATAACTAAGCCATTTCTGTCCCTAGTTGTGATGTACATTTGTGTCCCATAAAAGTGTCTATTTACAGGAAAAAGGTTTTTATTTTTTTTGACAAATAGAACTAAGTGCAAAAAGTAGAGTGATGGCACAGTCAACATGCCCAAGTTTCCAAAATGCGTTTTACATGATGTTCTAGGATGTAATTCAAGGAACGCCCTTATTATACGTTTTTGAGCTTTGAAAACTTTTGTAGCACTGCTGGAGGATCCCCAGAATATGATTCCATAGGTTATAATACTTTGTATACTGGCGAAATAATATGTCTTAAAACTATTTGTGGAAATCACATCACGCAAACGACGAACTACTCCTGTTGCACTATAAAGTCTTGAGGTTAAAGTTTTCATGTGGTTTTCCCAGCTAAGGAAAGGATCCATGGAGAGCCCTAGAAATTTGACTGTGTTTGTATTTGGAATGGTTTTATGATCAAGTTTGACAAGTAGGGAATCTTTGATTTGACCAGTTTTTTGAAATTTCATTAAAGCAGTTTTTTGAACATTAAGACTTAAATTATTTTGTTCACACCATTTAGCCATTCTCTCTGCTACTCCAGAACAACTTATTGAGAGGGCTTCAAGCAACAGTTCCGCTTCAGAACAAGTAGTGTCATCTGCGTACTGATATGCCTGATCCTCACCAACTATCTCAGGGAGGTCGCCTGCGTGAAGTAGAAAAAGTAACGGGCCCATTATCGAACCTTGAGGAATGCCTTGCTGAATGTCCTCCCATTCTGAATAGAAAGAGATATTGTTGTTCTTGATGCTGACAATTTGTTTTCGGTCTTTGAGATAGTTTTAGAACAACGCCTCTTATCCCCAATCGAAGGAGTTGCATATCCGCTGAAAGCTGGTTGTAACTGCTATCCGCTGTGAATATGTTTTTGGTTTTTGCAGAAATTTGCTTCATTTCCTATACCATTTGACTGAACCGTACTAGAGGAGTTGGCGGGTCACTCAACATTGCTACATGGTTTGGGCAATTTGATTAAACATTTTCGATTCAAATTCGTCTGTTGTTTTTCTAGAATTTATCATTACTAACGATCGAACGTGTTTTTCAGCCTCAATTTATTAAATTGAATTCAATTACTAAAACTTGATGTCATAATTCCAGCTTTTTAATTTTTTCCTGAACAAAAGAATGACTATGTAGGTTCAATGTTTCACTCGATACCGACATAATAGTTTCACATCATACTGTGATTTTAATAGTCAAGTAACTATTTTGTTCAGTTAGGTGAGATTGAAATCAATCGGGAGTTTTGTTTAGTGCATAATATCTTGTCAGCTTAAGTCAATATGATATTAACGAAACGATGTAGACATGATTTACTGTTAGTTTGCCACCTACCTTCATTTGTATTCAGGGTCTAATGGTATTGAAAAATCCCTCAGCAGAATTCTAAATGCAATATTTTGTCGGCTTCTTTCGATTTTAAATTATTATGGATAATTTCGATAATGATTTATGACTGAAAAGATTGGACGATAAAACCTTCTTATAGAAGATTATACATTCTATAGGAAGATTATTTCTGTTTTGCACAAACAGGTTTTGGAGGTAATTCAAAACAATGGACCACGCTATCCAAGAGTGATTGTTGGTATAGGGCGGAAGACCCCCTGCGCCTTTCAAACTCATAAACGCTTTGCGCCTAGTAGTAAATTTAAGTTCACTTTATTGACACCTATTTCTGTATGTCAGGTAATAAACAAGTCAAATATTAATGCATTCTTGAATACTTGAGCAATAAAACAATTTAAGAGTCACAGTAATAATACTTTATTTTATCTACCAGAATTAGTTTGCTATTAGTATAATGGATTGTGGTCGAATATAATTAATTTCAGTAAAGAAATATAATTCCAAACAATGAAGGTATCAGATGAGACTTCACGAAGAGGTTGAAGACATTGCATTAATTAACGGAAATCTACCGCACCAAAATTGATCAAAAGCTATATGCATTGTGTTGCAAGATATTTATTTCATTTTACAAGGTGCCTCAAAAGTAGAACCATAATAAAGATGCATTTTTCTCTCAGAATGTAGCTGGACTGTCATGTTCTCTTAGTGACTTATGTTATAACTATATGGAATATTTTCATATGATAGATTAAATAAAAAGAAACTTATGGAGCTTAGTTAAAATGGAATAGGAACCATAACAGAACAGTGCAGGACGACATGTTCCCAATATTCAAAAATAAGAAAATAGTGAACGAAAGCACTGTAAAAGATTATAAAGGTAATAATTAAAGAGAAATGAAATAACATGGTAAAAGAAAAGAAACATGAAATACACATAGAAAAAGACAATTTAGAACATACATACGTTAATTTTTATTTATTGTTATTTAATAAAGTTTTAATTAAGGAAAAATTTTTCATGTTCAACGTTTTCTAGATGAAGTTTTAAATGCATATTTTTGTAATTTTTCATTTTAATTTTGTATAAATAATTTCGCTAATGAATTTGTAAAATTTGTATGTTTTTTGAATACGACAAATTCATTCAATATTTATAATCAAGAATTAAATGTTAAAATAATTTGTAGGAAATTATTATTATTCTTTATATAAATAAAAATTATAAGTGAATTAATTATTCATTGTCAAAATATGAAAAACTATTCAAGAAATTTCTTGATTTCAATTTAAAAGAAATATTTTTAAGTTTAATTTGTAAGAAAAAATTAATTTAATTATATTTTATTAGTATTGAAAAAAAATTGTATAATAAATATTACTTAGATATATGAAGTTTTATTGAAGTAAGAAATTGTCTTTTTCAATTCGATACACGATTCCTACATCGTTTACTGATAAAATTCTGGCATACTTCTTCCTCACCCTGGGCCTCATTTAACAACTGGCAACACGCTCGAAAATATCGAATAGTGGATGCATAATACATCCTAGAATGTATCTGAACATTCCATATATAACGGATAGAATGACATTATCAAACAGTAAATTACTGTTAAAGTTTAATAATGACAGTTTTGTAAATATTCTTACAAACTTATTTGATCTTCAGGAATACCAATCACACACCTTCTGATATTTGAAGTATGTGATGGTTATATAAATTGTACAATGTAACCTCAGTGTAGCTTTCGGATGACGTTATGACTTGGCCTACATGTAGAGGTGAACGGCGGTCCGGAAATGCCATTTCGTTGTGTGGCCTGTGATGGTAAAAAACTACAAATGTCAAATAAAACCATGTGAAATTAATATCAATATCTTCATCCAAACGTTTCAGCGGTATTGACATCGGTATATGTTATATAAAGTTATATTTTTCGTTGCTCCCTAAAAAGGTTAATATTCATTATTTTAAGAATAAGTTTGTGCTATTTCATCATCATGATTGAACAATAATGCATTCAACGTTATGCAAATAATTCACCAATTATCTATAAATTTCTTGGAATGCACAGGATTTTTCATTCCTACTCCACCTCTCATTACCCACCCATACCATGATATTTTGAAGAATTACAGCTTAGTTGCATGCAGTTACAGGATGCTGTAAAACTATTGTTAATATGTTATATTATTATTTGATTGCAAATTGATTTTCCACAGTTGGAGAATTGAACTCAAATTTACACAAAGCTTGTAACATCCAATTTAGAATCAATGCTACTGTTTCGCTACGCATTCTCAAAGCTGGCATTTGATATCTTCTAGCTTTGAGAAAAACACAGTATGGTGAAACAATTATTCACATACATTGATCTTTTTGAATGACAAGTGTAGGTATTATTATCAGGTACTATGGTTGGCCATTACTGTAACCGCTCATTCAATAAAAGCATCATGGTTCTTAATTTTCCAAAATAATTGAACTGTAGATGAATGTACAATTGTAACAATCAAGATACAAATGAATATGCGAATACATTCGTTTGTTTCTAGTTTACTTTTGCCACATAGCATTGATAATGTCTCTTGAGTCTAGATCTATCAGTAACATCACAAACTAATAGTTCTAGACAGCTGTTTCGTTCTATTCATAGAGCTCATCAGCAGAACGAGAAAGTGTGCATCGTTAGTGATTGATCGTCTATCGAAGCTATACCTAACCGACTAATAGAATAGTAAAAAGAACAAATTATTCAGCGCCATCTATGAGTAGATGTCCCACTAAGAAATAAATCTATGTACCTCATTTACTAATGGTACTACCCATTTACTAATGGTACTACTCGAACATTGAAAGTTACCAGGCAAGTTATTCTAACTGGGTGCACCAGATGGCTACACCAAACCGAACTGATGTAACAATCGAGATACAAATGGACATATGAATACGTTCATTCGCTTCTAGTTGGATTTTGCCACATAACAATTCCTAATATGATGATGTCAGGTACTACTATTCTTATGAAGTCCATATCTATGCTTGGGATCACCACCAACAGCAGCCTCTCATGGGACGATCAAGTGAGGATCATTGCGTCACTGCTTCTCTATAACTTGGTTTTCTATTCCGCGCCAAGAGCTACTTTAGATTCCAGCAGCTCCTCATATTCTACAAAGCGCAGATTTGACCTGTATTAGAGTACTGTTCATATGTTTGGAGTTCGGCTCCCAAATATACCCTGAAGCTCTTGGATTCTATCGAGAAGAGAGCTATGCGTTTGATTGAAGATATCACACTTATGAGTTCATTAACTTCTCTAGAACATCGTAGATGGTGAGAGATCTCTCCCTTTTCTATAGATATTTTCATTGGTCGGTGTTCATCAGAAATCTTGTTTTATCACGAGAAATTCCAGATAATTGGACTAGACAAGGTCAAACTAGTCACCCCTTCTTTGTCAAGCTTGAGATCTCCCGAACTTCTTCCTACCAGACTTCATTTTGCTATCGAACAGTGAAGTGGGGGAACTCTTTATCTAGTCAGGTCTTTCCCTATACTTATAACTCCCAAACTTTCAAGAAAATTCGAACCGACGTTCCATCGTTGGCTTACACGATATTCTTCGAACATTATAGGTTTCCCTCTCGTGTAGTCAAATTATAAAAAACATCACAATCTGATAGTTCTAGACAGCTGTTTCGATCTCACCATAGAGCTCATCAGTATAACGAGAACGCTTATCACGTTACTGGTCTATCCTCTATTGGTTTACATAACCGACTAATAGGATAATTTTACTACGGCAAACCATCGAATCGCATCACATTCATCAATGTTCTAATATCCTTTCAAATGCTATATTGACAAAAATATGACTTTAACGGAATCAAAGTGGTGTAATTGGTCAATAAGCTAGACATCTAAGGATGTAGGCTGCATTTCCCATTTTGGCAATTTTAGTCTCCAAGATCGTGCGATCTAACACCTATGGACCCTCTTTCTTCTTTCTCTTCCATTACAGGTCAAGACTACACTAAATAATTTATAGAATGGCTTTTCGTACATGAGTTGAGCATTTCCCGTTTTATCACCTGGTTATTAATTATAATTATTGTTATCAATACATACTTATTATTATTGTTAACAATGTCTATGTTTTCAGTTTAGCGTTACAATATATTTTGTA
Organism: Endomychus coccineus; assembly: GCA_958510875.1. Classification (NCBI taxonomy): domain Eukaryota; kingdom Metazoa; phylum Arthropoda; class Insecta; order Coleoptera; family Endomychidae; genus Endomychus; species Endomychus coccineus. Next base: position 61,950,904 of record OY294067.1, on the reverse strand, counting down.
TACTCCTAATACAACTAAAACAAATATTCATCTTATGGATTGGTTCCATATTGGTACAAAAAAGATAAAAGGATTCAGAAATGCGGGAGATCTGGAACTATTTTATAATTCCAATGTATGAACTTTGGTAGCATTTGAATTTGGCAGCTTAGGAGATAAGGATTATGATATCGATATCAAGATCAGGTGAGCTTAGCTTCGTTTAAGTAATAATCACCAAATAATTAAATATAAATCTAGATATAAGTTTAAAGTTTCTTTGCTTAATGGGCTATAATTTAGCATCCTTTCAGAGGTTCATATTCATAACAATATAAGATTGACGGAATCAAAGTGATGATTGAACAACACACTGGACTTGACAACCAGGGATGTGGGTTCGAAATCCTAGCTATGATTCGATGTCTTACGTTTATTCATCTTGATAAATCCTATGCTAAATATCTTACGTTTCTCCATATTTTGGGAAATTTAATTTTATGTTCTTGACATATATGCAGGTAATTTAGAAGAGATGGAAAGGTATAAGCGAAAAACTAATTCAATAAAGTCAGATTCATCTCCGGCTAAGGGTAATCTCTTATAAGCTCTACTAATTATAAATCACCTACAGCCTACAGTCCAGTTTGATCTATAACATAGTAGTTTTATTTTGCTGCCTCACCCAATTGAAAATGAGGTGAATTTTGAGGTTATTCAGCAATTTTTAATATTACATCTCAATAATTTGACGCGTTTCTTTAGAAACTAATCTTTATTGATTTTCATTATTAAAATGAGTAGATTTTTCTGGAGCACTCACACATTGTAACTTATTTATCTAAGGTGTAGTTACGAATTGTTTATACAAATAAATGTAGCGTTTGATATATTAGTAATGAAGTAGTAGCTTATATTACTGAAGTTTTCGAATGACGTTATTGCTTGACCTACATATAGAGGTAAACGTCGGTCCGGAAATGCCATTTACGATTTTCTATGTGGGAGCGTCTGAGCATTGAACATGTGTATTACTGCATTCAATTATCATCAATAATACATACCTACTTAGAACGTACTTAATCTTGTTTTCATACTATTAACAATACTATTCCTTGTTAGATTGATGCTTGCTTATATCATTTTAATATTGTTCACAATTTATAACTATGTTTGTTACATTTGTTTATTTACCTAACTCTTCCTTTTCCCTTTTTATTGCCTCGAACCCGTCATACAGATATCAAATTCACATTCTTGAGTATGAATAAAATCCAAATCTACACTTGAATAATAATATGTATATTTTTAGTCAAAGGGAAAGTTGATAAAAAAACTAAGTGTGATAGTTTGTATATGGGTGAATAAAGAACCCCCATGCTGACCAATGAAATCCTGACCCCAGGTACCTTAACTAATTATTGAAAAATTAATTATACACAAAAATTTGCATTTTGACGCAAGTAAAAACACATTTCGTGCTATGATAGGGGGCAACGAGCACTTTCAGGATATATGTGTTTGCCTACCACTAGTCGGTACAAAACTCCTGCTGACCAAATGCGAAGGGGTTGCTTATTACAAATGATGTTGAGTTATCGTAAAATTTGATATTATTTATTATATGGATATGAGCCTCTATAACAGAAATGAGAATGTGTGCCTGATAAATTATTGAACCGAGTATGATGTTGACTGGGTTTTATCGATCGACTTGGGAACCTTAATTCTAATATGTATTCGTATAAATCGGTTTTTCTCATAATCAGTGGGACAATTTTCCTTGCCGTCTTCATTGTCATTTTCATTATCAATTACATTGTCCTCATTTTCGTTTTCAGATTTTGATTTAGCAAGCAGCATATCTTATTCTACTAAACGTGTAGGATCCTCTCCAAACCATCGTGGTCAATTTGCCATTACATACTTTCCTTCCATTTTTAGTTGGATTGAATAGCGTGCATTTGACAAGAGATGCATTATGCCACATCGACGAAACGAAGGTCGTTCTCAAAATTTTTTGGTACAACGATTTCCAGTAAGATGGAATGAGACTTGAGTCGAAGCTTTCTTAATTAATTTATCATTACTGCGTTCGGAAACAAACATTTGCGACCCAGCTTTGTCGATGTTATTGAATTATTTTATATTATACATATGACAAATTATTAAAGAAATAATAAATAAAATCTATAATAGTACATCATATGTAAATAATATAAACAGTAATAAAGATAATTTTATAACATCGCCATACATTCCGGAGACCCCAGAGAAAATTAAGAAATGTTCAAAAAAGTATGAGTTAAATGTTGTGCACATGCAAACCAACTAACTGTGTTGGTACATGTAATCGAAAACCGTTAATACCTAACAACAAACCCGCACGGTGTATAAATTAAATTATTTAGATTGAGATGGGACTTATATAAGCATCTCTATCTGAACAATATTTAGAAAAAGAATATATGGTCATAAGTACAGTACTAAGAACAAAAAAAGTTCGATTATAAAAATGTTAATATTTTAGCTAAAGAAACCAATTATTATAAAAGTTCTATCCTGGAGATGATTCACATAAGCCGCGATTCTAAGTCTGTAAATCATCAAACCGATGTACCATCATTGAGTCAAGTTTATACAAATTCAATTATTTAAACAAATTATTATTTTATTATTATTATAAAATTGTGCATACGTAGAAAGCCGATATATTAAATCAGCAATTTTGGTACAGCTAAGATCTTTGCTTTCATAGTCATGAAATTTGAAAACACATATGTTCAACACTTTAACCACTCGGTATGAAGGTATCTTTGGTCAGATAATTTGCCGCGTTCTCGAGTAATGACGTCTTCAACTATAGAAACATTACTGTTGTGTAGTTTTCTAATACTATTCATTACATTTCAGACATTAAGGTGTTGTAATTTCAATTTTTCTTGTTTTGTTCGTTGTTGCGATATTTTTGATTGAAATTAATGCGATATAGGCGCTCAGTGCTTAGTGCAATAAGTTCAAGGAATTCCGAAGTTTATTGACGTGAATCAGTTTTTAAACGTCTTCTGATGACGGTCGGGAGATCGAAACGTACGTGAATACGAAAATATATTCGACATATGTTCTAATTTTCCATGACTTTACATATAATTAACACCTGGGTCAAGAATCTATATTGAAAACAATATATCAGTCATAGATAGATAATCAATCAATCAATCAATGATAGATAATAGTAATGATATCAATAAATAGCAAATACCTATATGTGAGTTCATTTTAATAATAATTGAAGATTAGTGGTTTTGATTTTCACAATCCCAATGTACAGATATGTCTACATATTCCGAGGTCTACTTACTTACTTACCACATTATCAAGTAATATAAGTAGCTGCAAGAAAAGTATGTTTCAGTCTTGATGATAATTTATTAATGTATAATTTATAATTTCGAGTGTGGTAAAAAAAATATAATGTATTATAACAATTTATTAGCAAACTAAAATTATAATGATACATCAATAAATTATCATCAATACTTTTCTTACAGCCGCTTATAATACTTGATAATGAGGTGTAAGTCTTAGATCTCGAAATATATAGTAAATAATAAGTAAATTTGGATTGTGAAAATCAAAAAATACTAATCTTCAATTATTGTATAATGATATCAGTTTATAGTTGCTAACAGTAATCATAGGTTTCTACATTAGAAGAATAAATTAAGTAGATAATAGGAATGATATCACAATAAATTTTCGATGTTTGACATACTGAACAATAGGAGAAAATCTGTTTTCATTCACTTTGAGATTCTGTAACTTAATTTTAGCAGACCTGTCTGGACTGAAAATCGTTGTTATTATTCAATATTTATTCCGATTTGATTTACTTTGCGGGTAGTAGTCTTTAGAAGTCTATTATGTTCATATATAGTGCAGTCAAATGGGTATAAAAATAGATGAGACAAAGTACAGAATTTTATCAGAAACAAAGTTGAACACAGATACAGTTGCTCAAATTTTTTATATTCTTTAAAACAATTTATTTATTAACAAATATACGAATTCGACCAAAACTCCGAGTCTGGGATCGTTTTCGGCTAATTTTGGCCTTCGAAGTTCTAAGTTTATTAACAAATATACAAATTTGACCAAAATATCGAGTTTGGTTAATTATTAAAATTACGATATTATAGTTATTATGGTAGTTAAATGCATAAATACATTTTTTAATTGTTATAAGCAAATTATTTATCATTAAATACACGAATTGTGCTGAAATTTCAAGTGTACTGTTGTTTTCGTCCTATTTTAATGATCCAATTATGATTTTATTTTAAATATTATTGAGACATAGATCAAATTGTAAATGTTTTTAGAATTACTCTATGTAATCAAATAAATTATTGAAAAAAAAGAAATACATACATAAATATCATTACTATCTACTTCTATGTTGTGATCGTCATCTTGTTCATTCGTACCATCGATTTCATCTAGATTATCGTCGTCATCTTCAGGCGAATTGGAAATCCCTTGTCTAAAATTATTGCTACAGTTACCCATACAATTTTTGCGTGCTGACGTGCAAACCATATTTTTAGCACGACATCCACAATTGCCTGTACAATTTGTTTTTTGCAAGAACAAGATATCGTATTCAAAATATCTTCAGGAACTGCTACTAAGTTCATTTTAACTGCAAAACTCCGTCGATCTTCCAACCGCAATCTTCTGGATTTACTGACAACACACCGATCCAATTTTTCACTTGAAAATAGACTCCTTTCTGAAGCTCTTCAAATGCATCAAGAGTTGGAGGCAATGATGAAATGTGAACGACTGTACACTTGGAATGTAAGCACGATTCGTGTATTTATTAATAAATAATTTGTTTATAACAATTCAAAAATTTATTTATGCATTTAACGACCATAATAACAATAGTATCGTAATTAAAAGGCAAACATATGCCGAAAATGATCCCAAACTCGATATTTTGGTGAAACATTATTTTTTTTATAACAAATTATCAATTTTGTGGGTATATATTCGCCGATATTGGCAATAAAATCGAACTCGAAAGGCGAAGGTCTATTTGCTAATAAATAGATTGTTTATAGCGAATGAAGTTAATTCAACTATTTATTGAACTATTTTCATATGTGCACTGACTAAAAATGGTCTTTACCCGATCAAAACGGGTAAAATTTAGCATTTTTCAAAATATTTTATGTAATCCCATAAATGAGCTAATTAAGTTGTTAATTTATTCTTCATAAACAATATAAAAAAATTTGCTCAACCATATTTGTGTTCAATTTTGTTCCTGATAAAATTCTGGAAAGAATGGACTTTGTCCCATTAAAATCGACACATTTCCCAAGGATTTAGGGATTTGGCCTATTTTTATACCCATTTGACTGCATATATATTAGAAAAACAAATCAAGTAAATAATGGGAATGATATCACCATTCATTTTCGATGTTTGAAATACTGAACTATTAGAGAAAATCTGTTTTTCCTGTTTCTCAATTTATTACTTTGAGATTCTGTAACTTAGTTTTAGCAGACTTCCTCCTGTCTGGACTGAAAATCACTGTTATTATTCAATGTTATTTTATTGAAGGCATATGAAGGTTACTTATGCCATTTGATTTACATTGCGAGTAGTAGTCTTTAGAAGTCTATTACGTTCATATATATGTATGAAGTTGTGTCCTATCCAAATTTTGAAATTCATAAAATAAGGTAACTAATGGTGGAATATTGACGCATTAATATTTCTATATTGTACTCCACATAATTGCTGATTGATGTGAATAATACTCTATGTTACAAAATCTGTACGGTATGGCATTAATTTCTTGATTCGTCTTTATGTTCTAACAACTGTTTCAGTATTCGACGGATATAAGCAATTATATTATTCTGACATCACATCTATGATGAGATGATTCAACAGTTTTATAATGATTTTGTAATAAATATAAACAAGCATTATTTATCACAATCGATTCTGTAGCACCTTCTCCGTTCATATCGTACCTCAGCTTCACGATTTCATGTCTTTCATTAACAATGGATGCTGGAAATAGTTATTTTTACAGTTTCTGTTACTGAAACAGATTTTCAAGCATAATTAGAGTTCCAAGTCGAATCCCCTGAAGAACATCGAACAATTCAACAATTATCGAAAACAAATGATGGCTAAGCAGATGAAAGAGTTAGCTCTAACGAGCATTTCATTTTCTTGATTATCTGGTTTTCAAAGTAGACTTCCATGAATAAAATTTCCAAATTTCCGACTTTGGTGGAATGCCGCTCGCGCTGCTATATTAGATTGTAGGGGTGGATAACCGCTTTTATCTTTGTAATTTTTTAGGCTTGGCGAAAGCCTTGGACTATATCTCCCACAAAATATCACTAGAGAATCAAGATGATATTGTCATACACATAGAAATTACTCTATGCAATTGTGGAATATTATGAAGGAAATAACTAATAAAACTAACAGTAAAAGAATAGTCGAACGAATTGAAACTGATAGTGAAATTATAACAAATAAACAAAAAATTGCAACAAAATTAAATAACCAATACGCGGTAGTATGAGAGAACTTGGCAAAAAAAATTCAAAGATGTGATTTATACTCGGAACGGAAAACATTAAACACTAATTCATTTTATATATTTCCCACTGATCCAACCGAAATAATGGAAATGATAGAATCCTTGGAAGGCAAAACAGCCACCGGATATGACGGAATAAGAGAAGAACACGTAAAATTGCTTAAAAACGATATTTCAAAACCATTAGCTATTTTAATAAATGAAATATTCCAAACTGGGGAATTTCCAAAGAGCAGCAAAACTACTGTCATATAACTTTCATACAAGAACGGAGATAAATCGAAGGTAGGAAATTAGAGAGTACCTCAAAAAAAGATTAACAAAGTTACATTTTCATGATACCAGACATAGGAAACAATATCCTCTACATCCTTTTGCAAATAAAACATTCGGACAGAGATCTTATACCTTTTTAACTCCTAAATAATTCAATGATTTACCACAAAATATTGTTAATTCGAAGTATTCCAGAAGTTTTGAAATTAATTTATTCAATTACTTTGTTTCAATGCATATATTCGCTATACATTCAAAAATTGATCTGAACAATTATTATCAAGTTTCAAAATGAAGAAAAAAGGTTTAATTCCATTGCCATATTAACATCATGATTATATTTAGCTTAATTTATTTAGGCAGGTGTATATTTTTTGTATTTTTTGGAATACCTACATTCTATTACGTGAATACACAAATAATTCAGAAAGGTACTATTACATCATTATGTATATCTTCAAGAATCACGGTTTTGATTTTCAAGCATGACTGTTTTGATTTTCATTTTTGCGACTTAGTTGTCATAAATTGTTGTTCTAATAAATATTACTGATCTAAAATGTAACTGTAATCGAAATATTTTCTGATGCATTTTAGTAAAGTTTTATTTTATAATTTCCATCACATACAAAAATTTTCTTTTGTGATTATCATAATTTATTTGCGCGAAACGTATTTATGTAATTACCTAAGCATATTTATTTATTATAAATAAATCTTATTACTATTATTATTATTATTATTATTATTCGAGGAAGACCTTCACAACTGTTCGGGAGCTATTTAAATCATAGACAACAATTCGTGAAATTGGGAGAAAATTATAGTGATTCAGGTTGAATTTCTTTCTAAGTACCCCAAGGTACTACATTGAGCCCCTTTTTATTCATTATATATGTAAATAACATTTTTAATATAAATACAAAGGCTTATAATTTTGCAGATTGCACGGCGATATTACATGAAGTGAACTAAAAACATTGGTAAAATCTGATTTTGTATGAACTAAAAATTGATTTGATAACAATTATTTAACTCTGAACATCAAAAAAATGATATTTGTAACTTTTGCCTCCTATGAAAGTCCTTTCAAAAACTAAATTCTAATAATAAGAATGAAATATTTCAAGTCGAATCCGCAAATTATGTTAAATATCTAGGAACCTGTATTGATTAACATGTAAGATGGGAAGTACAAATAAAAAATTTAATTAAAAAAATAATATGTCTTATCCATTATTTCAAACATTTTAAATCTATTTTAAATGTAAAACAGCTGAAAATCTTGTACAATGTACACACAAATTTGAGATACGGAATTATAGGATGAAACTTGCAGCATATGGATTATACTTTTTTAAATACCGATGATTACGAAAAGTTAAAATCGCCTATAGTATCATTCGTAACAGCCACCATCAGTTAAGATATCTGAGGAACCATTTTAACAATTGATAAATTTCCTCCAATATAATTAACCAGCACTATCAAGATACTCTCATAATTTAATTGTTGAAATTCAAAATATTATAATCCCAGATAATGCTAAATTAGTTTTATTGGAAATAACAAAACTTATTCCCTTAGCCCACCCCTCAGATACTTGGATTAAGCAAGAAATAATCAATTTACTTGTCATTCGTTGAAAACAGAATGACTTTCAATCAAGAGATTAAATAGTAAACTTGTAGCAGCTGGAAAATGCAATTATACTTTTATAAATACAGGTAATTCCTAAAAAATCAGATAGAAGACAAATAGTTCCTGGTACATAGTAATAGTCTCAATAATCAGAAAGAAAAATACCCATTTGACTCTCATAAATCCACAAGCCCCTAAACTGTTCTCTTTCATTAAGATTTGTAAGGGAAATAACCCCGCCAGGCCTCTAGTATCGTTGGTAGCAACCCATATCAGTTAAGATATCTGAGGAACTTAAACGATCTTAACAACTGCTAAATTTGTCTCCGATATAATATTAGCATGTACCAAACACTGTTATAGTTTATTTCATGAAATCCAAAATACTGTTATCCCAGAAAATGGTAAATTAGTTTCATTCGACGTAAGAAAACCTATCCCTCATTATACCCCTTCACACACTTTGATAGTTAATTTCCTTCATAGAAATCTACCAACCCTTGCATTAAGAAAAAAAATAACCAATTCACTTGCTGCCAGATGTTTGAAACATAATTATTTTTAATTTGTTATTAATATACATTTGGCTAAACATCGTTTGAATTTGGGTAACCCTTTGAGCTTTATTACCAGAAATATTTATGGATAATTTAAAAACTGAAATACATGAAAATCCTTCACTAAGAGATTCATCATCTTGACGAAATCTTAGCGAATTTCATTGGAATTCATGAAAATATTTGAAATGGAGGGAGAAAACTGCAATCATTTCTTGGATCTAAATAAACATCAAGAAAATGTATATACAATTCTCGGGAATAGGTCACATTAACACTTTACTTTATATTTCCGTCTTTACGTACTTTTCGGTCTCACGACCATCATCAGAACACTTATTATTTCCAAAAAGGGTTTTAAAAAAACTAATTATAGCAGAAAGCGTCCATATCACACCAATTTCAATTAATTATTCGTGGTTCTGTTCGTTTCGGCGACGTGGGCATTTTAATTTGAAATTGGTGCGATATGGACGCTTTGAGCTATAATTAGTTTTAAAAAACGTACGTAAAGACGAAAATATAAAACAAAGTGTTAATGTGACCTATTTCCGAGGATTTTATATATAATTCATACTGGGTCAAGAATCTTCATTATCAAGAAAATGAATAGCAGATTTGATTTTTCAATTTTTTGTAAACCCACCTATTATACTGATTTGACTAGTAGTCTAACATAGTTTTATACTCAACGGGCTTTGAACATCATTAAACAAATCGCGGTAAATAAAGTTTACTCTTCCAGACTAATACATCAAACATTATTTAGGTATTAACATAGTGTAAAAACGCATACAAATGTAGCTAGATTCATCAAAAATAATAAAGGTCATCCGATAAAGACAAATATGAGATTTACGAGCTAACATGTGGCTTTTATCCTAATATATACAATGGTCAGACAGGAAGGACCTTTAAAAAATGAATAAGAGAACATATGCTTGGTTTTACTTGTATTGTTCAAAACTTTCATGATTTTATGATACTACAAATAATGAATCAAAGTTATAAATCCAATTTGCTGGATGCCCTAGAAATTAATATGTGTCCAATGTCCTACAGAACGTTCAACAAATAATTCTCATGTGTTACATTGTACAGGGTGTCCTCGAACTGCGTGGCCAAAATGGAACCGAAGATTCTTTAACTCGAAAAAAATTCGATGAGCCTTTTTACTTTTGCCTTAAGTGTCTTGTTTAGCCGGTAGAGGGCTTCAAAGTTGCAAAAATAATTTTGTTTTTTTGGTATAACTTGAGAACGTGATGAAGGACTTTTACAATATTTGGCAGGTGAGTTACTGTCAATAATAGTCGTTTTTGAGAGTGGAGCACAGAGCCTTAGAGACCATAGAAATGGCTCAAACTTGAGGATGTAACGGGAAAAGTGTCCAGAACTTTTTTGTGGTCAATGTAATTCACCCGAAATTTTTTATGTAGATAGCTTATCTAATTTCAGAACTTTTCTTACTCTTAGAAAATTTTGATAAAATCAACGGATCAGCTTGAAAAAATTAATTTTCGAGTCTCTGCAATTTTGGCTTACTAATTTTACTTGATTAAAATACCTTAGTTGCCTCTTCTTTTCTAATGTCATTTTGGCATTTGGAGAATTTATTCTCAAAACTGTCAGTTTTTACTTTGCTTTCCGTACAAATTTGATGAAATTATGGCTCAAAATTTCACTAACACTGAAATGGTTAATATCTCGGTAAACCACGAATAATAAAAACAACAGAAATGGGGAAACGATGTGATTATTTAGGAAAAACAAATGCTAAATCAAAAGAAACAACAAAACTTTTTGGGAAATCGCTAAGGCATCAATTGTTCGAAATGTTGCCCATTTTCCTGAATACACAAATTAATTCGTTTCAAGAAATTGAATTGAACTCTGGGTAGTACTTCAGGATCATCCTTCAATAAATCCGCTTCATGATTAATTCGTTGCAACAATTTCTCTCGTGTGTTTACTGGAGCTGCATAAACTTTCGCCCCATAGAAAGTAGTCGCAGGGCGTCAAATCAGGGGAGCGGGCCGGCCAGTTCACTGGTGCATCGTGACCTCTACCTATCCAGCGATCTGGATATTCCGCATTCAAATGTCGCCTCACAGCTAATGTGAATTGTGGAGGTGCATCATCATGCATAAACCAAAGGTCACGAAGAATGTGTAAGGGCAAGTCTTCAACAGTTCAGGTAGCCTTTGTTCCAAAAAGTTCAAGTAGCTCTCCCCGTTCAATCGATCGGGTATAACGGTAGGACCAATAATAAAGTTATCCGCAATTCCAACCCAAACATTGATTTTAGTTTGATTCTGAAAATGTGTAACTTCCGTTTCATGAGGATTTTCATCAGCATAGAAATGTTCATTATGAAGGTTAAAAAGACCACATCTCGTGAAAGTAGCTCCGTCCGTGAACATAATTCTTCTACAAAAATTGGGGTTTGCTTTTTGTCTTTCGACAATAAACCGACAGGAATCTAGCCGATGACCTGGATCCATGGGCAATAAGTCTTGAACTGTTTTAATATGATAGGGATACAACAGTTCTTCTTTCAGTACATTATGTACTAATGATGTTGAGGCTCCAATTCGAAGTTCCAAACGTCGTGTGCTTATCCTAGGTTCAGTTTCAACCGCTTCCAGTATCTCTTCTTCGAGCTCTAACGTCCTTCTTGTCCGTCTGCGTTCAGTTTCTCTGCGATTTGCTTCAAATCTGCCAGTTTCGCGAAGTCGCCTCTCGATATTAGCAAAGGTTTGCCGATTTGGAATTCTGCGGTGCGGATATCTTTCCCCATGAACTTGTACACTTCTCCGGCCATTGCAACGACAAAGTCCATAAATCAATAACATATCAACCATTTCAGTGTTAGTGAAATTTTGAGCCATAATTTTATAAAATTCTTATGGAAAGCAAAGTAAAAACTGACAGTTTGAGAATAAATTCTCCAAATGCCAAAATGACATTAGAAAAGCAAAGGCAACTAAGGTATTTTAATCAAGTAAAATTAGTAAGCCAAAATTGCAGAGACTCAAAAATTAATTTTTTCAATTAATCCGTTGATTTTATCAAAATTTTCTAAGAGTAAAAAAAGTTTTCAAACAAAATAAGCTATACACGTAAAAAATATAGAGTGAATTACATCGACCACAAAAAAGTTCTGGACACTTTTCCCGTTACGGCCTCAAGTTTGAGCCATTTCTATGGTCTCTAAGGCTCTGTGCTCCACTGTCAAAAACGGATATTATCAACAGTAACTCACCTGCCAAATACTGTAAAAGTTCTTCATCACGTTCTCAAGTTATACCGAAAAAACAAAATTATTTTTGCAACTTTGAAGCCCTCTACCGGCTAAACAGGACACTTGAGGCAAAAGTAAAAAGGCTGATCAAATTTTTACGAATCAAAGAATCTTCGGTTCTATTTTGGCCTCGCAGTTCGAGTACACCCTGTAAAAGCATAATTAAAATGTTCCGTTTGCTACCAGTATATCGTTTAATCCCTCGATGGGTTGAGGCGCAATTAGATAAAATTCCACTAACTATCTATCCTAAGATTCTCATCAATGTTATATATAAGATTATATCTTGTGTGGTAGGTTAGTATTGTTAATACCTACTTCGTACTTTTGAAAAAGCTACGGTGATAGCGGAACTAGTTTCAGTTATTTATTGAATTATGAAAATCAAACTATCAATAGTTATTTTATTGAGTTTATAATGGATTTACATTACGTAATGATTGATTTTATTTATAACTTTGTTTTGTATTCTATAAATGATTACTGTTTTACCTATATAATTCTTGTCCGTCATCCTCATTAGTACACTACTACTTTGTGAATGAAATTGTCGCTCGGAACAACCGTCTGCTTACAAATATAATGCCATTAAAAAAATAAATACAAGGCTGATTATCCAAAGTGCTTCATACTTAAAAGCTTTGAAGAAGTGAAGCATTCATGATCCTACAACAACTTCAGTATGCGGATTTGAAAGTGGAAACTGTGAATAGTCCTATGAATATAGTTCCTAAAATGCTATTGTGTTTCGTAATAGTTCACAGTGGCGTCTTGAAACTCGAAAATAATGCTAAAAGCGGTCATCATAAAAGATGAAGTATTTGCTCGGGGGATCTATTGGTATTTCCTGACATCTCAATTCATGCCAGTCTATTCACTGACCGAGTGTCGGTGAAGGTGGCGCTCTTCCATTCATCCCAGACCCACCGCGCACTAACTTGCGCACCCTCTTTCAGGTAGTTTCACTTAAAGAGTGATCACGCATTATACGGCATTTGTACATAAATCTCCTTGTCACAAGTTTACCTAATCCGAAGTGAAAAGAAAGCAAGTTTTCACACAATAGACCAATATTGCCTTTGAGTAAATATTTGCCGATCTATGAAACATCGATTCGAAGCGGTGATTTACCACCATTTGCTGAATCACTAAGAATAACAGCCTTCTGAAATAGGTGATAGTATCTGAAAGCGATGGGAGGTCTACTTGGGCATGTTGCTAAACAATTGTACCACTGGGGAATTTATTGCTTGAAGTAGTTGTCAAGCAGTGTATACTGATGATCACCTCTGACACCTACCGTAAGACAGACCTGTGACTAAGGAAAATATCATGTTTATATGCATGAACGAAATCATGCGCGATTTATTATTATGAAGCGGTTGTATTCTCAGTCACGTAGCCAACCGGTAAACTAGAGAAAGCACCTTACAATATGAATATATGGAAGAATAACGGAAATGAATTTTGTAAGCATATTAGTTGCAATTATGTTCATACGATTAATATTTCCCAGAGTATATAAAACAAATCGACTGATTTGAATATCGGACTGGTATTATTGTTTGCCGCACAAGAAGAATTCAGGACCTTGGCGCTGTCAGACACCTCTTCACTACAAAAAGACAATATTTCACAGTTTATTGGTACTGTCAAGGAGAGGAATGTGCGAACGCAGTTCCGACTACGATTGAGCCGTCAACTAGAATTCCCGACCGGCGGGGGTCCTCCAGATAACGAGGTGAGGAGTCACATGCCGGCGATTCAAAGGCGATAGACCACCCGACGGAAGGTTGACAGGGGATGGTGGATAATGAAGTGGCGAATGCGAGGTTCCGGTGCAGGTATTTGTACATAGAGGGGCAGCTTTCCCCACGGCGCCATATCACGCCTCACCATCGAAGGTGTAAGTTGAGGAATGCAAGGGATGTGTTAATATTTCACTCACCGCTGTGTAACTTTGCGTTGGGCGGCAAATTTCATACGAGAAACACGCCCACAAATCAGAAGCGACAGGAAAGGATACATTGCCGCAAGTTGTTCGCAGTAAGGGCGCAGGAAACTGTCTGCAGACGTGGGAATCGGACGATCGCAGGCAGGCTAGTCGGGGTGATATAATGATTAACCAGTGTCACACACTGGCTTAACGAGAGCAAGTCACATGAGGCCTCCTAGCGTCGTTGGGCCACCCAACAAGTGCAGCCTGTGGTTCTTGCAGAGCGTGCTATCGTCCATCGGACTCGTATTACTACATCGCGCTAACCTTGTGCGTCACCACTTCTGATATAAAATATATAATAAAACATGTTACCGTCATGTCGGCAACCTCCTTTATACACCCAATAATTATCGCATTTCGAAGGGCGTATTTCGGTTTTCGTGGTTCGTTAACTCTAATTTCATACTAATTGTATACTACTTTAGACCACGAACCCATATAGCTATGCATAATTCGAACCAAAACAGATCGGACCGTTTTTCTACCTGAAGATATGCTAAATTTAGAATAAAGTAATTGAATACGTACATGCCACTATTAAAAAAATTGATATGATACAGATTTGGTGGAAACGAATCTACTTAATCGGCATCCGTCCTGTATGTGGAAGAACATAGAAATTCATCAGGAGGCCACATGGGCAGGTGGGCCACCCATTACATTAGCACGAAGTCGCCTTCCCACGCTGTACGGTAATGGACGCTCATGTGTAAAGTAGATATGGCTGTGTGAATTACTTTGAAAAAGTAGGCATTTCACCACGAATCTCTTTTCGTGCAACGAATCAGAATTACTAAGAAATAATAATGTCTACGAGGACAAGGTGGAAAGTCCCTGAAGAATGAAACAAAAAATGATCTATTTTGTCAAAACTCATATCTTCACTTCGTTCAACGTTTTTCAAATTTTCTGATCCTTTCCAAGTGATACGATTCCGGCAATATTCCAAAATAGGCCTTTGTTTCAGTGATGACCTCAAATCTCTTTCCCCTGAGCTATTTCTTCAAGTTTGGGAATAGATGAAAATCGCAGGGGGCCAAATTTGGAGAATATGGTGTATGACAATTCGTAGCGCAATTCATGCAATTTTGCCATTGCGACTTTGGATCTGTGCGCCGGTGCGTACTCCTGGTGGAAGGGCACTTTTTTCTTAGCCAAATCCCTAACAACACAGGGATGTCCTAGGTAAGCCCTTTTGATGTACCGCGGTACAAGGACATGATTGGGATATCCAGGGGATGTCCCGTATAATTTTCCCAGTGGAGATCCCATCTGGAATATCCATAGGTTATCCCATTCATGTCACTGGAGTGCTTGCTATCCACTCACATATATAAGAATCATCGAAACTCGTCAAAATGTTGAAAATGTTTGTTTTTCTTCTGGAAAATAAGCAGAAAATTTTTAATGCATAATATATCCTTATCCTAAATTTCCAAGAATGATATATACAAATTATAGGTACACAAATCCCAACTACTGCATTTCGGCTTCTGTGGTTTTGTCGTTTTGGACACATTGTTTGAATTATTAGGTGATCTGTCAACAATGTTAATTAACTTCACTTTACTGGACTACTACTACATGCTAGACATGACATGTGCAAGTTTCTAAGTTTTCTTTGATAGAAGATTAGCGGCATTCTTATTGTGAGCATTTGAAGCATTTTATCAGTTGATATAAAGTGTAGTTGAACAATTGAAATAATTGAGTTTGAGGTTGGTATAACAATTCAATTATCAAAATATTGAATGTACTCTTTTGAATCAAAGACTTGATTGTTGCAATAATATATGGTTAATCCATTCTGAATATTATGTTTATAGTATATTCATTAATCTATTATAGCTGTATACTAATATAATGGATCGTATGAAGAAAGTATCTCCAAGGCTGGAGAGGATAAATTCACTGAGTAAACATTATAGAAGGACAAGAAAACTTGGAAGAGAAAATGAAGAACCAGATCCTTGTAGTGAGCTTTCCACCAGTCGATTAATGGATGTGGATGATGATGATCATATATTACCTACAAGTTCAGATCAAATTCCTGAAGTTGATCTTTGTGATTCAAGTTCTGGAATTTTGTCTAGTAGTTCTTCCATCGTACAATTGAACCCTACATTTTGTGTGCAGAATCTGAGGAAACAGAATATGCTCACTAGCATCATAACGGATTTATTATCCGAAGTTAAATCTTTGAAGAACATCATCACTGAAATGAATGTTCACAAAATATCAGATTCTTCAATGATGAGGAGAGAAAGTATAATTGTAAAACTTAAACTACCAGCGAGGACGCTAGAAGAATTTAAAGAGATTGAGAACTATAATTACAACCCCAAGAGAACTTTACAAACGTAATATATTTTTTCAGAAAAATAACAAAAAAATCACTTCCAACATTATGTATAACGATATTTTGAAGTAATTTGCTTTTGTAGTGTTCTTGAATATTGCATTTTTTTTCTAATATCATTTTCCACTCGCCAGATCTATGTATCCATTCACGAGTCCATGTGATGAACAAATACAACAATACTTATAAGTGTGAAAAAAAGTTCGCACCAGTGAAATGGGTGGAATCAGTTAGTATCATTATAAAACTCACTTCAATGAGCTCCTGTTTTTCAACCGTTTATTATCAAAATAATTCATTATAGATGCTATATAGCCTTTAAATTTATACATATGTATATATATATATATATATATATATATATATATATATATATATATATATATATATATATATATATATTCAGATTCAAGAAATATCAAAGATACGAGGTAATTCACCATTTGAATTTGTAAAAAGAGTCATGTTATAATTCATGACATATAAAACAGCCACATTTTTTACATGGTATGGGAGAAAAGAAAAATGATGTTTTAAGGACACAAAGATGGCAAAAATTATACTTGGTGAGTATTTTTATCCATTATTATAAATCCTAAAAGAGATGTAACATATCTGCTTTACTAATTTTTTTTTTCATTATCAATTCAATTCCACTGGCAATAATTTCTTTGTTACAGGATCTTCTGAAGTCATTGGGAATAAACAACAAATTGAGGCTTTGCAGAAGTATTTCAGGAGGGCCAAGGAGAGAAGCCACAGAGAAAAAATGATGCAATGCCTGCATCAAATGTATCGTCACCCTAATATATGTGTGTATAATTTCCAACTGATTTATTTATCTAGTTTCTTTTATTTATTTATCATATGAATTTATATACATTTATTTTATTTGTTGTCGTTTATTCTATTTATCATATTTTAACACAATGTAACATTCATTTCTACATTAAACTCGTTTTGTGTTGAGAATCTTTGGTTTTTTTTTCCAAATTTTCAATAAAATTTCTCAAATTATATGAAGGAAAGAAATGGAAATTTCAGGATGTCCAGGGGATGTACCTCATATAACCCCGGGACATCCCTTGGATTTCCTACGTTAATTACAGAATATCCCTAGGATGTTCCATGGATGTCCAGGGTCGGGACTTGGTACATCTTTGGGACAAACCAGTAGGACATCCCTTGGGTCTCCTTTTCGGTGGAAAGTAGATGTCCCTGGGACGTCCCTAGTATGTACCATGTCCGAAAAAGGATATCCCAGGGACGTCCTAGTAGAAAATAAAGGATGTCCCTGGGATGTACAGGGGATGTACTTGTGTTGTTAGGGATGCGGCCGCTTTCGCTCCAACTACCCGTCGAATCGATCCAACAACTACGCCGGTGATCGTTTTGCCCCTTTCAAGGTAATCGATATGGAGGATACCGTGTGCATCCCAAAAAACTGTCGCCATGACTTTGTAGGCCGATAAACCTACTTTGGCCCTTTTCGGCTTCGATTCCCCAGGACATGTCCACTGTTTTGACTGTTCTTTGGTCTCTGGTGTGTTGTGATGGATCCATGTTCCGTCCACGGTTAGGAAATGATGCACAAATTCTTGTCGGACTTGAACATCGCCAAACACTCCTTTGATGTTGTAACCCGGTCGCGCTTGTTGACAACAGCGAGAAAATGCGCACTCATCTGGCCAAATAGCTTTCTCATATTCAAAAATTTATACAGAATGTACCGTACCTTTTCGGTTGAGATACCCTCAGTCGCAGCAATCTCGTGCGATCATTCAATATCATAACCATGGATTTTATCGACGATTTTTGGCGTTGTAACCTCAATTGGACGACCAGAACGTTTGGCGTTCTTTATGATCATACTACCACAACAAAAATCAGTAATCCACTTGTGAATGGTTCCAGTCGATGGTGAAGAGTCCCCATAATGTTTAACGTTTGCGTAGTGTTTTTTACACGCAAGAAATCATTTTCGATGGGTGTCAAAACAGAACTGAATACTTTAATGCGTTTTAATTGAAGATGGTACATCACGAATCTTAAATGGGAATTTCGTTCAAGGCGCCATCTGTTTCATTTTTCAGAGACTTTTCACATTGCGTTTTTAGTGGACATGTCTGTGGAATTTGGAGATTTCTAGATGGATGACCCAAATATCTGGTAAAAAACTATAAACGTTTTCAGCAATATTCCATACACGTTTAAGAACTATTCTTATTCGTTCGTTAATAATGTAAAATACAGTTTCGTCCTGCCGCATTCCTTGATAGAGAAATCCCAAGATACTCTTTACCTATATATGCTGTTTCGTCCGCTTCCGATATTCGAGAATATACACTTTTGCCCATATGATCTAGGATTTACGTAGCCTTCAACAATACACTTACAAATAACACACTAATCTAGAATTGTCGGTTGGAGATTATATTTGTTTGTTTATGTGTTCAGAGGATGTTATTGCATTCAAGAATAACCTTACAAGTAACCTATTAACCTAGAATTTACGCTTGGAGATATTATATGTTCTCTTATGTGTTCAATTAATCTTATTGCATCTGAAGCTAATGCTAGAAATAGGATACTAACCAAAAATTTCTGCAGGAAGATGATATAATGTACTTTCATGTTTCCAGGTCAAGTTATTTAGTCGAGTCAATTTAGCGAAAAAGCTCGGAAATTTTTCCAAACAGACCAATCAACTTAATTTTTCTTGCAAATCGTTCCTGGACGGATACTGAACGATATTGAACTTTAAGATCTTGCCGCTCGACCATTTTTCACCTGTTAAACCGGAAATTGGCCAATTTTCATGGAAAAATTTGCAAAATTGGTAAGTATTGCCAAAATTGCATGGGAAACTCCACTCGGAGGTTTTCGGGGTCGCTGATTACGATCCCAAAGTTAGATTTACCATTTTCGACCGCGGTAGCTAGAAATTCGCCAACTTTATGTCCCAAAAATGGTCAAATTTAATAATTTCGCAGTTTTTGTTGAAATTGACTAGAACATTTCACTCGGGGGGTTTTCGAGGTCGCTGATCACGATTCCGAAGTTAGATTTACCATTTTCGATCGCGGTATCTAGAAATTGGCCAATTATATGTCTGAAAAATGGATAAATTAGATAATTTCGTAATTTTTGTTGGAAATGGCTAGAAAATATCGTTTGGGGGTTTCATGATTCTGGAGTAACATTTTATTATTATTATACCATTTAGAAATTTACCAATTCATGGCAAAAAAATATATCATACATTGGTCAACCGTCTAGAAACAAAATGGACAAATTCAAATAAGAACAAGAATTTATGAATATATTTTTATTAAACATTTTAACATTTCATTTATTTTCTTACATTTTAGTATTTACAATTTATATTTTACAATTTCTTACATTTGCATTTACACTTACATTTATATACATCAATGAATATAAATTTAAAAATAATATAAATAAAATTCTGGGTACCATTCCAAAACTATAATTTGCAAGAGACAGGTATATCAGAAATTACTGATTCTCGAACGCAAGCGTCATTTGATATTGGATATGAAACAAATGATTTGCAGTCACGGATAAATTCCCTGACTTTTGATAGCAGTGTCAATTTCAACAAAAATTACGAAATTATCTAATTTATCCATTTTTCTAGCTACCGCGGTGGAAAATGGTAAATCTAACTTCGGATTCGTGATCAGCGACCTCGAAAACCCCCGAGTGAAATGTTTAAGTCAATTTCAACAAAAACTGCGAAATTATTAAAATTGACCATTTATGGGATATAAAGTTGACGAATTTCTAGCTACCGCGGTCGAAAATGGTAAATCTAACTTTGGAATCGTGATCAGCGACCCCGAAAACCCCCGAGTGGAGTTTTCGAGCCAATTTTGGCAATACTTACCAATTTTGCAAATTTTCCCATGAAAATTGGCCAATTTCCGGTTTAACGGGTGAAAAATGGTCGAGCGGCAAGATCTTAAAGTTCAATATCGTTCAGTATCCGTCCAGGAACGATTTGCAAAAAAAAGTAAGTTGATTGGTCTGTTTAGAAAAAACTCCGAGCTTTCACATCAAGAAAAAAAAACAAAAGACAAATACCGTAACGAAAATCTAAAGAAACAAAAAACAAATACCTTAACGAAATATCCTAAGACCCACCACTCCGCCTACCATGTATCTCGGCCGAGCTTAAAATTGTCGAAATGTTAACTTTGAATCTTTTAAAAGGTCGTGATAGCCCCAAAGTGGGTCAAAAACTGTTTCGAATTGGTTAATTTTCGATAAATCGAATGACGTTCACGTGAGAAGCGCGTAGCTCGCGAGTTAGAAAAGTGCAAATTTACGGTACATAGAACGTCTTAACGAGAACTTTTCGCATGCGGTTTTCGCTCCATGTCATTAGTTTATGAGCGGGGCCAACTAAATAGCATAGTTTCGGGCCCCAAAATGTCGATTAAATAGGAAAATTCAATTAAAACAGTTTGAGGTATTCTCAGCTGTCACCTACTAGCATCTGACATGCGACATAAGGAAGAGAATTTTCTAGCTACTCAAATATACCGAAAGCGGGTAAAAGCTAGCGGCCCAAAGCCCAAAATACTTTATTACAACTGGCGCCGGCCGCACGGGGCTCGAAACGGCCACAAATTAACAAAATAGAGGTAAAATGTATAAACTCTAACTCACGCACAGCGAGCTCCTCGAGGATATGTCAAAATTATTACGTTCGTAGCTAATTACATAAGACGTCTGGCGTTCATGCAATTGTGTTTTTATACAATTCGAACCTTCTAATTTCGATAGGCCACGTGAAAATCCGGAGCCGGAAGCGCTATCGAGATCTGAACGTTAAAACTTTCGTATAAAATTGTGTTTACAAGTCAACTGACACTTGTCACCATAAATAACTCTACTACCGGTAGTATAGTTATCTATGCTTGTCACAGAATACTCTTCATAGAGATCAAGATGATACTCTTTTTTACTAATAATTCGTGAAGATTTTGAAGGGGTAGTGGATTTTTTTCTTCCCAACTTTTTCCAGTGGCGTAGTGCTATGCAATAACTTTACCGCGGCAGTCCCCGAGTGCCACACGTTTAATTTTTTGTTTAGGATTGTTATAGGTAAGTATTCAGTTTTTCGTGATATTGATGGAGAGCAGATTAGTATCATACCAATCTTTCATATAATTAAGATATGATATAGCTATAGCAGTGACTTCATCGAAGATATTACGTTCGTAAATACTTACCGTGTCGTCTGCAAATACCGATATTCCTCCTAGAAGGGCTGGATTATGTAGAAGGTCATTTACATATAGGTAGAATAGTAGAATAGTGTAGGTCCTATTACGGTACCTTGGGGTACTCCTATTTATATTAACATTTGGTTACTGACATGCTCACCAATTTTTACGTTTTGAGCACGGTTTGTGAGGTAGCTTTGAAATAGAGATAATGCTACACCACGAATACCAATACATTCTAAATTGCTCAACGAGAGACTATGAGATACAGTGTCAAATTTTCTCTATGTATTGAGTTACTGTTATTGTAGCTAAAATAAACCTATAGATTGTGAAAATGTCACTTGGAAGTGATTGTATGTAAATTATCGGGAAATAGTAAACATTAACGGGAATCCCGTGTTTTAGTTGATATGAATTAGGGTTAGAATGTCTTCGGTATGTGGTCGTGAGATCGAAATGTACATACAGACAAAAATATAGCAAACATATGCGTTAATGTGACTTTTTTCCTGATAATTTACAAATAATTCAAACTTTTGGGTCAAGAATCATTATAACTTGGAAGTAATATATTTATGTGTTCAGTTGATGTTATTGCATCGGAAAATAAACTAATAAATTACCTACTACCTTAGAATTTCTATCTGGAGAAAACATGTCTCGTCTTTTTCGATGCCTCGCATTAGATTTCCCAAATTATGGTAAAATCCATCATTTCTTCACTGTATGACCCTCGGGCTAAAGCTTTCATTTCAAATGTTAGTGACCGGACGATAATTAATATTATAACTTAGGACAAAAGAGATTACGGACAAAAATGTAATTGCCGACTTGTTTGAAAAATATAATGATTCTTGACCGAGGTATGAATTAAATGTAAGTGCTTGGGAAATAGGTCACATCAATACATAAGTCAACTATATTTTCGTCTTTACGTACGTTCAGGTCACCCGATCATCATCAAAAGACCTTTGAAAACTAATTTATATCAATCAAAACCCGCGGGATTCACTAAAATAATTGTACTAAGCACTGAGCGTCTTTATCACCTTAATTTCAATTTGAAATGTCTACGTCGCAACAGCGAACGATACACGAATAATTGAAATCAGTTCAAGAAATCTCGCTCTTAAAGTTGATGTGAATTTGTTTTCAACATCATCTGATGATGGTCGAGAGACCAAAACGTACGTAGAGTTGGAAACATAGTTTGCATAATATGTTAATGTAACCTGTATAAAGAATGTAAAAATATGGTATTTGGTGTAATCTTTTGAATAAGTCATACCTGGGTCAAGAATCATTATATTAATGAAATTACTAACTAACCGTTTTTAGGACGATGCTTTGTCATTTTATTGGAAAGTCAATTGAATGACAATGATCTCGAAATATAACTCAATTCATGATTAGTATTGTCTTTAATGTTGAGACAATAATATATCCAGGTTAGTCTCAATTCAATTATAAACAAGTTACCAATCAGACGAAAACATAGCTGGCCCTGTGGCCTAGTGTTCAATAAACCACCGCATATACGATCACTAAGCCTATTTTTGATGAAGTAATATACGACAGACATCATTCAATACAGTTTTACTGCCAACCCTCATTGTAGGGGGTTGATGTTGTATATAATATACCAACAGTTATATAG
Organism: Endomychus coccineus; assembly: GCA_958510875.1. Classification (NCBI taxonomy): domain Eukaryota; kingdom Metazoa; phylum Arthropoda; class Insecta; order Coleoptera; family Endomychidae; genus Endomychus; species Endomychus coccineus. The sequence continues at coordinate 61,927,240 of OY294067.1, read as the reverse complement.
CTTGTCAAGGGTGTTGAAGATATGACTAAGACCGTGAAGAACCATTTCTATTAACAAGTAAAAATATTTTTGGGACTTCCTATATAATAAACGCCCTGCCCTCTCAGTATCTTCTGTGCATGTCTCGGTCGGCTCATCGCAGAGGATTCGAAAGAAGATTTAAAATGTGTATTTTGATCTAGTACCTACATATAACAATAAGCAATAACTTTTTTTTGAATTGAATATCTATTTTGTTATTCCGTAGATGATCATTTATCACTAAGAGAATAATTGAAATATATGGATGAATTTTGATGTTGAACCACTTACATATTATATCTAATAAATTGAAAGAGTATGTGATATATAATTACAGAGTATCTTATGCGTATCAAAACAGTAGTTAGGCTTTTAATAACCGTTCCTCTTAAAAATATAACAGCAAAATTAACATACCATTGAAATATAAGTTTTAATTATCAAAATGATTAATACAACAATACAAATTATTTCAAAACTTATTGGAAAGTATTTCCTTCTTGTTCTACACATGAGTGATAAAATGTTATCTCGCGTTTTTTCCTTCATTTGTTTGCTTTTTAGCTACATGTTGAATACATTTGAGACAATATTTTTCGAATCATTACATACAAACAAATTAATTTTTTGAAATATAGATGACGTCAAAGCATGTTTTACAGGTAATATACATATGAATTTACAACTATTCATGAACACCTAAACAGAATTAACCCCTAAATTGAATCCACAAAATTTCTTTCAACATCTATAAAACAAAACTACTTATACAGATGTAACAATACCTGCACACTCAACTCATCCATTTACAAATAAATAGAAGCGTTCGAATCTATGATATATAGAGCCTTTTCCATACAATTAGAAAAATGAGCGCTTTTTACTGAGTTAGAAACATTGCGATACAGAGCGGCTATTCAGTATCGCTAATAAATGATTTAATCCGGAGAAAAACTTCAATAATAACTATCAATCGAATGTATCCCAATGTGCAAAAAGAAACTGAGAAAAAATATGTTACTTTGACGTACAATATCTAATAAAATATTGAATATCTTCAAGAAACAAAAGTTAAATGTGACCTTTAGACCAAGTTAAAAATTGTCAAACATATGTTTTTCAATGTAAGAACTAAATCTAATAAATTTCGGAAGTCGAGCTTATAAGTTAACTTGTACATTGGTGAAAAAGGTAGATCGTTTAAAGTTCGATATAAGGAACATTTCAATTGAATAAAAGTATTTCAAATTCTTCAAACCACTTTATAAAAACCCAACACTGTTTTCCTGCACTCGAAAGCCTAAAGATCTTACATACAATTAGGAAGGGTAGAAAACTTAGTCTATTAGAATAAAAATATTCAAACACAATAATCCTTCAAACAATCTACTTACCTAGGAACTAGATTTAGGAAATTCCACTTTGTTCATGCTGTTAAATTCCACCTAATACAATCCTTGGAATGTAATTACCGGCAGTTTAAGCCCTGTCTGTTTACTATCTCAACATAACCAACGTTGGTAGTTAGGTGTACCATTAATTCTTAGAATCGATTAGCTTCATTGTAAATTTCATATAACTATGATGTTCTAGTGTTTTCTCATTGTATGTTTTGATAATGAACTGCAAACTTCGAAATTGTAATCAACTTTCTTTTGAATGAAGTGATATTTAACAAAGTAAAATTTCTTGTTAATTGAATACTTTCTATTACAAGTAGGATTGACGACCTGTTAAAATTAAGTTGAAGGCATATGTTTTCTTGTTTATTGTCTTTTTCACGATAAATTTGCTGAATCTTCAATTTGTTCAAGCAATAGAATGTTCGACAAGAAATTTAAGTCATAATGAATTCCTCAAATTGTGATCTTGTCCGCTGAAAGTTTGACAAACCCTAAACTAGGAAGACGATATAATTGTCTCATAAAACAATGTCTAGCATGCTCCGACGATACGTCGAGACTAATAATCACACTAGAAGTTCAAGACCAGGCGAACCAGGGACAATTAATGCTGTTGAAGATCGATTCATAATGATCCGCGCGGATCGAGAACGCTTTATATGAGGCGCCGTTTGCGCCATAATTAATACTTATTTATATTTTAAACATCTTAGAATAAATATTAAATTTCACAATATATATTGAATACCTTTCTATATATATTGAACATGTTTTATATACTGGGTGTCCCATTTTAATCCGCCAGTAGCGATAATTCTGAAGCAGTGCATTGAAGCAAAAAGTGTTCCGAATAAAAAGTTAACGGTTATGAGGGGGACATCTCATGCCATCGACCTTGACCCCCCATCTCCCCCGGGGGCGGCGGGAACAGGGAGCAACTTTCAAATCTTAAATGGAAACCCCTATTTTGTATTGCAGATTCGGATAGTGTTAAAGAGTAGGTCAATTTTATTCGGGGTATTTTCAAAATTTGGTAATAGATAGCGCTGCAAACGTCAAAATCTGTTTGTGTGTCTGTGTGGATGCGTGTGTTGCATGGGCATGTGAGTGTGCGTGTTGCGTGTGTGTGAGTCCGTCGCCATTGCAATTCACATGTACTGCTCAAAATTGTGTCCATGATGGTCTCGACACAATCGTACAAGTTTAGCGAAAATCTACACGCACGCCCGCAACGTGTTTGGAGAAATTTCATGACAGGCATTAGTTATTCGCTCCATCATGTTCTCGCGCGTGGTTGGAGGATCGCGGAAGACGACGTCTTTCAGGTAACCCCAAAGGAAAAAATCTTGCTATTGAATTGATAAAAAACACATTTTCACGTTTGCAGCGCCATCTATCATCAATTGTGGAAAACAACCCGGATAAAATTTACCTACTTTTTAACGTTCTATCCGAATCTGCAATACAAAATAGGGGTTTCTATTCAAGATTTGACAGTTTCCCCCTGTTCCCGCCGCCCCCGGGGGGCTGGGGGGGCAAATTTGACGGCATCAGATGTCCCCCTCCTAACCGTTAACTTTTTATCCGGAACACTTTTTGGTTCAATGCACTGCTTCAGAGTTATCGCTACTGGCGGGTTAAAATGGGACACCCAGTATATGAATTGTAGAATGTAAATATATAGAAGGTGTGACAAATATATATAAAACTTTAACTTCATATATTCACCACTGGAGGCACCCAGGCTAATATATTAGTCTGGGGAATTATCAATCTGGTTTGGCAATACCGATGGTGTAACATACATACACAACGGCGATTGGTTTTGGTTTGGTATAGATTATCAATTTGAAATTCACCGGTTTTGTTTTTTTGATTGTTGTGTTTCAATTTCGTTTTCGTGCTTCTGTTCGTTTCGGCGACGTTGGTATTTTAAACGAAATTGGTGCGATAACGACATTTCGTGTTAATACAATTAGTTCTAAGTAATCAGGTTATTGAAATAATATGTTTTCTGATGATGGTCGTGAGACCCAAACGTACGTAAAGACGAAAATATAAAGCATAAGTGCTAATGTGACCTATTTCCCGAGAATTTGTATATAATTCATACCTGGGTCAAGAATCTTTATTATAATTATCGTTATTGAAATTTATTCTCAACAAATGATTACAAACAAAAACCTCAAACATGGCATCAGAAATGAAAATTGGAATATACAGTATGTCCAAGATAAGGATGTTCATCGGAACATGGGCAAAGTAACCAAAGGGTCAACTCAAATGGAAGAATGAAATATTTTAATATCCCGTTGAATTTTTTCGTAGTGTCTCTGTTACTCTTACTTTACATTGTTTTGATTATAACCATCAGTTCGATTATAAAAATGTCTAAACACAACGGTTCAATGTTGTAGGTATTTTAAGCTACTACTTCTCCTCGTTGCCGTGATATCATGGCATTAACTATAGAAAAATTACTGTGTAGAGGTTTTTTTATACATATTCATATATTTTGGACATTAATCTATCACAATTCCAATTATTCGTGTTTTGTTTGTTGTAACGACGTGGAAATTAATTGAAATTGTTGCTATAAAGACGCTTAGTGCTTATTATAATTAGTTATGACAAGACGCGCGATTTAGTTGTGCGCAATGTGAATCAGTTTTTGAAGAGCCTCCGATGATGGTTGTGAGGCCGAAACATCCGTAAAGGCGAAAATATAATATATGTAAGTGTTATTGTTTCGTATTTACTAAGAATTTACATATCATTCATCCTATGTTAATTTTTCGTTCTTCTCCAACTTCTGATTCTTCTCAAGCATTAGATTGCCAATCTCACAAAATGTTCTCTATCGCGGGCTCGTAGTTAAAATTTTCACCCAAACACCCAAAGTTAAAGAAAAACTGGAGGCTTTCACTTTGACCAAAACGGTCTATCACTTCTTCTAAGATTTCGCAATTCAACTTCTCGACTAGCCCTCGATTATTTGATATCAAGACCAGTGTTGCCAGAATAAATTTTCTCTTGTCAGTAGATCGTAGCTTATAAAATCAGTAGAAATTGGTAGAGTGGAAATTAAGGACAAGGCTAGGCGGAATATTCGCCGATTTCTAAACTAATTTGATGTTCAGTTGGTTTCTTGGGTTGTCTATAGATATTGAACATTAAAAAGCTATTTATTCAAGACGTATTATAATATATTATTTCATTAAAATAAAATTAATAATATTAAATCTTGTAGTAGGCTTTATTTAGATTAAACATCATTCAGAATTAGAAGGAACGTTATTATTTTAAATCAATTACCCTCTACATATGATGATTTGATTTTTAATTGATCCTTTCGTCATAGAAACACCAGGTAGAAATTTGAGTGTCGATGTTTTTTTACGAATTTGCTGGTTCATGGTCAAGGTATCATTATATACATCGGAATATATTTTATACTGAATCAACATAAACTAAGCAAAAATAAACAATAACATCAATTTTCTGCATAACTTAATCTATTTTAAATTGATTATAGGGAATCACATATGAACAAAATTAGTTGTTATCCATACATAATCACGGAATCAATATTCTACAAATGATAAATCTTTCAATAACATGTATGTAATGTTAAGAACAACATTTTTTTATTCGGCATTTATTATGTATAAATAACTGAATTCGAATGTTACTAGAACCCAAATTTACAGATTTTGATTAAAGGTCATAATTAATTGTTTCACCACAAATTTAAAATGAGTTAATGAGTTCATAACTCATTGTGAATACCACTGTGTATTGAACATTTCATTTAGACAATTGGTCCAGTTTTATGGCAAAACTAACATTTTTTGAATATTGCAATAACTGAATAGAGAGCAAGTAAAAGTAGAACTTCAGATTTTATCAATTTTATCAAGTGAATCGCCCTGTATTTTATTTCGAAATAGTGAAAAAAACATTTCATGTGCTTCCATTATTATTAAGCACTCCATATACCTAAAATTATGAATTTTTGAGAAATTTCCAATTTAATAACAAAAAGAGATTCTTAGAAATTATCATTTTATTGTAACTAGTTAGCCATGGAACAATAACAGTTCACCACGACAAGTTTTTATCTTCCATTATTTGTGTATAACAATTGGTCTTACTTTTATTTATCCACGGATTAATAAAGAAATAGTTTCCAAATATCTGTTATTAAATTGGACACATCTTAAAAATTAATGATTTTTGGTATATAGGGAAAGTGCTTGAAAAATGAAAGCTCATAAAGTATCTTACCTATACGGAAGAAGTGTATCATGACGAATATATCGAATTTCAACAAACTAATGCCGCGGAGCACCGACGTCATCGTGAAAGTATTTTTTCTTAGTTTAAATTATTGAGGATGTTTAGAAAAACTTTCATCATTTATTACGGTCTTCAAACTATTGATGAATGTTTCTATTATAACGTGCGTCTTAATGATATGCCCAAGCAACCTATATCCCAAGAATCCTTAATTTAAAATCAGAGTAGAAAGTAAATCTACTCTATCCAAATACCTAAATCTATATTTACGAAATCTGAATGAAATTAGAAGCAACTGAATTCCTTCCTAATTGTTAATAGCTCAGAAATTAGGTAGCTACATCGGCAAATAAATGAATTCGTTAACTTACGAGGAGGCAGTCCTTCGTCAAGGGATGGTTGTTAGCCCGTGCAAGCGTCGAAGTCGCCGTGCTTTGCAGCGACGAACTGCCTGCAACGTAGACTATTGAAATGTTTAATTTTTATTCACACAATATAGCAATTTCCGGAGGAGATTCATGAGAAGGACTTAGTCACAATATGATTCTACTACTAGGTACATAATATCATTCCCATTGACCATCTGAAAATAGGCTGGTAACGGCTCAAACCTAGTTTGTACTGCATAAAAAACTTCTATATCACTATTCGAATAATGACAAAATATGATCGAATGATTGTATCAGAATCTTATATATAAAAAGCAATGTCCACTCGAATCTTAGGTTGTTCTCGTACTCACTCAAAACTTCATACGAGGGCAAGGTAAAAAGTTCCTGAAAAATAAAACTGGTGGCAACACAATCGAAAATTCCATATGACATCCTTAACTAGAACCCCCATCGAAAACAAGCAACCTTGAAGATTTTTGTAAGCATGGAAAAGACTGAATTTTGTGTCTTGAATGAACATTATGGCCTGCGTGGAAAAAACCATCACGCAAAGTTTGCGTCGCAAACCAAAGCGTTGCTTGTTGAACATTATGTGTGGTTTACTGATTTTCGTTGTGTTAGTATGACCACAAAGAATGACAAACGTTCTGGCCGTCCACTTGAGGTTACAAAGCCAGAAATCATCGTTCTAAATTACATCCTGAACCAAATGCAGAAGACCGCAAGTCAATCCATCTTATTGCGCCAGTTTTGGATTTATTCCCTCTACTAATAATAAAAATATCAAATATTCCCTCCAATACGATGAATTGTTGTATGATAACCCTGTGGGTTTCTGGAACGTCATTTATATTGTGCTGTGAATTAGGAACCTGAAATAAAATGTAGATTGTGGAAAATTACATATTCATGTTGGTATCTTTTGTTCCGTAGAAAAGAAAATATTTCGCAGTCATATTTTTTGGCCGTAGCGACAAATTTCTGTGATATAGCTGACATCTACTTCTTTAAATACCTTTAAACATTCTAATGCGTGGAACTATTTGACACATAACATGAAACTTTAGTTTACAACATTCTTAGAGTACATTGACATATTATGTGAGAAAATGTTGTATTTCATAAGATCTACTATTTAAGCAAATCTTGTAAATCATAAATATTTAGGACGAGATGTTGTTTGCAAATTATAAACAATAATAAAACACTGAGATGCATTTAAACTTTCATCTCAGCATTTTTAACATCATCATTCGTCAGAATAACATAAAACTGTAGAATTGTGGTTCTGGAAGTATTGTGAAGCTGTAAATCAATAGCTAGTCAATTTCACATTATTATAGAATGCTTCAATATAAGAGCTTCATTGATACCGGCAAAACAGAAAGTAATTGATATAACTGTAAAAATTCACTTATGATCAAAAATCGAAGGTGTAGATACTGAGATAATAATTTTGACCAAGATTCTTCTTTATACTTGTCAACATTGTAGCTGCCAAATTAAGAACCGAATCATCCTCATTGTTCTATTGATAGAGCTGAATGGGCATAGTTGACAAAATGTAACTTACACTATCACTCCTTTTGCACTTAAACTCATCTAAAGCAATTTTCAACTGCGATGCAGCCATTATCAGAGACGTATGAAAAGTTTCAACTAAAAAGATCTTCAGGTATGTTATAATTTTGAGTAGAAAAAGGATGATAATGAAAACTAGGTTATATTATATTACATTCCACAGTGCCACTTCATATAGTATGAAGATATTTTATCCATGATGGAGCAACGAACTGGGTTTTGAAATATTATTAAGGTCTTAAAAAGTTTTAAAAAATATGTAATCACTTAATTATATAAATTTATTAATGATCTACGCAATGGTTTATGTTCTCAAAAATATATAATTATGGTAGTGGCCAGAGTAGCTTTATTGATTAACGCTTCTGACTAGACAGCAGATGTGAGTTCGATTTTTTTTTCATTTAATCATCTTAATATGAATAATCAATAAAGATAGCTTTATGTTCCAGAAAATTGAATCTACATTAATATACATAAATTCGGAATTATGGTCAATTATGCGAAAAACCTTCAAACTTGCTTATATTTAACCAGAATATTTGTCGAATTCTCTGTGTTCTACTGGGAAACCAGGATGTTTTTATTATCTCATTCAGTACTGTGCTCAATAATAATATATAATAATGATAATTTATTTAATTAGGAATTATAATATACAACATAATTTCACAGGAAAGATTTAGCATATATTTAAACGTACAAGATACACAAGAAAGAGCAATTACCAATTATCGATACAACAATAAACTTTCCAGTGATCAGTGATAATTTTGATTATTCATGAACCTATCGAGGAATGAATTGTTTGCGACTGAAATAGGCAAATGGTCCTGGAATCCTATAAAAAACAGATGTGTAATCGGGCTTTCTCGATTAGTATGAGAATATAAAACTTACCGAAATCTCTGGTGGAAAGGGTATAGGCGTATTTTTTGAACAAACATGTATTTTTGAAGTTGGTCCTCATTATTATTCAATATCCTGAAAACAAAAATTATAGCGAACCAGAAAACCATTTCAAAAAATTGCGCATAGCAACAATAGGTGTATGTCCATATATTTTGAAATCTCAGCGCTTTATAACTTTTGACGTGGCTTCAATTTATTCCAGTCCTGAGTAGATATTATTGATGTAATCATGTTCTAGAAAATCTAACAAGAGAAAAAATACCCTTTCAACAACCTGAGCTACTAATTGCCCATTGAAAACTCCAAAAGAATCAATTTAATGATGTTATAGAAAAAGTAGTAAGAAAAATAACCTCTCGGTAACATAAAACCTAACCTACGAATAGCTTGGATACGCAAAATGGATGAATACTAATATTCTAGAAAATGTAACAAGAAAAATGAACTTTCAACAATCTAAAATTTACGGTAATAAGGAATAAATTAATGTTCTAAAGAATGTTACAAGAAAAATAACTTTCCAATAACACTAAACCTATCAATTTCCGCTTGTAAACGCAGAAAGAATGAATATATCTAATGATATTCTAGAAAATTTAATAATCTTTCAATAATCTAAAGCATACGAATAGCCGCTTGAAAATGCAAAAAGAAGGATCATGATGATTTTCTAGAAAATTTAACAAGAAAAATAAACTTTAAATAACCTAAAACTCACGAATTGCCGCTTGGAAAGCAAAAAGAGGGAACATAATGAGGTTCTAGGAAATAACAAAAGAAAAATATCCTTTCAAAAACTTTAAACTTCAAACCTACGTATTGCCACTTGGTAAGTTGCTGAATTTCTATCTTTACTGTGTTTTATCATTGGAATAACTACATATTCCGTGATATTGAAGCATGTTGAGGATATTGAAGAAAAAAAATTTCTCGACGAAGGTGCATTTCCGTATTTTCCTGCTATAAGTATACAGAAGAAACAACTGCCTGTACAAAAAATTGTGTTAAGCTGTTGTTAGGCCGCACTTGTAAGTGATTAGCTGTAGGGCTAACTAACACATCCAAAATCAGCACTTACTCAATTAGCACAAAATGGTGACGTAGTTTTTTTTTTGTAATTTTGACAAAGTGAGGATGTTGCTAAATATACGGACTTCTCCAAATACTTGTCGATTATTGCTGTATACCGACAAATTTCCAACGATTTTTTATTGACGATGACAGTTCTTAGTCTTAAATTCAAATAAAATAATTATTAAAAGTTCGATTTCCACTAATTTAATAAATAAAGGTAACTAAAGTTTGGGTAACACCGTAACTTCTTCGAACAAATATTACAGAGTTCTAACTCACTACACTACACTAGTTTTTTGTTACTTCGGTTTCAGGATCAGCGATCTCAAATACGTTCTAGAGTAGATCGAACATGTCTTTTCAAATATTGCATATTGTAATTAGCTTACTTCAATTAATGATTATTCAATTGAAAAATTGGCTTCAGGAGTTCCTACCATAGAGATTCCTACCATAGAGAAGTCGTTCATAAGTAAGAAGTTCCATTAAAATTAAAAGCAGTATTGCTACAATATTGCTTCATGAACCCCCATAAGCTGAACTATCAAAAAACTCATGACAGCTCACGTATATAATAGCAATATCCGAATAAGTCAGTATTAATCGTTAATTGTCTTAGAGAATAGATTATGAAAAATGCTTGACGGAATCGATCAAATTCTATTTAATTCGTAACAGTAAATCATTTCTGGAACAATATTTCACGAGATCCGGTGAAATGTTGAATAAACATGTCTCAAAACACGTAGGTTTGACTGTTTCACTGGCATTTGAATCAATAATAAGAGACATCTTCATGACAAATATGTAATAGCCGGAACTGATGCTTCTCAAAACGGTACCTAGACATTGTCTTACTCATAGGCGACATGACGTCAATTCATCAACCGCTTTCAGAGTCAAATATGGAAGAATTTGTTTAATGATAGGGATAATGTGATATAACATCCTGAACTATCAACAATTGTAATAAAAATGTGTATGAAGGAATTACACGTTTTAATATATACATGATATATAAAAACTTAATTTCATCGTTGTGTCTTTGTGATATTTAAAACACAGTTTCATTAATTGAGTAAATAGAAAATTCAGCACCTCACATATTTACCTTTTGAAATTCATCGACAATGATGAAGTCCAGTTAGTAGTTCCTGTAAATATATAATAATAGGTACACGAAGGTACAAAGATAGGACAGTAGAATATTTCTCTTTCTTTGAGTTTCACATCTTCTTTATCATCAAAGAAATCTTCGGTTCCGTTTTATGCAATTTGGTTTGCTAGTGTATCTATTAATGCAATGATGACCTATTTTGGGAAATTTTGATTTGTTTCCAAGATCACTACCAATCATCTATCTACTCAATGAGAACGGATGAGGTGACACTCCTTGTCGAAGGTATATCGTATAAGTACACTTTCCAAAAAAGATTGGTTAAGGAACAACCAGCCCTGCCAACCAATGGTGAAATTTGGTTCCCAGATGAAGTCAGAAACCATGGACAGGGGGGACTAGGAATATTTCTCAACCGCTCAGGTGAAGTTATAGCTATATCTCTGGGCAGACAAGCCACCATTTCCCAAGCGAAGATACTGGCCATATCACAGTGTGCTCAAACTGCATTGAAAGAGAGAACGCAAACCCACATCAGCATATGCACAGACAGATATCAAAAGAACTATACAATCTATTTGAACTACCGAAACTTACTGCGTCCCAAAACAATACAGTTCATATTTTTACCTACTACCAATACGTAATATCAAAGATTACGACACTGATATGAGTTCCGTAACGAGATACTTTACCACACTAGTACGGCAAAGTGAAAAGAATATAAATTTTTACTCATTTCAAATCGTTTACTCTCAAACACTGTACTTTCGAATCAATTTCTGAAACAATATTCCACGGGATCCGCTGAAATTTTGACTAAGCATGCCTCGAAACATGTAGGTTTGATAGTTTCATTGGCATTCGAATAAATATAAAAGAGACATCTACATGACAAATAGGTAATAGCTGGAACGGCCGCTTCTCAAAATTATATCTAGACATATTCTTAGTCATAGGCGACATGTCGCACTAATGCGGTAAAGTGAAAAAAATATTAATTTTTTTCTCATTTCAAATTGCTTATTCCGTGATATCCTGTACTATCGAATGAGTTACTGTAGAGGTATTAGGAGAGTACCAGAGTGGCTTTAGCTCAAGGCGATCTACCATAGACCAAATCTTACCCCAGATTCTGAGAAAGACACCGGAATTCAACGTTGATAGCTTCCTTCAGTTTATACACTTCAATGTAGCGTATGATAGTATTCTAGTATCAACCAGTTTCAAATAATCAGCAAGCGATGTTCTACGTATATTATAGGTCTTCACTGAGCTATGCCCAAAGTCACCTGTAAAGTAAAGATTCTAAGTGGAACGGGACTGACTTCCAAATTGGAGATCAGGAAAGGGGTACCTTCTATCCCACATAGTGATAAGAAAGCGGTTAAGACGCAAGTTTGGAAAACCAAGGCTATAAATATATGCATTGATGCCACATGCAGTTGAAGTTCATTTGGTTGGCACGTTCAAAGAAGTGTTTGCGAAAATCTCCATGTCAACGTAGACAGCACCATTCTCACCGTTTCCACACCAGGAGACAGACTCTGCAACTTGTGTCAATACGTGGGAATGGGAGGAGCCGATGTAAGTTTTGGATCAATTCGGGTAGCTGATGGGTTCATTGAATTAGCGTCTGCGGATACAAGTCGAAGCTAAACGAACGAATCTTGATGAATGTGCACTAGCATAGCGGCGAGCGAATCAACAGTTGATGTAGGCACCGAATTCAACGTTGATTTGGAATCATGAATTCTAGCCCAGGCAGTAAGACCCCGGCTTTAAACACTTTTGTTTCAAATAGTGTTGATTCGAAGCGGCAACGTTATCGTAGGCTAGTTTCTTAAGTTTTTATATATTTTTGGGAATACTAGGTTAGTAGGTCATTTCTGAATGCTTGTGTTGTTTAAGTGCCTGAGCGGACCATTCTGCATATATGGGGTTAGCTCCGACATTTATCTACAAACGTTCGTGTCCACTGATATAATTCGATAAGGAATTGATAAAAGTGATGGAAAGAAGAACTATGCTAGCATACAATCATAACTTTAGACTCAATACACATAGCATTGTCTTCGAAAAATAAACTTCCACTATACAGAGCACTTATCCTCCAACTCCCGACGCTTACTTACGGGTCAGAAACGAAACCTGGACATTGAGCAAATAGGTACAATATTAAACAATTGGATCATGAATGAGCAAACAGATATTCCAAAGCTGGACCTGATGAGTACGTCGAACTGATGACTTAGGCCGGGATGGAAGGAAGAAGTCGCTGAAGATGCTGGGAAGATTGTGCAGTCAATAACTGGTAGCGAATAGCACTCTAGAGAAGGATAGCCATCCACGCTTTGGAAAGTCGGTCCCCACCTAGGGCTGCAGTAATAAATATAAATATGATGATGAAGTTGCCAATTTATGGTTTTGTTCGTAAATTCTGTTCAAAATGTTCAATTCTTGGATAAGAAGTCGACCTATTTCCGGAAATGGAGAAATGGAATAGGTTAAAAAGGTTATGGGGCTGCATCTAGTAAATATTTGATGCATGTTTTCATAAATATAAAGACATGCATTTTCTAAAGTACTTAATCGGACTGTCTGTGTTCATGAAACACGAATACCCAGATATATTGATTTTATATATAAAATTCTCGGGAAATAGGTCACACCAACAGATATGCTTATTATTTTCGTCTTAACGTACGTTTCGGTCTCACGACCATCATCAGAAGACGTATAACTGTACAAGGCCTCCTTATCGCAACCAAAAATGATCACGTCGCCGAAACGAACAGAAACACGAACATTCAAAATCATAACACATTAATGTTTTAAGAATACAAATTAAGAATCCGCTGCTAAGCAATATTCTTATGAACCCTATGAACATATCGAATCGCAGTCTGTAATACGATTAAAGAGCTGAAGTAAAAATATGATGTTCTAGGATCCACTTTCGTACCAGATGTTGAAGATTTATGAGGTAATAGAGAAAGGTTTTCACAGACCTTGTTAGAACTACTGCTTTCCAGCATTCTACCTAGAATATACTGTTAACATCATAAAGACGAATGTAGAAATTTGCAAGTGTTTTAATTAATTAAACTAGTATAAATCTGACTTAATGACTGAATATCTGTTCTTTGATTCACAGACTTAGAGTCACGTTTTGTGTGAATCATTTCCACAATAGATCTTTTATAATATTGGTTTTGATATATACATGATATATAAAAACTTAATTTCATCGTTGTGTCTTTATGATATTTAAAACACAGTTTCATTAATTGAGTAAATAGAAAATTCAGCACCTCACATATTTACCTTTTGAAATTCATCGACAATGATGAAGTCCCGTTAGTAGTTCCTGTAAATATATAATAATAGGTACACGAAGGTACAAAGATAGGACAGTAGACTATTTCTCTTTCTTTGAGTTTCACATCTTCTTTATCATCAAAGAAATCTTCGGTTCCGTTTTATGCAATTTGGTTTGCTAGTGTATCTATTAATGCAATGATGACCTATTTTGGGAAATTTTGATTTGTTTCCAAGAACACTACCAATCATCTACTCAATGAGAACGGATGAGGTGACACTCCTTGTCGAAGGTATATCGTATAAGTACACTTTCCAAAAAAGATTGGTTAAGGAACAACCAGCCCTGCCAACCAATGGTGAAATTTGGTTCCCAGATGAAGTCAGAAACCATGGACAGGGGGGACTAGGAATATTTCTCAACCGCTCAGGTGAAGTTATAGCTATATCTCTGGGCAGACAAGCCACCATTTCCCAAGCGAAGATACTGGCCATATCACAGTGTGCTCAAACTGCATTGAAAGAGAGAACGCAAACCCACATCAGCATATGCACAGACAGCAAAGAAGTCGTCGCTGTGCTGGGTACCATGCAAATAACAAAGAAGTTAGTGTGGGAGTGCATCGACATGATAAACAACCTTAGCAGAGTTGAAAGTAAACTCACCTTATCCTGGGTCTCTAGTTGCTCTGGAATAAGGGTAACGAAATAGCCGATGAGCTTGCAAAAATGGCTCTTAAGAGCTCCTAATAGGCACCGAATCGGATCATAACACTCGGAAGAGTGGCAACTAGAGAACGGTTGCAGGCAGTCGAAAGCACTGATTGGATCGCATAGTATGGAAGACTGGTATCAGCAAGTGAGGAATAAGGTTAAAACCAATGCCAAACTGCTAGCACAGATACTAACAGGAGACGGACCACTTCCACAATATGAATCTTAGAGATTCCCCTTTGAGCAGGTAATGTAAATGTTGAAACGAAACATCAATGCACATATTATGCATATGCGTCGCACTGCCCCCCCCCCCATCTAGATGAAGAGCACTCTATTTAGAGCTATGCAGATCCAGAGACTACATACAAGGACATTTCTAAACCTCTTCAGGGCATTAACCACCTACCCGGTCCGGACTGGGTGCTGAAGAGATGGTTATTCTTCCACTTTGGGAGTCTGGTGAACACTGTCGAGTGGGAACCGAACCCGTCTTCCTCTGGAGCTTGGTGAACAGTGTGGAGTGAGAGCCATTCGAACAGGTTGCTTACTTCTTGGCGTCTTTGAGCCAAAATTAAATAAAACAATAAAACATATCACGATGACGGTATTAGCCTTCTCAGGGCTCATTCATCCGTGGGAGCATGAGTACTCTCGAGTGGGAACCACCCTATGGTAGCCGTTTGAATACAATACTCGTGTGTGGGTGACACGGGGTGCAACGGGCCTCGGAAACCTAGCAATTGAGAAATCTTAATGGTACCCCGTTAATAATAATAATTCCAAGAACGTCGTTCAATGGGTAGTAGGTAGTTGGATATTGACATATGCATACTAGTACCAATAGACAGTGTCGTCAATAGCAAAAACATGATCACGTCGATGTTTTTTTTAATGTTACTGTTTTCAGTTCAAGCCTGCCCTTAGGTCCTTGGCAAAATGTTGGCACCTAGACTTGCACGTAATCCATTCAGACATATAACTCACCCAGAAACTGAGTATTATGATCTTAGTGAAGTAGACAACAAGGAAGGAGTGGTTCGAGGACAACTTGCTCGTAGAACTGGAAACATACAACTCAGAATGAGAATGGAAAATCCTATATCCAATATCATTAGCATGAGGAGAAAAGACTCCAATTCAAGAATAACAGTGTGCAATTAACAAATCCTGAACAACAATGGAGAGATCTTCAATATATGTACAGAAGATATAGTATACGAGGTCAATATAAAACAGAAGTACCAATTTCTAGATGATCATCAAGAGAACACTGAAGATATAGGTAGCACCCCTCACCATAGAACAGGTACCAGGGCTTTCAAGTCTTTGGAAAATAATTACCATCAGAGTTTTTCAAGCATGATGGATAAAACACAACCTCTCTCATACATGTATTGACATGTATGTTGGACAAGTAGCGTATAGGAATTTTATGTCCACAGTGCAATTTAACAGATCGGTAGATCACTAACTCGGAACCTTCTGCGGGTTAAATAAATGATTGTAATTTATATACACTAGCTATTTCCGCGGGCATATGATTAGACACAGATGAAGGTGTGGACATACTACAAATTACACTTGATGTCATGACATTGGAGCTTTATTTGAATTGACAACATAATGAGTGCTACAAGTCTCTGTTCTTTACTCTACGAATTATAAAAATATTTTGCTGTCGGCTGAAGTCTCAAAATCATTGTAATGAAGGACTATCTAAGCCTTATTTTGATAACGTGTACCAAAAAGTAATTAATTTGATGTTTCCTTAGTATGAAGTAACTATGGTCCCTTACCCATAGATCTTAGGACCAAAAACAAAAGAATGTGACTTCACTAGTTCAAACAATTTTAAATTATTAATTTCAGATACTCCTTCAGATTAAATGTATGATTGTGATATATATTTATAGTCAAAAACTCATCATAATGATATCAAAAGAACTAAACAATCTATTTGAACTACCGAAACTTACTGCGTCCCAAAACAATACAGTTCATATTTTTACCTACTACCAATACGTAATATCAAAGATTACGACACTGATATGAGTTCCGTAACGAGATACTTTACCACACTAGTACGGCAAAGTGAAAAGAATATAAATTTTTACTCATTTCAAATCGTTTACTCTCAAACACTGTACTTTCGAATCAATTTCTGAAACAATATTCCACGGGATCCGCTGAAATTTTGACTAAGCATGCCTCGAAACATGTAGGTTTGATAGTTTCATTGGCATTCGAATAAATAATAAGAGACATCTACATGACAAATAGGTAATAGCTGGAACGGCCGCTTCTCAAAATGATATCTAGACATATTCTTAGTCATAGGCGACATGTCGCACTAATGCGGTAAAGTGAAAAAAATATTAATTTTTTTCTCATTTCAAATTGTTTATTCCGTAATATCCTGTACTATCGAATGAGTTACTGTAGAGGTATTAGGAGAGTACCAGAGTGGCTTTAGCTCAAGGCGATCTACCATAGACCGAATCTTACCCCAGATTCTGAAAAAGACACCGGAATTCAACGTTGATAGCTTCCTTCAGTTTATACACTTCAATGTAGCGTATGATAGTATTCTAGTATCAACCAGTTTCAAATAATCAGCAAGCGATGTTCTACGTATATTATAGGTCTTCACTGAGCTATGCCCAAAGTCACCTGTAAAGTAAAGATTCAAAGTGGAATGGGACTGACTTCCAAATTGGAGATCAGGAAAGGGGTACCTTCTATCCAACATAGTGATAAGAAAGCGGTTAAGACGCAAGTTTGGAAAACCAAGGCTATAAATATATGCATTGATGCCACATGCAGTTGAAGTTCATTTGGTTGGCACGTTCAAAGAAGTGTTTGCGAAAATCTCCATGTCAACTGAAAATATCGGACTCAAGTTCATCGTAGACAGCACCATTCTCACCGTTTCCACACCAGGAGACAGACTCTGCAACTTGTGTCAATACGTGGGAATGTGAGGAGCCGATGTAAGTTTTGGATCAATTCGGGTAGCTGATGGGTTCATTGAATTAGCGTCTGCGGATACAAGTCGAAGCTAAACGAACGAATCTTGATGAATGTGCACTAGCATAGCGGCGAGCGAATCAACAGTTGATGTAGGCACCGAATTCAACGTTGATTTGGAATCATGAATTCTAGCCCAGGCAGTAAGACCCCGGCTTTAAACACTTTTGTTTCAAATAGTGTTGCTTCGAAGCGGCAACTTTATCGTAGGCTAGTTTCTTAAATTTTTATATATTTTTGGGAATACTAGGTTAGTAGGTCATTTCTGAATGCTTGTGTTGTTTAAGTGCCTGAGCGGACCATTCTGCATATATGGGGTTAGCTCCGACATTTATCTACAAACATTCGTGTCCACTGATATAATTCGATAAGGAATTGATAAAAGTGATGGAAAGAAGAACTATGCTAGCATACAATCATAACTTTAGACTCAATACACATAGCATTGTCTTCGAAAAATAAACTTCCACTATACAGAGCACTTATCCTCCAACTCCCGACGCTTACTCACGGGTCAGAAACGAAACCTGGACATTGAGTAAATAGGTACAATATTAAACAATTGGATCATGAATGAGCAAACAGATATTCCAAAGCTGGACCTGAGGAGTACGTCGAACTGATGACTTAGGCCGGGATGGAAGGAAGAAGTCGCTGAAGATGCTGGGAAGATTGTGCAGTCAATAACTGGTATCGAATAGCACTCTAAAGAAGAATAGCCATCCACGCTTTGGAAAGTCGGTCCCACCTAGGGCTGCAGTAATAAATATAAATATGATGATGAAGTTGCCAATTTATGGTTTTGTTCGTAAATTCTGTTCAAAATGTTCAATTCTTGGATAAGAAGTCGACCTATTTCCGGAAATGGAATAGGTTAAAAAGGTATGGGGCTGCATCTAGTAAATATTTGATGCATGTTTTCATAAATATAAAGACATGCATTTTCTAAAGCACTTAATCGGACTGTCTGTGTTCATGAAACACGAATACCCAGATATATTGATTTTATATATACAATTCTCGGGAAATAGGTCACACCAACAGGTATGCTTATTATTTTCGTCTTAACGTACGTTTCGGTCTCACGACCATCATCAGAAGACGTATAACTGTACAAGGCGTCCTTATCGCAACCAAAAATGATCACGTCGCCGAAACGAACAGAAACACGAACAATCAAAATCATAACACATTAATGTTTTAAGAATACAAATTAGGAATCCGCTGCTAAGCAATATTCTTATGAACCCTATGAATATATCGAATCGCAGTCTGTAATACGATTAAAGAGCTGAAGTAAAAATATAATGTTCTAGGATCCACTTTCGTACCAGATGTTGAAGATTTATGAGGTAATAGAGAAAGGTTTTCACAGACCTTGTTAGAACTATTGCTTTCCAGCATTCTACCTAGAATATACTGTTAACATCATAAAGACGAATGTAGAAATTAATTAAACTAGTATAAATCTGACTTAATGACTGAATATCTGTTCTTTGATTCACAGACTTAGAGTCACGTTTTGTGTGAATCATTTCCACAATAGATCTATTATAATATTGGTTTCTTTAGTTAAAATATAATTTTTTTTCAAATTGAATTGATGGTTATAATCAAAGCAGTGTTTAACAAGTGCGGTGGAATTTTGTAAATTTTTGTTCCTTGTACTATACTTATGACCATACATTCTTTTTTGTAAATATTGTTAAGAGATTCCTGTGAAGTTCCATCGCTAAACAATTTAATTTGTAAACTGTGTGGGTTTGTTTATCTTTAGGTATTCAAGGTTTTAGATTTGAAAAATACTTCCCAACACAGTTAGTAGGTATATGCGCAACATTTATATCATACTTTTTTTAACATTTCTTAATTTTCTCTAAGGTCTTCGAAATGTATGATAATGTTATAAAATTATCTGTATTACCGTTTATGTTATTTATATATGACGTTCTATTATAGATTTTGTTTATTCTTTCTTTAACGATAAGATTGGAAGATGTTTTTGGGTAGCCATTCATTTGCAGTGTGTTATGTGTTATTTTTGGGGACGGTCCTCTGGGGGGGACAATTTAACCGCGTGATCTGTAAGGTCGTTTATAACAATTTTACATAACTTCTTGGTGCAACGGAATTGAAGTGAAGATAACGTTGAGATCAAACTTCTTTAGTAAAGCACGAAGTTTAATTAACCGTATTACAGAGTGTAATTCGATATATTCATAGAGCTTATAAGAATATTGCTTAGCAGCGGATTCTTAATTTATATACTTGATACATTAATGTGTTATAATTTCGATTGTTCGTGTTTCTGTTCGTTTCGGCGACGGGGGCATTTTTAATTGAAATTAGTGCGATAAAGACGCCTTGTGGTGATACAATTAGTTTTAAGAATTCACTTTTATACAGCTAAACGTCTTCTGATGATGGTCGTGAGACCGAAACGTACGTAAAGACGAAAATAATAAGCATTAGTGTTAGTGTAACTTATAACACGAGAATCTTATATATAATTCATATCTGGGTCAAGAATCATCATTAATATATTGATCTTATCAATAGTATTATAGATCTTATTTGACTCTCTTGATATAACGCGCTTACGTGATGAATATTTAATAGTTGGAAGTGATTTCACTCAAACTCCAAGACATAGACTTAGTCATAGGCGACAGGACGTCTACTAATTATCCGCTTCCAAATCCCGATTCAGGTGTGAAGGAATATGATTATTAATAATGAAAGTATGTTATACCTTCCGAAACTGGCAATAATGTTAATGAACTATCAATTTGTGTAAAGGAATCACACAGATAACCCATTTAAACTAAGAATACACATGAGCGTGGGCACGTTCACCCACGTATTAATCGATGGTTGATGTTTCTCTATTATGAAAAACATTTACAGGTATGTATGAGGATTTATAGGAAAATTTCACATAGGTATGTTCAATTTTGGAATGGAATACTTCATTTGTTCTTGTCACTATTGTCTTGTATAAAATGTTTGTTAAATATCACAGAAGGACTGTAAATGCTTTCTTCAAATTAATCGATCTATCTTGTGTTCCAAATGAAAATTATAAATAATAATTAGGAAGCATCATCAACGAATAATTTTTGACTACACAAATGTATATTATTATATTATTCATAATTCTCCGTTAGGGCGGGTCTAAAGAAATAACGTTTTTTTTTCGAAACGCTATACCGCGAAAAACTTGCCTCTGGGGTAGGTTAGTAAAACTAGTAGTCATTTTACAAGTTTTTTGCAGTACTCAGCAAATAAAATTTTAAACTGCTATAGTGAAAATCCATTACTAAAAGGATTGAAAAACAGAAAAAAATTAAGACCGTCAAACTTTTTTTAATTTGCGGTAGCCCAAAAGACTCAAACTCACTATTTTTGGGTGGGTGAGTTGAAGCTGGCAAACTTTTCCATCGAAGCTCTAGATACTAGGGTGGATCTTATGAAATCAGCTAGGTTCTTGGCGCCGACCACTCTTTGAGATGCTTCAGTCACTAACTTCACGCAGCGTTGAACAATTCGTGTGTGACACGGAAATTTACCAAAGCTATTTCATCAGCATCAGCAGTTTCACCGGCAGTGATTTGAAACCAAGCTTCATCATCAGATACTCTTCGTAACAATGGTGGTGGTGTAAGAGCAGTGGTGTTCCAATCAATTATTTCAGTATAGTCGATTGCCTGAAAGTTAAATTTTGGAGGCTGACATTCTTGCTTTTATAATTCTTCTGAAGCCTAACTCTCTGATGTGCTTCCTTTCTTCCACTATCATCCTTAGACGCAAGTTTTCTGGATGGGCAAAAAATGCGTTTTTCTCGATCACATGATCCACCACTCGAACAAAATGCTCTAATGGAAATCTTGTGGATTCGATGACCTCAAAACCGTGTCCAGGACCATCTGTGAAGTACATGCTTTCCTCTATTTTGAACTATACAGGCATGTATGATTTGAGAATGAAACATACTAACATTTCATGTTCGTGTGGTTTCCACACTCACGTACAGTCTCAAGACTCTGTTAGCTGTTGTCAACCATCGTGAGTAGGGAAGAAGGCCTAGTCTTCGAACAGATAAGTCCACAGGGCAGTTGCCTGACTTCATAGCAGATCTTATGTCTAGCAGATACTGTTGATCTTCGCCTGAAATGTTACGATCAATCTCTGGTACCTACTACACAATCAACACCTCCAAAATCCACAATTGGAAGTTTTTCACACTTACTAAGCTGGATGCCAATTGAGACACTAAGCAACTCTGGCTCAGTCGTTTTACCGTCCAAAGTTTGGAACAAATGCCGGAATGGTAACTCGTTGAAGTTCAAAAGGCAAACTACCCACTGTAGCGGTCTTTTAACTTGTTCTTCGATAGAACGTATAACACCAGTTCTCCAACCCGTATTAATAACGGCACCGTCACATCCTATTACGCCAAGTTCATCCAAGGAGAAATCACCATTAGTCAGATGAAAGATAATACTATCAGCGATGTTTCGAGTAGATCCACTTGAGGGTGTAACGTGGCTCACATAAACAGATCCAGGTTCTTTTATTATAGAATAATGTTCTTCTTCTATGGTGTGTCTGCTTGAAGTTTTTTTTGTGTTTTTGTAACCAATCAATCAGAGGATCTTCACTATAGCAGTTTAAAATATTATTGGCTGAGTACTGCAAAAAACTTGTAAAATGACTTGATTTTCGCAAAAATCAAAATTTTAAATACAATGCGCCAGCTGGGGGCTCAATAATTTTTTTTTAATCAGCATTCTACTCACCTACTCCAGAGGCAAGTTCTCCACG
Source organism: Endomychus coccineus (assembly GCA_958510875.1). Lineage (NCBI taxonomy): Eukaryota > Metazoa > Arthropoda > Insecta > Coleoptera > Endomychidae > Endomychus > Endomychus coccineus. The sequence continues at coordinate 61,904,552 of OY294067.1, read as the reverse complement.
CTGAAGCGATTCGAAAAAAAAACATTATTTTCGATCCACCATATTCCGCGAATCTTGCTTGTGATAATTTTTCTTATTATTATATAACAACAAAATAAGATGAAAACTATTCGAATTCACAAATGACTTCCGTTCGTTTTGGACTTTCCAAGGCAATTGGGAGACGTTTCACTCACGGTTCATACTCTACCCTAAGATGATGTTACAATGGCTACTATACCAAAGGAAAGCCAACTTTTTGATGAACGTTTTGCAGACAATTCCAATTTGGATCCATGAGGGAAGGACCGTCCTTTTATTACTGCCATCAATAGTCATATGCCTGAAATTGTGTTCCGTCAACGCACAATTAGGCGTATTCTGTTTGATCTCACTACCAAAAAGGTTTTGAGACCCAACGGACATCCGTCTGCTGTTCTCAATGAATGTGGCTCACAATTGACACCAGTTTTTTACAGGTTGCTCACCTTCTCATACAAACTTGATGTGTTTCCTTCCAACTGGAAGGAGGCTACAATCCAACTAATTTCAAAAAAGGAAAGAAGACCCTCCCAAATATTCATAGACTCATTAAACTATTATCTGAGATCTCTAAAGTAATGGAAAAAGCAATAACTTCGATCTCATCTAATGTCTAGAGAGCTCCAAAATTGTATATGACCAGCATTATATTTTTCGGCAGCAAATACCAAAAGGAGAACTGCTTGCCTATATAACACATATATGGCAGACATATATTGAAAAAGATGATGAATCTCTGGCTGTACAATCGGATATCTCCAAAGCATTTGAAGTTTGACCAATCTTGACACTAAGGCCTTCTTGGGAAGCTTCCGTGATAAGAGATATAGAATTAAAATTTCTGAGTTATGAAGATAACTTAACATAAAATTATAAAGATGAATGATTACTGTATGAGTAATTGCCAACCATAACAATACTCATAGTACACTCCTCAATTCAAAACGATTGAACTTCGGATGAATGTGCGTGAATAGTTGATCTATAGCGGAGCATAGAATCGCATTGTGCCCATCTATGATCTACTATCCTTTCAGAGGTTTACACAAGTATAAGACTCTGACGAGACCAAAGTGGTGTGATTGGTAAACGAGCTGGACTAGACATCCAGGAATGTGTGTTCGAATCCCGCCAATGGTTCAATGTTTTTTTCTTTTATTCATCATTATAATCTTATGTAAGATTATCTAAGTTATCTTTATAATCCAGAAATTTTTTTTCTATATCTCTTGATATACTTACACGAAATTGTGGTCAATTAGGCAAAGATTCCTTAGAAAACTTGTATATTTTCTGAATTAGAAGGTAACTTAGTTAGTCCAACATAGGATTGTCAAGATGAATAAACGTAAAACATGAAAGCGTAGGTGGGAATTGAACCCACATTCCTGGATGTCTAGTCTAGCTGGCTTACCAATTACACCACTTTGGTCCCGCCAGAGTATAGATTGATGAACACAATGCGATTCGAAGTTAAACGCACATTCATCTAAAGTCAATCGTTTTGATTTGAGTAGTGTAGGTTAGAGTATTACTATGGTTGAAAATTACTCTGACAGTACTCATCCAATGACGCATCCCATTTCTTATAAATTTCGATAGAATTGACCGAGAAATGTTCTGGGTAAGCTTAAGATTTCGTGTAAGTACATTAAGAGATATAAAATTAAATTTCCTAGATTATGAAGATAACTTGGATAATTTAACATATATATTATTATAAAGATGGATAAACGTAAAACATTGAACCATAGGCGGGATTAGAACCCACATTTCTGCATGTCTTGGTTCAATGTTTTACCTTTTACGCTAAGATGTGATTTGGAAGGGAAATTTCTACATGTGGTGACTTGAACTTGAGGTGATTCAATTGATTCTACAAACATATTACTGTACCAAAGTCAATGAAGTACATTTTTCTCATCATAAATGTTCGTGGAAGTTTTAACCGAATTCATCTTAGTTGCATTGTTATCAATAAGTGTTTTATTTTTTTGCGGTTGTTTATATTAAGATATTATTCCTAATTCAGACACTATGATGATTCTACACAAACTTAATGAATCAGTAAAAGTAGTTTCTTTTGAAATGATAAAATCTACAGATTAGAATCTTGAACGATAAAATCAATTACGTTTCTGCTATCCAACAATGAATTGATTACTGAAATAGGTGTTATTATTTGTTAGTATATTGCAATATATTAATATGTGAAGGTTATTGTAGATTTCATTAGAAGATTATAGATTTTATTAGAAGATAATGTTGCTAATCGATTATGGTAAATATTGTTCACCACATATTGACATCCTCAAAATGAGTTATCAATTCAGTAATATACTCAATCTGTAAATTTATGATTCAATTTGTATGTTCAACATATTGCTAACTTCTGAATTGTCAGAGTTTACTTACTTTTTTCTCCAACCAACTTTTATTAAAAGGAAGTGATTATAGAATAAGAGCGCTAGGCGCACATAACATTTTACTGTTACTGTTATGTTACAATAACATACTATTCGTAAAATGTAAACGTGATATATGTCAAACTTAAAGGGTAAATACCGAAAGTATGTAACTTCTATCAATCTCATTGTTTGGATAGAACCACATTATGGGTCCGTGTGGATGAGAAATTGCATCAGCAGTATTCTGACTCGATAGTGACTATCTTAATTTTCCAACAACAACAAGATGAAGTTATTTTTCCATGATTCTTCCAACTCCATTCCAAATAGAAAGCCATCACACAGGGGAAATGCATCTAATTCGTTCTAGTCGATATTCACCAGAAAATAGTAGTAAAAAGATTTTTATTTAAATAGGTTTTAAGAAAGTTGCGCACAATTAAGTTTAACTACTTTCTCTCTCTAGGTCGAATCTTACGCCCACATAAACACATATACAAATTAGTCGTGAATCAGTCTTCAGTAATGCTATTGACTATTGAAATTAATAAATACCATATATGACACAATATTCGGACCACCGCTAAAATTGTAGTAGGACGTTATTTGTCATAGTGTGTCATGAAGAAATTATTTTTACAACACTACTGCTTCTATATGCGTAAACTGTAGGAAGGATCATCTTGAAGCTATTTATAACTCACTGGAATCGACATGATTATTAAGTGGTATTCCGAATTAATAAAGTAAATTTCAATCAAACCAGTATCGGACCTCAATAGATATTGTAGCAAAATGTTCTATAATCCCCAATAATAAATGATGCTAATAAACTATCAAAGAGTTCACACTTTGGATATTTTATAACACTATTGATAATAAATAATCACTCTCATCCACTAAAAATACTATTGAAGTACTAAGAACCTTCCGGCCACCAAGTAGCCTTCATCAGAGTAAACTTAATTATAAATCAAAATGTGTCTGTTTAAATACTATTTGGGGATAGTAATGTAAACAATGGGTTACCCTCAGCTAGAGATAAATCGAAATTTTGTAAATTGCTTTTTCGTTCATACGTTTCCTTCCCTTCTAAATTGCCTAGAAATTTGTGTGTACTGTGTTTTAAAAGTTTAAATTTAATGAATTCCTTAAAAACTTGATTTTCGAATCATCCTCTAACCCCTGACGATGCCAACTTTGTAGGATAAAGTGTTTTCAAATTCAAAGAATATCTATATTTCAACAATTTATCATGTTCTAGTTCATACATTTCTTAAAGCATACAATGAGGCAATGTTCTCGTCTCGGTCAAAGTTACAATAAGTTGATTGGGTTTTCAATTTTATCAATTATTCTTTATACATTTGAGAATGTGAATCGAATCGTAGATGTAAAAATGGTCTTGAATTATCAACCGGATGATGATACACGATACTAAACTCATTGTGTTTAGAAAAATTGTTCATACCTTCGCTGTTGAGTGTACTATTGTCACTTATACAGTATATTTTGTATCCAATTTGTTTTAATTTCAAAATAACTGACTTTCTAAACATAAATTCGTGATTCAGTTTTGATACAAAGGAAATATAGAAAACCTCTTCGATTTTTGAATTATAATATAAACATTCACGTAGGAAGCCATTTTTCACCGCACTCTATTCATTCACACTCCTATATACGCTTACTTACAGGTGAAAACACTTTCCAACCACACGTGTATACCTTGGGAACAAGTGCAACATATAATTTTCCACAAGGAACTGTTAAATTCTAATTTAAACGGTGTTTTAGCTTGTTCTTACATGTTACATCTATAAACTGGTTGTATTGCAAATTTAGAGAACAAACTGTGTAATTTATAAATTACTGAAGAATGATAAGTAAGACTTTTGAATTTTATTGAAGTTTTGAAGATAATGACTCTAATTTGGTTAGTTGGCTACGCTCCAACCTCCTTTTCTATTTAGAAATTAAATTATTGATCAAAGATATCTAGTAACTATTGTCCAATGCAAGTTTCTCAATTTCTTTGTTATGATTTTGATGGATCAAAGGGACGTTCAATAATCTATGAACTACACTATTAAACGGAGCTATTTTATATCTAAGTGGTGTAGTTGAATCCAGCTGGATATACATATTTGTTTGAGTGGGTTTTCTGTAAATGTCGAAATTCAAGTGATTATTATCTTTTATAATGTTAAAATCAAGGAAAGGGAGCCGAGTATGTGTTCCTATTTCGACAGTGAAACTCTTTGAATCAAATTGGATATTAAAGCGTGTTCAAAAAGCCATATAAATCATAATCTTTATTTCTAATCGCGAAAATGTCATCAACATATCTATACCAAACTTTTTGAAACTGATTCAATTTTGATTTTAAGGAGGTTTCTAGTTCGCTTAGAAAAATATTGGTCAAAAATGGAAATAGTGGATTGCCCATTGCACATCCGCTTGTTTGTTTATAGTAATTTTTGTTAAAAGTGAAATAATTTTGCTCCATACATAAAGATGTAAGGATCACATATTCTGTGCAGTTTCTATCGGGGATATTAATATCTGAAAGCAATTTCTTCAGAATGTTTATCGACTCAGGGATTGGAGTATTTGTAGATAATGAAACATCAGATGAAACGGGAGTATCACCAGGTTCAAGTTTCAAATCTCTCGATTTTGCAATAAGTTCCAGAAAATGTTTCACAGACAAACTTGGTACGGCTTGGAAGTTGATAAATTCCTTCACTAACCATTCTGCTAAGTAATACGTATGACAACTAATGTTTGAAATGATTGGTCTCATGAAATTACTCGGTTTATGAATCTTAGGTAAGCATTACAGTTTAGAAAGATTAGGATTGAAAGAGTAAGTTTGTATTTTAAATTATCGGAAATTACAGCTGCATATGATTTTAATTAATTATTGATTAGTTTGACGAAATTCGATAACGAATTCCTGGTAATCTGTTCACTGGACCATCATTTAATAAGGTATTTACCGAATTGTGATAATCCTCATTGCCCATAATTACAAAGGAATTTTTCTTACCTGCTTTCAAGTAATAACAGTCCTGTCAATGATTTACAGATATTATTGAAGTTATTGGAGGAACTTTTATATGATTCATTTGAATGTTCAAGAATTTTCTTGTACTTGTTGCGAATAACAGCTTTATTCTGAAAGTTGAGAGACCAAATCGTATTTTCAATATCATTAATTAAATCCTCCGTAGGTAACTTCTTAGAATCAATTGCAAAATTCAAACCTTTATTGAACAAACTCATTTCCGTTTCATTTAAAATAATAATGAATAATGTTTATATTCTTAGTTACTTCTCTAGGAGATTTTGGTAATAATTGTTGAAATTTATGGTTAATTAATTTAACTTTTCTACTGATTTTTGCCGAAACTGTGTTTAATAATAGGTATAAATCGGTATACCCCGGCGGATTCAGCTACACACCATTTAGATATAAAATAGCTTCGTTCAATAGTCTAGTTCATAGATTATTGAACGTCACTTTGAGCCATCAAAATGATAACAAAGAAATTGAGAAACTCCAGCAAATTGCGTTGGACGATAGTTACCAGAAATCTTTGATCAATAATTTAATTTCTAAACATAAAAGAAAATTGAAACGTAGCCAACTAATCAAATTAGAGCCATTGCCTTTAAATAATTCAATAAAATTCAAAAGTTTCACTTATCATTCTTCAGTAATTAATAATAAATTTCTAAATTTGCAATACAACCAGTTCATAGATGTAAATACAACCTAAAAGACCATTCAGGCAACACCTTTGACAAAGTTTCCGATTTGGACAAATCTGGGATTTTCAAAATCAGTTGTGATACTATGTGGGTCAAGCTGGAAGGAACATTTTAACTCGTTGTAAGGAACATTTTGCACATTAAAGAATAATAATGGGGAACATATTTTGAAAATAGGTCACACCATTTCTCAAGAAAGTTTATCTCTTTTAAAACACAGTAACAGACTAATTTCTAGGTACGTTAGAAGGGATGGAAATCTATAAACGAAAAAGCAGTTTACTAAATTTCGATTCATCCCCAGGTGAGGGTAACCCTTCGATTACATTATTATCCCCAACTAGTATTTAAGCAGGCACATTTTGATTTATAATTTAGTTCACTCTGATGATGGTTACTTGGTAGCCGAAAGGTCTTCAGTACTTTAGTAGTATTTTTATTGGAAAAGGATGATTATTTTTCCGGAAGTTTCATACAAAACTTTTGACATTTAATTTAAAAATGCTGACAAATTGTTTCACCACACTGTGGCATTTTCAAAGCCAGGAGTTATCAACTAAAGCTAAATCTAAAAGTATTTCCTGAAATATTAGGTATTAGAGTGTGGTACAAATTGAGGGATGGGGGTGGATGATGGTGGGAGTGTATTTACCAAATTGTTAACAAGTGGTGAATTATATGTATTGATTTGATCATTTAATATTACATTATTATTGTTCTTTGAGTGTTTCAATATTTCTATGGATTCTAGTATATTAAGTTTATGTCCTTTTTCCTGAATATGTAGAATATCGGGATTAAGGGTGAAATTGTGGTTATGTTCTAACAGGTGATTCGCGTAATTATTTCTCATCAATAGTGTGATATTGTCCAGTTGATTAATTTGTGTATCATTTTAGTTTATCCTGTAGTTTTATAATTAATAAATAGATAAACGCTATTTTCATTGGATAAGTGTGATTGTTTCATAGTTATACCGGTATATCAAAAATTATCTTGGTCAAGGGTGGTTGTGGAATCTACAACGTGTGTCTTACTTTACGTTTTAAATAATTATGTCACTGTCACACTGACATCATCAAGAACCTACAAATTTCATACCTATTTATTTCAGTTGTAAAACAATAATGAACTACAAATTACGAAATAACGGTTTTAGTAACAAGAAAAACTAAATTACAGTAATTGTTGGAAATGTCCCCTGTTTTGTTCCATGCACAAGTTGACGCGCATCCTCATGCTGTGAAAACCGTTTTGCAGCTTTTCTGACGTTATGGTTGCATATTGCTGAACTATTCTTTGTTGAAGTTCTTGCAAATGATCTACCGGAATTGCGAAAATCTTGTTTTTAAGTAAGAAAATATAAAATGGTCCATAATTGTCAAACAAGGTGATCTCGGAGGAAATTCATCAGCCGGTCATCAAAAAAGTCGCGGAGAAAAGCAATATTTTCTCGTGTAGTATGTGCTGTTGCACCGTCATGCTGGAAATAACCGTATCGAAGTTCATCATCGCTTAACTGTTGCACAAACTCAGCCAAAATGTTGTGTCTGTACCTTTCTGCGTTGACGGTGAAATCGAAAAAACTTGGCCCAATTATTCTCCTGCGAGAAACTGCCATCCAAACACCGACTTTTTGAGCATGTAGTGGCGATTCAGTAAGAACATGAGGGTTATCATTGCTCCACATTCACATATTTTGAGAATTGATGTATCCCGAAAGGTGGAACCATGCTCCGCCAGAAAAAAATGTTTAGATTCCAGAAGATCGTCATTCATTGAATTATTGACAAATCAATGGCAGTAAGTAAGGCGTCTGGGGTGGTCTGCGGGCAGAAGAGCTTGATGTGCTTGCATCTTATATGGATGCATGTTCAAGTCTTTCTTTAAAATCTTCTGACATGTTCCATAAGAAAGTCCAATTTCCTGAGAAAGACGTTTCAAAGGGTTTGCAGGCTCCTCTTCCATACGTTGACGAACGTCATTGACAACTTCTTCTGTACGAACTCTTGGTCTACCAGTACCTTTTTTATGAGTCACACAACCAGTTTCGCGAAACACTCCAACACAATTTGTACGGCACGCATAAAAATTGCCCGGTAATATTGCCACGTTTGGGAATTGCCCTCGAAAATTGTCCAAACACAAACGTTGACTCTATTGCCAATTTCCATTAACTAGCGCACCCCTTCGAAAATAGGCTTCGAACATGAAAATTTTGTACTGTGTGGTAAGAGGCATGATTCAAAAACTGGATTAGAAAATTTCAGCCAATGACTTAACAGATTCTGACACAATAAAACATATTCAAAAATTTAAAGTAAGACACGTTTTAAATTCCACAACCACCCTTGACCAAGATAATTTTTAATTTGTAGTTCATTATTGTTTTACAACTGAAATAAATGGGTATGAAATTTGTAGGTTATTGATGATGTCAGTGTGACAGTGACATAATTATTCCAAACGTAAAGTAAGACACACGTTTTAGATTCCACAACCACCCTTGACCAAGATAATTTTTGATATCCCGGTAGTATTTTATTTAAGTTTAGAATGCATTTTCATAACGTCAGCGGCGATTCCGTTCAATTTTCTAAAGTGGTAAAATGATTGTACGCTGAATTCATTTCTTTAGCTGTTCGAATCATATCAAAACGTCCTCGAAGAGTAAATCGTAAGAGTGCATAAGAAATAGATCCGAAATATGAATGAAGATGATGCACCGTTAGAAGAATTTCTAAAGTGTTAATGTTTGTTATTTATTCATCTTACAAATGAGTTGAACTGTACTTAGTTTCAATATTTCACACGAGGTAGCAAGATTATAATAAGTATTACTATTGCCTTGATTCAATGCTCCCACGACACATATGAGCGAACAGGCAACTCGTGCAGGTGCTTCGCCTCCGGTGTCGCGTAATTACGGCATGACTGCCCACTACAAACATCTTGATCACTTTGTTCTACACCTAGCCTACTCTATGAAACTTGATCTACATATAATACCTACATAACTGCTTCAACATACTCGAAAACATTATGTTTCGAATGCTTAGGTCAGTTTCTATAGAAACAAGCGTTCGCGAGAAAATTAAGGAACGCTTTCTCACCCAGCCGTCTCGTTGTGTATCATTGAAACGTATCTGCTTCTTGAAATTACTTGCTCATCATCACGTTATTTCCACATTCTTCCATGTGAGCAACTTAGCAAATTATTCTAATTAGGTTTTTGCCCTGTTTCAATAAATCAAATTCGAATAAGATGCAAAACATGTTCAATAAGTGGTCCACTGAATGATTCACACCATTTATAGATGAGCATTTGTAATCTCATCTTGTATCGTAAAAAACAGTTTATCAAAACAAATAACAGAAGAATTTTACTTTGTTAAATACCACTTTATTTGAAAGAAAGTTGATTGCAATTTCGATCTTTACAGTTCATTATCAAAACATACAACGAGAAAACACTGGAACATCATGGTATTTATAAGAAATTTTCTATGAAGAGAATCGATTCTAAGAATTAATGGTAACTACTTAGGTTAATTATGTTGAGATAATAATCTAAAGGGATTAAACTATTGGTAATTACATTCTAAGGATTGTATTAAGTGGAATTTAACAGGGTTACCAAAGTGGAGTTTCCTGAATCTAGTTGTTCATTAAGTAGATTGTTTGAAGGATTATTGTGATTGCACATTTCTATAGATTCTGATAGATCAAGTTTTCTACCCTTCGTAAATGTATGTAAAATACTTTGGTTTTCTAGTGTTGGAAAACGGCGTTGGCCTTCTCTAAAATTGTCTTAATTCGATTGAAATGACTTAAAATGTTCTTTATATCTAACTTCAAACGATCTACCTATTTGACCAATCTATAACGCATTGCATTCCTCACAAGTTAACTTATAAGCTCCCGACTTCCGAAATTTATTAGATTCAGTTTTTGCATTTAAAAGTATGTTTGAAAGTTTTTGACTTGGTCTGAAAGCTACCTTTAACTTTTGTTTCTTGAAGATATTCGAGATTGTGAGGGTTCTTATTTACTCTCACTAAAGGATAAACTAAAGCTCTATTTTATCACTTGGTTGCCGACAGCTACAGTGAAGATGGTCCTAGGTTATATTTCAGATATTAAAAATTCGGGCGCCAGAGTATTTTAACCAACCAATGAATTATGTATATAACTAGGGGATGCAAATATTCAAGTCCCCAGGTTAAATTACCCTGAAAGAAAGTAAATAAAAGACCTGTACCCAGAATGATTGGAATTTACTTTGAAATACTAATATTGATATAATTTATGACAAACTTATATCAGATATGAAGCGAATGATTAGAAAATATGGATGAAATTAGTTACTTAAATCATTTAAACAAGTGAACAGTTGATTTTATTAACATAATATACAATACTGAATGATTATTAAAATTGTTACACAAAACCACAATCGATAATCTGACCTGGTGAGAGTTGATGTTGTATTTGCTTGGTAATGATTAATTACTAATACTTCATGTAGGGGTCCCTGCCACAATTATGATACCGTTTCCACGATTGTACAGCACAAATAAATCAGCGACTCCTAAGTGATCTCCCCACAGCAGATTCCAAACAATCCTCAACACACTTCTTGTTGAACTTTCCACAACATAGACAAAAATATAGGGAAGAAGAAGAAAAAGTAGAACCCTCTAACACGATAGGGTTTTCCTCAAATAAGACAAATTTTACTTCCGTTCACAGCCAGACACGTCGAAAACTAAGTTTAGATCCTCGAAGGTATATCAATCACCCAATACATTCCAAATATTCCAATCCAAATTGGTGATTGATGTCTTTGTTTTCAACGGAAGGATACTCCCAGAATTTGATTCCAAACACACGCTTGGTATCACCCCCCTATTGCAATAACCTAGCAATCGACTTTCTAATCGAACGAATAGACCAGAAGTAACATTTTCTCTTCCTTTCCGGCGTCTCACAGAACATCCTCGGAAGAGAAGCGGTAACTGACACCGAGCAACCAAGACCCTTAGAATATAGGTACGGTCTATGACTCTTAGAATATACGGACCATGACTCTTAGAATATACCGAATATACGGTCTAGCATAGCTGACGTCACAGGAGTTAACCGATTGTCCTACAGCGGCCATTTCTATGCCGTAAAGTGGAATTTACACGTTACAAGATTTCATCAGATATTGGCCCAAAGTACGTCAAGGTAACATAATTTTTCTAAGTTTTTTCTTGCACGTTGGGCTAAATTATTATTAGTGATTAGTCCAGTCAAATTAGACAAAAAATCACTTGATTTCATAAATGATGGGGATCTTAGAAGTACAGATATTGGATAATGCCAACTTATAGGAAAATTTTTGCTGAAAATTTTTAGTCACCAACAATTTTTCGCTAACTTTCATATTTCGCGAGATATCTGGACTTCTAAGATTTTGTTTACATTTCTGTCTACAATTTTTCATCAATAGCGGAAAATTATTAATAGCTAAGCATTTTTTCTCGGGCAGGGTTTGGTAGCTCATAAAATTACCAACAACCTTTACATGGGTCATTTTCATCTCAGACGTAAGCCAACCAAACTACACTTCAAAAACAGGGAAAATCGGCCAAAAAATATAAACAAAAAGAAGGCATATTGTGCAAAAATGTTCCTACATACCCCTCCGAATAAATGAAATAGGTTTGGCTGCTATCTCCAACATTTCTGTCACCAATGTCTAATTTGACTGGACTAGATACAGAATAGCAGTTATGTATCGCATTGTTCCTGATAGTGTTTAAAGCGTTGGTTTTTCTAATGGTATAGTATAGGCTCTATGTATCACAGATTGAAACGCTGCTATTTTATATGTAAATGGGTAAGTTGAGCATGCATGTATCATTATATTTGTATAAATAGGTCTTCTGTAGACGTTATTTTTTTTGTAGGTCTAAGCTTATTAAAAACTTGTTCAAATTGACGTGAATACTACGGCTTCTTCCTTGCTCACGATTAATTCCCTCAATAATATACAGATCATTAGTAACTGTGATATACAAATATGTCGACTTCGGTATGATTGAAATATGCAGGATCCTTCACATCACACAATTTTCACTCATTCAGACAACCTCTTCTAATTTCAAGAGATCTAATAAAATATAAAATAGTTCACGCTGTGGATACACAATAAGACTATAGATAAGGAATAAGCAATCTTATCCACTTAAAAATTTATCAAAGTATTGAGAACCTTCCGCCTATCAAGTAGCCATCATCAGAGTGAAATAAATTATAAATCGAAATGTGCCTGTTTAAATACTGTTTGAGGCTGATAATGTAAACAAGGGGTTATCCCCAGCTGGAGATGAATCGGTATCCAATAAATTACTTTTTCGTTTATGTTTCCATCCCTTCTGAATTACCTATATATTTGTCTGTACTGTATTTTAAAAGTGATAATTTTGCTTTAGAAATGGTGTGACCCATATTTGGAATATGTTCGACTAACGCTGATTGATCATCATCATTTTTCTTTGTATGATTAAATGTTCCTTCCAGTTTAACCCACATCGCATTTTGCCTATACAGGGTGGTCCAGTTTCGGAAGCGGAAACCTTACAGGCAGACAGATAACTACAAAATAATATCAGTTTGTACCATAAACTATATTCGAAAAATGCTTCCTTACAAAGACACAGGGTGTCAAAATTTTTATAAAAAATCCAGATTCGATAATATTTTTAAAACTACTTTGGATATTCGAATGAAATCTGACACGTTTGAATAGATAATTTGAATACATCTTTTTACTTCAAAAATATTATTTTACTTCCACCAGTGGCGCGCTTACAGACACATCTTTGGCTATTTTTCTTGAAAAATATGGTACGCCACTGATTTTTTCAGAAGCAAAAATTATTTCCAGAATCCTTGTTCAATTTACAATAAAAAAAGATCCTTTACTTTTTTCCGTTTGACACATCGTTTGCCAGTAAAAAATTAAAATTCTTTAAGCAACTGGAATTCAGACAAATTTCAATCTGTAGTAGTAGGCCATTGAAAAAACAACTACTACTGTAAGTGTCCTTTCATTTTATTATGACAGTTGATTGAATTGTGTCAGGTAATTTGATTTCGAGTTATTGTTAACATTTTTATTAGTGTTGCGCAAGTATTAATCTGAAAAATGCTTTTTTCTGACAACGAATACGCAAATATTCATTGTTGCTACGGATTTTGTGATGGAAATGCAGAAGCGGCAGTTCGTGAATGTCGTAGACGGTATCCAAATAGAAGTGTTCCAGATGCTCGTTTTTTTATCAGAGCACATCAGAATTTTCGTAACTTTGGCATGCGTGTTAATAACGAACGGAGCAGAAACCGTCGATATTATATTCAGAATAATGGTATACTTCGTACTTTTGATAACAATCCGAGGCTGAGCTCTCGCAAGGTAGCTAAGAACCTTCACATACCGAAGTCTATAATATTACGAACACTAAAAGATGACCACAGACATGCATCACCTACAGCCTGTTCAGGATTTGCATCCTGGTGATGCTGAAAAGAGAATAAGATTTTGCCAGTGGCTTTCAAACTCAAAGGAAGAAAATCCTGACTTTTCCCATAAGATTCTTTGGACGGATGAATCCTCTTTTACCAGACGTGGGGCAACAAATCACCATAATACCCATATTTGAACACATCAGAATCCTCGAGAAATTCGGCCAAGATCATTTCAAAATGAATTTTCCGTAAATGTTTGGTTGGGCGTCATTGATGTTAATGTTTGTTGTCCACATTTCCTACCCCCAAGGTTGAACTCACAACTTTTTATGGACTTTCTTAACAATAATCTGCAGGAGTACCTATATGATTTACCCATTAATTTAAGGCATGAAGGTTGGATACAACTGGATGGAGCTCCCCCGCATTTTGGAATAAATGCAAGAGAATGGCTCAATACCAATTATTCTCGACGATGGATTGGCCGGCTAGGGAGGAATGACATGGATAATGACGTGGTCAATGGTATTGGACTAGTGGCCTGGCCACCCAGGTCACCGGATCTTAATCTGCTAGACTTTTACGTTTGGGGCACTATCAAAGATAAAGTCTACACTAATCCCGTATTAACAAGGGAAGATTTAGTTTCAAGAATTCAGCAAGCCTGCAATGATATGCGGCAAAATCCGCATGAAGTATCTGCTGCAGTAGATGCGTTAGTGAGTAGATGTCAAAAATGTATTGAGGTGAGTGGACTACATTTCGAACATTTCGTGTAAGCCACTAAATAAATTTCCTATTTTCGTTTTTGTTTAATTTTTTTTCAGAAATCAGGTATTTTGATTTTTTACTGGCAAACGATGTGTCAAACAAAAAAAAGAGTCTTTTTTTGTTGTAAATTGAACAAGGATTCGAGAAATAGTTTTTGATTATAGAAAAATCAGTGACGTACTATATTTTTTATGAAAAATAGCGAAGATGTGTCTGTAAGCACGCCACTGGTGGAAGGAAAATGATATTTTTTAAGTAAAAAGATTAATTTAAATTATCTATTCAAACGTGCCAAATTTCATTTAAATATCTGAAGTAATTTTGAAAATATTATCAAATCTGGATTTTTTAATAAAATGTTGACACCCTGTATCTTTGTAACGAAGCATTTTTCGAATATAGTTTATGATACAAACTGATATTATTTTGTAGTTATCTGTCTGCCTGTAAAGTTTCCGCTTTCGAAACTGGACCATTCTGTATAGAGAAAAATAATTGTGAAAAATCAGCCTTAGCTAAACAATCAGAACAAAACGAAAACGAAAAATCAACAACATTTTACAACTATAGCTTCGAATTAATCGGCGAAAATGTTATAAATATATGCTCAGTATACATTTTCACAGTATTAAGTTAACTTGCTTTGTGGTAACTGAAGAAACGGTTTGTTGCAAACAAAAATAGTAATTTACGTAACAAGATAGGTAAATACTGTTTTTTGGACGAGTAGACAAGATTCCAGGACGAGCCGTATGCGAGTCCAAAAAAACTGTTTCCGGCAGTGTTTCGTACACTATTTTTTAGGCAATCGTGTGGAATAACAGATCAATGGAGCACGTTTCTTTATATTCGTAGAACAAAACTGGGAACATTCTAATTCTTGTTTAAATTTATTCATTTCTCCATTTATTGATAATTTTTTATGGTCTTGGCAATTTTAATTTTGTTTATAAGTGAATTTTCTATATAACCTTCAGCCACATTGGTGGACTGCCAGCCACCATGTCTCTTAAAATTTGTGATATTTCAACCATTATCAGCAAATAACGTTGACGAAGTTTGACGAAAGCTATGCTCTGTGTAATTTTCAGGATTAGGTACCTTCAAAAATGCTGAAAGTCCTAGATTTCCAAGACTGTCGATACCTACAGCCTGAATTGAACATTTTCGTTTTTTGTAATTTACAAATCTGTTGTGTGGATTATGGAATGGCCGCAAAGGTGAATAATGCCTATGGCAATACCAAATTTTCTTGCTTGATTACAACAAATATTTCCTAAATGTGAATTTTGGAATATGGTATTCTCACAAGATTTCGTTCTTATGGTATATATGATAAATTGACATTTTGCTAGTTCTTCCTGTCTACACGCATGGGCTAATCCAATAATTGTTGCTACCTGAAAGTAAAAACAAACCGAGTTGATTTTTTGCTAAAATAATTTGTAGTATAAGGTAGGATTCATTGTTTGCTTCCTAATGAATTTGTTGATATGGGAGCTGCTGAAGACCTCTGGCTTCTTTGTTCTATAACAAACGTTTTCCTTTTAAAAGAAAACGATAACCTTCGGGAACGTGGCTACGTTTATATTTTTTCTCACTAAAATGGTTCTTTTCACCACAGAGTACATACTCTAAGGGGTGAAGGATTTAACAGTTACAGATTTTTGAGCCAAATAAGCCAAAATTGCGTCCTCTGTAATAGTTTTGAATTTCTTTGTAACCATCCATTTCGCGAACAAATTATGAAGGTTTTGTACCTAACCTTGAGTTTTCAGGTAATAATTGTGCTGTAGTCGCAGTTGCTGCATTGAAAATTTTCACATTTCCAATCTGGCTTTCACTTCTGCTTTCCTTTATTTATTGCAATAATCGCGATCAAAAACCATGGAAACTTGTAAAAAGCAAAATGTCAAGTATTTGAATGTCAAATTGGTATGTCGTTATTTTGTTGGTATGGTAATGATCAAATTCATCCTTCTAAACCATACCAACCAGGATTTTGATACTATTATTCGGTTATAAAGGAACAACGATGTAATTCTTCTTAGCTCAGGCCAGAAAACTGCTACTTTCTCAAAGTAAAAGCGCTCGGGAAGTCGGTTGTCGAAAAAAAGAATATTTCACCAAGTAAAAGAAATTTATCCACGACCACTAGATTGGGAAAATTTGACACTCTGTTTTCCGTGGATTAGAAGCCTTCTAATAGTGGATTGAAATTCATAATACCACGCTTCGTTTTTATGGCATTTTATTTAGAATTACTATTAATATTAACATTAACATTTATCTCAAGAACGATGTTGACATTTTGACAGGGATTGTTCAAATCAGTCAATAGGAAGTTTCTGGAGGACTGGAAGGGCCCACAAGTTTGCCGACATTAGGTAGGACCTGGATTTTTCCAGCAATTGCCATCTTGAGGGACAGTGATTCGTCAATATCACTTTCCTCTACCGTAGTCGATTTACAACCACCGTGACGCTTGACAGTGGTAATATCGCCCCCAGTATTGGCCAATAATGTAATGTAATGTAATACCAGCTTTATTAGGCGGAGTTCACCAACAGTGTGATGTTCTTCCACTCAACCTCACCAGTTTTACACGGTATTGATAATGCTTTGATTCCATTTTTAAATATACATTCACAAAGTGTAAATTGAAAAAAGTATGACTTAATAAAGATATGTGGGTTAATCATGTATCAATAACAGAGATTTTATAATAAAGATTCTTGACCCACGTATGAATTAATACACAATTCTCGGGAAATAGGTCACATTAACACATATATTTTTATTTTTACCCTCGTCTTTACGTACGTTTCGGTCTCACGACCATCATCAGAAGACTTATTAATACAATAACCTGATTACTTAGAAATACTGTAATAACACAAACTTATC
Source organism: Endomychus coccineus (assembly GCA_958510875.1). Classification (NCBI taxonomy): domain Eukaryota; kingdom Metazoa; phylum Arthropoda; class Insecta; order Coleoptera; family Endomychidae; genus Endomychus; species Endomychus coccineus. The sequence continues at coordinate 61,887,150 of OY294067.1, read as the reverse complement.
GCACAAATTTCGTTTAAATGCCAACGTCGCGAAACGAACGGAGACATGAAATCGGAACTATAACACAGCAATAGCATCAAAAAACGTTGGGCAGAGATTAAAAACCACACACCTCTAGATCAATCGGAATTTATAAATGCTGTGAAGTTTTGTTTAGAATGCACTTATTTTCAGTACGGTGAACAATATTTTGGACAAATATTCGGCACAGCAATGGGATCTCCTATTTCTGCTACCATTGCTAACCTCGTTATGGAATGCCTGGAGGAATCTGTTATAAGTTCATTAGATTTTCGGCCCGTATTTTTTAAACGGTATGTAGATGATTGCCTTATGTGTGTTCCCAATGACAAAATTCAATACGTGATTAATAAATTTAACAATTTCCACTGTAAACTTCAATTTACCTGTGAAATAGAAGTTAACAAAAACATAAATTTCTTAGATATGAACATTAGGCATGATGCAGATGGAGAAATAAAAACTTCGTGGTTTACTAAAGAAGTTTGGTCTCAACGCTATCTTCACTTCAATTCCGTTGCACCAACTTGTTATAAAAAAAGCGTCATAAACAGTCTTACAGACCGCGCGGTTAAATTGTCCCACCCAGAGGACCGTCCCAAAAATCTAAAAATTGTTCGTAATACACTGGAATTGAATGGCCACCCAAAAACTTTTTTCAATCCTATTATTAAAGAGAGAATAAACAAAATTTATAATGGAGCGTCATATAAAAATAACGTAAAAGGTAATTCAGACAATTATATAACTTTACCATACATTCCGGAGACCTCAGAGAAAATTAAGAAATGTTTGAAAAAGTATGATATAAACGTAGCGCATAAACCTACTAACTGTGTTGGGAAATATTTCTCAAATCTAAAACCTGTAATTCCTAAAGATAAACAAACCCACACAGTATACAAATTAAATTGTTTAGATTGTGATGGGACCTATACTGGTATCTCTAAACAATATTTACAAAAAAGAATGTATGGCCATAAGTATAGCACAAGAAACAAAAACTTAGAAAATTCCACCGCGCTTGCTAAACATTGCTTTGATTATAACCATCAATTTGATTACAAGAATGTTAATATTTTAACTAAGGAAACCAATTATTATAAAAGATCTATTCTGGAGATGTATCATATAAAACGTGACTCCAAGTCTGTTAATCATAGGAGTGACGTTCAAACACTAAGTCATATTTATACTAATTTAATTAATTAATATTCTTGCAAATTCCTACTTACGTCCTTATAATGTAAAAGTTTACTTTAGGTAGAATTGTCTAAAGTATTTCTCACAGGCCAGAGACCTTCTTTTATCACCTAATAAATTATGACATCTGGCGCTTAAATGAACACTTGAGATGGTCTCGTCTGTTAGCAAAGAGGATAGAACTCTTTGTCTGTTAGTCTCTCGCAGACATTTATGAAATGTGTTCGTATTGATTGATGATTCTACTTAATAGTGGATTTTTAATTTTTACGCTGCAACATTGCTGTGTTATAGTTCCGATTTCATGTCTCCGTTCGTTTCGCGACGTTGGCATTTAAACGAAATTTGTGCGATAAGGACGCTTTGTGTTATTACAGTATTTCTAAGTAATCAGGTTATTGTATTAATAAGTCTTCTGATGATGGTCGTGAGACCGAAACGTACGTAAAGACGAGGGTAAAAATAAAAACATATGTGTTAATGTGACCTATTTCCCGAGAATTGTGTATTAACAGAGATTTTAGCTAGTTTGTATATCATAGTCGTGTCTGTACCGCTGCTAGGTATTGTGATATTTGATTCTTAAGTTTTGGAAAAGAAGTCAGTCTGATGTTCACCGGGATCCCATTGTACAAATGGCATGCAGAATATGTGAAAGATTTTTTGAACAACATATTGGAAAACCCAGGTATGGAGTTTGTGGATACCTAATATTACGTGAGTAAATCTGGTCACGAGTAATTAACTTATTGTGTAGGTACTCACGACATTTGGTAGTCAGTAGTTTTTTTGTAAAAATTGTTAAATGTTGGCCCCTTCGCTGCTCCATTGTCAACCAACCAAGCTCTTGCAACTTATGTGAAACCGGTTTTCGTCGTTTTATCTTAAATATGAAACGTTAATAAGATTTTTGTATTTTTTCGATCTTTGTCGAGGTATTTCTATCCAGCGCAGGTTCATACACCACATCAGCGTAATCAAACCTAGAGAGTAATAAGGAGCTACATAAAAGAGCTTTTATGTGGCAAGTCTTCCTTTGTAATTATAGAGATATTCCTGTGTTCCTTAGCTTAAATTTACGATTCTATTAATGCGCTCTGTGAATTTGAGATCGCTATCTATAGTTACTCCTAAATTTTTAGCAGTTTAAGCGTTTGATTTTTTATAACAATCGGGATACGTAAGTTTTCAATCTTTGACCTGTCGTTCCTTTTTTCAAAGTACAACACATATGATTTAGGAAGATTAATTGTTAGATTATGTTCTTCAGCACGTTGAACTAGGTTGTTTAGATCCTCGTTGATAAGACGGATAGATGGGTTACAAGACCCCAACGGAAATGACTTGTACAGCTGCATGTCATCTGCATAAGAGTGTGCGCTACAATGTCTCAAGGAATCAATGAAATCGAATGTATATATATTATATAAGAGATGTCCCAGTATTGAACCCTGTGGGACACCTTAATCAACGTTCAATCTTCCCGACACGCAGCCGTCGAGCACAACCCGCTGCGATCTACCATCGAGGTAGTTTCCCATCATCCGTAAGGCTTGTTCACTGAATCCCACATATCCTAGTTTGGCACATAATAACTTGTGACTAATGATGTCAAATGCCCTACTGAAATCTAATAAAATTAGGGCAGTCACCTGATCTGCATCAGCAGCTCTTATTATGTCATCTACAATGTTTGTTAGTGCTGTGGTGGTAGATCTGCCCCGGGTAAAGCCGGGTAATGTTGCCGAAGAACGTCTTATTTCATGTCCGGTAAAACTTTCTGGATCAGGGAGCTCAAGAAATAAAACCACTTTTGAAAAAGTTCTCGAAATTGTGTTGATGCCCCACCCCACCAGCAGTTTTAGGTTCCAGGTTAATGTATTCTCGACACATTTCTATAGCATTTGTTAAAAAGTTTCTTCCATGATCGTAAAACTTCTTGAAATTTTTGTTTTCTTATACGAATTAATTACGTACAGGTAACTGCCTCCGTCTTGGACATGGCTGATATCCAAAAAGGTTAATTCATTGCATCGACAAGCACTTGCGACTTCCTTAATCGTTCCTTTGTGCACTTTTAACATTGATTTTAGCACTGAATACTTTGTCCACGTTGAAGAGGCAACAAACCGTTTCTTCACATTGTAAAAGTAGGATAGTAGCACATCTTCTGTAATTGCTCCTCCTCCGTTTTTTCGCCAGTATTCCACCAATTCCTTCTCGTATACACTTTTGCTTTTCGCTGGTAATATACATAATGTTGCTTCTTGAGTTTCTTGCTGGATTTCAGCTGAAATTAAGAAATTCTCAGCATTCTCACTGATTTATCACGAACAAACGCATGTCATAGAAACGATTCTAAGACTTTCTAGTTTTCAGCCCAAAATCAATACTCTTGATCAAAATAATTTGTCAAACCTGACGTTTTTCAAAACCAAAATTTTCACCTGCTCTCAGACTCCTAATTGACCGGTTTTGGCCACGGTCATGGATAAAACGTTAAATTACAATCGGGAATTGACAGCCTTTAATCCTCTCGGAAAAATGTAACTCTCGGTTGTGCCCCATTTTTCCTCGTGGATTAATTACTTGGTAATTCTCTTAAATAATTAATTACTATTTTACGATGATAAAGCGAATAGGTTCACGTATCGATAGAGATAAAAGATTGTCTTGTTGTTTTCTTGAACGTTGTAGCAAAAACTGTTTTATTCAAATTTTAATAAGCGAATTTATTTCCACCTGTTCTATACCGGCTATTAAATTCCTTGCACGCATTTGCTACCAACAATGTATCGATCATAAATAAGGTAATTTACTAACTTCATCATCCTTCAATTACAGTATCTTGGAAATCCCGATAAAGCATCACCTCACCTTATTGATTTATGTTGTGAAAGTAGCAATCAGTCCACGCCAAGATATTCAGTAGGTTTCTGTCGGTTCAGTAATGCTTGTTTTCGATAACGAATTTGTTTGATATCAGTTTGTTGATTTCAAATAACAGATGAATAAAAATGCAAAGTGAGTGAAATAATCTACAGACAAATCATCAATTTAGTAAGAAAGAATTACTTCTGCCATATAAGTTTATGTTCAAGTAATTAATTCGCAGTCAATAAAATTGTTTGTCATTGTTTTCCAAACATACAACTCAACAGCTAAGCAATTATTCCGGAATGTTATAAATCAGGATAAGCACAGCATTAGCACAAGACTAACACTACACAAAAGGCATAATTCCTTGATCTAAGAGTTTCAGCGTTCACATCTCCTGTAAATTTGGTGGTACAGTTTTAATTGCGTACGGAATTTCAAGAAAAGATAAATCAGGGAGCTGTCCATATTGCGCACAATATTAGTTTAATGCTCCAGACTGTGCAACTATTGTTTTAATGTTTCTTGCTTCACTTGGTATTGTAGATATGTATAACAACATAATTCAACTTCTATATTGCCGGTTTTTCCAAATTAGAAAATATTCACTGCTCAATACTAATTAAATGATAAATACTAGAATCCAGAAGGAGTGATCATCGACTCTGGAAAAAGTGCAATTTATGTTCTCCGAAACATTTCTTGAGAGTACGAGTATCTGTATGTTATATCTATTTTTGCCAATGCATTGAAGAAATCGTGAAGAAATTGAATTAGCAATTTACCACAAAAATAATCAAGAGATCCGAGACATAATCAAAATGTGTACAGCCCTTGCATTTCTGAAGCATGAAGATATTGAAAAGACTTGGTTGCATGATATCGTTAGTCAACTTCCAGAAAATGTCAAATCGACTAGATGTTTGGATTATTTTGTGGAAGTTTTCGACCAATTGAATTGTGGAACTGTCACAACAGGCCAAACCTCATCAATAATGCAGTCGAAGGCAACAATCACGACATCAATAATCAACTCGGAAGATATTACTCAAGGATCCAAAATTTACTCTAGGGATTGAAGAGTGAAGCAGTAGAAGGCGATATCAAGCTAGGACGAATGTAATTGAATGTAGAAGAAAATGAGAGAATAGTTATTTTTTTTTTCGATAAATGTATAAACAGACAGTTGGGTAATCCTGATAATGAGTTATTCTAACAATATAGAAGTTGAATTGTTTTGATATAAAGATAGAGAAACGTACGCAATCTGTAGCATTGGAATGATATTTCTACGCAACCAGGACACCCCCGTTCCCGGTACCAAGTGTTTTTTTTATGTGTACGGAATCTGGACAATTTTAGTCTTTGTACGTAATCTGGAAACTACTATAAATTAATTCAAATTGAATATTAAGGGGTAAATAAAACATAAATTAAGACTTTCATAGCCATATTTCATATCTGCAATTATTGATTATGGGTGAATCATAAGTAACTATTGGATTAGTCAAAACTGTATTACAATTTTGTTTGATATGTTTCAAAATTTCTACTGATTCTCATAATTTTTTCGGCCATACATATTCTTAGGATACAAACTAATTCAGTTCTCTTAGAAGTTTCCTTCTTTTGTTTCTTTTCTGTTTGCCTCACTACTCTCCCATTAAAGTTTCGCTGCTTCACTGGTTGACTGGAGAGATAATTAAAATATCTGGTCTCATTGGAGTCAGGGACTTTTATCTTCCTATTTCGGACGAGCTCTTCATTTTTACGTTAGGATTATTCAGCCTTGCACTATTCCTAGATACTGACCATTTTATGGACTCATCAAATTGAATTAAGCTGTCCATCACTTTGTCATATTCCATTTTATCAATAACACTTAGATTAACAGCGTTGATTATCAATGAATTTTGTATTAATAAACGTTGGCTGCATTTTCGAAACATGGTGAGATAAATTTGAAACACGATTGAATTTATAGGCGCTAAACTAATAAAAATACTGAATGAGAAAATAGTTTTCTAAAATTCGATGGTACCTGTTTGATAATGGCACTCCGGTATTGAAAATATTGTAATGTTCTCTGGTTATTATTAGAAGTGCCATAAAAACAAAGTAATTGTTCTTTAATTCAAACAAATAGTTTTTTATTAGAGTTTTTTTCTACATTCCAAACACAGATTATTTTGTTAAGAGGCATAGCAAAATATGAGAAAAAACTAATAACGTATAAATAAATTAAATCATCACTAAAGGAAACAAAAAATTGTAGAGTGCAAAATATTAGATTCAGGTTATTTGATAATCATAGTAATAAACGCTTTTATTCGTAGAAGGAAGGGAAAAATATTGACAAAATCTGGAGGAATTCAACCCGAAGGTAGAATTAACTTTTGTCACTCCAAGAGATTAGACACTTCACTCAACCTTGCATTTGAAATATTGATTGAATGTAGGCATTCATAGAGCATTACGAAGGAAGTGTTCTACATAAATAGGGAAGGATTAGTATAAAATAAGTAGGCTAGTGAAAGAAAATAAGAAATTAAAGTATAATTCAAGAGTGAGAATAGACTGGAATTTCCTAGATTTATTATTTACAGATATCTTGGTTCTAATAAATTAAATTTAGTCTTCTACATTTGCTTGTTTAAATATTTTTCAATCTTCTATGCGTGGAAAGCAGTGTTGAAAGTCTATTCTAATTTACAAAATAATGCATTCCACAAGAATCGATATTAGGACATTCCTTCATCATTATTATATGTTGCATAAGGAATGAATGACCTACTACTATTGTCACCTCTCGTGAGCACAACTTTTCGCTTTCAGACACTTCTGCGAGTTAAATGTATGTCTGTGATATGTATTAACTAGCTGATGTAGTCCGAAATCAGTTAAATACGTTGCAAGACGTTAAGTTATATGGTATGTTATTGGAAGCTCATTCGAATCAACATATGTGCTTTACATCTCTATGTGTTATATTTAAAATCAGTGAGGCATTTTCTAAGGAGTCAAACTTGATTTCTCGTTCTTAACGGGTAATGTGACCTATTTCCCATGAACTTGCATATAATTATTGTTATTATCATTTGAGCTTAATGATATTCTCTATTTTTATTTAGTTCTAAGTTTCATAACATTTTTACTATATATTATTGGTTACTATTTGATATAAATTGTTGTACGATTATTTAACGTTAAAGTGATTTTTTTATTCTAAAACTAAGCACCTGTATGTATAATTTTTATTATTATAACTAATGAAAATACATCGTAGTTTGAAGATCTCAAAATAAAGCTAGAGTTACCCGTACTATGTTAAAGTCTCAGCCGACTTAAACATTTTGCTCAGCTGATCCCTATTTGAAAACAACCTCAGTTTTGCCCAGCTGGCCCACAGCTTTTCTAATAAGTTAACGATTCTGCTATTTCGATCTGACTACTGTATGAAGCATTGTACTCTACAAAAGTTTGCTTATGAGCTACTGATTTCCTGAAATTCTCAATTTTTAGAATTAAAACATTTTTTTTTGACAAAATTTTAGACATGGTCTACAAGGCCTTAGAGCTACATTCGAATTATTCTCAGAGATAATCTGTTATTTGAAGCTACTCCCTTGGGTCATAAGTGGCTTCAGGTTCCAAAATCGTCAGTATGACCGACTTCTGCATCCGGTCTATCAAGATCTGTGCAGAGTTCTTGCAGGCAGGAATGATCTTCAAGTTGGAACGCAGCGGAGACCGAATTCCGCCCAAAACACCGATAATCAGAACCACTAATACTGCGTTGTGCCCTGGGTATAACGTGTAGAGCTCGAACAGGATCTTAGATACTTTATCCATTACCTCGTCTTTCACGAATACGTTCTTCTCTGGCTGAGCAGAGAATTCGATGACATACATAATCTTGGTTTGTCCAACGAGGAGATGTGAGGCCTATTCACTTGTATGAATCTGACCGTCGGAAACGGATAATTCTAGTAGATCTGGCATTTTTAGTTTCAGACAACGTTCTCAATATCTCCTGGCATGTAAGGTAGCAGCACTCGTAGGGCCGCATTATGGCAATGGGTGTACGCCGAGGTATCTTTTCTCGGACATTGAATTTTCTGAATTATGAATATACATTTACCATAGGATTATGAAGATGAATAAGCCGCGATGCTGTCATTGAATGAGTACTGTCAGAATAATTGCCAATCATAGTAATACTCATACCTACACTCCCCAATTCAAAACGATTGAACTTTAAATGAATGTGCGTGAATAGTTGATCGTTAGTGGAACATCAAATCGCATTGATTTCATCGGTGATCTACTATCCTTTCAGAGGTTTATATTTACAAAAATGTAAGACTCTGACGGCACCAAAGTGGTGTAATTTGTAAGCACGCAGGACTAGTCATACAGGAATGTGAGTTCGAATGCCGCCTATGGTTCAATGTCTTAGGTTTATTCATCCTTATTATCCTATGTTAAATTATCTAAGCTATCTTCATAATTCAGAAAATTTATTTCTATACATATTTAATTCTATATATAAATGGTAAGTTGTGAGTTTTCTGAAGATTTCAGTAATTTAAACGATCTATCTTAATGAAATAATCTCCTAATTTGACACGTTTCGGCATTCGTCTCCTTCAGAAATTTATTTGTTGTTTACATTTGAACTGTAACTTAACAGAATATTTCTATATCAATTAGATGTATGTACAATGTGTATTTATAACACAATTTTTAGTTTTTTCGAACATTGAACTTAAGTTCAATATTTAAATAATTATGTGTATATATAACTAACTTAATTCGGTGGTTACGTTGCAGCCAAATATCCATTGTTTATTGTAGGGCGGCTTCTTTTTAGAACGACTTCTATTGAGTGAAAGATCCAGGATAACACCGCACTTCCGCATTATGAACATGATTTTAATAAAACTAATCATCACAGAAATGTCCTTAATCATGTGAACTTATCAACAAATCATTTTGGTTTTTATTAACTTGGGTTCGGTAAACCTTTAATTATGCGGTTATACTTTCTGAATAACCGTGCATATGTTAGACAAACCTCCATTAATATACATACGAATGCTCCAATTCAAAAACTTAAACTAAATTAACTTTCATACTTCGTTGTAAAAAGAAGTTGCGTGAGGATAAATACTGAAAAATTTACTGTCACCACCTGGATAATTGATACGTATATTTTAATGATGCCATTATCTACACAAGATATATCTGTCCGATAATGAGGTTCATGAAAAATATTTAAACCACAAATACTATGTTACAAGATAACAAGTTTCTGCGGAGTACCTACTAGTTTTTATATGGCGATCAGGTTAAACAATTTTTACTCGGACACTAAAACGACGTAATATCCGTTCAACACCTTTAATTGAGTTCCTAATAAGTTATTACAGTTGTATAAGGGCTATCACAAATTAATCGAACTTGATAGGTTTGTGCAAGTTCTCATCACTGCCGGGTACCATTATGGCTCAGATATATTACAAAGATTTGAACATTCCTTTAGAATTGAAAATCAGTTCAATCCGAAACGAAATCCAAGACAAGACCGTGCCTTGGCCAATCGACTTATGCCTTCAACAGAACCGTCAAATACGTTTCTTTCAACTTCATACAACTGTATCTGTGCCATCACACATTAACCGAACTGAATGTGCTTGTGTAAGTTTTCATCACCAAGTACTATTGTGTTCAACGTGACCGAAACGTTCCTCTTTGTTTCTAAATGTCTAGATTACAATAACCAATACTATCAATAAGAATTAATCACGCTTATCCACTAAAAATACTGTTAAAGTACTTAGGAATTTTCAGCTATCAAATATCCATCATCAGAGTAAACTAAATTAGAAATCAAAATGTGTCTGTTTAATTACTATTTGGAATTGGTAGTGTATATAAGGGATTGCGCCCAGTTGGAGATCAATCTGAATTCAATAAATCACCTTATTGCTTATACATTTCTTCCCATCTAAATTATCTAGTCATTACTGTGTTTCACGACAGATAAGCTTTCTTGAGTGTTCAAAATATGTTCGACTTGAGCAGATGTGAGCAAAATGTTCTTCATAACTGATTTGGAAAGTTCCATCTAGTTTGGCCCACATAGCTATTCCCGAACAAAAATTCTGGAATTGGTTTGCTAGATAGATCGGGAGTGGCAGTTATACCCAAATAGCAGTGCTCATTATTTATATGATGATTGTGTTCTCTTATGCGTTCATCTTATGTTATTGCATCCAATACTACTAACCTAGAATTGCCGCTTGGAGATGATATATGTGCCCTTATATATTCAGTTAATACTATAAATAAGACACAATCACCCTTATTCACTAAAAATATTGTGAAATTACTGAGGAGCGTTCACCTACCAAGTAACCACCATCAGAGCAAACAGATATACAGATCAAAATGTACCTGTTTGAATACTTTTCCGAATTAAAAAGAATTACTCTCAGCTGGAGATAGATCTCAATTCATCAAATTGCTTTTTCGCTTATACATTCCATCTCTTATAAATTACCTGGATATTTGTTATCACTAGTCCAGGCTAACGGTCACGGAAATCGTTGGAAAATCCTGAAAAATTTGATTCGTCTGATTTTGACGTTACTTTATGTTTTTGGGGTGCTGAACACAAGAAAAATAGTTGAAGAATTCTGTCGCTGCTGCTCGAAAAGTTATACACCCGAGATCAAAGTTGTAGATAATCAAAATGCGCGTCGAACGAGCCCTAGAGGATGTCATTTGGAGGTTATGGGCTCGAAATAACGCCCATTTTGTGATTCCTTTATGTTATTTTAAATATTTTTTTTGAACCGAAAACAAATCGTAAAAATAATTGGTCCCGATGCTTCTTTTCACTGGATTTTTTTTTTCAATATCTTTTTCTTGGCGCGAAAATTAGAATGTCATTTGAAGGTTTTCTTAGATAGTATTGGTCAAAATCTACAATATGCATTTTGATTAATGTCAAAATATGCATTTTTCAGCACGCTAACGCATTTTGACAGTTTTTCGGAAAATTCAGATTTTTGCGCCAAAAAAAAATATTAAAAAAAAAGTTCAGTGAAAAGTGGAATGAAAATGCCAACTTTTCATCTAGACCAATTATGTTTACTATTTTTTTCCTTTCAAAAAAAATATTCAAAAAACCATAAGAAAATCACAAAATAGGCGTTATCTCGAGCCCATAACCTCTGTATGAATGTTGTTCCTGTTCACGCTTGTCAAAACACCATTCCGTTAACGCTTTTGAAATAATTAATTGAAACTTGAGGTTGATTATATGATTTAATCCAAATTTGATATGAATGATGATTACAAAAATATGAAAATTGAAGTTATATAATTGTCAACAACTTTTCCTAGCAACTAATAGCAACTACTAGATGTTCTATGAATGCATATGAAAATAATATATAATATATATAACAAAACATAGAAACAACCTCCAAATGACTTCTATTTGAGCTCATTCGACGTGTATTTTATTTATCTACAACTTTGATCTCGAGAGTTCGATTATAGTTAATTAACCTACTCTTTTAAAATTTACTATGAATAAAATTTATCTATTTTCTAGGAAATGTTTAATTTTTAACTGGAATTAGTTGATAGGATCTTTCATGATTTGATTCAAATCTAATGGAACAAATGTATTCATTTTATCATTTCAATCTATTTTATCTAAGATGACAGTTGCATTAGATTTATCGGCTTTCGTAAACACTAAATTTTTGGTTTTCGTTTTATGTTTGATAGATTTTCCAGAGGACCAATCAGTGTTTTGAAAATCAGTGTTCTTATGAGAATGATTTGTTTATTTATATATGTTTTAGTATTATTTGAATTAGATACATTCTTTAAAGCAACTCATATTTCGCCAATCGCGGCTTCTAAGCTTGAGTTATTTTCAATATGAGGCGAATATTTAGGTCCTTTGTTTGAAATATTTGGCTCCTTATAGATTAATTAACGTTTGAATAGTCAATAATTTCATCATTGAATCCTACATTGGTAATATTAATATTGATTTACTATTAGGTTTTAATGTAGAAGATTTCCCAACTTTTTGATTGTATAATAAATTTTGAATAAACAACAGTGCCTACGGTATTTTTTACATAATCAACAAATAAACCAAATTCAACGTGATGGAGTTTAAAAGTAAGTTCATAGTTCATTAAGTTCAAGTAAAGAATGATAACATAGGATTTTCAAAAAGGGCTCTTGTTTTCCTCTTTCAACCAGATGGTCTTGGCTGCTTTCAGAACTTTTCCTGTAGTTCCGGATTTAGATCTTGATTTCAGATAATATATTTTGGAGTAACATCTTGGTGAATACACTGTTGTTTGAACCATATATTTTGACTTGTAGTTTGTCGTTTTTTCATTAATTTTTGGTATTGTTTGGCTCGAGCTGCTGTACTTTCATTTTTCAACAATTCAATGAGGGAAGCCATTACTTTGTGATAATGTATCATATTGATATAATAAAATGAAACACTTTTTATTATTTTTTTTATCACATTTATGTTATAAAAACAAAATATTACTACAGTTTCGACATTAGCGTGACATCTTCAAACGATACTAATGTATGAAAATATAAATAATCTTGGAAATTTATGGTACAATATGAAACAAGAAGTGGAGTTCCGGTTGAAGAGATACATTGCTAGAATAGTATACTTGAAATTGTATAATGACCTATAAAGGAGTTCACACTGTGGATATATTATAACACTATTGATTATTTCTTATCAATAGTTGGATAATGAGGTAGAGTTAATATTGTCATAAGAAAATTTCTATGTGGAGGTCTACTAGGAAGGCACAAGAGAATTAGGGGAAATTCACGTTATCAAGACATCAAACGGAATGCTGTAGTACACGTTAATTGATCGTTTAAAATTTTATTGTCATTATTTTTAATATCTTCGAAAATTTCTATTGATTCTGGTGTGCTTAACTTAAAATCTCTACTATGTTATGTACATTTTCAACTTTATCTGAATTTGGAAAATTGTGCCCTGTTTTTAAAATATGGTCAGAGAAAGATGAATCTGTTTTATTAAGTCTAAAAGATCGGAAAAATTCCTTATATCTAATTTCTATATTGCGAATAGATCTACTTATGTAAAAGTTATCACACTCTGTACAGATTAACTCATATACTTCAGGTTTATTAAACTTATTTGTTTTATCTTTAGCATTGAACAAAAATAGGACAATTTGTTTTCAGGTTTGAAGCTAACTTTTAGTTTATGTTTCTATAATATGTACATAATCAGAGTAGATGTTTCAAATTAAACACACTAAAATCAATAGTTAGTTGATGTCTTGATAACGTAAAGTTTCCCATAATCCTCCTGTGCCTTTCTGGTATACATCCGCATCAAAATTTCCTTATCACAATATTAACTCTATCTCATTGTTCGATTTCAATTGTATTATAAATAGCCAAGATTATTCATATTTTCATACATTACTATCGTTTGAAGATGACACGCTAGTATCGAAACTAATATAAGTGATAAAAACGAAGTAAAAGTGTATTATTTTATTATATCAAAATGATAAATTATAACAAAGTAATGACTTCCACCATTGAATTAAGGAAACTCCTCCTAGATTTGATTGAATATAGAAAGATAATATTGAGATAACGTGTAAGGCAATGGCGTTTCTTTTTTAATATTATTGACGATTTTCCAGAAAAATGCAACAGATGGAGTTGATTACTCACAAGTTAAAATAACGGTCCATCAGATAATAGATCTGTAGCTTTCCAACGAATTCCCTCATGACAATTTATCATAAATGAGCAATTCAGTATAAATTAAGTAATCCATTGTGGTTTTCCGCGATATAAGCGTGCCCAAGGTAATACTGACTGACGGTTAATTACATATTTCTGAAGAAAATTGATTGATATGCAATACCCACTGATTCTTCTAGATATTCCTGGATTATCCCTGGTATAGTTACATGTGAAATACTATTCATGATAATTAGCGCAAACAAAAGAGTCATAATTATTCAATTAGTAAACGCATAGTTGCGTTACGAATAGAACGAATGTTCAGTCGGGTATTTCCCTAAAAATTAGCATGCATATCCGTGTCAGTACAAAACCAAATTCAGAGTAGTTTCGATTTAAATATTCATATATGTCACTTGCTTGCATTCAACAACAAACAAATCTTATCAAAGCAATAAAATAAAGTAACAACAACGTTTCTTTTTCTCGGTGATTCAAATTTCTACAGTTTCATACTTCCCATAAAATACAGGTGTTCCATAATTCTGTAAACGCGAATAATAATAAGAACTTACAAGGCTTTCTGATCCTGAACATCAATATAAACATTTATTTCTGTACGCTTCTGATTTTATTCATTCAAGAATTCTATTAAATTGTTGGAGAGAAAATACTGTCGATGAAAGATATAGTCCAGGAGCTAGAGGGATATGGCGGGCCTCAATGACACCTTGGCACTACTGTATATTGGCGGAGAAATGAAGAATGTACAATAACTCTCACAGGTCGAATCGTGTATTGTCCGGCGTTTCCAAGCTAAAACCACCTCAAATTTTGAACTTTTTTATTGCGCTAACCATTTTCGAAGTTGTTGTACATTGAAAAGTATGTAATGCTTATACATTTGCACCTAGTGCCTAGGTTTTTTTATAGAGGCAATTTCTTGAAGATGGCCAGTTAATTTAGTGGGCTAAATGGGATGCACGAACACAGTTTCAAATCCTAGTGGAAAATGTTTGTTATTATTGCCAGCTGTTGAAAAAACCCACGCCAACGTTTTCTATCGGCGCATTTCCGGGTAATTGGCCATTATTTGCTTCAAAAATGAACTTTTTCACCAATTTACGGCTAAAACGGGTGCATTACTACAAAATGCCTTAGCAGCAAGTCAAATACGTTAATTCGGTGTCAAATAATAATCAATATGAGTGTCAATGTTTTATCCCGATATAACTCCCCCCTCAACTCCGAAAACCGCCCCCCAAAAAAATCAGTGAATAATTGTGTAATTTATCAAATCAAACATATTGATATTAAAATTACTGATATTTTTTGAAGGAAATTTTCAGGGTTGAAGGAGGGATTGTATCGGGTATCTTAGACACTTAATCAAAGTATTTGACACGTTGCCAAGGTATTTTGTCATGATGCACATGTTTTAGCCGAAAAGTAGTCCAAATATTGGCCAATTATTGGGAAATGCCCCGATAAAAAACCTTGGCATGTGCTTTTCAACAACTGGCAACAATAACAAACATTTTCCACCAGGTTAGAAACTGTGTTTGTATATTCCATTCAGCCTACTAAATTAACTGGCCAGGTCCAAGGAATTGCCTTGATAAAAAACCATCTCAGACGAGCCACTCCATATATTTCATATCCCATAGTGAGTGGAAGAATCTCCTGAATCACGTCGAATGATTTTGTTTGGGGGACATCTTTTGACGTATATTTGAGGCTTGAACGAGCAACCCCCTAATAGGAGGCGCTTCAACCCCTCAAAATTGAATAGGGGAGAGGGGTTGAGTGACACGTCATTTGAAAGGTCTTGGAAGCCTCTTTACAACGGTAAATTTGATGAACCGTTTTCGCCAAAAATTAGTTTTGTTGCTCGAATGCGCCACCTTGAATATTTTGGTTATTTGTACAATGTACAAGCTCATTTTTATTAAGCCTTTTTTACAAAGGTGAACAATCTTCAAAAAATCACATTCGTAAAAAAATTGAATTGTGTTGTCATGCTTACAATGAAAAGAATTGAATCTGCATGTTTAAATAGAATGTTCAAATTGTCCTCCATTGTCTTCCATACAATATTACAATCTTGACTGAAAACCGTCTCTAACATGGTTCAGCATAATTGGAGTTATTTGACGACACTCATTCACAATTCTTTGGCGTTCCAAATTTTCAGGCTGAGTCACAAAAATCTTGGACTTAAGATGTTCCCACAAGAAGAGGTCCAGAGGGTTCAGGTCAGGAGATCGGCCAGGGCACTCCATAGGACCTCTTCTTCCAATCCAACAACCGGGGTATTACAAATTGAGGTATTGGCAAACTGGTGCGGCGTAGTGAGGAGGAGCTTCGTCTTGTTGGAAATGCAATTGTTGTTCAAGTAGTAGAGGATCGTTTTCTAATTGTTCAGTTATTAACGGATCAATCGCATTTTCCAACATTTCAAGACAAATTTCGCCATTTAAATTACCAGGAATAAACAGAGGTGCAACTAGGAGGTCTCCCAAAATTCCTACCCAAACGTTTAGCTTTTCCCGATGTTGAGTGGGAGCTTTTCGAAATACATGAGGATTTGTATCGCTCCAAATTCTACAGTTATGCCGGTTAACCTCTCCATTAAGTGAAAAAGTGCATCCGTCAGAAAAGCAAACGTTGTACAAGAAATTTGGGTTATTGTTGATACGCTCGACCATAATTTCGCAAAACTCTTGCCTTCGATCCCAATCATTATCATTTAATTCCTGATTTAATTTAATTTTGTACTGATGGAACTTGTGTTCATGTAAAATTCTGAAAACGTTAGATTGGCTAATACCGGAAGCTGCAGAAAGTTGTCGTACAGATTGCGTATTTGGCATAAGTTGGACATGTCCCAATACCGCCACAGCTGCTCCTTCATCATTAACAATTCCAATGGGTGCCCTTTTTTATCCATTGATGAACCCGTCTCCACAAATTTTGAAATCAATTACATCACGTACTTATGGCGAACGCTACGTTCAGGATGGTTTTCGTTAAATATCCTTGCAGCCGCTCGGGCAAAATTTTGATTTTGATAATAAAGGCTAACCAGCTCAACACGTTCTTGCAATGTGTACACCATATTTTTTGAAATTTTAAACAAATCAGCAAAGTAGTAACTCAACAGATTGATTAAAATCATGAAATGATCGAAGAAACGTTAAAACTAGATAAACACCCTCTAAGAACAACAAATGAAGGCAACATAAGGAAACGTCTTGCTGTTTTTTCATTTATTAGTTTGAGAGAACGTATTATTACATGGAAGTCAATGGAGGACAATTTAAACATTCGATTTAAACATGCAGATTTAATTTTTTTCATTGTAAGCATGACAACATAATTCAATTTTTCTACGAATGTAATTTTTTGAAGATTGTTTAAGTTTGTAAAAAAGGCTTAATAAAAATGAGCTTGTACATTGTACAAATAACCAAAATATTCAAGGTGGCGCATTCGAGCAACAAAATTAATTTTTGGCGAAAACGGTTCATCAAACTTACGTTTTTCATACACCGTTGTAAAGAAGCTTCCAAGACCTTTCAAATGACGTATCACTCAACCCCTCTCTCCTATTCAATTTTGAGGGGTTGAAGCGCCCCCTATTAGGGGGTTGCTCGTTCAATCCTCAAATATACGTCAAAAGATGTTCCTCAAACAAAATCATTCGACGTGTTTCGGGAGATTCTCCACTCACTATGGGATAAAAAATATACGGGGTGGCTCGTCTCAGATGGAACACCTTGTATATAAGAATTACATGGTTTTCAATATACAACAACTCCGAAAATGGGTTCTTGCAATAAAAAAATCCGGAATTTAAGGTGGCTTTAGCTTGGAAACGCCTGACCATACACGATTCGGCCTGTGAGAGCTATGTGTACTAAACTGATTCCCCAACCTGATTAACCTTTACGGATCAATGAATTTGGAGTGTCTTTTTAACTTAATTGAACAAATAAAAATTCAGTTAAGAAAGTTCATCGTTTCATCCTTTACTACTTCAACTACCTGCCCGTGCTCCCCAGTGTGCCGGATTCTTACCGACTAAAACCCTCCCTCGTGAGGTTGGTTCTCCTTCCCAGGGGGAGCCCCACTGCACTACGTTCATTACAGTCCTATTGTGCCCTCACATATTGCTATCTCCTCATCAGTCCGGTGTATTCTATGAAATTCAGTAGCCTGATATAGGGGATGCTCATGTTTTTCTCGGGTGTAATTTTATCTTCTCCGAGGTATGTCCGACGACCTGCATGTGGGCCGATCTACCAGACCCATCGTACAGAGCCGTTTGTTGCATGGGGCATGTCCGGTCAGAAATGCAACAAGATTCCGTATTTCTTGTCGGCTGAATGTCAGCAGATTTATCAGTTGTTGCTGCTGGAGATTCATCATTAATCGCTTGGAGTGAGACATACGGGTCCGTTCCCTCCAGTAAGCACGGTGTTCTGTCTAGAGCCATTTTAGAATTAAAGATTTCGCTGCGGCATGAGAAATGCCACAGGTTGGCTCAGGTCAATGATTATTGAGCAAAGAGTTCCATAACTTCGCCGTTCGATAGAAAAATGAAGTCAGAGGAAGAAGTTCGGCAGGTCTCGAGGTCTTGATAATGAAAGAGTGAGTTGATGAACACCAACTATGGATCCATCTATAGAAAAGGGAGAGATCCCCTGAAGTAATAGAGAGGTCAATGGATTCATCAATCAGACGAATACCTCTCTTTTGAATAACATCTAAGAGCTTCAGCGAGCCGAACTTCAAAGATTTGAATAGAAGGTAGTCTTAACCCTCCAACTACATTGTAAAAAGACCAAAAGTATCTCACGCTATCTATCAATATATATCCAACTAAGAAATCAAACAATGTACTACATTGACTGATATATTTCTTGAACTTTTGTTTAGTTCGAGAAATCGAGATATTACCAAAGTTACTTCTGTAAAGTTCGAGAAATCTATCAGTCGACGTTGTACATTGGTTGGTTTCTTAGTGTGACATCTATTTATAGATGGCGTGGAATACGTTTGGTTTTTTTACCACATTGTTGTCCAGTAATGACTACCTTAAGCAGAGATCGTTCAATAACGTTGCAATTAGCTCGTTCCACTGGTGAGATCTATGAGAAAATCTAAACAGCTGCCTGAAACTATTAAGTTCGTATCGTTACTGTCCACCTTGACTAGAAAGACCTAACCATTGTTCTGTTAACATGAGATGAGTGAATATATTCAAAAACTCGTTCATTTATTTTATTCTCTTACATTGGTTTGGTTTGGTGCCGCTATCTGGAGGACTCAAGTAATTTCGCGTTCCCCGGAATGCTCCTCAAATTCGAGAAATCTATCAGTCAATGTAATAAATTGTTTGATTTCTTAGCAGGACATCTATTCATAGATTGTGTGAGATGCTTTTGGTCTTTCTACCATTTTGTTCTCTGTTATGACTACTTTCAGCAGAGATCTTTTAGTAACGTTGCAAACTTTCACAGACAGTTCTATGAGAAGAGTGAAACGACTGTCTGGAACTATAATTTTGTGACTAAAAAGGCCCAATCAGAATGTTTTTGATTGAAACGTTTTTGTGTGATCTGCAAGCTTATTACAAAATATTTTGTCGCGCATCAAAACTTTTTGAATAAATGCGCCTGTGCTTTACCAGTGTATGAACACAAACTGTTTTTACTGGAAACATTTATTACACGCGTAAACATTCGACATTTTTAGTTGAAAGACGAAGGTGATTTTTAAGCAGATCGTGCTTGGATATGGACATAGACGCCAAAAACTAATTTGTTTGGTGTTTTTTGATTGATCCCTCCATTGAATTCAACACATAATTAAGAGTGTTCAGGGTTTATCATGTGTAATTAATAAATTTCACAGGATCTTGCTCTAATTTAACAATTAATTTGTTTAAAGTATTTTATTTACATTCACATGAAATATTGAGCTTCACATTTTAATTATATTTCAACTAGTTAAATATAATATACCTTAAGGAGAACAGCTGCTCAAATTCAAAATGAGGTTAGCCAAATGTAAATTTAACTTCTTTGGTTTGAATGAACCAAATGTGCTTTTTATCTAATTTCAAATGATCTACCTGTTTGACTAACATATAATGCATCAGATTCTTCACAGGTTATAAATTCACTTATTTTGGGAAATGCATAAGGCCCTGTATGAAATGAAATGAAGCGGATACAAACATGGGATGCAGCATCACTTAAGTCAAAATAAATGCACTCTACCTTGTTCCGCCAAGTATGTATCTTGTTTCTATATTTTCAACTTCATAATTATGTTGGTAGACAGATAATTATTATTAATATTCTTCTGATGTATGTGCCTTTCAATCGTTAAGACAAGTATCAGTTAGAACTATAGCCATGTAGTGCAGTGAAGTTTCTTGATGGAAATTAAATTTCTCAATTTGGTTTCAGGAAGTGAACTCACAATTTGTCATTGCAAACATCACCAAATAACGTTGCGTTGTAGCTGCAATTGATCCAAGTACTTTTGTCAGAGGTGAGTGATATTATCGACCTGCACCTGAAATATATGAAGCACTGAATGAAAAAAATCAACTTCATCCACCGAAATACTGTTAGAGCACTGCGGACCTTTCAGCTACTAAGCAGCCATCATCAGAGTAAACTAAATTACTAATCAAAATGTGCTTGTTCGAACACCATTTGGGGTTAATAATGCAAAAGAAAGGTTAACCTCAGCTGAAGGTAGATCAAAATTTGATAAATTGCCTTTCAGCTACCTAGTGCACATCGCAAAAGTGAACTCACTCAATTATTTCCTTTAACATATCTTAAATTCAACCAGACCAGAGTGAAAAGAAAAAATACAGGGATATGAGGCCAGGCTGAATAAGGTATCTGAACAGTTTTGTGGGGCTCCTTCACCTATCCATCTTTGAGGATGACACTATGGGAAGAAATAATCATCTTCATCCAATAAAATACTGTTAAACCTACCAGCTACCAAGTAGGCATCATCAGAGTTACGTTCTGTGTTTATAATGTGATCTCTGTCATAGTTCAATTGAGGATAATTTCTAAAAAATTCCACGCTACATCACTAAATTGAGCTGCTGCTCCATCGTCCATAAACTAATAATATAGGTCGGAGACTAAATAGCAAAGGTGAATCTTGTTCCTTTAAGATGTGGTATGTATTCACATTCAAAGGCAAAGGAAGGAGCTAATAAATTAAGTCCATTTATCCTCATAAACATTAGCGGACAGTCTAAAAATATGATATGTGTTACGGAATGTTTGTTGACCGTTTCGACATTTCTAATAATCTGCCTAATGCATAAAGAATTCGGAAGATTGGTGCATCATAATCCCGATTGCAGGAGACGTAGTATTACGACTATATAAATAGTTTGAATCATGTACCTACCACGTCATGATATACTCAATTACCTTCAGATTAGCCGATGTATGACATGTATATTATTTTTATCCACATACATATTTAATTACAAGTATTTTCACTAATTACTGGACTTTCCATAATTTTAGATATTTAACGGGGATTTTTTTTCTGACATAATTTCAAGGGAACGCAAGTTCTCATTCCGAATAATTAAACTCAAATTCTCATAATAACACTGCAATACCATCTCGATTATCACCTTCATGGTAGATGCACGTTGCTTAGAGAAAAATTATTCAACGTCTCACTCGTGGCGACATAATATATGAAAAGTTTCAAAACCCCACCTGGTTATTATCAACATGTCTTAATCATTCACTATTGTAGAATTTACATAACTGAGTACTAAAACATAAAACTGAATAAAAAATAAATGAATGTGATAGTGCAAAAGTTATTTTGGAATAAGCAGTACGACTACGAATTGTATATAAATTACAGATTCTTTTCTAATATAAGAATGTTGATTTAAAAAGTTTTTAATTCAGTCAAGTGCGATAGACTTCTGTTTTAGCAAGCACTGACAAGCGAAAACACGAGCACCACGTGGTTTTGATGGTATACTCTGAATCGGAAGATGATATTGTGATAATTTTTTCATTATTCTGTTCGTGTTCTTGTTCATTGATTGCCTTATATTTTATCGGAGTATACAGGGTGTTCCATCTCAGACAAGCCACCCCGTATATTTCTTATCCCATAGTGAGTGGAAAAATCTCCCGAAACACGTCGAATGATTTTGTTTGGGGGACAACTTTTGACGTATATTTGAAGGTTGAACGAGCAACTCCCTAATAGGGGGCGCTTCAACCCCTCAAAATTGAATAGGGGAGAGGGATTGAGTAATACGTGATTTGAAAGGTCTTGGAAGCCTCTTTACAACGGTGTATGAAAAACGTAAATTTGATGAACCCTTTTCCGCCAAAAATTAATTTTGTTGCTCGAATGCGCCACCTTGAATATTTTGGTTATTTGTACAATGTACAAGCTCATTTTTATTAAGCCTTTTTTACAAACTTAAACAATCTTCAAAATATCACATTCGTAAAAAAATTGAATTTTGTGGTCATGCTTACAATGGAAAAAATCAAATCTGCGTGTTTAAATCAAATGTGCAAATTGTCCTCCATTGACTTCCATACAATAATACAATCTTGGCTGAAAACCGTCTCTAACATGGTTCAGCATAATTGGAGTTATTTGACGACACTCATTTACAATTGGTTGGCGTAGTTCTTCCAAATTTTCAGGCTGAGTCACAAAAATCTTGGACTTAAGATGTCCCCACAAGAAGAAGTCCAGAGGGTTCAGGTTAGGAGATCGGACAGGCCCCTCCATAGGACCTCTTCTTCCAATCCAACGACCGGGGTATTGCAAATTGAGGTATTGGCGAACTCGTGCGGTGTAGTGAGGAGGAGCTCCGTCTTGTTGAAAATGCAATTGTTGTTGAAGTAGTAGAGGATTGTTTTCTAATTGTTCGGTTATTAACGGATCAATCGCATTTTCCAACATTCCAAGATAAATTTTGTCATTTAAATTACCAGGAATAAACAGAGGTCAAATTAGGTGGTCTCCCAAAATTTCTACCCAAACGTTTAGCTTTTACCGATGTTGAGTGTGAGCTTCTCGAAATACATGAGGATTTGTATCGCTCCAAATTCTACAGTTATGCCGGTTAACCTCTCCATTGAGTGAAAAAATGCATTCGTCAGAAAAGCAAACGTTGTACAAGAAATTTGGGTTATTGTTGATACGCTCGACCATAATTTCGCGAAACTATTGCCTTCGATTCCAATCATCATCATTTAATTCTTGAATTAATTTAATTTTGTACGGATGGAACTTGTGTTTATGTAAAATTCTGAAAACGTTAGATTGGCTAATACCGGAAGCTGCAGGAAGTTGTCGTACAATACCGCCACAGCTGCTCCTTCATCATTAACAATTCCAATGGGTGACCTTTTTTTATCCATTACTGAACCCGTGTCCACAAATTTTGAAATCAATTCCATTACGTACTCATGGCCAACGCTACGTTCAGCATGTTTTTCGTTAAATATCCTTGCAGCCGCTCGGGCATAATTTTGATTTTGGCAATAAAGGTTAATCAGCTCAACACGTTCTTGCAATGTGTACACCATATTTTTTGAAATTTTAAGCAAATCAGCAAAGTGATAACTCTACAGATTGATTAAAATCATGAAATGATCGAAGAAACGTTAAAACTAGATAAACACCTTCTAAGAACAAAAAATGAAGGATACATAAGGAAATGTTTTGCTGTTCTCTATTTATTAGTTTGAGAGAATGTATTATTGTATGTAAGTCAATGGAGGACATTTGAACATTGATTTAAACACGCAGATTTAATTTTTTTCATTGTAAGCATGACAACACAATTCAATTTTTTCACGAATGTAATTTTTTGAAGATTGTTTAAGTTTGTAAAAAAGGCTTAATAAAAATGAGCTTGTACATTGTACAAATAACCAAAATATTCAAGGTGGCGCATTCGAGCAACAAAATTAGTTTTTCATACACCGTTGTAAAGAGGCTTCCAAGACCTTTCAAATGACGTATCACTCAACCCCTCTCCCCTATTCAATTTTGAGGGGTTGAAGCGCCCCCTATTAGGGGGTTGCTCGTTCAAGCCTCAAATATACGTCAAAAGATGTCCCCCAAACAAAATTATTCGACGTGTTTCGGGAGAGTTTTCCACTCACTATGGGATAAGAAATATACGGGATGGCCCGTCTGAGATGGAACATCCTGTATATGCAATATAAGTGATAATGAAAGTTTGCGTTACAGCGAAACAAGTATTGACTGGATTTGCTTATCAAATAGATATTTTTTATTGTAAAATTGAGTTCAGCTAGAATATATATGTCAGTCGTAAATAATTACTTCAAAAGGTCCAGGGCAAGATAAAGTTCAACCTATATTTTTTTCAAACTGTGCAAAACAACTGCGTACACCTTTGCATATAATATTGTACGATTCAATTGGAATAACTTGTTTCCGGACTTGCGGAAAACATCCTTCATTACACTTTTTCTTAAATATGGAGATAAAGGTCTGATAAAGACTGAAAACTAGTAAGTATTTTGTCAGCTATACCGAAGCTATTTGAGTGGATAATTTATAAATATCTATTGATTCAGGAAAAACTCAATAATTATTATAGAACTTGGCTCCTGAAAGGGTAGGAATTTGGAGACAAATCTGCTTAAGTTTCCTAAATACCTTCATGAAGGTTCAAACATACATACTCAGGTCAATTCCATTTATACCGACTTCTGCAAGACTTTGGACGAGATCAGCAGGGCTATTCTAGAAAAACTGGAGTTGATGATATTATGAAAATCAAAACACTTACCGGAGAAGAAAACTCGAGGATTATCCAGAAGATAGCTATTCGTCTGTTTGATGGATGATGTCGAATTTGGAATTAATTGACCTCCTGTAGAACATCGTTAAAAGGTGAGCGATCTCTCTTGTCTATAGATGGTCAGTGTTCATCAAAAATCTCGTCTATTGTTCCACTACGAGAGATTCTAGATAGGCGGACTAGGTGAGTCCAAGCTAGTTAACCCATCATTGTTGAGCTCGAGACCTGCTGAACTTCTTCCTACTAGACTTCACTTTTCTATCGAACAGCGAAGGTCTTTGCCTAGTGGGTCTTTCCTTATGCCTATAACCACCGCTGGCTCACATTATAGGCATTATAGGTTTCCCTCTCGTGTAGTCAAAGTATAGAGAAACAATTTACCTTTTTACTTCCCTTACTATATGTAGTATATGAAGTAAGGAGAGTATTGTAATTGACCAAAACATTTTTCCGGATTTTCGCGTTTTGAGCATTTCTGAATAGGCCTATACTATTTTTGACATGCGTGTACGTGTGGGTGCGAATGTGGGTGTGGGTGTGGGTGTGAAGACTTATGGCATTTTATTGAACCATAAGGACAACCGTATTTTTCTCCTAATAAATACATATCACACGTAAATATTCATTAACCTGCAGAAATCTTCGAAATTCTCATTTTAAAATTCAAGTGAAGTCACTTCTATTTTGTTTCTGTATCCTGTGGTACGTTTTGATAGTTTATGTGACAGCAAGTATAAAACAAGGTCATATCACAGTGTGAATACTTGGAAAAGTCATTTTGACAACAGGTGCCAGTATGGAACATGGAGTTGTGTTATGTAGACATTTGGATAAAATCATCTACATTTGATCCACAGAAGTGTCGAAAGAACAAAAGTGAGAGAAGTCACGTGGTCAATTGATCACAGATTTTTTGAATATTCGATTTCCGGACAGGATGCTTCACGATAAATATCTCCCCTGTAACTTGGTTATTTTTCAACCGGTTTTGACAATATCACCCCAAAAAGAGGAAACAATTCAAAGGATATTAACGTGCGGAAATATGCAAAAGAATATTGGTATCTTGGAACTTTGGAGGAAGGCCTATCGTATATGTTGATTTTTTGGCCAAAAGAAGAGACCGATCTGATAGAATAATATAGTCAAAGTCAAAAGATAGATCAAAGAGCAAAGGTAAGAAACCAGCTGCTGAAGTCTGAGTGAGTGGAAGCCTGCTGCTTTAAATGAAATCGTATTTAGAAAATAGTCGAGTTTTTTTCAATAATTGGTTTCCCATCAGGGATGCTTTTTATAATTTTAATAATATTATTGGAACCTGTTTCCACATGGTGTGTTGTTCTGACTGTCAAAAAATTGTTAACGATTGCGAATAATCTCCATTTGAATACTGTAAAGGAAAAATTCATTGGTTTTAATTTTTGAATATTGTTAATAAGAAACATTTAGTCGAAACATAATCTCAATTATATTCCCATATTCCATATGACTATAAGATTGAAGAAATAAGCACCATTATGGATTTAGGCGTCACAACCGATGCCAAGCTTTTTGGAAACGCCGTTAATGGCTCTAATGGAATGCTAAGCTTTATTTTCCCAAATTGTAATAACTTTATAAACAGTTCTGTATTATTATATCATTCATTTGCATTTAGTAATTTTCTGGAATCCGAGTTACAACTGTGACATCCATACTTTAAGGCTATACCTTTGTTTCTAAAAAAATTAATCTCGACTATTCAGAAGCCCGCGAAAAATATAATTTGATCAATTTGTCTGATCGAAGGAAGATAATTGATGTATTATTATTATATAACATTTTGAAGAATCAGGTATCGGTGCCTAGCATTCTACAAGCTCTTCCGTTTGAAGTTCCGGCTACTAAGTTAAGATCTGTATTATTTACTCTATGAAGATAGTAGGAGCTCACCAATTGCACCTATTTTCAGAATGCTAAGCTACTACAACAATTTGTTTACAGACATTGATATTCTCAACTACGCACATGCTGTTTTATTTACTCTATATAGAATTAGAAGATTATAGAAGCTGACCAATTGCACCTATTTTCAGAATGCTAAGCTACTACAACAATTTATTTACAGACATGGATATTCTCAATTACGCACATGCCACACGGAACAATATTTTTCAAATTTTTAAGCTATTGCATATAGCTTTTATCGCGGGCTTTGAGCGCGGCGACCGAATCAAGAAATTCCGAAACGAAAAATAATGTAAGACTTAAACACCTAACTTGTGCCAAATTAATTAATTAATTTGAAGTTTCTAAAAGTGAGAAATTTCGCTATTTTATACGAATGTTATAACACTCTAGCGCTTTAGACTCCGGGATTTTCACGTGGCCTATCGAAATTAGAAGGTTCGAATTATCTAAAAACATAATTGCATGAACTCCAGACGTCTTATGTAATCAGCTACGAACGAAATCATTTTGACATATGCCTCTAGGAGCTCGCTACGCGTCAGTTAGAGTTTATACGTTAGACGCGCGTAGCAGAGACCTGAGAGTACCTGTTTCTATTAAGCTATTGCATATATTGCATATAGCTTTTATCGCGGGCTTTGAGCGCGGCGACCGAATCAAGAAATTCCGTAACGAAAAATAACCTAAGACCTAAACACCTAACATGTAGCTCGGCCGAGCGTTCGCTCAACGTGTATGTATATGATACGACTGTACGAAGCTCGCACGGATCGAGACGAGTTGCTCCGTTATCGGACGAATACGTAACCACTTAAGCAGCTGTTTGTGAGAAAGTATATAGTTTGTATATAAAGTGTTTTAAATATGAATAAACAAAGTACATTTATTTCAAGCTATTGCATATAGCTTTTATCGCGGGCTTTGAGCGCGGCGACCGAATCAAGAAATTCCGTAACGAAAATAAAACCTAACACCCCCCACTCCGCCTACCATGTAGCTCGGCCGAGCGTTCGCTTAACGTGTATGTATATGGTACGACTGTACGAAGCTCGCACGGATCGAGACGAGCTGCTCCGAAATCGGACGAATACGTAAGCAGCTGTTTGTGAGAAAGTATATATCTTTATAATGTCACACTCACCGCATGTGCGCCCCGTAAGTCTACATGTAGGTATATATATACTGTTGTAGATACTGTTCCAAAAGGTGGGGTAGCTATTTACCAAAAAAATAATAATGTTACTAATATTATGACTCCGAATATTGAAATGAATATTGCACACGTTAGCGATGTTAATGTTAGGCGCTCATTTGTTGGAGATAGTTGTGCGTGCTTATGCAAACTTAGAAATGGCCTACACACAGTCATGGTGTAGCAATTTACATTTCTCCGAATCCAAAATACGGACGAGGTAGAGCATTTTATTCATCGCACTTCACTGGAGTACACTGAAGAAGGGTCGAAAATACTTGGTACAAATGGTAATAAATTTCCACTTATCTTGGCTGGCGATTTCAACATCAACTTCGCTGATAAAAAATCAGAGCGGTTGACAACTTTTCTTTCGGAAAAATTGAATTTGAAAATGAATAATGATCCACAAGAATCCACAACAAAATATGGGACCACCATTGACGCGGTATTTTCCAGATATTTAGCGGATATCAAGTCTCAAACTTATGTTTCTTATTTCAGTTACCATAAACCTATAGTTTCAATGATAAAAATTCCTGAATAACCTACATGTATTGTAAGATAATAAAAATATTTTAAGCGATATTAACTTCTCATTTATTCAATAAAAGAAAAAAATGTGTTTTCTTATCGGTCACCACGCTCAAAAAGTGTAACTTGAATTAATATCAAAGAAAAAAAAATACTGCCTAAATAAAAAATAAATAAATAATTATAATTGCATAAGTTGATAAAAAATGCTATGCAATAGCTTTACCGCGACGTCCCCTAGTGCCACACGTATTTCTTTTCTTTTTATTATTGTAACAACTCTTTGTTTTATATTTTATAGTTCAAATTCCTTATCTTTTATTACTAACGATATATTTAGAAAATAGTGAATGCATGCCTTTAGCCTGTTTGCATTTCGATGTATTAATAAATATCCAAAGTAGAGTTGAAATAATTTTATAAATTCAAGGTTTAAAAATGGAAGTCAGTTGTCTATTTGTGAATCTTAATATTGAATTGTTAATAGATTAGAATATTGTTTATTGAATAATGAATAATCGATTGAACATACATGTTCACTTGTGTAACAATAAATTAAGAATTGATTAAACACACAGTGGCATCCCCATAATGAGTTATTTACTAGATGCGATAGAGATGTAATTCCTTGAATTCCACGACTTATACCTATGTGTACGTGTAATTGGGTGTGGTCCAATGGTATGCCTCACACTGATGTTCACATTTGCACTCACACTCACAAGTATGAAACGTTATTTTTTCGTGAAAGATCACTTTAAACTGGGGTTCATTTTTCTGTGGTCACTATTGTAGTACCAGCTGGCATTTGTTCTACAATCCACAGACACTGAGTCGCTGGACTTTTTGGAATAGTGGACTAGTGAAGGTCTGCAAGCCTTTTTTATAGCTTGCTTATCTGACAACGTAATTTTTTAATCGATTGACATATCATTATGACATTGCATATATTGTGTAGAATATGATTTTCCTTTGACGTTCATTATTGTTCAATGAGAACTATGCAATTCAAATTCCTCCATAAAATATGTAAAAATTCAATTGTGAATGACGTATCTCATACATACCAAGTTATTGGTTTACGCTTTTACTGTCATGTATATTCATTAACCCTCCAATTTCTCCCATATTGAACGATTCTAGAATAATTGTTAAGGAAGTACCCGAAAATCAGTTCTCATCTAGAACATCCGTGGACGTCAAATATAGTAGTGCGGGTTGAGAAGTCAAACACGCTTATTGAATCAAGTAGTTCTATGGTAGAAATGGTTCGTTCGGGTAGCTTACACTTAATTTTTAAAATATTGAACAAAAAATATTTGGAAACATATCATGGTTGTAGATTGAGGAATCATGACAAGGTAAATCATAACTGATTAAGAAATTTTGGCCGAAATATATACGAGGAATCTAGGACACTTGACCATGGAGGAGACATGAGAATAACCAAATATCTTCTCCAAAGTCCACACATCCACTTGGCAATACTAAGTTCCGTAGTGACGTTTGGTTAGAAGCCACAAAAACATGTTTTGAAGTGCTCGATTGAAAAATAATTGTTCTTAGTTGCTTGTTCTTCGTTCATTTGACTTTTGAGGTACGTATATAGTGTAGTTTTCAATTGATCGCATTAAAAGTTTTACATGAGATATTTCACTTTATTTTATATAATTCAATAAACTCGTGGTACCAGGTGGGACATTTGATTCAATACCTGGAGTAAGATGGTTCAACTCTCCTGAAAGTGCGCTCTCGCACTGGAGGATGGTCCCCTATGGAGACAGTGAAATAGTCCTCATCAGGAATAGATACTTTGTCAATAGGTCACTCTCCAAGTTTCGTGTTATATACAATTTTCATAACATCCTAAGTATATGAGATATCGTTATAATTCAGTTTGCGCTTTAAACAATCCTGTTATCTGAATTTTGATAGCAATTATCACCCAAGTTTTTCAAAATAGGCAGAACAATTTCGAGAAAAAATCAAAGCCATCCAAGCAAAGAAGATAAATGGTTTAATGAAGTACGTATCTTATGGAAAACAAAATATCAATAAGCAATGGTTAAAAAATGTAACAGACACAAAAATTCCGGATGCGGGGCAGCACACGATAGGATAGGTCCGAAATTAACATTACCTGATAATGAGAAAACGCCTATCGACAATATAATTGCTAATTCAGAATGCAGAATTATAAAAAAAATTTGAAGAAAAAAATTTAATTAGAAATAAAATTTGTAACATCTTGACAAATAGAAAGAATAAACAGAAAGCAGGAATGGGCACAGCCAAAAATCGTTTTAACTATCACACAAAAAAGACAAAAGAGTTCTTAAATGCTAACCCTCAAATATTAGTTTTGAATGCGGATAAATTTAATAAATCCATCCATAATGCATATAAATGGCTACGAAAACAAAATAGGAAATCTATTAAATGATGAAACAACTTACAAAAAATTAAAATCTCACCCTACGTTATCAGTACAAATTGACATGAATAAATGAATGAATAAATGGTACAAAAATAAGATAATCCCTATTGAATTGGAAAATAAGTTAATTTGCCATAATGGGCGAGTACCTCATATCCATGGGTTTCCGAAACTACATAAAAGTGATATACCTTTTAGACCCATTGTAAGTAATATTGGAGCGCATATCTACAATTTATCAAAATCTATCAGCTATATAATAGGAGAAAATGAGTTTTATGTGAAAGACAAAAAATCAATTCTTACCCGTAGATGATCTATTAATTTCCTTGGACGTTGTTTCTTCATTTAGAAATATATCAAGCGTTTTGGCATTGAATAGCATCAAGAAACTTTGGGCAGAGATTAAAAACCACATACCTCTAGATCAATCTAAATTTATAAATGCAGTAAAGTTTTGTTTACAATATATTTAAAAATATTTAAAAATTGTTCGTATTACACTGGAAATGAATGGCTACCCAAAAACATTTTTCAATCCCATCATTAAAGAAAGAAGAAACAAAATCCATAATGGAACGTCATATATAAATAACATAAACGGTAATACAATTTTATAACATTACCATACATTTCGGAGACCTCAGAGAAAATTAAGAAATGTTGAAAAAGTATGACATAAATGTTGCGCATAAGCCTACTAGCTGTGATGGGAAATATTTTTCAAATCTAAAACCTTCAATACCTAAAGATGAACAAACCGACACAGAATACAAATTAAATTGTTTAGATTGCGATGGGACTTATTCAGGAATCTCCAAACAATATTCAGAAAAAGGAATGTATGGCCATAAGTATAGTACAAGTACACATTGCTTTGATTATACCCATCAATTCAATTACAAAAATGTTAATATTATAATAAAAGATCTATTCTGGAGATGATTAACATAAAATGTGACTCCAAGTCTGTAAATCATAGAACAGATGTTCAATCATTAAGTGATATTTATACTAATTCAATTAATTAAAACCCTTGCAAATTCTTACATACGTATTTATGATGTTGAAAGTATATTTAAGGTAGAATGCTCAAATAGCAATATTTCTAATAGTCTCTGACAACCTTTTTCTATTTCCTGATAAACCTTCAACACCTGGCTCGAAAATGGATACTCGAGCGTTATATTTTTGGTTCAGTCCTTCAGTTGTATTACATACCCTGATTCGATACGACTTCTGAGTTTATAAGAAATTTGCTGGATTCTCGATTCATATACTTGAAACATTAATGTGTTATAATTTCGATTACTCGTGCTTCTGTTCATTTCGGCGTCGTATGCATTCTTAATTGAAATTAGTGTGATAAGGACGCCTTGTGATGAAACAATTACTTTTAAGAAATCACGTTTTATACATTGATACGTCTTCTGATGATAGTCATGAGACCGAAACGTACGCGAAGAAGAAGATAATCAACATGTTTGTTAGTGTGACCTGTTTCCCGAGAATTTACATATAAAACTGACATCCCTTTTCCACTTAAAATTTTCACTTATCTGAAGCACTTTTCAACTGCTAGCCATCATCAAAGAGCTATGTAAACTCAATTCAAACTAA
Organism: Endomychus coccineus; assembly: GCA_958510875.1. NCBI lineage: Eukaryota > Metazoa > Arthropoda > Insecta > Coleoptera > Endomychidae > Endomychus > Endomychus coccineus. Next base: position 61,854,627 of record OY294067.1, on the reverse strand, counting down.
CATTATGGAAGAAATGATTAACGGTCAAATTTAGTAAAGGGCTTATTACAACTAGTACCAAAGCGGTAGTTATGCAGATTCTAATGCATGAAAGTGTTATTTCAACCAAGAAGTACAAAAGATTCTCATTCATTAAAGTTAGCAGTTGAAAAGTGTTGTAGTATAATGTAAATTATATCAATTTTTAAATTAGATTTATTTGTTTCCAGACAAGACATATCTTCTCAATAGAAACAGGAAGAAAATACTACAAGAAGGAAGACTTTTACAAAACAACAAATTGCCATAAAATGTTGAGGAGAGACGTCTTCGAGAAAGACTGCTCTGGAGTAAGGTATTGATAAAACTACAATATGCCGGTACATGAAGGATATATGAAAGATGAAGAAATTTATACTATAAAAAGAAACTCATACACTAAAACTACTTTTAAAGTACTGAAGACCTTTCAGCTACCAAGTACCTAAACATAATCAAAGTGAACTTAAGTAGAAGAATGTGTCTTGCTTAAATACTATTTGGAATCAATAATAAGGAATTACCCTCAGCAGGGGTTGAATCTAAATTCCTTCCTTCTGAATTAACCAGATATTTTCACTAGAGGAGGAGAAATTATTAGCCTACTATTTACTAAGATACGATATAGACAAAGCATCAGCTTTGAATTTAACGAGTGATTCTGCAATAGCAAATAACAAAAACATACTCGAGCATAGGAACAAAGATTAATCTACTGAAAATGATTGCTTTCGAAGATTTAAGGAAGGATTAAGCAAAGGATACTAGAATCGGTCAGCCTTTTAGGCCACGGTTTCAATGGTGAAAATGTAAAAGATTCCCTTCCCAATCTAAGAAAAGTAAAAGAAAGGTTTCCATTTATCACTTGTTGGCTTTTTCCATATAATAATAATAAGGTCCTTCTAGTCTGGATCGATCAGTAACACTACAGACGAATAGTTCTAGACAGCCGTTCGCTCTCTCATGGAACTCATCAGTATAACGAGAAAGTTTATCTTTTCACCATCCTGGAAGTTGGTAATGTATATCTTCGACAGAAGGATTGTTCGAAAACCTTCTTTGCCATATTAATTTGAATATAGGGGAAATACTATTACATTATAGATATATGTATATCCTGGTTCTATAATATTTGCAAAAATTTTTCTCATGAGTAACGAACGCTCGTGTTATAAAATCGCTTTAGAATGCAGCTAGTCAAGAGTGGAAACATATACCAACGCCCGTGTCACATGTTATTTGTTGGCATTATTGAAAGTAACGAAAGCACGCAAGGCACCTGTGGAGAGTGTAATATTTCCACTAGCAATGAGACATGTGTGTAGTATTCGCGCCCACTCTCACTACCCATTCATAAATGTGCAGAACATTTCTCACACCTGATGGCTAATTTGCATATTCTTAAATATTATTACATGGACTAAGATTATTTATCATAACACCGTAGCGAATATGTAACTCTCAAGGGCTTGCGTTGCGATTCTTAGTCCACGTTCGAATGCAAATAGAAAGTAACTAAGCGCGAACTCTGCTCAATAAATCAGAGATTCGTTATGCCTTTTCGACCAACTTATACTATATGTTGTTTGAACTTTTATCACTGAATTTTAATTATCATTGCAAGCAATGTTACGGCAGTGGTTTGGCAATAAAATTTTGCCTAGACTAGTGTTTGTTTTCCACGAGATAATTATATACGTTTGATGAAATATTTATTTATGTACCAAAGGGCATTATAGGTATAATATTGCCCTGAGATCGACATTAATGATTCGAAGTAACACCTATGACTCATACCAGATTTTATTTTTCATGTAAATTTGAATTCTTTTCAACGAAAAATATGTTTAATCTGTGTATTTCAAATCGAAATAAGGTATTTGGAAGAGTCATTTATAACAAACTCATAGGCTTTATAGAGTCAAATAATATATTATCTGAAACTCAGAACAGTTTTAGGAAAAGTCTCACCACGATTAGAGCCGCATATATAGCGTTATCGGAGATATCAAGCTCCATGAATAATAATATTTGCCCTCACAATGACCCTAGATCTCTCAAAGGCCTTTGACAGTGTTAGTTACGATATTCTACTACAAAAACTGGAGCTTTATGGTATTGGGGGTAAATCACATCGTTTGGCTTCCTACCTTCATGAAAGAACACAATATGCTTCTGATAAGAATGATGAACAAATTAGTGAAAACTCAAGGAAAACGTTTATAAAGAGTACCACAGGGGTCAATTTTAGGACCTTCATTGTATATGCTTTATACAAATGACTTACCTGAAGCAACAGATGAAATTGTATAATTCGCTGATGATATTGTCCAAACACTAAGTGAAACATCCGAACAGCTATTGAAAATGAATCTGATGCACAATCTACATAGTCTTGGAGAATGGTTCTCAGCTGATGAGCTCAAGGGGATGATGATGCAGAATTAGAAGTCTCTGATAATGGTTATTTATCTAGGAGTACATATAGATTCCAGCTTGGACTGGAAAAAGCACATTGATAGTGTTATGAAAAGTTTGAGTAGGTATTGTTACGCATTGGAAGTACTAGCGACATAACTAAATTAAAAAACGGCCTTTATAGCTTACCATTCTTTTGTCGAATCGCGTATGCGTTATGGCATAATACTTTGAGGTAACGTTTCGGATACTCATACAATCTCCATTCTTCAAAAGAAATGCCTGAAAAATGTGTTGAATTTAAAGAGAAGAACAAGTTGCAAAGAATATTTTATCGATCATAAGCTTCTCACGCTAGCTAGATTTAAAACTAATCTGAGAGGGGAGAACAACAATTTTTCTTATATGTAAAAAGATGTTCACCACTCTATAATGAAAATATTCAATAAAATTCTACCGGAATACAGAAATCTGCAAGTTCACAATCTGAAATGTAGATCAAAATACTTTTTAATAAGAAAAGCATTGTATACAGTAGATGAATATTTAAATGACTATATTAAATTATGATATAACTTGCTGGTCAACATATTTTGATACGAATGTAATGACTAATAACAAATTTTAAAGTGAATGTGAACATCTGACCAATTTTATATTTATATGTATGTGTCTATAATATCTTAATTTTAACATGTTAGCATTTTAATGTGTTTGTGTTTGGTAAATTTAGTTCTAATATTTGTTTTTATCCGGCATTGAAACCCCATATTTTTTTTTTGCTATAATATGTGTGGGTATTGCCCTATCATTAATTTTGTTATTGTTTTTGACGCATTATATGCTTAGGTTTAGGTTACTACATTACTTGTAGAAAGAAGAAATAAAATGATCTATCTATCTATCATTTACCGAGAAGTTTCTTACAGATTCTTTGACGTTTATTGAATATAGTTGTCAGTGTGTGAATATTTTATAAAATGGATGCACCACAGATCAGAGTTATGCAGCTGAAGAAACAGAAAATCAACGTTAATGGAAATTGAGAAATAAAATAACATGCGTAAACGAGACCGTAATGTTAGCTTACTTCCAAGAGTTGGTATATTTGATTTCAAAATTTCAGTTATTGATTTTGATTGAATTTCTTATTACTCATACTCGGTATCATCACCAACAGCCACCCTTTCACTGTTAGGAACGAGATCTGCCGAACTTCTCTCTACCTAACTTATGGAGTCATTTGCCTAGTGAAGTCTGATGAGTATTACCTCCAAAAATTAAAGAAATAAAATTCCGATGTTCAGCTGATCTTTCAAAATTCCACCCCTGTCTCACACGATGGTCCATGAGCATTACAAAGATTTTCCTTCGGTGAAATCAAAATATTTGAGGAGAAAGAAAGAAATTCGGGAAACTTCGAAAAACAATTGTTCAGAAAATCTCGAAAATTGTACTTTATATTTAGTAAAAAAAATATCATAAAATTCAATCTTCCTTTGAGAAGATCCAAACTTAAATCAATAAGCGAGCGTTATGCCCTAGGACATAATGGGTATATTCGTGATAAAAAATTCAATGGTGGAAGCCATTACTTTGTGATAATTTATGATATTGATATAATAAAATAAAACAATTTTACTTTGTTTTCACCTTCATTCTCATAAAAACACTGATTCAAAAAGCACTGAATGGTCCTCTGTAAAATCTATCAAACATGAAATAAAAATCAACAATTTAGTGCTTACGAAAGCCGATAAATCTAATGCAACTGTCATCCTAGACAAAATAGATTATGAAGATAGAATGAATACATTTGTTTCATCAGATTGTACTCTAATCGAGAAAGATCCTACAAACCTATTCCAGTTAAAAACCAAGCAATTTGTAGAAAAGAGCCCAGTTTTATTTAATAGTAAATTTGAAAAGATTAGGTTGATTAACTGTAATATATCTTCTCTTAAACTTTACGGCTCCTATCCGCACCATAGTGTCCTATGTTGATAGCCCTACACATAATCTAGCGGTAAAACTAAATTCAATTTTAAAAAATATAAGTAACGTCAAAAGTTAATGAATACATTAACTTTACCTAAAAATGGAATTTTGGTATCTTTCGATGTTTCAAATATGTTTTCAAATATTCCTCCCAATGAATGTAAAACTTTGATATCAAAAATTCTGGAGAAATCTCATACAAATCCCGTTTTAAAAATAAAATGCGAGATAGAGTAAGCTTTTTATCTCCGCCTCAGCCAAAATTATTGTCAATTTAATAACATATTTTTCACACAAAACAATGAATTAACTACAGGATCCCCATTAAGTCCTCTTTTGGCAGATATTTGTATGTTTTATATTGAAGAAACTATAATGAGTTCCCCTCTAGCTCAAAAAAATATTCATTGTTGGTTTAGATATGTAGATGATGTTTCATCCTTCTTCAAAAGTACATCACAATTGAATATTTTCCTATCCTTGATTAATAATATCCATCCTAGCATTAAGTTCACTCTAGAATATAGTTGTCAAACTACAAAACAAAGTTTTTCATATGGTTCCAACTTAGTGAGACATATTGTACATATAATTATTCGTTTAAAGGCACAAATTTTGTTAATACTTTTTATGTTATTAAATCTAATTTTATTCAGTTTTAGAAGTTAATTACTGCGATTTTAATATTGAAAATTTCTTACTTTCAATCAACTCATACAAAAATTTACATGTTAGTTAAATGAAAATATAGGATAAAACTTTATTTTAATTAGATAAAAAAATAAACATACAATTTTTATCAATAAAATTAATAAACTGATTAATTGGACTATTCAAATAATATTAATGAATAATTCATATTTAATAATGAAAATATGAAACCTAATTATTATAAACAATTAAATAAACATTCCAAAGCGTTTCTGCACAACTTTTTTTTATTATTTTCATCTTAAATATATTTTTGTTGTTGTTGTTTGATTTTCATTGATTTAATATATTAAATGCGAGAAGTTTTGCTATGACCGTAGCTTCAAACAGTATTTTGTATAACAAATGTTTGAAGAAGCTAAGATCATAGCAAAACTAGTCGCAATTATTATTTCAAATTAGGCGGGGCAATTTTTTTCCGTTTCTACATCGTATTTGAACTCGTTTACCGGCATTTAGAGATTTAAATACCCTTCAAAAAGTTTTCTATGACTTTTTTCAATCTTTTGGTTTTTTTTCAACGAAAATGCCAAAAAATTGTTTTTGACCCCAGAAATCGACATTTTATAGTAAATAAACGTCCAAGGAGCCATTTCCGATCGAAAATTGGCCGCTGAATTCAAAAATGGTGTCAGTATCCTTCCATAATTCATCATTTTCTATCCATTGGCTGATTTTCCGGAAAATACCTTTTTTTTTACGGCGTCATATCGGTGTGAGCATCCATTTTGAAAAAAATTTTTTCAGCGAAGTCTGGGTGTTTTTATCTCAGCTTTACGATCAAATAAGAATTCTTGTGACTAAATGGGTTTTAGAGCTCGGAAAATTGAAAAAACTAAAAAAAACGACAAAGAACCGATATTACTGTACAAAAATCTGTCGTCAGGTCACTGACAAGTCTTTTTTTGGGACATATAACCTCGGAATCGGATTCAGCGGGAAATTTTACGATAAGAAAACAGTTCCCTAACGTCATCCAACAGTTTTTACACTCCAGTATACCATTAATTTTCCGCCAAAAACCAAGTAAACGTAATTTTCTTTCAGTTTTTGACCTTTTTCGACTTCAAAGTTGCAGAATTCAGAATCGTAATAGGATATTTGGATTCCTTGGACAATTTTCAATGGAGAACATGTTATAACATTTTTTTAGATATTTTGGTACGATGGAAAAGCAGTTTGAAAAAAAGCTTTTTCGTAGCTGCAAATCTAGAGACTTCGTTTTTTTGTAATTTTTTAAGTTTGCTTCTTAAAACTTTAAATCGTTTAAAATCGTGATCAAATGATTGATTTTAATGTGAAATTTCCCAAGCATTCTGACTTTGACAATTTTTCAATCCCACATAATGACCCAGAGCCACAAAATTGAACAAAGCGCCAAAAATAGGAGGCAAAACAACGAAACCGAATGTAAATTAGTGTAATTTAGTAATTTTGTGGCTCTGGGTCATCATGTGGGATTGAAAAATTGTCAGAATCAGAATGCTTGGGAAATTTTACATCAAAATTAGTCATTTTGATCACAATTTTAGTCGATTTAAAGTTTTAACGAACAAACTTCAAACATTACAAAAAAACGAAGTCTCTAGATTTGCAGCTACGAAAAAGCTTTATTTTAAACTGCATTTCCAAAGCACCAAAATATTTAAAAAAATAATGTTATAGCATGTTTTCAATCGAAAATTGTCCAAGTATTCCAAATATCCTACTTATAATCCTAAATTCTGCAACTTTGAGGTCGAAAAAGGTCAAAAACTGGAAGAAAATTACGTTTACTTGGTTTTTGGCGGAAAATTAATGGTATACTGAAGTGTGAAAACTGTTGGATGACGTTAGGGAACTGATTTCCTATCGTAAAAGTTCCTGCTCAATCTGATTCCGAAGTCATATATGAAAAGACTTGTCAGCGACCTGACGACAGATTTTTGTACAGTAATATCGGTTTTTTGTCTCTTTTTTTAGTTTTTTTTAATTTTTCGACCTCTAAAACCTGTTTAGTAAAGCTGAGGTAAAAACACGCAGATTTCGCAAAAAAAATTAATTTTTAAATGGCTGCTCACACCGATATGACGCCGTCAAAAAAAAAGATATTTTACCGAAAATCGGCCAATGGATGAAAAATGATGCGTTATTTAAGGAAACTGACACCATTTTCGAATTCAGAGGCCAATTTCCGATCGGGAGTGACTTCTTGGACGTTTATTTATTATAAAATATCGATTTCTGGGGTTAAAAACAGTTTTTTGACATTTTCGTTGGAAAACAACCCATAAAATTGGAAAGATTCATAAAAACTTTTTAAAAGGTATTTTAATCTCTTAATGCCGGTAAATGTGTTCAAATACGATGTAGAAACGAAAAAAAATGGCCCCGGCAAGTTCTGCAGACCCCCGCCCCTCTGCCGTCTCCTTTAATTTAGAATTGCCCATGTACATATAACAAAATTCACGTGTTTTTGTCTTTTTCGCATTTTCCTCTGAAAATATGCATTTAAGAGAGAGAACATAGGAGTGAGGAGTGACAAATTTTCATTTTCACTCAGTTTACAAGAGCACGCTAAAGTACGTATATAATATATTTTTTTTGCATTTTTTCATGTTAGGAAAATTAATAATTCTCCTCGCTCCTTGTTAAATTATAAGTCATACCAAATTGAAGGTTTCGATAAAAGAGATGAATCTGTAACAATTCAAAGTTCAAAGAAGGGTGATTTCCGAGAAATAGATATATATGTTTTTTCGCGTGTTCCGTCTTTATTCGCATTTAACTCGGAGAATACTCATTTTCTGGAAAAACGACACGAGTAAAAATTGTAAAGCGGAAAATTTCCGATCGACGTGGTGCATTTAAATTTTCTTTTAGTACGAAATTTTCGCGCTACAGTGCGCTAAATCGGGTAGATATAATTTTTTTGGGCAATTTTCCGACATTTATGAGATAATTCTGTGATTTTATCGGAAAATGTCTTGTGAGTTTGACCAAATTGTAGGTAATTATATAAGAGATAAATCTGTCAGAACCGGCACCCTTAAAAAGGGTTACTATAGATTTATATATATATCTCACTTTTTACGTTTCCGCCTTTTTTCGCATTTTCCTCGGAAAATATGCATTTTAGAGAAGAACTATAAAGTCAAAAATTATACAGCGGAAAATTTCCAATCGATATGGGTCTTTCACATTCTCACAGTTCGCGATTCTCGCAGTTCTCGTACTATCTCCAGGATATATCTTTTATAATAATTAGTTTGGATGAAATATCAACATTTTTGTAATCGAATTGATGGTTATAATCAAAACAATGTGAACCACACGTTTCCTCTCGACTGGAATGGCCCGGAGTCCTAGTACTCCCAGTCATGAGTACGACCGAGGTTTGTAACTTGACATCAGGTGTTATCATCTTGTCTTGTAGAATTGAGGAGCTTCCAGTAACTCAACTCAACAATTCATAGCATACACTCGAGACTCCCGATACTATCTTTTTATATATAAATTATTCAAGTTAGTAACATAACCGTTTTGTTTTTGCGAACTTAATTTACGCTGTTAGTTTGAATATAAATTAATAAATTCGGAAATATCAGGAAGTGCTACATAAAAAAACTTAAGACTTAAAATGGCTGCTACAAGAGGCCCATAACACAGAATTGTAAGATGTATCATTTTTAACTGAATAATCATCGTATTCAATAAATTCATCATTCTGAGGAATATGAGAGTGAGTGTCTTCCACAAAACCATCATATTCTTAGCTAGAGTTCAGAAATAATGATCCAACATTCCAACGCAACAATTGTTGATTTTGAAAAAATTTTAGTACAATCTAAATGTACTAGATACTAATCCTGAGGTTTGTATTTCTTGGATGTGAAAGCAGGATTCATACATGAGCAGAATAAGCAGCTGCCTAGATCAACGGATTGACCTAGAGCCCCAATTCTATTGCACCCGGAAATTGTTTTCCATAAAGTATAGAAAGAACGCGATTTGAAAGGTTAAAACGCATTAACAGAAATATTTACAAAAATATGCCAGTGGATTTTGCTGACGAAGCTGAACATTTTCATTGCTTTGTGAAAAAAAAATAAGAATAACGGTGAAGCCATAATACATTTTTGGTCGGTAACATAAATAGTGTGAATTTGTTCAACATGAAACCAGTAGGTATTATGTTATTCACCAAACGGGAATTCTTCGTTCTTACTCCTTTCATTTGTAATACATTTTATAGCGTGGTGCACGTTTCTCGATGATCGTGGTAAGTCCCTGAAAAATCAAACAAGAAATGTTTTATTTGGTTGAAACTTATTTTATTCCTCAACGTAATCTCCTTGTGCCCCGATACACTTCGTCCAACGTTTTTCTGATGTTTCGATCCCTTCCAAATAATACGATTTCGTTAATCATTTAAAATAGGCGTTTGTTTCAGCAATGACCACACCGTTGGAGCCAAATTTCTTCCCACCCAGCCATTTCTCCAAGTTTGGAAATAGATCTCAGGGGGGCAACTCTGGAGAATATGGTGGATGACGAATCATGAAATTTTGCGATTACGACTGCGTACCTGTGCGGCGGTGCATTGTCTCCGTGGAAGGGCATTTTCTTCTTTGCCAAATGCAGCCAATTTCGCATCAAATTGGCGTCGAATCGATCCTACAGCTCTGTATAATATACGCCGCTAATCGTTTCGCCTTCTCAAGGTAATCGATATGGACGATACCGTGTGCTTCCCAAAAAACTGTCCCTTTGGCCCTTTACTCCTTCGATTCGCCAGGGCAAGTCCCTTGTTTGGACTGTTCTTTGGGCTCTGGTGTATTGTGATGGATCCGTGTTTTGTCCACGGCTACGAAACGGCGCAAAAAGTCCTTCTTGTCTCGCCAAACCTTCCTTTGAAGTTGTCACACGGTCGTGATTGTTGTCAACAGAGAGCAAATGGGGCACGCATCTGGCAGATAGCTTTCTCAAATTCAAAATCTTATATAAAATGTTCCGTACTCGTTCAGTTGAGATAGCCCATAGCCTTATTAATCTTATGCACTGCAACTCGCCGATCGTCCAATATCATACCTTGGATTTTATCGACGATTTCTGGCATTCTTACCTCAATCGGACAACCAGAACGTTCGACGTTTTCCGTGGTCATACTGCCATAACGAAAATCAGTAAGCCACTTGTGACTCGTTTCAATCGATGTTGAAGGGTCCCCTTAATGTTTAACGTGTGATGTTTTTTCCACTCAAGAAATATTGTTAAGTCAGGATGCGAAATTCACTTTTTTCCATGTTTAAAAAAATCTTCAAGTTTGGTTGCTTACGATAGGTGTCAAACCAGAAGTGGTTGACACGTACCAGTCTAAAAATCTTAATGTGCTCAAGTAATAGATGGTACATCACAAATCTCTCATAGGCTTTTCGATTGTGACGCCATCTGTCTTATTTTTATGAACTTTTCACCTTGCCCTCGTATATACGGTCTTTCTTATATTATCAAAGCCATGTGTTGTTGTAGTGTTCACTTCCGCTTCAGTTCCTCTAAGCTCAGCATTTACGATCCTAGAGTCTTAGATAATCATTAAGAAATGCCTTCGACAACCCTCTGTTGGATTACATACAGTAATTTCTGCCGAATTATTCACCAACTCGAATACTATTCACAACTAATTCGATATTTCATAGTTTACAGCTCTTTGACCAGACTGAATTTGATTTTATTGAACGGATGAAAATGAAAAAAGGAAATAGAAGAAAAAGATTCTGGATATTAGAAAGGCGTCTGTTAATTCTGGCAAAATATAGGCTAGGTTTTGTTCCTATCAGGGAGATAGTTTCGCGAATCGCTGTGTTACTTACCTGTAAGTTTTCTATGGATAATGAATAAACTGTAAAATGCACAAATATGTTTTATGTGTACATACTATAAAACGAGAAAGAACAAGGTATAAGAACAGTTTTTGATATCTTCATCACGTCCCAAGAACTGGGAAGTAGATTATTCGCATATTTTGCTCATACAGAATGATCTTCAGTTATCTGTATGCTCTGCTACAAGATACATGTCTTCCAAATTTGTTGAATGACATTTAAATATGATTTTAAATGTGAATTAGATAATTTCATTCGATTTTGAGTTGTTTGATACTGATAATTAATAGATTACTCTGCTTTATTAGAGAATATGATATGTAGATCAAGTTGATCAGGTTTAAGCATGAAGCTACATGTGCGTTTTGGAATGGGGATTCCCCATATCAGATATTTGAGATAATCTTTTTATATCAGGATATGATTCATTTGATTACGGTTAACAATAACGGTAGATATCATGAATAAATAAGATAAAATTGACGCAATGAATGAGCTATCCAAGTATGTTACAACAATCATTATACCTCATTAGAAGTTAATTGGATATTATTATTCATTCAGTAATATGATGTCCGCGAACAATTTTTTCCTATATCTTCATCGCAATTTTAACAATGGCCTGTTAGTGTATGATAATGATTTCAAATTGAAATGAAATGAATAGCCATATCAAATTTAGCAACGATGAAACTGATGAAAAATACTTTAGTCCTGCCTCCGCCTGGGGGCAGAAGAATACTGCTGGGTGTGTCCTCTCCAGTTTTCTGAATACTATTTCCGATGAAAGTTCCACCAGTTTTTTCTCATAGTTGATAACTTGCAACGTCTTGATTTTGATTTTTTATTGTTCTCCTACAAACAGAAAGTGAACTAGTAGATAAATATGCAATTTTGGAGAATATCTATTGAGGGGGAATTGAGGGCATTTAGGGACAAGAAATAGTTTTGAAAATTGATATTCATGTGAATATATATTATGTCTATGGACATAATGCATACATACATTCTCGAATTGTTATAAACAATCACATTTATTAATAAAAATGCGAATTTGATCAAAGTGTCGAGTTTAGTTGTTTTCGAATAAATTTGGCCTCATGAGTACAATTTTATTGTTATTATGGTCTTTAAATGCAAACATGAATTTTTAAATTGTTATGAAACAAATTATTTATTAAACAAATAATGAAAAAAGAAACGTGACATTTATATAATATGCACACTCAGAACTTGATTTTTTTGACAAAATTGATGGAATGTATCAAGTCCTAATATAATGGAGGATGGCGTTCTCAAAAAAAATAGTTCAATTCATATATACTGAGAAATAACTAATTTTATTCAAACTTATCACGAATAATACTCCAAAATTCCCGCTTTAATGCCGCGCAAAGAAAATTTTTCTTCAAATCTAATATCAACGAATTTCAAATGAGAATCCAGGATGATATGAGAATACGCAGGTAGTAAAAAAAAGAAAAAAATCCTGTACGACAACTGTACACAAAGACGACGCGTCATCTCAGTTGCACATGGAATTTATTCTATGCTGCTTCCATATACATATGCTTGGATGATATTTTAAAGTATATTCTTATTATTTTTCTTGGATTGTATCTTATCAGTGATTTTAATTGACAATCTAATAAATTTTGATTAAACAGTGATTGGTAAAAATATCAAATCTGTGAGTGTAATATATTATTTTGTTAATAGCAATAAAATCGTACTCAGGGGGGTAAAATCATCCGACTATAAACTCGACATTTTGGTCAAATTCGTAGATTCAATAATAAATATAATTTGTTAATAACAAATAAGCAAATTCGTGGGTATAAATTCAACGATATTGACGATAAAATCGAAGTCAGAATACCGAAATTATCCGAAAACGACCCTAAATTTTGCATTTTTTGAACATTTTTATGTAATCTCAAAATTGGGCTAATGAAGTTGTTTATTTATTGTAGATAAGCAATATAAACAATTTGCGCAAATTTATTTGTGATCAACTTTTTTTCAGATGACATTCTGAAGAGAATGCACTTTGTCTCATCAAAATCGATCCATTTCCCAAGGATTTATATCCTTGGCCTATTTTTATACCCATTTGAATGCATTATAAAGTGTTGTGATTTTCTAATACTATAGTTTGCGGGTGATATTGTGTCTGCTTATTGCTAGTATTACAGCTCTGCTATTCATAAAGATTTCAATGTTTCCATCGCTGAGGTTGATGTTCAGAATTCCTTCTACCCCATGGTTGATATCACATATTTCCGATCACAGTACTATTCTGTATTTCTCCAGCTATATTGTTATATTCTGTCCAATTTCTTTCATTACTTGATGAGTAATGTTAACTCGAAGATATCCAGTTTGTTGCGATTTGTTAACGTGGACATTTTCCTCCAAAAGCCCCATAGTAAATCAGCCAGTGGTGTGAGGTCGCACGACCAAGGCAAGATTCAGTGTTCCATCCGCTGTATGGCAAGTGGCACCGTTTTGTTGAAACCGACATGATCTGGACAACCATACATTTCAATTCATTTCACAAATAATTTGTTGTCGCTGTCCTATATCTAGGTCCATTCACAGTAATCGTATCGCTAGCTTTATGCTGGAAGAAATAAATAAGGACCAATAACGCCTTCGATTCAAAAACCACAGGCCACACAGTCATTTCATAAGATACAGTTATTCCTCCAGTATTTCTCTTGGATTTTCCTCACCCAGTATTCGGCAATTATGTTTGTTTACTCATCCACCAATTTCGAATTTAGCTTCTTTGCTCAAGATTATTTTTGAAGAAGACTGTAATATTTTTGGCATCTTTCAAAGGCCCAATTGATCACAACGTGACACGTGATAGTTCGGTTCCAATTATTGAGTCAACTGTAGGTATATTATAGGCTTTTAAACAAAGATCTTTCTTTAATGTTATGCAGGCTAGATTTTTCAATGGTGACTTCTCGTGAACGTATACGGACTGACATCTTCGATTTTCATCAGCACAAGCCTTTATCGCAGCAATATTTTCTTCTGATGAGGCCCCACATTTGTACACGTGTTGTCTGTTAGTTAGCTCTTACTGACCGAGACTATTCAAATTTCCTCATGAAATTGTAAATTACTCTGACAGATGGGACGAAGCTCCTCCCGATAGGCGTACGGCAATCTTGCGGTTTCAGTAAAATATAGTCCCATTTTGGTAATGAGTTGTTACTATAAATATGCGTTCATCGATGGAGAATCGCTTCACGTCATAACTGATCGCAAAGATGATACTTGACGTCTGTCGCTATAGGAAAACGAATAAAGACTGCTATAAATAGCGGCCAATTCAAAAATGAAGGTCAAATTTGGACACCCGGTATAATGCATCCCGTTGATGCACCTTAATTGAACCATCTCCGAAAGAAAATCGACCAAAAAACTTTAGGTAAGAAATTAGCACTGTTCAGTATCAGGACTGTGATTGTGTTTCCTTGTTATTCATGAATATACCAGCCTTCAGCAATTTTCAACAAAGGTTAACTCAAATCTCACACACAAGTTCATCTTCTCTGTAATATATACATTGCTTGAAACTTTAATTCTTGTGACTATATAAAGGATTCTATCAATTATACTGATTGTTGATTGTTTCATTAGATATCTCATTAGTGTCTTGCTTGGACACACGTAGACTATAGCCACATTGGGTGTCGCTATTGTGAATTACAGTTGCTACCTTTGATCAGTTCTGATGTCGTATATTTTGCTACCAATGAGCTTATCGGTAAACATATCTAAAGTGCACAACTGCTACTAGTTTCTCCACCCTGTATTCAGCATCATTCTTCATTGTCGAGTTCTATTTTGTTCAGTTAAGACATTAACTAAAGACTGAATATCATAGCGACTGTTTTAATTTTAATTAAGGTTATACCAAAAATTCAATGGTGGAAGCCATTAGTTTGTGACAATTTAACATATTGATATAATAAAATGAAACACTTTAACTTTGTTTTTTATCGCTTATATGTATGAAAATATGGATAATCTTGGCTATTTACGGTGCAATTTAAGACACAGGTAACATGTGGGATTACGGTTGAAGAAATACATTGCTAGAATTGTATAATTGAAATTGGATGAGGTATAGTTAATATTGTGATGAGAAAATTTTTATGCGGAGGTATCCTAGGAAGGTACAAGAAGATTATGGGAAATTTTACGTTATTAAGACATCAAACAGAATGCTGTAGTACACATCTAATTGATCGTTTAGAATTTTATTGTCATTATTTTTAATACCTTTGAAAATTTTTATTGATTCTAGTGTATTTAATTTGAAACCTCTACTCGGGTTATGTAAAATTTTAACTTCATCTTAATTTGGAATATTTTGCTCCGTTTCTAAAATATGGTTAGAGAAAGATAATAATAATAATAATAATAATAGCGTTTATTCATATGGTGACTTTACAATTTCGGTTACAATAATTGAAGTGTATACTTAAATAAACGAAGAATGCTCACTAAAGCCGAGGCATGTACGTGAGAACAGAGAAAAGAAGAAAATACAATATATTAAAATGAACGAAAGTATATTGAATCAGTAGCCTATAATAAATATGTAAATATATGAATATACAAACGCTATGAAATTCGAGGGAATAAATAATCTAACTTAATAATCTACACATTAATTATTGAATTTAAAAATCGATAAACACACATAATTTGTAGTAATATGATTGATTTCCTTGTAATACATCGAAACGCATACATATACATACATATATACATATTCATACATACATAAATTCATCAATTTTTTTCAACATATACACACACATACACATATACATATACATGTATATATAAATACAATATTCTTGATTATTATTAACTCAACTGTTTATATTACATTTCAACTTATAACTGATTGCGAATTCTTTATATGTATTTCATTATGGATTGCTTTTCTTCCTAGTGATATAATATGATTGTACAATTTCTTTTTGAAGATACTTATTGACTTAGAACTTGTTATATGTTTCGGTAATTGTTGATGAGATGAGTCTGTTTCATTAAGTTTAAAATATCGAAAATGTTCTTTATATTTACTTCCTATATTACGACTAGATCTATCAATCTAAAAGTTATCACACTTCGAACAGGTTAATTTATATACTCCAGGTTTTTAAACTTATTTGTTTTATCTTTAGCATTGAATAAAAAATAGGACAATTTATTTTGAGGTTTGAAGCTAACTTTTAGATTATGTTCCGATAAAATGTCTGTAATTCTTTCACTTACGAAACCAAAATATGTGAGGGAAACGTATTTTGATGAAGAATCAGAATTTTTTGTAAAATGATAGATACTTGAGGGAGTTGACTTCTGATTTTTTCTGCCAATCAAATTAGATACAGTTTATTCCACCTAACCATGCTGTGTAAATATCTATATTTGAAACTGATGAAAAATGATGATTTCCCCATGAAAATTTCAGGAAATAATATTGTTAATAACCATCTTAAATTGATATCATTAGGTTCGTCAACCATTCGAATTTCATGTGCATGCCAAATATTATTCCATATGTGTTCATTTTTTGTAAGTAGGTATACCGTATGCGTTATATGTGGTGTGGCAAAATATACCTATTGTGTTAATCCTTGTTAGCTGTCAAAATTAAAGTTTTATATCGAAGTAGAAAGATACAGAATTTTGTTATGGAACGTTATTCGCCTCAAGAGCAAGCAGAAATTTTTGATTTACTTCCATAATTTCAATTCAACACCTTTTTAGGAGAGCGTATCCCCGTCGATGAGCTCCACACGGAGAAATATTTCGCCGTTTAGCAAACGCATTTTTGCAGAATGGCACAGTAAGTGATGTAAAGCAAACTGGAAGTCCTCGTTCTGGTAGTTCAAACGAAAAAGTTGAGCTTGTTCGGGCTGACGTTCAGGCAGAAGCAACAACTTCCACAAGAAGACATGCAGCAATTAGTATTATCTGGGTAAAATGTAAGAAGAATTTTGCACTTAGACTTGCGTATGTATCTATACAAAATTCAAACTGTGTTCAAACTACGGCCAATTGATATTCAAATACGTTTAAAATACGCTCAAATCGTTAAGAACTTAGTGGAAGCAAAACCCAATTTATGGCAAAATTTAATAATGAGCGTGAAGCAATTTTTGTGTGTTTCTGTTCCTGTTAACATGTAGAATTATCGTTTTTGTGGAACAGAAGACCCTCGCTTTATACAAGAGAACATGCAGTTTGATCAAAAAGTATTTGTTTGATGGGCAATAAGCTCCGAAGGAATCATTGCACCCTTCTTTTTTAAGATTCCAGGGACAATGCAGTGACTGTTAATGGACAACGATATCGTACAATGATGAGTGAATTTCTGAAATTACAGTTGGAAGAACTTGCCATGGACAACTTGTAGTTCCAGCAGGATGGAGCTACATGACACACCGTGCGTGAAACGGTCGCTCTTCTTAAAGACACTTGTACAGGCTACTCTAATGTTGGGTGGCTCCCTCATTCCCCTGATTTGATGGCACCAGATTTTTTCTTGTGAGGATACTTGAAAAATGAAGTCTACATTAATTGCCCGCAAACGTTAGAACACTTAAAGGCAAATCATCATGAAGAAATTGCCCAAATTCCAGCTAAAATATTGCGTAAAATTATGCTACATGCTCTAAATAGAATTAGTCATTGTCTAGCTTGTCGTGGCGTTCGTTTACTAGATGTAGTTCTAGATAAATAAATATGTTTTAATAAATACAAATTAAAAGTGGGAATGGATATTTATTCGATTATTATAACATTAAATGAAATGAAAACGAACATTATTATATCTACCAAGAATGTAAGTTATTATAAGTATGAATTTCACTAATTTAATGAATAAATATCTGTATCAATTGTACCCACTATAGTTTCGATAAGTAAGCTAGATTATTTTAGGCTTGACACACAAAAAATTGGTTTGAATCCCAACTTTTCGCGAATTTAGAACTCCATTTTCTTTTAGGGGAATTATCAACCGCCTAGACAGTAATGTGGCAACTGGCTTTAAGATGTTGGTTAAGGTGGTCTGAAGGTGATCATGGGCATACCGTTGATCAGGATGTCCTAGGGGAACGACAGATCGTGAACAACTTCATCTGAGTATGTTGGCAGTACTATTCATAACACGAGCTGTGATTAATTATTGGAGATAAATGTTAGAACTAAGAGTGCTTATGACGTCCGTATATCGACGAATAAGATCCCACGTACTACGTTTTTACCGATTTTCTATGTCTGACGCTTAATTGAACGGTACAGGAATGGCATCATGTAGTTTTTAGCCCCGATTTTGTTTATGGGCCCATAATGTACGAAGAAGGGTGAAACGTTTCCGTGGGAACGACGGAATTTACAACTAGCTGTTGAACGTCATACTGCCCTTAAATGTAGAGTGATGGTTTGGGTTGCAATATGTTATGGAAGTAAGCTAGTTTTTGTTTTCCTGAGGGGCAATTTGAATGCAAACAGTTACATATCCGATGTTTTTGAACCTGTTGCCATGCCATATCTTCAGGGTTTGATCGAACTATTTTTGAACAAGAGGACGCCCTCTTTCACACTAAAAGAGTTTTTGGAAGAAGTTTATCTAGAAGTGCTTTCATGACTTGAACGTTCGACCGATCGATCATGTTATGGGTTATGATCCGTACAAGACCAATACCCTATATATATATACAAGGCTAAACTGTTTAACGTGAGCTTCATCTCTTTCCTAAGCCGTTTGTTGAGGACGTCATACTTACGTTGCTAGTAAGTATTCAGGCCTTGTATCAGAGTTGGAATTGACAAGACTGGATAATTTACACCTTCCCCCAGACATACAAGATGCTTGTCATGATATACCTCAAAGCGAGATTGATCAATTCCTTCAGAGTTTCCCTAATCGAGTAAATCAGTGGGCAATCAATCACATTGATAGAACTCATTACTGAATATTTTCAACTGTGGTTGTTAACATTTCTCCTCTATATTGAATTACATCTTATGTGGAAATTTCAAATAAATTGTTCAACTTACATTGGGATTACGATTTGTACTAAAACCAGTACAGTATGTGATGAAATTGAACAAAAATACAAAACTTTTGGGTAAACAACAGCACAAAATATAATGTAGAAGCATATCCAAGCACCCATCACAAATACGGATTGCGATGAATAAATTATCATCTTCAATCTTTCGTGAGAGCTGCTTTTTTATGTGCTGTCTATTCTTTTGCATCATGCTCTAATATTCTGGATGATGTACAAATGTTAAAGTTATTGCCTGCTGATATTGGTCTAATAAAAATTTTGATATCACCCTTCAGTTATAGGTGAATATTTTCATTTTCAAAATTGAACAGCGTCATAACAGTTGAAAATTTTCTCAATATACCAGAGTACATTCTTCTTGTCAATTGTTTGAAAATCAGATGTACATATTTTTGCTCCTTTTTCGGTGATTCTTTGTCCTGGACGGAATATCTCCAAAAAGATCTTGGGCTAGGTACGTTAAGTTTTGGACAGGCGAAAGTCGGGCAACTGGAAACATATGTATTTCATAGAAACCAGAATGAATAAGCCACTGCCAATATACGTGGCTGATTGTTATTGTGCAATATATAAAGCAAATATATTGTTTAAAGCAGTGTAGGGATATTGATAAGTTTAATGTGGTTGCGCAACTTGAATTACTTATTAATTTTACTTTATTCGTGAATTTAACTTTATCAAACACTACTAGTAACATTACAAGTAGTATTTAATGAAGTTACAACGTTGACAAACGGGAAAACCCATGTTTGAAGAGCATTGTCTGAGCCAGCGGTGAAATGTTGGGAGAAGAGATAGGCATTAGCATTTTTCTTATTAGCATTTTTCTTGGAAGCTTGGGGGTTATAGGCCTCACTGGGCAAACTTCTCCCTTTGAATGAAAATTGATGTATGGTATGCAGAAATTCGACAGGTCTCGAGCTTGACAATGAACGGGTGAGTACCTTGACCTCGTCTAGTCGCCTATCTCGAATCTTACGTGGTGGAACAACATAAGAGATTTCTGATGGAGGAGATCGCTCGCATTTCTACGATGATGTTATAGAAACCAATGATACTTCATAATCCATAAGTGTGGCCTCACCATTCAGTTGAATGGTAACGGAAATCAGGTCCATAAAAATCACTCTAATCTCAATTCGAGTATCGTAGATAGAGTGGAGTTTATTATATCATGTTTAAAAATACATATGTAAGATATCTGGTAGAGATTCAAAAAGAACGATGACGTTCTATGTTTGTTTCATTGATTCATTTACAATGCTCATCTTACACGGCGTAAGAGAACTTTTATTCATTCAGGTAAGCTACAAGTTCATGATATCTTTAACGGTAAGTATTGTCCTCTCGATATCATCGATGCATAATGATTGCAAGTGCAATATACTCGTAATATTGACCCAAAATTTGTAGAACATATCGTATTCCAAAAATAGACGTTTGTACATATTCAGTGTTACAGGACGTAATCTTGGATGAGCTTACCAAATGAAATCTAAATTATAAAAGACGAATGTGAAGGAAAATAAGTTACTAATTACGTCAATCTTACGAACCGATTTCCAGATATCCATGCTTTGATTCGTGTTGGGGATTTTGATAAAACTTGGTGAGTAGGTCCATATAGTGTCCAGGATGCTTGTGGTACGAATGAAACCGTGCACTTTGCTTGATTGTTATGGACAAAAACCGTTTGAGGTGGAGAAACCTTGATAACCTCTAAATAGAAATCATATCGAATTTTTCAGTATTTGGGATCTACAAAACTTTTTTACTCTTATCATTTTTCCGAAAAAAACACACCTTTCTAGTTACAGTCATTTGGAAACAATGTCAAAAATAAAAGAACGGAAATTTTTGGAGAAAATTAATAATTTCCGAGTTTTCAACTAAAAGGTGTAGGAAAGAGGTAAGAAAGACATTTTCTAAACAATCCAATCTATCTTGGAGCGTATAGGTAAGATCTGAATAAACATTTCTTCATGAATTATAATTTTTCTCAGAAGGCATATTTTCGAATATATGGGCGATTTTTCTTCCAACCATCTGGAATAGAGTATCGTTAAATGATTTCAAAGACTGGCCTAGTTTTGGAGTACTAAGTCGTTGTTAATGTGTCGCCGTTCTGGGTCCGTCATTCTGAATTAAGGAATGTTAATGACGATTTCATAATATTCTAATCAAAGAACCACTTGATAATGAATTTTATTGAAATCGGATTGATAGAAATTATGTATCAAGATACCACATCAAACGGTCAAGTCACAGAATATAGTTTTGTTGACAGAAGTAGCAGCGCAATGCGTGTTATACAATGATTTTGAAAATGAACAATTTAATCTATGAGTCCAAATTGATCAATATTAGTTTTTACGTTTGAAGTAGTTATAAATATCCTTTTCAGGAACATTTTCGAATATTTTAGCAATTATTGTGTGAAAATAGATAGGACTTTCTTATATTACATTGCTACAATCAAGATATACATTGTAAGAAGTGAAATTGATAAATTCTCCCACAAAAACAAAGGTTTCTGAAATCCGTTGTAACATGAATAATAATCTATCAAAATGTGTATTGAACGACCAGCAGAATATATTATGAAAGGATTCGAAAAATAGATTGTGATACATTCTAATGGAGAATGAGAAAATTCCAAACATTTACCTACCTTCTAAAGTTAAAATAAATTCATGCAGTACTATGTGTACTAATCTACAAAAAAAAATGGTGGAGAAGTAAACAAGACATATATATACCTTTTTACCTTTTAACATTCTCGAAGAGATTTTACCATCCTTTCTCTTCATTTTATTTATTTAACTAGCAAGAGTAGCAAGTACTTCTAACTACAAAGCTATACCAAAATTATTTATTAGTCAGGAGTTCATGGAAAAAATACAATGGAATGGGAAGCAAGGGGTTCTTTGTGAACCCAGACTTTACTTATTTACATACTGGCTTTTATTACTAATCTGTGAATGTAATTTATTTTAATAGTTAAAATATACAAATAGGGAATATCACTCGAATATATAGAGAACGAAAATTACCCTCTTTCGAGTTCATGATTTTTCAAACTTGGTGACCGATAATTTACTTTAGATTGCTGATGTTATATATTCTCGATTAGAGATAAATACCGGGATATCAAAAATTATCTTGGTCAAGGGTGGTTATGGAATCTAAACAGTGTTTCTTACTTCACGTTTGAAATAATTATGTCACTGTCACACTGACATGATCAATAACCTACAAATTTCATACCTATTTATTTCAGTTGTAAAGCAATGATGAACTACAAATTATGAAATAACGGTTTTAGTAACAAGAACAACTAAATTACAGTAATTGTTGGAAATGTTCCCCGTTTTGTTCGATGCACAAGTTGATGCGCATCCTCATGCTGTGAAAACCGTTTTGCAGCCTTTGCTGGCGTTATGGTTGCACATTGCTGAACTATTCTTTGTTGAAGTTCTTGCAAATTATCTACCGGAGTTGCGGAAATCTTATTTTTTAAGTAAGGAAATATAAAATAGTCTATAATTGTCAAACAAGGTGATCTCGGAGGAAACTCAACTTCTGTATGCAAACTTATCAGTCGGTCATCAAAAAACTCGCGAAGAAAATCAATATTTTCTCGTGTAGTATGTGCTGTTGCACCGTCATGCTGAAAATAACCGTACCGAAGTCCATCATCATTTAACTGTTGCACAAATTCAGCCAAAAAGTTGTGTCTGTACCTTTCTGCGTTGACGGTGGAATCGAAAAAAATTGGCCCAATTATTCTTCTGCGAGAAACTGCCACCCAAACACCGATTTTTTGAGCATGTAGTGGCGATTCAGTAAAAACATGAGGGTTATCATTGCTCCACATTCGCATATTTTGAGAATTGATGTATCCCGAAAGGTGGAACCACGCTTCGTCAGAAAAAAAAGTTCAGTCCAGAAGATGGTCATTCATTAAATTATTGACAAACCAATGGCAGTAAGCAAGGCGTCTGGGGGGGTCTGCGGGCAGAAGAGCTTGATGAGCTTGCGTCTTATATGGATGCATGTTCAAGTCTTTCTTTAAAATCTTCCGACATGTTCCATAAGAAAGTCCAATTTCCTGAGAAAGACGTTTCAAAGGTTTTGCAGGCTCCTCTTCCATACGTTGACGAACGTCATTGACAACTTCTTCTGTACGAACTCTTGGTCTACCAGCACCTTTTCTATGAGTTACACAATCAGTTTCGCGAAACACTCCAACACAATTTGTAAGGCACGCATAAAAATTGTCCGGTAATATTGCCACGTTTGGGAAGTGCTCTCGAAAATTGTCCAAACACAAACGTTGACTGTATTGCCAAATTTCATTAATTAGCGCACCCGTTCGAAAATAGGCTTCAATCATGAAAATTTTGTGCTGTGTGGTAAGAGGCATAATTCAAAAACTGGATTAGAAAATTTCAGCACAATGACTTAACAGATTCTGTCACAACAAAACATATTCAAAAATTTAAAGTAAGACACATTTTACATTCCACAACCACCCTTGACCAAGATAATTTTTTATTTGTAGTTCATTATTGTTTTACAAACTCACCAGGTAACATCAGAGTCCGAATCCATCGCGACGATTGGTAATCAGGATCTTTTTTTCGGCTTCATTGACTGGACTAAGTCTATATACCAGGATGATGTCCAATCGCTACTGCGAAAAATTTCCTGAATTTAGTGAAAGAGCCTCAAGTAGAAAATAGTTATTGTAGGTTGTCGTCCAATATCGCAAAGGTCCTAGTAGCATATTTCTAGTTTATTTGGATAAGCTGTCAGACACAGTTATTTGTTTATGTTTCATTTATTGTTCAATGTAACTGATGGTTTTTTACGAATAATAATAAATAAATTGGGTTCAAAGTTTCTGGAAGTATTTTGTGGATTCACTTTTTCCCAATATCACACGTTGTCATCTGAGTGGAATTATTGGTAATCTACAGACATGATTTATAATATATTATATTATAACATAATATAATAAAAAAATAATATTGAATGAATCGTTTCATCGCTCTCATTATTTTTGTTCTCTACAGATAGACCTTGTTTAAGATCCTGTTATATATATATCATGTGAATTAGTAATGTGTTGCCGTTTGGATAGTAGATAAATTGTATGCGAAGCAAAGTTAGTCTTCTCGATTCATTTGATTCCATTACTGATTTCTATTTAATAGTGTCACATTCTATAAGATAACATTCGCATTAGTGTAAAGATGATGAAATAAATTATACATTTCATTATGTTAACTAAATAAAATTGAATTGATAATTTTTTTAAGAAAATGTACATAACAAAATTTGTCTCTTCTACGAATACTTGATGTGAGCCTATACACCAAAAATTGTATTTATTGTTGTTGTTGTTTTGACAATTTTGATTTAATTTTGGTAAAAGCAGTTTTGAATTGATTTAAATTTACTCTAAAAATCAATTCAATTTATACTTTTGGTGTTATGACTTTTTTAAACTTTAAACCCTTCAGAAATGGAGTTTATTTCACGACTTCACTGAAAAACGATAGGGTTCCGCCCGAGCAGCAAATAATTTTTTCTCAAAATTCAAATATAATAGGGCCTTTCGTTCTTGAGTTACTCTGTAGAAAAGTTTCGTGACGGATATCCAAATAGACATACAGGCAGACAGACGGATGTTTTCAAAGTTTCTTAAGATAGGATGAAAAATAATGGTGAAGGAATCTTTGTTCTAGAACTTTTTTTAACGATTTTAGAAATAGCTTGCGTACATACAATATACTCTTCCGACTTCGTCGCAAAGAGTATCATAATGGTCTTCAAGATACAAAAACCTTTTTGAATTAAACAGAAATATTACAAATGAACACTACACTGAATAATACTGGAAAACGTCAATTTAGTTCAATTTCCATATTCCTATGTAAATTGAGTACCACTGATAAAATCATACTACGTAAATTGAGTCCCGGGTTTCAATTTAATTCTCAGAATATTCTTAGAATTCAGAGTTAAGATTAGCGCGATTACAATATTTTCATTTTATGTCAACAAAGCTGGGTTAGTAGGTTAGGCTATGTTAGAATTTATTCACTATCAATCGTGAATCGATAAGAACGATTATGACGACCATCAATTCGACAATGTGCATGTGAAATTGTTAGAACATGATGATTATTTTAGTAATAAATTTGATTAACTTACAAAACTTATTCGTACATGTATTTCTCCATGATTAAATGGTATACATTGACAAGTACAACTGATATAACAACAATACATAAATATCGCTGCGTATATCATTTGACCCTTAAAAGATATGTGGTACCTCGAATAGAAAATTTGGGGGATAATGTGTCAAGTACATTTGAAGTTTCGGTATAACATAAAAACTTCTGATTTCAAGACGAAATATAGTTCAAATTCTGTTTAGAGTTTGTTTACAATTTTACAACAAACTCAACAGTAGATTTTTCGTTGAGCCTGTACAGGTTCTGATAGGATTTTATCAAGATACCGTTTAATTAGTTTCAGTCCACAATAACATCACGAAACATGTACTCAATTTTGAAATCTGAACAAATATTGTTAAGAAAAACCATCCTTCATCCGAAAGCAAACATCCAGTATATATTCCGTTCCTCAGAGGGGAGAGAACAGAAGATTACACTTGATGCACCCTGATAATATGTATGGAGTATTCTTCTACAACTTCACCATTTGTCCTAACTAGTTTCAGTGTGAACTTTCATGCATTCATGTGTTTTCTCAATGATGCGTTTTGAATTTCTCAGTGTGCGTGTATACCTAAATACCATTTTGTCTCATTAAGACTAATATAACATGATTATCTCAGCCTATACATACATTTATAACGCCCAATTATATAGTATGTACAATTATTACTGTCTCAGGTAACACGCAATCTGTTCCAGTTGTTTCCATATTTTGTAGCTTTATATTTCTTGAGTGGATTCATCAATAAACATTGACTAAAGTAATCATACAATTCCAATATTTCGCTCCAAGAAAAAGTTAATTGAATCATTCTTTCAATATTTTTCCTTACACTCCAACCAACAGTTAAACTGATATTTTTTCCTATCTTGAACATCTATTTTTCATCCGGCTGCGATACATATTTAGCGAATGTATATATTTCTGAAGAATATTTACAGAAAACGAAGCAGCCCGATACATATTTCATAGGGAAAGTGCTCAGAAAAAAAGGTGATAAAATATGTGTAGAATTCTGATGTTGTATAAGGAGGGGAGGGGGTTGGGTTGGATCTTCTGTATTGGTTTAGAGAACAATCATCAGTTCGTTAGTAATAATGTATGAGCAACAAGTGAACTACTCCCCCATATTCTCTGATGCAGAGATGATGGAGTTTTTAACATAGATGGTGTGAGTTGTAATGATAGAATTTCCTGAATATTTGAAAATTCTGCGAGAAATGAGAATTCGAATGTGGTCTAAGACCTACTAGGTCATTCTTACCGGCATTTTATCTGAGGAGCCTCCATTATAATGATAAACCAAGCTTTGGAACAGATTAAAACAAAAAATTAAATTTTTTAAATATCACTTTATTTGGAAGAAAGTTCATTGCAATTATCATTGCAAATTAACATTCGATTTTGTGCACCTTAGCATTTCTACGGAGGAAAATGTATCGTTTTGAATGCATGTTTCAGAAATAATATTGTTGATATGTAGAAAAAATGGCTAAATATATCCAAACTAGGTCACAATTTCATACTAGAGGGTTTTGAGATTGCTGATTATGATTCCGGTGCCATATTTGAACTACGACGCACGTGGGTCTCAGGACATCCTGGTACTATCGTTGTCTCCAGGGAATTCGCAGAAATTCCTTCTGCAGAGGAATGAAACCTGTTAAGAAGGTTCTCTTGAGCATACGGGTCAAGATCGTGACACTTAATAGTCATCTGGTGGTAAAGACACTCTGATGACTTTGGATTGTTTTTTAATATGCTCTGAAATGCAATCAAATTTGTATCTCGGGGATTTTTTGGGCCACCGAACACGATTCCGGTGCCAGATTCGAACAACGCACCTGGGGCTCAAAGCATCTAGGTGCTATTGTCGTCTTCAGGGAATTTGCGAAATTGTCTTTTGGAATGGGATGAGGGATGTGAGGGAGGTTCTTTCGAGGTTGCCAGTAGTGACCATGAACTTAAATAGTCACCTGGTGGTCAAGATACCCTGATGACCTAGGTCATTTCCATGAATTGTTTTTCAATACGTTATGAAATGCAGCCAGACTCGTCTCTCGGGGTTTTTTTCGGGGCCGCTGAGATCGAGTCCGGTGGAAATTAATTTAAAATTTCTTCCACGTTTCCGACTTCCTTTAAAGGTACGAGCTTTACGATATGGTTATTGTTTTTTTTTTTGCTAAACTAGTAGTGAAAAACATTGTTATTGAAAATTTCGACATTTTTGCTATTTAAAATAGAAAATATTCCACTATTAGTTTTTTCGGATTAAAAAAATGTAATCAAGTTTCATTGTAGTGCAAACGATATTTATTGAATCCTTTGTTGTCGATATCACAGATCTGTTCACCAGATGCTTCGGTGATTGGTCCGAATTTCAGGAAAGTTATCAGCGATCCGAAAAACCCCGGAGAGACGAATTTAGTTTCATTTCAGAGCATATTAAAAAAAACTACCAGGAGAAGACTTAGATAATCAGAATATCCTGATCATCAGGTGACTATTGGGTGTCATTGTCAGGACCCGTATGCTCAAGAGAATATCTCTAACAGGTTTCAATCCTTTGCAGAACGTATTTCTGCGTATTTCCTGGAGACGCCGATAGTACCAGGATGTCCTGAGACTTTAGGCACATGGGCCTAAATTATTCCTGGAAATTTTTTTTGTCACGAATGTCTTGACCAAATTTTCAAAATATCGATGACCTCCAAAGAATTTCCTGGAATAAATTAAGCACTAGTGGTATTACCATTTTTTTTCATAATTGACAAAATTTATTCAACCTCAGACAACCCGTTTCTAAAACACGAAACAAGTTAATACCTTTTTTCTATGACAATAAATCACCCCCTGAGATTGAAGACAACACCATATATACCATTCTGTACATATGTTGAAAAAAATTTGGCCCTAGCACTGTTCCTCATATAAACCAATAATAATCGATTATCAGCACTCAAATACTTTAGTGAGTGATCATTTATGTTGGTTCTAATTAACGTGAAATTTAATTATACATTCCATTCACAATAATTTCGATTTTCTGTTGACAAAATATGATTTTGATTGATCCCTACAGCAGGTTTGTACTTTTCGCGTCGTCTTTGTGGAGCTCTTTACAAAATATGATAATAATAATGACTTTTAATGAACACTTTATGAAGTGTGAGATAGATCTTTCTCTTAGGTGCTATAATATCCTGCTTTGAAATTGTCATGCATTTGTATGTGGGGCCTTCATGTTTGCAAGGCCTTTCAAAGTTTTCAATTTAGTAAAGTGATCCTGATATCTAAAACGGAAAAAAACCTATATTGTCAAACCTCACTTTTATAAGAATGTTCGAATTACCTAAACACCTTTGCATTTTGTTTTTTCGTTACCTTCTTTTTCTATCCCTCTCGTTACATTCACTAACTAAAAATCTTTCAAATTCCATAACTTCTCAAATTAAATAACAAAACAGCTTAAAACAAGCTTAAACTCTCAGTCATATGTGATACAACGAAACAAAACTTTTATTAATGAAATTCCTTTTTGAACACTACAAATAATTGGATAGTTAATCCTTTTGAACCAGAGGCAATAAATTTAAGGTAAAATTCACAAGAGAATTAATCTAAATCTTGATATAAATCCGAATAGTTCATCTTCAATGCTGAAGAAACGAGAGAAAATTTCGATAATCTCAAGCAGCCATTTTGATTTAAAAATTAAAAGTACATTTCCGAATAAATTTCACAAGAGAATTATTCTGAATCTTGATATAAATCCGAATAGTTCATTCGCAACGACAAAGAATAATGGATGGAAATTTCGATGATCTCAAGCTGCCATATTTAAATTCAAAAATCAAAAATAAATTTCACAAAACGCACTAATACAAATTTTGATGAAATCCCGAATAGTTCATTTGCAACGACAAAGAATACCGAAAACAAATATTGAAATAGGTGAATATGTGAGTCTATGTAATGTGCTAATAAGAACGCTTTAGTTTGAATCAAAATCTTTTCACTTTATAGATTTTGGAAGTAGTTTCATGTTGGCGGCACCTCTAACTCTGAAATAAGAAATCTGAAAAAATTCGAGGGATATTTTTCCATAATGTCGAGTCAATTCCCATTATGAGAATGAATAAAATTTGAGTTTGAAGGATGAATAACGTACTAAAATATAATCAGTTTTTGTAAACTATGATTTTTCTGCTATTTTTGGTGTCAATAAAATTTGAAAAGGCGATTGTGCAAAAACTAATGAATTATTTATTCATCACAAAAATTTCAGGGTATGATTTGCATGAGTGAAGCTTCATTCTAAGACCAACCACGACCCAAAAGCTTGATTCGTTAGCTTTTGACGCAAAAATCAAAATTTAACAGTTTTCGATCATCATTGAATTTTTTTGGATTCTTTGAAGTCTTGTGAACAAAAAAGAACGTTATGAATTTTTCGCCAGAATGCATTCCTGAGGATCTACAAGCCTTTGAAGAATTAAAAAAAAGCAAAAAATTCAAATTTTTCAATTTTGGACACGCCAAAACTCCAAATAGAGCTATTGAAAAAAATCTGAAAAATTCAAAGGATCAGGGTTTGAGTATAAGAAATAACACTTTCTCAAAGTTTGAGCGAAAAAAAAATTTAAAATATTCCGCTTCACATGAACCTGACCATATAAATTTAGAGAAAAGGAACATATTTGAAGTTTTTGATACCCACGATCAGTGACGCCGTCGAGGCGAGACAAATTTGATGTCTGATCTAACCTTATCTCGTCTCCTCTTGCCTGGATAAACATTTTCGCCAACTTCTATCCCTTGATTCATCCTGAATTTGCATAAATATCTATGTTAGTAGGTAAACGAAAATGGTGATTATAATGCTGTGTTATCCGAAACCAGATATTTTCAAGTCATCGAAAAGATGAACAAATAGCCTAATAATAGATTCTACATCATTCTTGGATAGGACTTGTGGACCCAGTTATTTCCACCGAGAGGTTTGCTACTAAGATAATAACGGAATTTACTGATATGTTTGTTGCTACTTATCTTCGATGACATCATTTCTCAAGTACTCAAATTTCTAAATTTCGTAAGTATGTGTAATGTGGATAACAATTAATTTTGCAACTCAATCATTTCATTGTTGAAGGTAAATTTGATCATAAGCAGAAAGTAGTCAAATTACGAATTTTGATCAAACCACAAGATAAATAAAAGGCCCAACCAACTCCGTAAAAATTCCTGGGTCTGAATTTCGGTGTAAAACTTGACATTGTGTTCCTGAACAGAAAATAAAAAGTCATTATGGATTCAAGTGCCACTTAGACTTTTAGGTGGTGTCAAAGGTCACTAAAATTGGTCATTTCTACAGAAAAAACAATAAGTTTCAAATTTACTTTTATTCTCAGGCGTAACCGTTCCGGAGATAATCTGATTCACATGATTATAAGCTTTCCAAACCACCTTTGAAATAGAGTACAATGTGCGTTTTCTCTCCGTGGTATCCTTAGTAGACCCATCACGTTTGTTATTGTTTGAAAATTGTTTATCATCCAAATTGATATTGGTATTGGTTCCGATGGTAGCGGGCTCAATGAAAAATTAAGTGCACCTAGCCAAAGACCCTAGAACACTACTACGTTTTTCAAAGAATCAAAGATCAATAAATGACGTAGATATTTTTACTGGAACAGAATGTTCTTCAGGAGTAATTTCCAACACTGAAATTGGTTTCTCCTGGCTTTATATGAAGCCCAGTAAAATAAGTATCTGTTGATGATAACAAATATTCAAGAAAATATGCAAAAAGCTGTTGAAATATCTAGTCTTCCGTCGACATCTATTGCTGCTCCGCAACATTTGTATCGGATCTATCACAAAGTTTAGATATGACTAGGCAATGAGTGACTGGAGATGGAGGTTTAGAGAGGGCAATTCAAATTCTGCCTCCACCTGCTCCAGACCTTCTGCTCAATACTGTTCTTTATAATTGCACCATGGGTGGCAGCTTGAACTGCTGCACCTGTAGAATTTGACTTATTTTGTTGTTGTTCACCAGTTTATTTATCTGGCCATGTCAGTCTTGCTTAGATGTAAAGACGTTGATAATTGCGACTCTACCCCAGTGCAGATCCATCGTGATTTTGAATAAAAATATTGATTGTTGAACAAATCGATAATAATTCTTTGCAGTAGAAGCAAACTCACTGATCTCCATTTCTACAACTGGCAAAATGAATTATGTGAACGCCAAAGATCACCGGCCTATGAGCCTCACGTCGTTTTTGTTGAAAACAATAGAAACTTAAGGCAGGACTTCTAACGCTTTATCCTCTTCACGTACAAAATATAACCTCTGAAAAAAATGGTAATAGTTGGTAAGACAGTTGCCTTGGCTGAGACGACAAAACATCTAGAAGTCATCCCGGATGAAAAACTACACAAAGCAGCTGGAGACTAGGTGCCAAAATGCTCTGATAACCTTTTGGCAGTGTGAAAGAGCAATTGGAATAGAGTGAAGTTTGAGGCGATGCAGCAAATGTGAATCTACTCAGCTATTATCATCTCAAGACTCAGTCATGCAGTTCTCGTATGGTGAAAAAGAAACGAACCACGGTCCAGAAACTTCTGGACACGGACAGCAGCACAGCTCTTTCAAGGAGAAATCCCGAAAGTTTGTGACTAGAACGGCAGGACAGAATCAATGACATGACCATAGATTGTCTTCCCGTCGAGAGGGCACGGCGCAATTTGGTCTACGGATGGGTCTAGAATATACACAAGAGTCGGAGCAGGCTTTTGTGGGCCTAGATATATTGATGGGTACTCCTTGAGAATGGGGGATTTCAACACAGTCTTCCAAGTCTAACTGCTTGCCATCTACAGATCTGTGGAAAAACGCTACTGTGCTATAGAAAATGAGACCATCTGGCTCTGTTCAGATAGTCAAACTGCAGTCAACGTACTAAAAAGCCCAACTGTATTCAAGGTTCGTCAGGAATACAAAGAAAATCCTCCACAGGCACAACCTGACCTGAATCTGGGTCACTCAAGTTGGAAAGGAAATGAGAGAGTGGAAAAACTGGCGCAGCTTGACAATGAAATAGAAGGAAGGGCTACGAGTGGGGTATCCGAATATCTCTTGAGTATACTAATTTTGTATTTCTCAAAATTGTTAATGTAGTGTCACAACCTGTCGTTGAAATGAAATATGATCTTAACGCTATGGATATGACACTAATGAGTGCGAAACAATCACGATTATCCACCAGAAAGGATGAGCAGTCAAGGATGGTTATATCGTACTCATTAGTGTTTTAGTGTATCCACAGTTTTGAACTCTTTCAGTGTATTACTTTGGATACGAGTCCAAACTTAGTGAATAATATATTTTTGTTTCTATTATTTCTTTACCGCGTTTCTAATACTTAATAATTTTGTCAACAGAGTATCGTTCAATCAATCAATATTATTATTGAATCTACATCTTCACCTACCCCAAAATAGTATTGTTTTTCTATCAACTTGTCTGATTTATGTTTCAATGATGGGAACATCAGCATCGTTTTCAGCTTTGTTTTGGATTGATATTAGCAGCTTCAAATTTTTACCATAACGTAGAAATGAATCGATCATTGCTGTTTCTATTTCCATGGAATTTTTTCTGACTCGTTACAATAATGATGTTATGGGTGCTGAAATACAGACATAAGAAAATTCTCGAATTTTCCAAGTCCTATTTAAAGTCCAATAAAATACGCATTTCCTTGAAGAGTGCATTCTCTTCGTTACAAACTATTTTTTGCTAAGATTAGGTCCTGGTTGGTCAGGTCGAATGTTCAGCATTACGGTCGACTAACATACACTTTGAAATGATAATAGTGAGTTCATGGGCAATTGGAACTACAAATAAGTCTCTTGAATTTAAATTTCGCTTTGGTATGGGAAAAAAATCCTCAAGGACCAAGGGTAAATCAAAATTGATGATCATAACATTTTTTTCGGGATTAAGTTGTAATATACTTTAACTGTGTCTGGCAATATATCGTCTACACGATTAATTATTGAAGAATTTGACTAATAAGTTAGGTATTATATCTTCCTCGATTTGAATATTGGAAATGAAGCTTACGTCAAGAGTTATAATTACGATATATTTGGAAGTGGTCTAATCAATAACCCAAAACTGAACCGTCTACTGATCGAAGGTTAACAGGGATACATTAGTCTTGTCGGTTAGTACGTTATTAACTAATATGTTCAAACATAATCCCATAATTTCGCCACTACATCATCTGAATTTGTAGTGGGATGTTGCAATAATTATCCAAAGCTTTGAAGTCAATCCGGAGTTTTCCCTTTTTAGTTTTCTTTGCCAGAAATTTTCAGTAAGAAAGACGGTTATAGCAGCTTTCAGCACCTTTAGTCATTCTTGGCTATTATTTTGATATGTTGAATAATTATTTCACTCATATTAGATTATCATTTGTGAAGAATAGGAAAAGTATAATAAACCTAATCCGAAATGGTTTGTTGAGTAATTCTCAATCAGGTTTAGTAGTAAGCCTTCCTGTATATTGTTATCTTCACTGTATATTTTTAGTATCGACGTTCCAATCTATCTCGATAACGGTAATTTCAAGGGAATGGTGTCATGTATTTGATCAGGTGAAATACCTCTGTATGAATCTCTGTTCCCATAACTAACTCACTACAGGTAGAAGATCGGGCATAGCCTACTAATATCTTTCTCCTCTTGCTAAATTCAATGATATTCACGACACTCCATAATCACCAACGTGTAAATTTCTGATAATTAGTTTCAAATGTCTTATATATACCAGATGTAAGAGATAAATTCTACTTCTACGTTATTGGCCAACTTCGGAGAAAACCCCGCTTTTGAACCCAGCAATAGTTCGATTTTCATTCCAAACTAAACAACTTTTCTGATACTTCTTCCGATCCTCAATTCACGGCCGTTGTGGCTATGACGTCACCGATATTGTTTTTAAATAGAATACCCTTTGAATTTTTCGATTTTTGGAATTTGTGTGTAGAGCTGATAATGTTAATTTAACTGTTATGCTTAAATACATCATTCCTGTACATTGATGTCAGGGAAAATATCTGGGATGTCTTTGTTAAAGTGTCATTGTACGCGATATGGAGACGCTTCGCGCCTCAGTCAACTATCTCATATTTTGACAGTAATGAAGCACTTTGAATACAACATATTATTTCTTGTCCCATAAGTCACAATTCTTGTGAACATCCAACTTTATTTAAAAAAATGGAATATTTTCCATTCAAAGATCTTGAAACAATTATTAAGTTGTAGTGAGCCTTTGATAGCTTTAGCCACCAACTTTTATCAGTCAAACTGGAGAAAAATAGTATTAAGGGTAATGAATAGAAATCAGTATGTGATAGCATATAATGTAGTAGGACATAAACAAACATTTTTAAGTAATTTGGAGAGTACCTCAAGGCTGAATATTGGGTCCTCTCCTATACATACTGTATACGAACGAACTACACATCATATTGAATAAAGACATTTCACAATTTGCTGATGATATATCGACTATAGTTCAAGAAAATCACGAAGTGTATATCGCACTAACAATTAATGAGACATTAAATATATAAAAAAATTGGTTCAGCTCAAGCTGAACTGAAAGTATAAAGGCAATTAATGTTAATACTTATGGAATGATAAAACCTTCTCAGGCACTAACACATTTTGTATTGATATAGACTTCAACCTAAGTTGGGTACCACATATTAATAGAGCAGCTGGAGAACTAGTTGAACATTGCTATGCTCTAGGAGATATATCAGGAACGAAGGAAATATAACGAGTCTACCAGCATATCATGGATATATATGAATCCAATATGATTCAATATTCTGTGGAATGCATATAGGATATTTCTTTTTCAAAAAAGAACTCTAGGAAAATTATTCAAGCCGAAACAAATAGACAGCTCCATTTCATTGCACATAACATACTAACTTTTTTAATTTTGAATCAGCAATATTTATAATAAAATATAATAATTTGTATACAACCCTCGAGACAAAACATTATTATATAACAAAAAATACAGGAAATCTCACATGTGACATATTCAACTATCCTCACCTTTAAAAAATGTCACTTTTTCAATAATCCATATATTTCATATATTTAAATAGATATCAAATGAAAAGAAACTACCCACTTACTATATTTGTGAAAAAGCTCATAAAAGCATATTATGCTATTGAAGACTTCTCGGAGGAAAAAAGTATCTAATTTTAGTGTTTTTTTTTCAATTCTAGAATGTTAAGCATCAAACGTAAAATCTCAATTTTCAGATTGTAATTATTAATTCTAAATTTTGAGTTCTTAGGTACATAACTAATTTTTATTTGAACATTGAAACTCTACTGTGGAACTATGAAAGAGTTTACTCTGTGGAAATACTATAATACTATAATATACCACAATCCCTAATATGATGATGTCAGGTACAACTATTCCTATGAAGTGTTCCATAATAATGCTCGGGATCACCACCAACAGCACCCTCTCATGGGGCGATCATGTGACGTTCATAGCAAGAACCACTTCACAAAAACTTGGTTTTCTATTCCGTGGGTAGAGCTACTCCACATTCCAGCAGTTCCTCATAACCTACAAACCACAGATTCGACCTGCACTGGAGTACTGTTCACATGTTTGGAGTTCGGCTCCCAAACATACGCTGAAGCTCTTTGATTATATCCAGAAGAGAGCTATTCGTTTGATTGATGATGTCACACTTACGAGTTCATTGACCTCTCTAGAACATCGTATAAAGGTGGGACATCTCTTCCTTTTCTATAGATATTCCCATGGTCTGCGTTTATCAGAAATTACGTCTGTTGTTCCGCCACGAGAAATTCCAGATAGGCGGACTAGACGATATCATACCAGTCCCCACTTCACTGTCAAACTCGAGACCTGCCGAGCTTCTTCATATCAGACTTAATTTATTTTATCGAACAGCAAAGTTGTGGAACTCTTCACCTAGTCAGGTCTTTGCCAATGCCTATAACCTCCAAACCTTCAAGAAAAATACGAATACCTATCTCCTCTCTATACATTCCACTGCTGGCTCACACGATGTTCTTCGAACATTATAGGTTTCACTCTCGTGTAGTCAAAGTATATGTAAAAAAAATTCACCCTTATCCACTAAAAATAGTTTTAAAGTACTGAGGACCTTTCGGTGATACAGCTGTGTAGTTTATTTCGAACCAACAAAGATCTAATTTTAATATACTGTCCGTTTACTCATTGTCATGCTGTAGTATTTTAATTATTGTATATAAATTCCCGGGAAATAGGTCACACTAACATATATGTTCATTATTTTCCTCTTTACGTACGTTTCGGTCTCACGACCATCATGAGAAGATATAACAATGTATAAAATGTGAATTCTTAAAGCTAATTGTAGCATCACAAGGTGTCTTTATCGCACTAATGCCAATTAAAAATGCTTACGTCGCCGAAACGAATAGAAACACGAGTAAAAGAAAAAACACATGTTTCTGTTCGTTTCGACGACGTGGACATTTTTAGTTGAAATTAGTGCTATAAGACGCCCTGTGATGATACTATTAGTTTCAAGAAATCACGTTTTAGACATTGATACGTCTTCTGATGATGATCGTTAGACCGAAACTTACGTAAGGACAAAAATAATAAGCATATGTGTTAGTGTGACCTATTTCCCGAGAATTTCTATATAATTCATACCTGGGTCAAGAATCATTATTAGTATTTTAATTATGTTTAGCTACCTGTGACATAATCTAAAAATTAATTAATTAATACTGTACCTACCTGTAAATGTACAATTTTGTAATATTCATCATTTTCTCTAAACATGTACACCAAGCAGTATCTACAGAACAAATAAAGTTTATCTTCCTATCTATAATTCGTTTTCGCAAATATGGAATTCTATGGAAATAACAGTAGGTTTTACTTGACCTAGTTACCTACTCTCAAATATAGGAATGTAAGAATAAACATTCTGACATAAGGCAATAGTTGAGTCCAAGAAATACTGTAAGATTTTAACTTTTTTGAATTGTATGAACTTAAGCCGAAGGATGATAAATTCAAAGGATTTTCCGATTACGTTATACATGTATTTAACTATATAATCTACATTTTAACCCCATATATGTGCTGAAGATTCAGCAGCTTTTAATGAGATCACAAAATAATCTCTACAGGTCTTCTCATTCGTCATTTTATCATAGCTTCGAACAATAAACACAGGTCATCGAAGTATCATAAACACCCATCGCTATTTACTTTGTAGATTCTATTATGAGTAATCAGATTATTATCATGTAGCAATAGTATCAATATGATGAATATGAAAACATTGATTTAAAAAACCGCAACGATTTTGTGGCAAAAAAGAAGAATGCCAACCAAATATTATATTACGCAAACTTGACTTCGTCAAAATTCTTCGTGATTATTATAATATGTACGGTTTAATTATGTATGTATACTTTGTATCATGTATAGTTTGTAAGATTTGTATGACAAAAGAAAAAAATATTGAAATATATACCTTAATTGTCGAGAAATTAATGAGAAACCGTCGTATGTCCAGTTAGATTATATTATGAATAAGGGAAACTTTCTGGTTTGTGCCAAGTTGCGTTCTTTTCAATAGGTCCAATAATCAATAAACTTTATGTGACACAATTCTCTATCATTCCCAATGAAATCGTAGACGTGATGTTAATATTGATTCTCGGGAAATAAGTCACAGTAACACATATGCTTATTATTTTCGTCTTACCGTACGTTTCGGTATCCCGAAGATCATCAGAATAGGTATCAATGTCTAAAACGGGATTTCTTAAAACTAATTGTATCAGGCACAAAGCGTCCTTATCGCACTAATTTCAATTAGAAATAGTTAAAACCATTTTCAGCTATGCCTATTTCTGATTCCTGTTTATTCTTTTTATTTTATTTCTGATTTCATTTTTTTCTTCTACATTTTTATTTCTAATTCCGCATTCTAAATTAGGAGATATATCGTCAATAGCCAATTTTTTTATAATAAAGATTCTTGACCCGGTATGAATTATATATAAAAATTCTCGGGAAATAGGTCACAATAACACTTTGTTTTAATTTTCGTCTTTACGTCCGTCTCGGTCTCACGACCATCAGAAGACTTATTATGTCAAAAAGGGTTTTTTCAAATTTAATTATAGCATAAAGCGTCCAAATCGCACCAATTTCAATCAAAAATGCCCACGTCGTCGAAACGAACAGAACCACGCATAATCGAACTTGTACCGTCAATATTTCAAGTATATAATATAACAAGAATCCACTATTCAGTTATATTCTTATAATATACAAGCCCATGTTGGTATAGTGTCTCTACGACTGAAAACTATTATGCTAAGTATCTACTTTCCAACGATTTATGAGGTACTTGAGAAAGGTTGCAGACCTGTATTGGAATATTACTTTTGAGCATTCTTCCTGAAATATACTTTCAACATTATAAAGACGCATGTAGGAATTAGCAAGAGTTTCAATTAATTAAGTTAGTATAAATCTGACTTAATGTCTGAATGTCAGTCCTATGATTCACAGATATTAACAACTTTGTAATCAAATTGATGGTTATAATCAAAGCAGTGTTCAGCAAGCGCGGTGGAATTTTCTAACTTTTTATTTCTTGTGCTATACTTATGGACATACATTCTTCTTTGTAAATATTGTTTAGAGATTCCAGTATCAATTCCATCGCAATCTAAACAATTAAATTTGTATACTATGTGGGTTTGTTTATCCTTAGGTATTAAAGGTTCCAGATTTGAGAAAAATTTTCCAACACAATTAGTAGGTTCATGCGCGACATTTATATCATACTTTTTTAAACATTTTTTAATTTTCTCTGAGGTCTCCGGAATGTAAGGTAATGTTATATAATCATCTGTATTACCTTTTATGTTACTTATACATGAAGTTCCATTATAGATTTTGTTTATTCTTTCTTTAATGATGGGATTGAAAAGAATATTACTGAATAGTGGATGCTTGATATATTTTATACTTGAAATATTGACGGTACAATTTCTATTATTCGTGGTTCTGTTCGTTTCGACGACGTGGGTATTTTTGATTGTAATTGGTGCGATATGGACGCTTTATGCTATAATTAGTTTTAAAAAACTATTGATGTGACCTATTTCCCGAGAATTTTTATATGCAATTTTTTATTATCAGGCAATGCAAATTTCGGACCTAAGCTTGAAGTGTGCTGAACCTCACCCGGGATTTTTTTGTCTGTTAGGTTTTTTGACCATTGTTTATTGTTTTTTGTTTCTCATTGGTTACGCACTTCATTAAACTATTCATCTTTTTCGATTGAATGACTTTGATTTTATTGTCGGGGTTGTTCTACTACTAACTGTGTTGATAAATATTTTCCAAATCTAAGACCTTCAATACCTAAAGATAAACAAACCCACACAGTATACAAATCAAATTGTTTAGATTGCGATGGAACTCATACAGGAATCTCTAAACAATATTTACAAAAAAGAATGTACGGCCATAAGTATAGCACAAGAAATAACAACTTAGAAAATTCCACCGCCCTTGCTAAGCATTGCTTTGATTATAACCATCAAATCAATCACAAAAATGGTAATATTTCAACTGAAGAAACCAATTATTATGAGATGATTCACACAAAACGTGACTTCAAGTCTGCAATGATTAAATCAGATTCATAAAACCCTTGCAAATTCTTACAAGCGTCTTTATAATGTTAAAAGTATATTTTAGGGAGAATGCTTAAATAGCGATTTTTCTAATAAGGTCCGATCACCTTCTTCTATTACCTCATACATCTTTAACATCTTGTTCGAAATGGGATACTTGAGCATTATATTTTTTGGTTTCAGTCGTAGTCAAACATTGCTTGAAATTACTTAGAATCTTATAAGAAACTTGCTAAGCAGTGGATTCTTGATACATACTCATATACCTACTTGAAACAATAAAGTGTTACAATTTCGATTACTCATGTTTCTGTTCATTTCGGTGACGTGAGCATTTTTAATTGAATTTGGTGCGATAAGGACACTTTATGCGCCCGTTTTAGACTTTGATACGTCTTCTGATGATGGTCATGACCTATTTCCTGAGAATTTATATATATAAAACACGTGATGCTTGTTTAGCGACTCACTACTACAGAGGATATAGTATTGTGTAAATGACTAACTGTGATAAGACTTATTTTGTGGTCGCTGACATTAAGTTAACTAGCCGATTACCTGTTTGTAGACTACTAGTGTAGTAATAGTTATCAGAAACGTACTTCAAATTTCACAAATCGTTTGACATTGATAATCGAGATAATATGACTATTGAACTGCTGTTTTCTAACTCTCTATTGACATCTCTGAAATATTCTGCATTTGGGCTAATACGTTTGTTCCACTGATGTTTCTATTCACAGGTGCAGTTCTCACTTACTTATGATCTTACTTTTCGAGCCGTGCTCGTTTTCTACTGTTATTTTATTAAAAGCTCTTTTGCTTATTAGTTTAATTAATTTCTTCTTTATTACCCACTTTGGGTGTTAAGTAAAAAGGCCGTTCTTGGCTTCTTGTACTTTGGCTCTAATAGCGGGTCATATGCCGCTGCGATTTTGATTGTGAGGTTTCTATGTGTTTCCATCTTTTGGTACGTGTTAGTCGCCTGTTTCCGAATTATTTCATCAATTTCAGGTATTTCTGTATTCCTATGAAGCAGGTCGTTTGTTACGTAATATGGTGCATCTAGACAGGATCTGATTACCTTATTTTGTATTATTTGCAAATTCTGTAGTTGCGCGGGTGATACTTGCAACCATATTTCGGCGGCGTATGTTATTGTCGGTCTTATCACAGAAGTATAGTTCCCTAATTTATTTTTGGTACTTGGTTTGCTTTCCCTATTGAGTAGCGGATATAGATGCCCGTCCATCCGATTTGCCTTTTTCTTCATGCTCCTTAGGTGGGGAATGAAAGTTTGCTTTCTGTCTAGCGTTACTCCCAAGTATTCCACTTCATTCAACCGAGGTATCTTTTTCTTGTTTATTTCAATATCTTCAGTCGGTTTGTGTTCGATGTCTCTGGTTGAGAACATTACCGCTTGGCTTTTTGTGACGTTCACTTCTATTCGCCATTTGTTGAACCACTCCTCGAGGTCGATGATGTATCTTTGAAGCTTTGCTTGTACGCATTTTATGTGAATGTGTTGGCACAAGGCGCCTACGTCGTCTGCATATTGCGCCAAGTCTACTCCTGTTGTCTTGGGTACATCTGCGGTGTACAAGTTATAGAGAGTACCGGTCCGAGGATAGACCCTTGCGGTACGCCTGTTTTGGTTGTCTCTCTACCAACATGATATCGTTCACCTTCGTTTTGAATCTGCGCCCCGTGAGGTACGAATCTATAAGCTTCAGCTAGGCTATTGGTAGGTTGTATCTGTACATCTTATGTATCAGTCCAGCACGCCATACCTTGTCTAAGGCTTTGGCTGTATCTAGGAATACTGCACCGGTAGGCATTTCTTGTTGTGTCCTTCTCCAATCTTCCCAGCTATTCTAGCTAGTTGGTGCGTTGTGCTTTGCCGAACTCATGTTTATCATCCGGTATTATATTTTGCTTTTCTATTAGCTGGTTCAACCTGGTGCGTATAGTTCCCTCGACTATTTTACTCACGTTTGATAATAAGCTTATCGGTCTATAACTTGATGTATTATTCTGTGGTTTATTCGATTTGGGAATCATTACTGTTTCCGCAGTTTTCCAGTTCTTTGAATAATGCCTGTGTCAGAACGCCGTTTGCAATTTCTACTAAATACTCTATTAGCATTTTCCAATATTTTTCAATATTAGATTTGTAATCTTATCGCTGCCGGTGGCTTTCCGGATCTTTGTGCTTTTTATTATCTCTTTGATTTCCTCTTTTGATACTTCTGTGAATCTGTACTCCTCCTATATCCTTAGCATAAGCTTCACCTCTTTTTCTACTTTTTCATTTTGTGGCGGTAGTTCACTTGGGTTCGGAGAGAATTGGACTTCTAGCGCCTTAGCGAATGCTTCTGCTTTCTCGAGATCTGTCACTGCTGCGTTGCTGTTTTCTGATTTGGTGCGGGTAGCCAATCTCTATCCCCACCCAGCGAAGCAGGGGCAAATGATTATAAATTGTTGAACTTATAATAATATAAATGGGATTATCGAGATTCGTAAATGCAGAAAAATATTCATACACTTTCATAACTAAACTTTAGGGCCCTGGGTGCCATATCATTTACAATAAATATTCATTCGGTTCCTACCAGTGAGGGAAGTTAGTGATCAGCTGATGTATAGTTTACA
Source organism: Endomychus coccineus (assembly GCA_958510875.1). Taxonomy (NCBI): domain Eukaryota; kingdom Metazoa; phylum Arthropoda; class Insecta; order Coleoptera; family Endomychidae; genus Endomychus; species Endomychus coccineus. The sequence continues at coordinate 61,811,774 of OY294067.1, read as the reverse complement.
GTTCATTTAGGATGCTCTATTGCCGTGCAATTCGTATCCTATTGAATAAGGTGGAGAGTTCCGAATAAAATCAGGCTTCCTTATAGACATATTTCTGGATAAGAATATAATTTATTCCATGATGGAGCATAGCATATTTTGTTCTCTATTTACTCAATTACTTGATAAATTCGAGATTACTAAGCTTGATTTTACACCATTGATTATCATTTTATTTTATCAACAAATAAAAAATGTGTTAATAGATTACTATATCATGTACAGTATTAAAACAATTCTGGAGCGAAAACAGTTTCCGGGGGGTGAGGAAGACTGGTGAATACTCTTTATTAGCCCTGGACGCCTTATTAGCACAGGGCCGACCATGTATTGAATTTGAAGAATTGGCTTGAGAATTACTTTTGTCCTAGTATTTGAGTAGTACTATCACTCTTTGATAAAACGTTCCGCAATAACATGATTTATTCCGAGTCGAAACTTGACATTGAAATATTTGTATTTATTTTCCAAATTACACAAACTCGATACTGAAATCGCTAAAATTGTCAAACTGAGTTCAACGATTTAACAAATACAATGTGACAATAAGATTAGGTGGAATAAAATGTTTCATTCAAAAATTAAGCTCAATGGGTTTCTCCTATAATAAATCCAAGTATGATAGATCATATATTATCCAAACCGCTTTGCCGACAATTCCTGTTTAATAAAGTTTAGTATTTGCGAAGTAATAATTAAAAGCTTTTATGATTGAATGGAAATAATTACTCTGTTTTTATAACACTTTTAATGATGAAAACAAATATAAAAACAATGTAATTATTCATTCATTCAATCATAATGAAAAATCACCATAGAGTTACGGCTTATACCAACGATCTTTTTTTTAAAGATCTTTTTAGATTTCGAAACGTCTAACATTATTATAAGTAGTGTAAGCGACTTGAAAACATTCCGAATTTACGCGATGATATCTGTTTCAATTATTTCTGTATGGAGGTAGACTTATTTGCGATGATTTCTATGTATGCTTGTGTGCGTATATGCGTAAACCACTTTAGAGACGATTTTGCCGGACGGCATGATATTCGTCACAATTTGATTAAGGGCACTGGTCAAGGTTTTATGGGTGCCTGAATCTCGTCACACAGAGTTTTTTTGGTGAGAGTAGAAAGGATGGATTGTTCATTACGGTTAATTGAATATTTATTGCTTATTAAAGCTAGACAGTGGCTCGTTTCCAAACTTATAATCATTATATTTTTCATGTTGTATGAACTAACAAGTGATACTTAGTTGACATTTTTTCAAAATTTAAAATGTCGTTTGTGAAAGAAATTATTAGTGAACGCGGAAACACCCAAATTGTCTACGAAAATTCTAAGTTTTCTAAACATCGATCTTCAACTATTGAAAATGTCTGGAGGTGCATCAAACGGCCTAAATGTAAGGTTTGTGTGTATGCCAATGGGGAATCAGCTAGTTCTGTTGTAACAACATTAAAAAATCAACATAATCACGAACCGGGAGAAAAAATTGCTAGACAAGTTCTTAGTGTTGCCTTCAAGAGAGGAGCGGAAGAAGAACCTACAGAGAGACCAACTAAAATATTGCATAAAGTATTAGCTTGAAATGGTTTCGCCTCAGATTTTTCTTCAGAAAAATTGACTTCCCGGGTCTTGGCATGCGTTAAAGAAAATATGTGCAATAGACGTCGCGCAACATTGCCAACAGTGCCTCGTTCTGCCAACAAAGTTCACCGTCATCTGCAAGAACGTTCGTACAAAACGTCAAGAGAGGAAAATTTTGTTCTGGATAGTGATTTCAGAAACGAAATGTTAATTTTCAGCTGCCAAATAGATTTGAAATTTTTGTGAACTGTAAAAAAAAATTCACATAACTATTTGTCATACATGGTTACATAAATGGACCCTAAATATAGCTAGTGTTTAGTTTACTGAAAAACAAATCAGAACGAAAATTGAGTCTTAACAATTCAATCTTTATTCCTGAGAAAGTAGTGGTTGATTTTGAAATTGCCATTCTTAATGCATTCCGTAAAGTGTAGGATTACAATTATTGGTTGCCGCTTCCATTTCACTCAGTCTTGATGGCGCAAAATACAAAAATTGGGGTTAAGTGGAAAATATAAAAACAAGAATTGTGAAACTGGAAAGTGGCTTCGTTATTGTTTTCTTATGGTATTTTCAAACCCAGATCAAGTGGGCGATTTTTTGTTTTTAATTTACTTGCGATAAAACCAAGTGACGATAAGTTATCGGATTCTGCTGATTATTTGGTGGATTATTTGATATCCGACAAAGCCATTTTTCCACCCCACATTTGGGCTGAAGGTCCTTCAATCCTACCACGAACGCTTGCGAGCTCTTTCACTATCATTTAAATAACTATTTTTATCATAGTTCACCGACTATTTTTTATTTCATGGATGTTTTGTTAAAATTTCCAATAGAAGTGTATATAAAATGTGATAGTGTATAGCTACTCCTTGCAAATCTAAAAACTCAGCCACAATTCGGAGACAAGAATTTAGGCAAAAATTATTGTTAGACTTGGAACACCAAAAGAAAACTACCCCCCATTTTGTTAAAGTTGTTTCGAATATATATATATGGACACAATCCATAAAAAATGTAGTATTATTATGTATGAATTGTCAATGTTTTTCTTCCAAGTGTTACGTAAAAATTATATATTATAAGTACACTATATTCTTGATCATATGTTAAACATTTTTGTTACAATAATTTAGTGAATGAATAAAGTGAAACCAGATTCAATTTCTCAATCACATTAATTTTTTTGTAGATGTAAAAATATTACTTGGACGCCTATGGTGGCAAAATTGTTTCATCTACAAGGTTTTCATTATATTTTAGAATTTTAAAATCAAAAATTAAAATGTCGTTTGTGAAAGAAATTATTAGTGAACGCGGAAACACCCAAATTGTCTACGAAAATTCTAAGTTTTCTAAACATCGATCTTCAACTATTGAAAATTTTGTGACAAATTACGTAGTCCCAAATTCGGACGACAGAATGCCATGTGACGAATATCGTACACGAATTTTATGTTTACCTGCGTACGAATTTCGAATCCCCCATTTCGCCACTACTATTAGTCGTAAATTTTGGAAATCGCATTGAAGTGGTGGAAATATGAAGTGTATTGTGTTGGGGTCAGTTGACATCATATTCTAGTTTTTCAAATAGAAACAGTGTTTTTCTGATGATTAAAAATATGCATAGGTACAAATATAATACATTGGCACACATATAACCCACAGAACTGACCGAATTATTGTTATTTGAATATTCCAATGACGTCACACTACCTCATCGGAGGGTGACGTTACATAATTACATTGAATTGATTACTCTGTGGTAACATGAAGGTAATGTTTATTCTTTATATAATATAAAAACTCACCAATGTTGATGAGGTAGAAGTAAGGAACAAGGTACCACAAGTACGAGCATTGTGAATCCAATTCGTTTAAAGGCTTCATTGGTGCATTAAGAAAAATGTTGTGTTAAATTAATTTTTAGCGCAAAACGGTGATATCATAAAATTTCCAAATATATTTACAGAGTGAATTCGGTTCTTCAAGGCATATAAACAACAAGATCTGGAAGACAATATGATTGAGCCTGTAATTCTAGTGAAACTTGGATATTCCAAAATAGGACTATTGGCCGCTCGTGCCAGGACTTGGATATTTATGCGCCGCGTCAAAAATCGAAAGACATTGGGTAGAGGTATGTCTTGATTGAAGCATTTCAACTTTGTGATGGTAGTAAAATGATAATTTCATAACAGGTATATTATGCTGCACGCTGGTAATAAATAAGGTTTTCTCCCTGGAGCGTAATTACACTCGGTTCAAAAACTTAGAATCCAGATTATTATGGTGAGACGAACCAAGAGAACTTTTACTAATGGTTTCAAGAGCAATTGCTGCCAAAATCAAGCAGATCGTTTCTCACCATAATGGATAATGCTCCAAATCATAGCAAACTAATGAAAAAGTAACCAAATACCTTATCGGAAAAGAGAGACATAAAAGAATCTAAATTTAATAAGTACCCAAAATCTCTCTTTGATGTTATTTATCTATACTTGCATGTTTTCTAGAATCAACCACTGGAGAGTAATATGAATCAATGATTTGGTTGGCAAATGAGGACATAAAGAAGAATTACATAACATTCTTTCTTCAATGCATTAGAAAAGGGGTGGGAAATTTCGGAGAACTATTTTAACCAGCACATGGGAAGTGGTAGGGAATCTATTTATCATTGCTTGATTATATCGGAGGAGGACTAGGCACATTTACACCTCAGTTTTGGAATGTTGAAGAAGGAATATCAAATAACGAGAAATAGTACCTACAGGGAAATCAGCAGCCTTGATAATGTTTTGTTAAAATCGACATTCTAACAACTTTTTTTATTCTTGAATTTTTCTCAGGGTACAGCGTGCGGAGCTCGAACAGGAGATCTAGATACTTTGTCCATTTTCCTCTTCTTTCAAGACTATTCTCTTCTCTGCCCGAGTAGAGAATTCGATGACACACATGGTCTTGGTTAGTTCATTGAGAAGGACAACGTCAGGCCTTTTTGCTTGTATGGACCTGATGGTCGGAAACGGGTAATTCCAGTAGATCTGGCATTTTTCGTTTCGGACAACAGACTCAATATCTCCTGAAATAAAAGGCAGCACCGGCTCTTGGTATATTCAATATAAGTGGCTTAGATGATGACACAGTACCCGTATGGTCGCATTATGGCGATGGGTGTACGCCGAGGCCCTTTCGCTGGACATTCCGACAGTAGGTGGAAATAGGCCCTGCAGCTGACATCAGGAACCTGCACACCCATCACGTTGCTGTGATATACCAAGGTGTTGTTGACAAGCTGCGGTAAATCCCTTGTTGGCGGATGTAATCTTAGCTGACCATAGGTAGCCGAAGGTCAGCCTGGTTGACAAGCCGAGTGTTTCGATGTTTCGCTAGGAAACACCGTGTATGGAATTGTCAACATGCTGCCTGAAAATAGGATCTTGCTCCGCGGAATTTATCTGGGCTTCCAGGTGAGAAGTCTGGAACTCGAGGTTGCCCTCTAGTTGGCTTTCTCGACTGATGTGAAATTTGAGACCTAGTTCTTTCGCAGCTTTTTGTGCTGCCTTAACGATAAATGTTCCCACTCCCGCTAATTCATTACTTTTGACAAGGCACAAGGAAATTCGAACTCCTAGGAACTTTACAAGCTTTACTCAGAACCACACGTCGATGCAGACCCCCCAAACTAAGGAGTGCCCTACCTCTCAGTGACATGGGAGATAAATGTGAGAAACGGACGACTTAGAATGCAAACTGTGATGAATATGAGTCGACCGTCCATTTCACCACTCCAAAATAGTGACGCAGTACTGAAACGGCAAGCATATTTGTTCTCACTCGGAAGTACGGACGACGAAATCATCCAAACAAGGTTATTTGCCGCGGACAGCCACCTTCACCTGAGAAGCGTCATAATTAGGATCCTGTTCAATTCCCCGGCGGTATCGATAGGTCTCTCCCGCATCAAGATGTTCAAAGATGCTTTCGTCAGCGAGCTGCATATTCTCGTGCACTTCCTCACATGTCACTGTCGTCGTGTGCCTGATGTGATGACAAAACTAGTATTCCAGAGTGGCAACAGATGTTCTACGCATCCTACTAGTGGATGTGGTACCGCAAGTCATTGGAGCAAATATAATAATAGCTCATGTGATGTTGAATAAAATGCCTTGCGGTAGTCAATCCAGACCATGGATGCGCTTGTAGAGTATGGAGCCCTGATGATATATCTATCTATCACCAGGTTGTCCCGGAAACCTTCCATGCCTTTCTTTGGCCCACGTTGCTGATGTTATTAATTACCGGACCGATCGATCTCAACAACCTAGCATACAAGATTGAATTGTCTGAATTATGAATTATTTTCATTAAGTTTAAGATAGCTCTACGGAATTTTTATTTCAAAACTGTCACTGTCATAAACGTAACAATGTCAGAGTATACTTTATCTCTTTAGATTGAATTAAATAGACAACAGAAAGTGTTAATTCAAAATATCTGAATTTGGTTAAGTTCGAATCAGATTACTATGAAGTTTTGGAAGATTAGAACCAATTTTATTATTAACACAATTTCTTCTATCAATTTGGATACTTTCTAATATTAAGCGTTCATCATTATTTTTCAACATTCAAAATGTTTGTATTGTTGTATTCAAACGATTTGTTTTTGTCTTTTATATGTTTACTAAGTGCAGTGGATGAATTTTTTGTATATTTATGCCCATTCAATCTGTTATCAAGGTATTGGGAAGATTATATACTTTTCCACAATCTTTACAAGAGATGAAATATGCAGAATGAGTTATCTTTGTGGAAGGTACTTCGCTTCTTAATTCAGTAAAACAACTTTTCTAAATTAAAAAACGACATATCATAATCCTCATTTTATAGATGGCTATATGGGGGAAATCTCCTAAGCTGCAGGAATATTCTGCTATTCAGTTTAAAACAATTTACTTCCTACATTATCAGAAAATAAACAATTTATACAAGATTGGGGTGAATCTTGTCTTTTTCTTAAATTATTACAATTTTGAGATCTTGACTTGGTTACAAATTACGATTTTGTATTGATTATGCATTTCAAATTTATCTTCGTCTTGATCATAAAATATATATACTTTCTGTGGCTATTGAATTTTTATTCACATTTCAATATCATCGTTCCGATGTACAATTTTTTTTTTAAAATACTTCAATGAATGAAATTTTTCTTATATTCGAATTTATGACAAACTCGAGAAATTATTTCTTTTCTACCTTTTTATATTCTCAAATAGTGAAAATAATGTAATAAAAAGGGGTGACAGTTTTCATTATATTATATGGGAACTCTCATGTGTAGCACAGTATACAACGCTAGGCGTTGGTATGATGATTATTCATAAAAAGTACTGGAGTAGAAGGAGGAACCTATTAGTGGTCATGATATTCCGACAAATCAGACCTGTAAGGGCATCCCTGTAACGATGCCGTGCCATGGTTTCTATCGATTAGGTCTCCTTAAAAACATATTCTATGCTTAAATTTATATACCAAGGCTCATCAAGATCTTGAGCTGTTAATAACAAGACAAGTCCTGAGGGGTCTTGTTCATCACTACCGTTTAGTTGCAAATTGATTTGAATATAGTTGATCAGATGAAGTTATAATCATACTTGCCTTTCGGGAGTGATAAGAATCTGAAGTAATCAAGAAAATGACAGATATCCATGCTAGAAGTCGGTGGATTAGACGTCCTACTCAACGATAAATATGTTAAATGTTATTATGTTTTGAATTCGCCTTACATCTTGAAAATCAAGTAAAAACATTAATATTTATTTTCAGTATAATGAGAAAGACTCAACAATCCAAGACCGATATTATTTCGACCTGAAGGCATTCTGAATTTGATAAACAAGTTGACATCAATGAATTGATATGTAAATATAGTTTATCCGAATGACGTATGCTTTGCAGAAGATTGCTAACGGTTGATAAGCAATTGTAACACGAATGTTGTTTATTAAACTGAAAAGCAGCGATTGCTTCCTGTTGTTATTTTTATTGTTGGGATTAAATAGATTTATTGACTTATTTGTGGTTACGAACTTCTTTTAATGTATATTAATATTCATCAGGAAACAAGAATATCTACACATGCTATTAGTGGATGTCTTGGATAATAACTCGTATTTACCTTTTGTATTTTTAGAAATTTACATGCACTGAATTAGTTATAATACAACGTAGAACTTGAATAATTTCCCATCTTTATTCTTTCTTTATGATAAAAAACATGAACTTCTATTCCGTGGCAGGAGCCAGTACCTCCTCATAATCTACAAAGCACAGATTCGACCTGTCTTGGTGTTCAGTTTCCAAACATACGCTGAATTCGTCTGATTGATGATGATACACTTACAAATTCATTGACTTGTCTAGAACGATGTAGACCTTCCCATTTTCTATAGATATTGTGCAAAAATTTCGAGCAACATACAGACCTGGTTTTTTAGGAAGGTTCTGACTTCCAGAACTCTAATTTCACAACCCGTAGAGGAACGGAGGGTGATTTTTAAGATAAATCTTATACAGATTGTTCGGATATGGGTACGGAGTTGCTGTATCTCGATAATGGTGGGACCTAAAGGTTTGTGGTAACAATCCTTATGAATAAAATAGCCAAGAGAAATGGCTGAAAATTATTTTGAAGTTCGTAATTCAACCGCTAGGTTGCGTAACTGCTATGAAGAAACATAAAATTCACACTATCTCGGAAAGTTAGCCGATGAGCTATAACTTTGAAAATATCATTAGATAGATTGGGTAATACCTCACCATTTTGCTGCCCAATATTTTTTCGTATCTGTCATAACAAGGGAGGGGGAGGCCAATGAATTTCTCCATATTTAGATTTGAATATCTCCTGAACCATTCAACCGATTGTGATCTCGTTCGAAAGAGCATTTAGGAAAAAAATTTTGTTGAACCGTTTACTTGAAAACAAATATACCAGAAGACGATTACACATTTTTCTGATTTTTGGAACAAAGTTAAAAGGAACGATACTATTTTCTTGACAGACCCTTATCGATCATACACATAGCTAAATTTTAGTGAGAACCACATCGATATAACTCCATCCATTCGATTTATAGGAGGAAATGTTAAAAAATTGAGTACCTCGATCGGATCAAGTTACCTTTGCGAGAGAAACAAATCACATGGTAACTGCGGAATTGAATGGATTACGGATTTGACAACTGTCAAAAACTAGTTTTGATAGTTCTGTGGCTTAGATTTACGTTTAAATCCATTTTTTCTGGAAAAAAATATGCCATTTAATAACGCAGAAGCGTATGATATGTTACGTATTTATTTTGAATGCTTAGAAAATGCTGCAATTGCGTCGCGACAATATGCAATGCAATTTCCACAAAGAAGACGTTTTCCTCGAGAAGTGTTTTCAAGATTGGCTTGGTGATTACGGGAGACTGGCAACGTGCAGCTCATTCAAGCAACTCTAAGAAGTCGTAGAACACGCATCGAGGAAAATTTTGTTAACGTCTTGGCCTACGTGCGATACGATCCCACCAGAAAAATTCTCAAAGACCTCAAGTCTCAAAAGTAATTGACCACGAGATTCTTCAAGGAAATAATGTTCATTCACATCCTATTACTTCACGCCAGTCATTGAAAGATACTGATTATGATAGTAGACTGAACGATTGTCGCTGGCTGGTAAATTTGATTTGGGAAAATCCAAATTTTTTTGTCACAATTATTATGGATGAATGAAGCAACTTTCAGTAGGGCACGGAGTGTAAATTTGCATAATATGCATTATTGATCGAAGCAGAATCCACGTTGGATGTGTCAGGTAGAACATCAAATTTGCTGGAAGTTGAACGTATGGTGCGGAATAGTGGAAGAAAAATTATAGTCCCACATTTTTTTGACCAAACCCTTAGCGGAGAAAGGAAGGTTTTTGGAATTTGTGAAAGTTTTCCTTCCAGCATTTCATGAAGAAGTCTCCTTGGAAACAAGAAGGAACATGTGATTCCAGCTTAATGGTTAACCGGCGCATTATAATCGAAACGTACGTCAGCATTTGGACGAGCAATATCCGAATCGTGCTATTGAAAGAGGAAGTTTATTTCCCTGGTCGGCGCGTTCGCCACATCTAACTTATTTAGATTTTTACCTAGACTGAAAGACAACAACCAGGAAAAATATGATGAAAAGAATACTAAATGCCGCTAGAAGCTTGTCCAGGTCTGAAATTGAAGCAGCAGTTTTTTCTATCGAAATTAAATTGAATAAATGCATCGAGAATGATGGAAAATATTTTGAACATTTGTGAGCTAATTGTGATTAAACTTTGAGTAATTATAAGTGTTTTGTGCATCTTTTGTTTTAATGCCATTACTGGCTCGACGTGTTAACAATCATAATTTAAATAACATCGGTTACCATGGCTATGTGATTTGTTTTTCTCGCAAAGGTAACTTGATCCGATAGAAGTACTCGATTTTTTAACATTCTCCTATAAATTAAGAACGGATGGAGATATTGCGATGCGGTTTCCACTAAAATTTAGGTATGTTGTTGATGGCTAAGAGTATGTCAAGAGAATAGTATCGTTCGATTTTTTTTTAAGTCGCTTATTTTCGCAGCTAGATAATCAGCTTTTTAAGTGATTTATCACATTTTCAGTGTGGAATACAAATTTTGGTGAACATTTTCAGGACATCAAAGTTGTAGAACGGCAAATTTCATATTTTTATGTTGCAAATTTCTTTTCTGAAATCATTTTCACAGCTAGAACGCGCAAAAAAAGGGGTGCGGATTATAGTTAATCAGCTTTTTGAGTGATTTTTCACATTTGAAGTGTGAAATTTCAAAAAAAAGTTTCAGAACATAAAACTAAAAAAACACAAAATTCATATTTTTCATGTAAATTGCAGAGAAAGGCCAAAAACGCCAAAAAAATTATATGTACAGATATATCTTGAAAACCACCCCTCCGTTCATCTGCGGGTTGTGAAATTAGTGTTCTAGAAGTCGAAAGCTCCCCAAAAAATCAGGTATGTATGCTGCTCAAAATGTTACGTCTTAGACGACTATTATGTCTAATTCCGGTGAACTAAGAGATTTTAGGTAGACGGAATTAGACGAGCTCATGCTAGGGTTTTTTATTGTCAAGCTCGAGAGTTGTCGAAATTCTTCCTACTAGGCTCCATCCATATTTCTATCGAATGGTGAATTTGTGAACCTCTTTGCCTAATATGTTTCCTAATGTCTTTAACCTGTAATCTTTCAAGAAAAATTCCAATATCCCACCTGGCTCGCACGATGTTCTTCGAACATTATAGGTTTCTCTGTCATGTAGTGTCAACGTATAGGAAATTAAAATATCATGTTGTACATGATCGTAATCAGAATGGAAATAACATTATCCATAAAAATTTAATTACAAATGATAAGGTCATTAATCTCCATTCATCACAATCAGTATAAATGCACAATTATAAAGCCAATAAATATCCCTAGAGGAATGAACAAGCTCAATGTATCTACATTCCTACAGAATATTGAAATTGTAAATATCCTAAGAACCTGGAAAATCGTTATAACATTGTTCCAGGTGATTCATCAACTACGTCATTGCCAAGAGTCAGAATTTTATTCTGATTCCAGAATCTTCTTTCCAACTGTTGTCTTGTTATGGGGTTATCTGTGATCTGTCACGAACAGTCTGAGCTGTGATGAGTAATCAATCCAAGAGCTTTTGAATAGTAGACTTCCGCGGATAGATAATCTTGAAAATTCTTAGCTTCCGGATGGATTCCGCGTCACAATAGTACGACTTGATGCCGACGTTTCGCCAACCATTACATGTGGCATCTTCAGGGCAGTTTTGTTGATAATTTGTTAGATGAAGCATAATGTTCCAAGAAATTAATGAAGGCTAAGTAAGTCGGTAATGAATGATACAATTAGTGATCTGAAAAAGTAATTATGATTGATAAATCTGAAATTTTTTCCATAAACATTGAGTACAGAGCATTCATGAGAATGTTGTTACAATAAACTGTCGAAATACTATTATACCTAGTGTAAAATGAATAAATTATAATGTTTATATTCTACCTAGTTTCAAGCAATTCAACTCTGTTTAATTTAGTGAATTGTCAATAATGAGTGGATATAAAAGCTTGAATTCTTATATTTGCACGTATCTTGATTATTAAATGTGGATGTTCAACAATTATTATAAAAAAAATACGGCTTTATTATTGAACATTTATTCAAACACCACTTGTATACTCTCTCTACATAATTTGAATATTGTTAAATCATATAGATATGATTGAATAATAATACTAGTTCTCCTATTTTTGTGGCTCATTTATATGGTGAGGCACTGCCTTCCCCGCCTTCCCGAAAAAGACTCCACCCTATTTATCTTGCATAGTAGACTTCCTTGGATAGCTATCATTGGACATTCTTGGCTTCCGAATGGATTCCGCATCACAATAGTACGACTAGATGCCGACGTTTCGCCAAACATTACAGGTGGCATCTTTAGGGCAGACTTGAGGCTTGAACTGAAACTGATTCTTCTTGTTTCTGTAGCGGTTCTCATTGTGGTATTCAGTTCAAGCCTCAAGTCTGTTCTGAAGATGCCTCCTGTAATGAATGACAAAACGTCGGCATCAAGTCGTGTTATTGTGACGCGAAATCTATCTAGAAGCCAATAGTTTTCAATCTGTGAGCTGTCTCCCAATTACTTTCCACCTTCTTAGGGGTTCAATTTCTAAAATATTTCCTTAACAAGCACCTACGTCACTTGAATACCTACCAGCCAAATTTCAAGTCAATCGGCCTCATAGTTTCTCAGATTTTTAGTTATTCGGTCATCAATCAGATAGATAGACTAAAGCAAGTAAGATCAGAAACAAACTAGAAATGTGTTTGGAATCTATTGCGGTTACTTCTTGCAAATTGTAAATTTGGTTTCTGATTTTTATATAATTGTTTCACATTCTAAAAGATACTCATCGCATTTGTAAAGATAATGGAATAAATTATCCATTCCATTATTATTAGACAACTAAATAATATTCAATATATGTTTTTAAGGAAATGTTTTGCAATAACAAATTGCTCCTATCTGGGAATCGAACCCGGGCCTACCGAGTGTGAGCAAGTAGAGCATAACTTTGGCTCATCGCTGTGTGTTATAAAAAGGTAAATTTAAGTTCACTTTATTAATTGTTTTTGTTGCTGTCGCTGAACTATATTTTTGAAAATTTGGATGGAACAGTTTTAAATTAACTCAAATATACTGTAAAAGTTTTGAATCGATTCAATGTATACTTTGAGCGTTTCTTTTAATTTTCAACCCTTTGGGAAAAGGTGTGTTTATTACATGATTTTCTTGAATAAAACTGTGGTCTGCCACCGAACAGCAAACAATTTTTGTCAGAATTCGAATGTGATATGACCTTCAGTTTTCGGGTTATCGTGTAGAACTTTCGTGACGCACATCCAGACTGACAAACAGATCTTTTGCAAAGTTGCTTGTAATTCGGAGAAAATTACCAAGATGCGGAAATTTTTGCCTAGGACTTTTTTAACGATTTCAGGAATAGCTTGAGTAAATGCAAAATACTCTTTCGATTTCGTAGCGGAGAGTACAATAATTAATGACTAATAAGTATTGCAGTTTTAAACTGAACAATTACGTTTCACATTCTAGACACCGGTTCAACCGCTTGAAGGTCAGAACGCGGAAAACTTAAGTTATTACAAAATTAATCAAAAAGTGATAGCAAACATGTCTTGAATTGCATATTTTAAATCATGATACTCAATACAAAATAAAGTGAATAGAATCATCATTCTTTGAAAGAAATCGACACCTTGGAATGACAAGGTTCTAACTGTCATTAAAAAAATATATATATTTAGCAGACAATGTACTCCTAAAGTTCTCTGGAGGCTGATAACCGAGTTAGAAGTGGTACCCAGTTCTATCTGAAACAATAATTATCCACATTTCGGTGGAACAAAGTTGTAAGTGATGTTGTAAGACACAGCTCTTAATATATGCAGATAGAACCTTACACCACTCAAACATCAGATAGATATTTGTGTTTAGCAGTTTGTTTTTATTTTAAAGAATTTTACTTGACGAGTATGGGCACAGTTCGAAGTGTGAAAGCTAGGCATTATTATAGTTAAAAAAATATTATAAAGAGTGACAAATGAAGCTGTTATTCAAAGGTTCAGCTCTAAAATTAATAAAATCCTTTCTCTCTAAAAGTAAAATAGGAGTGAGAGTGTGTAATCATCATTCAAATGAATAAGATGTTGACGGAGAGTTTCTCAGGGATCAGTGTTTGGTCCGCTGATCTTACAATTTGTAAACGACATTCCTTGATCATTGTTGGAGGTTCTTATAATAATGTTTGCTGATGACAATACCTGTTTTCTCACAGCAAAGGATCCAGCAGAGCTCCAAATTAAGATAATGAAAAATATAAAGAATGGTGTCATAAACATTATATTATCTTAAATTTTAGTGAAGCAGAGTGTCTATATTACTCAGCAAGGAGATCACCTTCTCATTAACTATAGATAGTAATACCTAATGGAATATTTCCAAATCGCGCCAGATTCTTAGGAACTATGATAGATGGTAGCCTTAGTTGGGATGAACAAATGGATCATGTATGCAAAAAAAAATTATACCTATTTCGCTAAAACATTCATTCGATATTGCTGCTCTGAATAATATGTCTCACATTTACCTTTTAATATCATTGCCTGAGAAACTGCCTCGGATTAACAAGTGTTTTTATTTTGCAGATAATCAGAATAGTTTTCAATATTGCTCCTAGGGATTCATGTAGGATCCATTTCAAAAATAATAAAATACTCACGGTGCGTTGCATTTATATCGTGAAATTTGTTACAAAAAAATTAGATTATTTTGTTACTAACTCTGTACTCCACCCCTACAGTACTAGAAATGGCAAATTACTCAAAATAATGAAACATGATATCGCATTGTATAAAAAATCACCTTCTCATGCAAGTTATACAATAAATTGCCAGACTGTATGAAAAATACCAGGTCCTACATAAAGTTCCCAACTTAAACATTTTTTAGTTATCGAGGGTTATTATTTCGTTGACGAATACCTAAATTAAAAAATATAAAAAATAATGTAAGAAAGCTAATACGAAATGAGAAAATGTCGAAATACAATGAAAAGAAGAGGAAAGCCAAACCTAATTTAATATTGAATTTACTGTCACGTGAAACCCATGCGTGTGAGTGAATTCAAGAAGGAATTCAGTATTCTGGTAAAACCAACATTCACATGCTAATTAAGCTTTCGTTAGGGAATGTATAGATCGTACTAGGACTAGAATTCATATTCTCAAGCCCTCAAAAATTTGATGTCGGACATGGCCTGTCAGTAATCGATTGCATGACTTTCGACGGATCAAATCCGAATAAGCCGCTCAAAACCATAAGCTAAATTACGAACATCTCATAAGACAATTCGATATCCTAGCTACTTCCCTAACCTCCATTACCATCAATTCCAACCCTGTCCTCGCACTTCCCCCATAATCACACAAGGGCAAAGTCAGGTGCCAGAATGGAGTCAACCACCAGAATAAAGGCAGTGAACTGTGTAGCGTGAAGGTTTTTCTCACAATAAATATTGCTACACAAATCAGAATAATCAGTTTTGGTCAAAGCCTCAAGCCTGTCCTGAAGATGTCACCTGTGGTTGGCGCAACGTGAACATCAAGTCGTGCTCTTTTGATGCGGAATCCAAGCCAACAATTTTCAAATTCTAACCCACTTGGGGATACCGTTGTGAATCTTCAAATAGACTTTCTGAATCTGGAAAATCAGTCCCATCCCATCCAAAGGGCACATTTTCTTCTCCTTCCGAAGAATAATATTCGAACAACATTCATAATCACTGCTGTGAAGTCATAAAACAAAATCATCAGAAATCTCAACTCTATAGCAAAATTAGTTACGGAACTACTAAAGTTCTCTCTCCTTCGACCCAAGATGCCGAAATCAAATTTCTCAAAACCTCTAATTCAACCAATCAGCACCTTCAAATCCATATCTGATGGAACAGTTTTCCAAATCAATTTAGACAATTGTAATAAATCATGCACATTCCTGATACATCTCCAGACTGATTCCTATAAAACTCTACGAAGGAGTGTCTTCATCCATAGAACATTCAGTTCAAAACTTCGTTATTCATTCATTTCCTATCGAGCTGAAAAATTCCTCTTTGGTTCACCGAACTGTCCCATTACAATATTCAAAAGGCCCTAGAGATAATTCCTATCCACTCGCTTCCTACAAACCTATCGGAGATCCTTTTCAAGCATCAGTAGTATCTGCATTTGTAATTTTTTTGAAGATAACAAAATGCTAGCAATGTCTCCTATTTTTATCAATGGAAAGTCACAGAAACAATAGAAATCTTCAAAAATCCAAGCAACCTGAACTGTGGCACAGTTCACTATCTTCCCAAAATTTGTAAACCATTTCTCCGTTTTCCGTTTTACTACTCATCGCACAACTATAATGGTGGTAGCTAAAGTAATCAGTATCAGAACGAATTACAGACTGTTCTCAAGATGACCACAATCATTGACGAAACGTTAGTATATAGGCCTTATTCTGTGATGCGGAATTCACCCATGCGGACACCAAGGTAGTCCGAAAATCCTTTGTCTGCATCTACTTCTCCTCGAACGTTTTAATTTTTGCAGTTTGAAGTTTAAAGAAACATTAGAACTTCAGATTTTTCCATTTTTGTGCGGAATTTGAACTCGATTATACGTTATGTTGAGGTATCATTGACATGGAAGTCGTGTGAGGCGAACGGTCTCAATTTCATAATTATATTAGGGGAGTGTAAGATGTCGATTCCACTGCATCAAGAGAAAACAATATTAGACGCCGCAATATGGTACAGCAATAGCTGCCATTGCTATGTGGGTGCATAATGTTTCTTCTAATGAATAATAATATTGAATTTTAAGAATTTCAGAGACCGATATAAATCGAATTCCACTCCCTCAGAACGTTGGGATTTCCCCAAACGGAATAAATAATTCTTGATAATTTCTGTTACATCGTTTTCGGAGTCTCAGCAATGTTATTCCATGAATATTTTGTGTGCTTCAAATAGTTATTTCAATAATCCCACACTAACGATTGTTATAAGTTATTCATCATTTATGAGGAAACTGAGGTTTTCTATTGTTTAAATTTCAGAGGATTTGTGTATGATTCTGTAGGTTCAACATAATGAATATTTCGCTTGTAAGAAAATGGAAGTTGATAATTTCCTGAACGTTTCTCTTGTAGTGTTTTATAACAGGAGATACTCAGAAGTTAAGATGATTTCAAAAAATCTTCGGATTAACGTTGTTCTAAAAACACTTTTCACGTCATATCAAATATTTCTTCGTTAGACAGGAAGGTATCCGTTTCATGCTGAGGCTTATATCACGCAGAAAAGTTAAAATCTGGTATAAGCCATTATGTGGTCGATTACAGCTTTGTTATAATCACTTAAGGTTTTGTAACCATGGTTCATATGCCGGATACGAGGAACTGTCGAGTATTTTCAAAGTGTTTTTTCACATATACACATGTATAATAGGTCTGGCTAATTTTGAGCCAGTAAACTTATTGGTGTACCAATCTCCTCTTCCAGAGCTCATGCTCTCGCTCTCTTCTATCTCCCTTTCTGACTAGCTGAACGAAGCCTGGAGATCTCAAGACTTCTCCCACTCAAGAAATGCAAACGTGAGCCTGTACCTTTACAAGGACTAAGCACGTTCCAGCTACCAAGTAACTAGCCATCATCAGAGTAAAAAAAATCTTACACAATAATTTTGAGTCTATCAAAGCCGCTTTCAACCAAATTTCAACAAAATCGTTCAACAACAACAATAAAAACGTTAAATTAAATTTAAATCGTGACTTAATTGTTTATAAATCGGCGATGAACCAAAGGTCACTAGGTGCTAGGATACTCGCCTCTCACTCAATAAGATCGGGTTCGATAACCAAAAACGGCGAAATTTGTTTTTGTAATAAAATTTCTTCTGATCATCATCAATTTGAATATTATTCAGTTGTGTAAAGATAATGAAATGAATAATTTATTTCATTATCTTCACACAAATGCAAAGAGTATCTTATAGAATGTGAAACAATTATATAAAAATCAGTAACCAAAGCAAATAATTTGCCAAGAGAAACTTTGCTACGCACACTATTCATCTATTCTCCAAGCTGCAACATTAGTTTATATAGTTTATATACAATATGGTGATAAAATAAGTGAAAAATTATAATACCGTTATTCCATGTTTTTGCAAAACGTTTTATTTCTTAATTAGCCACCTTATGACATGAAATTTTCATTTATGACGTCATATATTTTTGCATAATGACGTGATCATTAATTTTTTCGGTGACAACTCCAATTTTTTTTGCTGTTTTTATAGATGGTTCAATCACATAAATCACGGTGTAAAAAAATTGTAGCTTGGATAACTTATTTTCTTTTTTTTTTAGAAAATAACACACATACCGCAAGCAATAAAAATGTAACTTTAATGTAAAAAAATCTTAATTATCAACGTCAACAACAAACAACATTTATCAAGATTGTTCGAATTGCTCTCCGTCCACTATTTGCTACTGACCGATACGAGTGGAAACACTTCGCTCAAGGACTTCACGAGTATTGTGCTCCGCGAATTCTTTGCCGTATATCTTCTAAATTATTTGGCCTATGAAAATGAACCTTAGATTTTAAATAATCTTACAGAGATAAATCTTGCCACTGAATTGACTTTCTAGAAAATGTGGTTTCCTCTTGTACAATACCTGCGTTCGTGACGATGTACTGTCCCATTCAGGTAAAAAGTGGCTTCGTCAGAAAATAAAATATTATATAAAAACTGGGGTCTTCATCGCGGCGTAACATTAGTTCTTCGCAAAACTACAAGCGGCGGTCTGGATCATCATCGTTTAATTCGTGAATCAATTGAACCTTGTAAGGATGATATTCCTCTTTCTTGAACAACTTCACAACAAGAGACATGACTTTCTTCAGCTTCAAGTAACATATCTAATCTGACTTCTTCATTTACTCGAAGTCGGCCTTGGCGAGGCAAATCATGGATGGTTCCAGTTTCAGTAAATTTGGCAACCAACTTACTTACGTGGATCTTGCAATAGGCGGTTTATCAGGATGTTCTTGGTTGAATAATTCACATACTTCCTCATGTGTTTTTAGCTTATCATCGTTTCCTAACATTATTGAAATTTCGATTCTTTCCCGTTCAGTTAAACGAGCCATTTTTTGTTAACGGGCTAGGGAAACTATATCATTATTGCATTGTTAGTAAAAGTTGACTTTTTGCGAGAAAATGATCTACTACCTAATAGAAAACAAATAAAAAAGCAAATCTTTCATAATACATAAAGAGATAGAAATGTTCATCACTTATTAATTACAGCAAGGTAAAGATTTGTGACACTTTGAGTGGCAGAAAACATCTTTCTTCTCACACATGCACTTGTTGGATTTGCATTTGGTGTTGCAAAAGCATTTCACTACCAAGTGATTAGGAGGTCGCAACAGTCCTTACAGTTATTGTTTTATTCATAGGGACTCCGTTTTCTTGGATAATGTTCTTGGGACATTTACTCAAATGAGACCTGTAAGAATATTATCACTGAACTCTGAACAATTAAGTACTTGGGGCAGGGGTGAGAGGAGAGGAGGAGAGAAAGGGAGAGAAAGGGAGAGAAAAAGGTGAAGAAAGAAAGAGAGATATCTTTTATTTCAGCCTGGAAGAATTACTTTGAGAAAAGGTGCTTCAGATTTCCATTTCTTGTTCCAATTTGACAGAATCCATGATCGACAACCCCCAGTACAGACCACCAAGAATAGATTGGGCATCTCCTCTTCCGCAGTCAACATATGAGAATGAGGAATTCGAATTGATTTTCTTTTTTCTAATGGCGGATGAATCTAGGTTTCTTTCATACATTTAGCTTGCACTTCTAGACAATGAAAAGCTCAATTTCTCTGCTTCTTGATAGCCTCAGAACACTTTCCAGATCAGTAAGGAGATAATCACGATCTTCTACAAGCAGATTTTCACCAATGGATAAATTTTTGTTGTTTCATTTTCATTCCATTTGTCGCCCGCCATTCCTGAATTTGATCAATGGCGCATTGAAGATCCTCTCCTGTTTCTAAATGTGCCAATACCTCAGTAGGTAGTTTTGAAGTAGCTAAGTCATGTCTCGGAGGCATCCGAGCATTGCCTCATACGAGGATCTTTTCATTCCACTATGCAATGCACTGTTTTTCATAAGAATAAACCTCAAGCTTTCATTCCATTTTGATGTTTTGTGGTCTTGACTCCAAGTGGTTATCTTATTCTCTATATCCTGGTTGGCTCTATGTCTATGTCGCGGTTTGCAATGCACCGTTTTGAAGTTCGGCCATGTATTAACCAGATTCTGAATAATATTATTTACAAATTATTTGCCATTGTCAGACTGTAAAATACAAGGAGCGCCTAACAAAGTAAAAATATCGCTGATGTTATCCCACATTTCGTCTGCAGTCTCTGACTTGTGCTCTTAGCACAACAAACTTTGTCAAATGATCCTGATACTCCATCAGATTGCTACGGAAATTCAATCAAATCCACTTGACATCGTGAATTTATTTCATCGAATCACAAAGGCTTTACAACCAGTACCTTCTCCTTCTTTCAATTTGTGAACACAAGGTTCGCCCAAGCTTGAATAGTAAAATGTAGTGATATTTTGGAGTTTTCCTTTCAATTGCTCAATCATACGATTTCTTCCTCCATGTCCAGTGGATATGTGCGCTTTAATAAGAACTTCAAACAGCTCTTCATCAAAAACATTATACCTTATTTTTTCTTGGTCTGTTACAGGATATTTTAGTTTCGTAATATACTTCAATAATGTCATATCGTCTTATAAACCTGAGATCATTGCTTTCTTTTTTATTCGCAATTTGGACAATGTCAGTGAATTTAGCTTGGAAGTCGAACGTTCTAGCTTTACTATTTCACGAAACAGTTGTACCAAGGAGTCTGACATAGTTCTTGCACACTGAAACTAATTATTGAAATTTGGAACAGATCGAACACATACAACAAATACACAAATAATGGCGACTGACTGTCGGTGATAAACAAAAGAAAGATATGCGCGCGCAGTTACATGTGGAGAGCAACATCTCTGAATCTAGTTTTACTAAGCCACAGCAGGCATATTTAACTCTTCATAGGAAAAGTTTCAATCAACTTTCACTGATACTTTTAGGAAGAGTCAACTCTTCCTAACAATCCACTTTTCCTGTAACATAGATCGATGCGTATGTAGGTTCAACCTGCCTTTCTCTGGAAGTTTTAAAGCTCTGGTTTTTAATGAAAGCTTTAGAGTGGGCTATACCTGATAAGACTTGCCAACTACTGAATTATTCTACTTTCAATCTAGGATGATATAGCTATATGAGTTTAAAGATATACCAACACTGGGTCTAGTCCGATAATTAAAGCTGCATCCTCCTTGGCCAGAGAGTCTGCTAACTCATTTCCAACAATGCCCGAGCCTTCTGACAGCTACCGTTTTTGAGTTACAACGATAAGAGCTACTATTGACAGGAACTTGCAGATTGTGAGTATGTAAGATTTGTTGGAACGATGTGTTTGAACTAGAATACCATCATCGAATTCCACCACGAGAGACGTTCTTTGAGGATATTAACTTTAAGAGAAACCAAAACTGTTAGCCAATAATGAATATTGATGAGTTTATTTTCACTCAAGCATTGCTTAATTATATAAACAACATTCAAGATGATTTTCCAGCTTCGAATTTGTATGAACAATATGAGTTTCGCCCGTTTGGATCTCATGATGCGTCCAGACATGAAAATTTCAGCTAAAATAGACCGAATTCGCGTAGGGCGGGCGCTTCGCAAGCCCAATAGAACTGGCCAAATGTATTCGGATACTTGTCGGCAAAGTTGAATTGCTCATAGGTAGTTAAGGTTCGCAGAATCATTCAGTTGATGTAAATTAAATCTATTCGATCTGTTCGCAGCATTCGTGACGATTTGTGGGTGCGTCCAGACTTGAAGTTTATTCACATACCTACATAAATAATCTACATTGAAAATGGAGTGGGATAAGGAAAAACATGTAAAATTTATGGATATCTATGCTTTTGTTGTGTTTTCTTATCATTTCGCAAACAATATTTTCTTTCGTACTCATGGTTTCGTTTTCTTTCAATAGATAAGAACAAATTAACTAAATCAGGCACTCCGACCAAGTGGGAACATTAATAATCACGCGAGTGTGTCTAACGCAATGAGCATTTGTTCGGAATATTCTGTAATATTTTTTTTTTAAATTACATGGTGATAAATAACCTCACCTGACCACACTAATAAGATACTGAATATTATTGAAAACTAAGTCACATTATGAACAAATAACATTAAAGTTTGTTGTCATGTTAGATATCGGACATCTAGATGATACATTTGTATTAGACCTAACATTGTAAAAAGTTAAGGGACATCGAGAAGATGATCTAGGTACAACCAAATTTAATTCACCCAATAAGTAACTGCAGTCAATATTATTATTCAACAAATTAAGGAGGGATAATGTGCCTCACACCTCAGTTTCTCTTTTAACGCACAACGTTTATATTACAATTCTTTCAAGAATCACCAAGCTCAATATTTTTTTGCACTATAATATCTCCATTACCACCACTGTAACGTAAATTGAATGAGTATAAGTAGCCTTTATTATACAATTCCCAATCATATTCAAACGTTTATTTTCATATGATATAATGTATATTATATAACAACGTTTCCATTTAATAAAATATTGATCTATCTAAATACAGTTATATAATATAACGCTAATTGTTCTCCTATGAAATATCAATTTTTTTTCTATTTCCTAATTGATTGGTAATTTTTTGTTTGTTTTATTTGTGTATAAAATTTAACAGAGTGGTAAAATGAAGGAAAAAGCATGTTGAAAATATCAGGTAATATTTTATCAATTAAGAATTTGTTCATTATTATTACTAACTCAAATTCGATTGAAGTTTTGCTTCAAAATGTCCCCCGCAGCCTCACATCACATTCTTGCTCTTCTTATAATTGAAGACGTAGCTCTCTGAAAAGTATCTGGGTCGCCTTGTAGGGATGCAGCTGTAGTCATAACATTTTAACTTTGCTCTGAATACACTAGAGTTTTCATGTATCTCAAAAGGTAATGGTCGATAGGCCTTAGATCTGGTGAAATCGGAGACCAGAAGACTGGACCTCCTCTTCCAATCCACCGGTTAGGAAAGTTGTTATTTGGATATGTTTTTATATTTATACCAAATTGAGGTGGTGCCCAGTCTGCTGAAATCACATGTTAAATCTATTCTGAAGTGGAACATCCTCAATTAGTCCTGGCAACTCGTTTTTTAAAAAAATTTGATAATGCTCGGATATTAAAGGTTCTTGAACTACGAATGGCCCAATAACAAGGTTATTGATAACACCACGTCAAATATTGACCGAAAAGTAGTTACCCTGGTTTAAAAAAATTATAAAAACGGAAACGCCCCAGGTAATTTGCAAAACATTGTGAGTGTCATAGTCATGATTGGCGACTTAGAAAACCCTCAAGACTACTCGAGAGCCAGAATTTGTTGCATTTTATGAGGAAAAATTAACAAATTCCTAGAAGATGTCGTGGTTGCCCGGTCTCAGGGTATCACCAGGTATTGCAGAAGAGTTTTTTCACGTTACAATCATCACTAGCAAACTTTATATCACGTCTTGAACAGTTAACAAACATTAAAAATAATTTTTTAATTAATTTCATCGATATCTAGAGCGTCAGGACGCCCGGATACCCCGGGGGAGGTTTCAAAAACTGCACTAAGAAAAATGCATTCTTTGGCTGTAGAAATGCAATAAAGTTTTGTCGCAAAAAAAAATACCGGACAAATTTTCTAAATAACTTTCTGAATCGAATACAGAAAACAGCATCTCAATCCATCACTGCGCCAAGTTTGGAGGGTTTGGCCCATTTTAGTGCTTTATTTCCTCGACTTAATAAGGTCTGACAACCTTTTTCTATTACCTCATAAAACTTTAACTTGATCTGGTTCGAAAGATGATACGTGAGCGTTACATTCTTTGGTTTCAGAAGTATTCAAATAATGATTGAAATAACTTCGAATATCGTAAGAAAATTGCTTAGCAGTAGATTTTCGATACATATTAATATACTCAAAACATTAATGTGTTACAATTTCGATTACTCGTGATTCTGTTTGTTTGGCGACGTGAGCATTTTTAATTGAAATTGGTGTGAGAAGAACGCTTTGTGCTTGATACAATTAGTTTTAAAAAATCCCGTTTTAGACATTGATACATCTTCTGATGATGGTAATGAGACCGAACCTTATGTGTTAATGTGACCTATTACCTGAGACTTTATACATAATTCATACCTGGATCGAGAATCATTATTCGTTTATTAACATATTTCGGACATTCACCAGTCGCTTAGGTCGATTGAAATAGGTATTGAATATTTCTAAATATTCTTTGTTTCCGGGCCGACGAAAGCAAATGGACTGGTCATCATGTGAAACCAATGACGTGAGATAGTGAGATGGTGCAACACTATATGTGATGCCGCCATCCATTGACACGTTTATGATTCCACGGATATATATCCTTGATGACACATTTGTCTCAAGATATATTCTTTCCGGTTCCGAGGTATATATGTCACATTTAAATTCTTCATTTTGTCTCATTTGACGTGAAAAAATTCAACCCAACTGTGAAACAGTCTTACATAAGACTTCGTTCAATTTCAGTGCTTCATACAATTAGTTTTAAAAAATCCCGTCTTAGACATTGATAAATCTTCTGATGATGGTAGTGAGACCGAACCTTATGTGGTAATGTGACCTATTACCTGAGACTTTATACATAATTCATACCTGGATCGAGAATCATTATTCATTTATCAACATATTTCGGACATTCACCAGTCGCTTAGGCCGATTGAAATTGGTATTGAATATTTCTAAATATTCTTTGTTTCCGGGCCGACGAAAGCAAATGGACTGGTCATCATGTGAAACCAATGACGTGAGATGGTGCAACACTATATGTGGTGCCGCCATCCATTGACACGTTTATGATTCCACGCATATATATCCTTGATGACATATTTGTCTCAAGATATATTCTTTCCGGTTCCGAGGTATACATGTCACATTTAAATTCTCCATTTTGTCTCATTTGACGTAAAAAAATTGAACCTAACTGTGAAACAGTCTTACATAAGACTTCGTTCAATTTCAGTAAAAATCAGAATTAATTTATATCATATTTTTCCATAGTCAACTATCTGTAATACAAATGACATATAATAATAGTTTGGTCGATAATAAATATTTCTGTAACATCTCTCTTCCTTGGTGATTGTTCTTCAAAACATTTATTCAAACTCTTCTAGTCTTTCTTGCCCAATTTTCCTCTCAATTCCAGAATATAGAGTCAGGGAACAGGTCGTCGCAGTTGGCTTCCGTTTGCCGTGACGACGGTTACGACTCCGTTTTTCCCATCTTTTTCTGGATAAAGAATCGTACCACAAAACGCGTAG
Organism: Endomychus coccineus; assembly: GCA_958510875.1. Classification (NCBI taxonomy): domain Eukaryota; kingdom Metazoa; phylum Arthropoda; class Insecta; order Coleoptera; family Endomychidae; genus Endomychus; species Endomychus coccineus. The sequence goes on along the minus strand of OY294067.1, from coordinate 61,786,300 downwards.
AACTCATGGAAACAAATGAATTCCGAACAGATAGATTCTGGAATTCACGCGACAGTGACAATGACATTGAGAAACAAAAACAATTCACTGTTAGAACCAATAACATTCTTGGCTTTTTCATACAATTTAACAGCGCAATGACGCAAATATGATGATTTATTATTCAATATTATGAATTCATTAGATAAGGTATTCGTTAATTCTGGTTCTGTTTTCCATAAATAGTTTTCTTGATAAATTCGTTTAATATAATATAGATTTCGATGATCATCCTCGATAATTTCAGAAGTTGTGCAATCAGTCACTTTGCTGCGGGCGATAGGTCAAGATATTATGTCGTACTTATGTATCAATGTCTATTATATATAAATTCTCGGGAAATAGGTCACATTAACACCTATGCTTTATATTTTCGTCTTTACGTAATCTTCCGATGTACTTTTCCGAAACTTACGTAAAGACGAAAATATAAAGCATAAGTGTTATGTGACCTATTTCCCGAGAATTTACATATAATTCATACCTGGGTCAAGAATCTTCATTATCAATTTCTATGTGAGTGAAATTTCAAAATTTTTTTATGAAAAATAGAAAATTGAAATCCAAATTTTGAGCAAATCTGTGTCAAGGTATGCACATATTGCTTCTTCTGAAGAACATCAGGTTGAACAGTTACAACACGTCCTATAGTCTCATACAGCTGTTTCGCCCTTCTCATGGGCTCGTCAGTGGGACGAGGCAGTAGTGAAGACACTGATGAACTTCTACCTCAGCTCACTGATGAGCCCATGAGAAGGGCTGAACAGCTGTTTGAGGCTATAGGACGTGTTGTCACTGTTCAACCTGGTAAACCAAACCTAATAAGGAATAACCTGGAAATGACGAATAGGTCTTTTCTAGTTTCTTCTAGTCTTAGATGGCCCTATTTGTTTTTGTTGCTAAGAAAAAACTTGAATTCTACAGCTTACAAGATTTAAGAGCATTTTCGGTACTTTTGACATTTATATTTACGGATTTCAATTATGTCGTTGTTCCACCTGATAAGATAACATTTTTTCGTACAGTATTTATTTTAGGAAAGACAAAATATGTACTTGGGACAATTTTCCTCCGGAGAAGCAGAAATAAATTTTCATGCGATTATGGAAATAAATTGCGATAAGCTGGTTAGAATCCGCTCGATTCTGATCAATGAAAACCGATTTTTGGTCGTATTGAACATTTGCAAAAATTATATTTTGAAAATGACTTCAACAATTTTTACCAGAATTACCGTTTTATTCAAGAAGTAGAACTATGGAGTTCGAGTTTGTATTGATATTATACAATTATCTTATTCTTCAGTATTAAGTATTTAAAACATCTTGAATAGTAGACTTCAACGGACAGCTAATCTTGAAAAATCGTGGCTTCCGGATGGATTCCGCGTCACAATAGCACGACTTAATGCCGACGTTTTGCCAACCATTACAGGGGGCATCTTCAGGGCAGGCTTGAAGCTTGAACTGAAACTGATTCTACTGGTTTCTGTAGCCATAGCTATTGTAGGAAAAATCCTTCACGCTACACAGTTCACTGCCTTTATTCCGGTAGTTAACTCCGTTCCGGTACCTGACCCTGTCGTTGTGTGTGATCAGTGTGTACGAAGTGGAATTTTCGAGAATGGGTTTCCAAATGTTGGGAAAGTAATATCCAGAGTCACGGTTTAGAATATTTGGATATTTTTCTATAGCTTCAAGAATTTTTTACTGATAGAAGTTTGGGGCTCGAGCTAGGATTTCAGTATTTTCGAAAAGGATTTGATGATTAGTGCCAAACTTGTGTTCCCTAAAATATTTCTATATCTTTATAATTTATGAAATCAAATAATTATTTCATTTGAGATCATTTATCATCACAAATCGAATCTACACTCGAATGGCCATAATACAAGAAACATCTCTCCACAGTATTTCGTACTGAAATATTATTAATTAGAATTTGTGGAAAGTGATGCAACAAATGAAAGCCGTTTAATAGCTGCTTGCAGAAACATACCGTAACCAGAGATTTGACTTACATGTTTTCCACATTTTCAAATTTTACGTTCCACAAAGTTGTTAAGACTGTCTCATTTTGTACATTAATTATCCTATATATATTTATACCTAGGTATGTACGGCAGCATGACGTAAGCGTTTATTCTTTGTTGAGATGGGCCTGGGCACGAGAATTTATAGATTTTTGAAATAACCTTCCGGATAGTTTGGATGTTCGAATTGAAGCCTCTAAATATTATGTTGACTCATAATTTTTCTCATTGTTGTTTTTTTACATAATCAATATATTGCCAATGATTCTGTCTATCTGATTCCACAGTATTCTTTTGTTGTGAAGCCGACGGTCCTTCTTCTGAAGATTGCGAATTGTGGTTTGACGTTTAGTTTTGTGCATGACTCTGTTGACCATTAATATTATCGTTTTCGAACATTAGGCATGATTCAGATGAAAATAAAAAAATCCTGATTTTATAAAGAAGTTATCTTTACTTCAATTCAGTTGCACCAACAAGTAATTGAAAAAATGTTATGAACAGCCTTAACAGATCGCGCTGTGAAATTGTCACAGCCAGAAAACTGTCCAAGGATATGAAAATTGTATGGAAATGTATGGTTAACCAAAAATCATTTATCAACCCTATCATTGATAAAAGAATAAACAAAATCTATGAATATATGTCAGACATAAATAATATAAACAGCAAAAAAGATAATCTCATAATATTACCATACATTCCGGAGAACTCAGAGACAATAAAGAAATGTTAAAAAAAAGTATGATCTGAATTTCGCGGATAAACCTACTATCTGTGTTGTTGGATATTTTTCAAATCTAACACCTTTAAAACCTAAAGATAAGCAAACATACACAGTTTATATGGATTACATTGTTTAAAATACGATGGTACTTATACAGGAATCTTTAAAAAATATTTACAAGAATAGACGCTGCTGTGTTCTTTATACAAATGGTGTTAAAAAATCCTGTTTTAGACAGTGATTAATTTGATACGTCTTCTGATGATCATGAGATCGAAACTTACATAAAGATGAAAATAGTAAAGATAATTGGGAGTGTGACTTATTTCCAGAGAATTTATATATAATAATTAGATACAAGGAACTTCTCCAATCTTTTGGGCTCAATAAAGCAGGTTCTTCCTCCAATCATATTTTAGAAACAGGGCAGACTATTCCAAATACAGTATCCAAATTGAACACCTTGGAATCAGTAGACATTTTCGAAGGTATAACAAAAATATCGGCAGTAACATTCTGAATGATGAATTAGACTTGTACTGCAGCATTCTTTTCAATGTCTTGATAAAAAAAAATTCTCCGTAATCCATTTACCTACCTTCCTAGTACCTGTTTTGAAATTTCCTAATTACCTCTCTAACTCACTCTATTATCCCACTTATTCCAAATTATTATCCATTACCGGCAATGCATTACCCCATTCTAGAACCTGAGCCCCACTTTTTATTAGTAGCTTATATTTTGACTATAAATATTTTAAGGTCTTTCTTTTTTATTGATACTTTTGTATCGTTTTGAAGATGACACTCTAGTTTCGATATAATATAAGTGATAAAAAACAGAATAATTACTGTATTATTATATCAATATGGTAAATTATCATGAAGTAACAGCTTTCGTCTAATTTTTCCAAATGAAAATCTTCATGTGCTTGGAACTCTAGAGCAGTAAAGTTAGAAAATCCGGAATGGAACTGTTTGCTTGGATATTTGCCTCGTAAATGATATTTTTCGCCGCTTGTGAGGCAGAGAATGCTCTATTTGGTTTTATCAAACCATGAAATTGATTTATAGAACATGGACAAGATCATGAGAGTACATTTTATAATAGATCTCCATTTCAATTACCAATAACTACACGATATGCCCTGAAATTCGTGTACCTGCAAATAATCTGGTTACATCAATTCTTCAACGTACCAAAACAACAATAATGCATGTTTAAATATAGCACTAACGCTTACAGCTCTGATTAGGAGTTTAGAATACGCTTGATGAAACACATTCTCACGCATTGAATGTTAACGATGTTCCTTACCATATCTCAAATTGGTCCGTCATCAAAATGACGGTAGAACTGACATCAGAAATTTCTATACGTCACTATTACATGTGTGCTGAAATGAATTCGACTATTACGTACATCCTATGAAGTCGATCATTATCTTATTGGATGAATGCTCCTGAAAGTCGTACTCACTTATGGTTGGTTTGATAGATATCAGATTAGATATCAGATTAGATATCCTACTTTGACATACATCCATCTGGAAGCATGTATAGAAAACCCAACTTCAGATTGACGTATCGAGATAAAAATTTCACGAAAAGTTGGATAATTTTGTCGTCATGGATATTGTACCGTATCCATTCGAACAACTTGTGAACAACATCAATCAGTTTTTTTCAACTACAGCAACCGAAAGTTATAGGTACATCTTCCTGATCGATAAAGTTCACTTACCGGTCAGGTAGGTGGTGAGTTAATTTATACATAACTATCGTCTGATTTTTTTGGTTCAGTCCACTACATTTCTCCTTCAGGAATCTAATTGAAGTATCAAAATTTGGAATGTCGTGTTCATTGTTCAAAAGATTGATGCTTTAACCCTTTCGTCCCGAGCGGTACACATATGTACCTACAGTCAAAGTCTACATGGAAAAAACAGGAGAAGGTAAATAAGTAAGTGTTATTTTAACTGTTGTCAAATTGAGAATATGAATAATTATTTTTCGTGACCTATTATTCATTTTTCCACAGCTTACATTGATATCCAACTCACCTGTCCACGCTCGGTAATCGGCTGTGTTATTGTGATAACTATAAATAATAATTAAAACCTCCTGATCACTCCTAATTCAGATTAGTTTGCGAAAGGAGTTGAAAAACGCTTAAAATTTCAGCCTGCATTTTGAAATATGGTTATCTTCATTTCGTTCAGAATGTTATACAAAATGGAGCAGTTCCCAAATGAGCAAGTTAATCGAAACCAAATGCTGGAGAACCATTTGTTTGAGATCACTACAAACTGTTCCGAAACGGAAAGAAACTGCTGAATCTCTTCAAGAGGAGGTTGCGTGCAAAACGGGTTAAATCCGTTTTTGGAAAATGTTCAGAAGAACAAAAGAACGTCTCCCTTCTGGGCCTCGAGGAATAATTGATCATTTCAAGCGTGGAGTTGTTGGGATTATGGCTGTGCATAGAATGTCTGGAATAATTGTTATAAAATGTCAAAAGTTTTCACGCAAAAATAAAAAACAAAATGAAAATAACCTCTGTTCAAAAAGTACATAAAAAAAACAAAAACTCAACAAGAAACTCCACAGAATTAATTTACTTTTATGTTTCGCAATAAATGTTTGGATATGTAACCGATTTTGTTCCTAGATACGAACTTTGTTCTTTAAGCAAAATGTAACCAATTCTGCTCACAAATGACTTTAGGATTAGAAAGACGGCACAAAACTTATATAGAATATTTCCCACATGTATAATATTTGTCATAAGAGGAATGCAATTATCGAAAAATTACAGCGGTATTTGCACTGCGGAGCGATAATTGCACTGCGAAAACATCCCGTCGGCATGACACCAATAACAACAACACTGACTGACAATACTAATAAATGTCAGATATACTTCAAAAAGTGAAAAAATGTCGCGTTTTGGTGAGTGGTCCATACAATCTATTGAGGAAAATGTAGTTGAAAGTGAATCAAAAAATACCAAATCCAACAGACATTATAATATGGCGACAGTTCATGGATTTTTGCAAGGCCAAAGGATATTTCCTGGACAAAGAGATGTCTATAAGCGTACTGGCAAAAATATTAATGGAGTGGGCATTCAATATGCGCAAGCAGAATGGTCAGGAATATAAGGACTTCACAATAAAGACAATCTTTAATGTTACCGCAGAATTATTGATGGAAAAGTATTACAAGGAGTATGGTATTATTTTTAATCCGTTCACCGATATTGAATTTAAATCAGCAAGGGAAAAACTAAGAGAAAGCAACTCCAAACGATGCCCGAGAAAAGAAAGGAGAGTTCAGTGTTTCTCAAAGGTGACGAATAGAAAAATTTGGTTCAGAATTGTGACGAAGTGACACCAGATGGATTGCAAAAAAAGCTATTTTTTGTTTTTGCTTTTGAGTTAGCTTGGCGTGGTAGAGAAGGTAGCAAGTGTTTAACGTCATTCTTCAAGGAAAAAGAGAATAATAATGGTGAAAAGACGGGAAGAATAATTTATGATCCCACTTTTTCAAAAACAACACAAGGCGGGGAAAACCGTGTGTTCCATTAAAATGGTTAATTAGGAATAAAACGAATTCTGATTTGTGTCCCATACGATTATACATACATTTTTGGAGAAGCGGGAGGGAATTAAGTCAGATCGACTCTTTATTACTGTAAACTCCTCTTGGAAGTCATGCAGAGCATGGTATAAGAATATTCCTGTAGGAAGGAATACAATGAGCTCTTGGACAGCCCAACAAGCAGCAAAAATTGGCCTGGATACAAAAAACGTGAAGATAACTAATCATTCGATACGGTCTACAGCTGTCTCAAGTTTAGCAAAAAAAGGCGTCGGTGAGGAGCAGCTTATTAAAATTACCGGCCATTCGACCACTAAATTCATTACACCGTATCTGCAGTTAGACGAAGGTCACCATGTAGAAATAGTTGAAAAAATGCGTGAAAATGAAGTAGCACCGCAACTAAGTTTTGCGTCGAATTCCGATAATGTGTCAGCTGCAGCTCTTAATGCGCCTATATCGGGTCCATCCAGTCGGAATGCCAAAAACTTTTACAACTGCGTGTTCAACTATAATTCTTGTAATTTTTAATTTGTGTGTTGAAAATAAAATTGTTTAAAAGCGTGTCTAGCACAATTTTATTCATAGTCTTTGTCAGTAAGTAGATTCTGTGATTTTTCACAGAAAAAAATCAATACTTATTTCTTTATTCGTGAAATATTCCATTGAATTACACTCGTGCATAAAAATGACCAGATAATTTTACATTCAAGCGTGTTATCTTATAAAAATTGCTCTCCGGTATTCTCATATTTTGTAAAAGAGCCCTCCTCCTTCGGACTCGGGCTCTTCCGCCAAAATATGAAAAAAATCTCGTGCAATTTCTAGATAACACGCTTTCTTGCAAAATTATCGGTAATTTTTATGCACTTGTGCAATTATAACCGAAAACATGTTTTACTCTATTTTGATAAAATGTGGATTTAACTAGTTTTGCACGGGACCTCCTCAATTTGACTAAGCACCCGAAAATTTATTATTCGCTAAAAGCTCTCTGATGTGTTCAAGCATACTGAACTTATCCTCACATTTTACATCGATTCTGTTCTCTTAGAAAGCTGAGACAAATGTACCTTCCAAAATCTTGTATTTCGAAGACCTCTCATTTCCCTGGTACTTCTTTTTCACGTACATTTCTGTAAGTACCTAATTCAAACATAGGGATGTGATGTGTTGCAATAACTGGTGTAGTCACTTGATAAACTCCTTCAATACAACTATAGCTAAGTCATCAGGCCTATCTTCAAAATCATATATCTGTATTTTATCAAGGCCTTGAAGAATAATGCAACATTGAAGTACTCTACTACAATCAATAAGATCTCATGAACAAATAGAATGTTTACATTATGACCAATGTTCATGAAAATAATTTCACTTCCCAAAAAAAAATATATGGTTGAGACAGTAATATTTCTATAACCATATTCTGACGCTTTCTCACGAATTTAGCCATTTGAGCTCTAAGTAATAACATCCAGTCTTCAAAATGGGGATACTTTGTTCTCTCCGGCGTATCAAATATGAGAGCTAGAGCAACGTGCATCTACTTTTAGGCTCGTTGATGACATACGGATGAGTAGGTACCAACCTGATTCAAATTACTGAAAGGCCAAGGAAGCATTGTGAGTATATGTTGATTGTATCACACCGGTGTTTTGAGTTTACTCCGTATACTGCGCGTCAATATTGCCAGCTAATTTCTTTGTTAGAGGTTAATGAGAGTATGCCGAGGAGCATGCATACGGGTTTCGTGCTGTTTAATGGTAGGAAATAGAGCTTTTTTGAGGTAAGGAAACATTTTTTCTTGAAAGAATCGATTGATTTTGACTCACAATAACTTACGCAATAAAATTTAACCATAAAATACCTAATTCCTCGTTGTATTTTGAAATTAAATAGTTTCCTCATTCTGCGGTACACATGTGTACCAACTGGTTTGTTGGGCGGTGAATATTTGTACCACCAGGTTCATGGTCTCATTTGTTTTCAGAATAAATTATGGATGGGAAAAGGATTCTGACACAGAAAGAATTCGAGGTTCTGGTTCGAGTGACTGCTATGTGCCCAACAGTGAAGAAAATAGAGAGAGTGACCTGGAAAATGATCTACAACTCCCTCAGACTTCGGTAACCGACATCGAGTTGAGCGATGTAGAAGAAGCAGCAATCCAAACCAATCTAGGTGAGCTTCACCTAACAATCGAGGTGAAGCTAATTCTATTCTGGAATGGTTTATTCCGACTGATAGGTTTGTTCCTGGAAAAAACCTTCCACATGAAGGGATTTGTAGGGTGAATGAGGATATCACATTGCATTTGAGCCCAATGCAAATTTTTCAGAAAATATTTCCTCACTGACTATACTTGCAAATTGTGAAATATACTAACCAGCGCCTGAAACTAACGAATAAGGGCGAAAGATATAGACAAAAGCGATAAAGGAAAAATCCAAAAATCACTAGGCTGCATATTTATAATACCATACAATGAGTTACCTAGTCTCAAGCATTATTGAGTAGCAAAGAGTCACTAGGAAACCAAGCAATAAAAAAGCAATATCAAGAGACAGATTCATGCGCCACCAGAAAAACCACTGAGTCCGTCAAGAACCTACTATGTTGAACTTGTGTCGTGCCTGAAATACACGATTTCAAAATCTCGTCAAGATAGTGTTCATCAGAGCGTAGATGAAAGTATGATTCGAGCGGCGCCAACGAAAAGGGGAATAAAGTTATGGCTCAGATGTGAAGCAGGTTCTGATTACATATATGATATGAACGTATATTGTGGCAGAGAATCTTCGATAAGAGAATTAGAAGAAGAATAACTAACAGGGAGAAAGAGTGGTAAAATCACTTGCATCTACAATAAAGGAAAAATATGTTGTTCTCTGTTTTGAACGATTCTTCATAAGTGTTAATTTATTACAAACACTAAATTTTCCTACTTTGAGTACCTTCATGTCGAACAGAAGGTATGTGCCTCCAACAGAATGAAAATTAAAACGCGGAGAGTATATATTTAGATCAACTAACAGTGGATTATTGCGTATGAAATGACAAGATACAAAAGAAGTGATAGTCATAAATAATTGCCATAAGCCAAACTCCAAGAAAATGGAAACTGGGGAAAAGCAAGAGGTCCTGGAGCCGTATCATTCTATCGCGAAGCTTGTAGAGTTATACGATCACGACAAAAAATTAAATAAATGTTGGAAGAAAGTATTTTATACTTGTTTGAATATGTGTGCATTAAATGCCTGGATATACAATGACCGGAGACACGAAAATAGGGAGACTCCTTTCCTAATTTTCTTCGTAACTCTTTCTGAAGAACTAGTAGCAGAAAGCATTCGGAATACTACATAACGCTCCAAAGTGAAAACCATCCAGCAAGAAGATGAAAACGTATGAAGCAGTACCATTGTATCTTCCTGTGGAACGACCAACAAGAAGATGGTGTTCAAGATGCAGCAAAGGAAAACGTTAAACGTGAATAAAAACAATTTTCCAGAAATATAAAATCCCATTGTGCAAGGATTGTTTCATGTCGTATCACACGAAATAAGATGATAGTTATTGGATGTACACTAATGAATATGAAAAAATTCAAACACAAAATTCGTAGATTTATTCCACACCTGATGGTTCACACATGTACCACCTTTCACCTCACCTTCGTGATAGAAGAAAATATTTGAAGGTGAAAACATATCAAAGTCAGTCAAACTTACACATCCGTTACACTCTACTTGTTAAAATCTCAATATGTATATTTAGAAACGAAAGGGCTGAACATCGGATGCTTAAGCTTCCAAGAAGTTTCTCGCTTCGCTTTACACAATATGCCAATAAAACTTTTTTGTGATCTTATAATGTTTCTCACTGCACAAGATTTCGAAGAACTTGTTAGTATTTTCGTACAGTTCTTCAGACTTTTCTGGTAGGATTGCATGAACTCCTATATTTCACTATGCATTTTTGAGATAATTCCCCTCACTCTAGAACATTCGTTGCCGCAGTTCCGTCGCTGCCCTTTCATCGCCGCGGTTTCGTCGCTGTCGTTTCGTCGCCAGAGCCATTTCGTCGCTGCCGTTTCGTCGCCGGTACATTTCGTCGCAGGTACATTTCGTCACCGGTATGATTTAAAATAGTTTTTTTGCACCGCCGGAATCGAAAATACTGTTTTATGTTTTGAATAGAGTTTCGCGACTATAATTTCGACACTAGCTTGTCAACGATCCAAATGTATGAAAATATAAACAATCTTAAGCTATTTATGGTACAATGTGTGACACCAGGTACACCTCCTCTCCATCATCATCATCATTTGAGGGGAGGGGGCTTCGTACCCTGATGCACTCTGGCCACTCAGTTAGACCCATTTTGCGCCCCGTGGTCAGGAGCCTATTCTATTCGAACAGGTTTGTGACCTGCCAGAAACCCAGAGTATTGCCAGTGCTGGCTTCCATAAGTTCTTCTGGGAACAGTATTGATTCTACGAAGTGTCGGTGCCTGAGGGATGCTAATGCTGGGCATTCCAACAGGATGTGAGAGGCAGTTACTTCCGCCTCTCTGCATTTCCCATATATTTGGGTCATTCGTAATGCCCATAGTGTGGAGGTGTTTGTTAAGATGACAGTGACCGGTTAGGATTCCAGTTATTCCTCTGATGTCCCTTCTGTTCAGAGAAAGGAGTTTCTTTGAGAGCCCAGGCACAGGCTCTTTGATGAAAAGCTTGGCCTGCCTCATGCGTGATGATTCTCGCCACAGCTTAGGCCACTCTTTATTCAGTTGACCCAGAAGGACGAGACCCCCTACGCAGTTTGATGGAGCGACCATTGGCTCCGGTCCGATGAGGGCACTATACGACCCTCGCCTGACCAGAGAGTCGGCCATTTCCTTCACTACAACTCCTCTGTGTCCAATGACCCAGATGAGGTGAACTTTATTCTTCCAGCTAGTTCAGCTAGTGTATCCCTAAATTCTTTGACAAGCCTTGATGTGACTCTGGGTAATTTGAGAGCTCCCAGAGCCGACCGGCTGTCTGTGCAAATACAGGATGTTCCATCTCAGGCGAGCCAGCTCGTATATTTCTTATCCCATAGTGAGTGGAAAAATCTCCCGAAACACGTCGAATGATTTTGTTTGGGGGACATCTTTTGACGTATATTTGAGAATTGAACGAGCAACCCCCTAATAGGGGGCGCTTCAACCCCTCAAAATTGAATAGTAGTATTATTGTATGGAAATCAATGGAGGACAATTTGAACATTTGATTTAAACACGCAGATTTATTTTTTTTTCATTGTAAGCATGTGAACACAATTCAATTCTTTTACGAATGTGATTTTTCGAAGATTGTTTAAGTTTGTAAAAAAGGCTTAATAAAAATGAGCTTTTACATTGTACGAATAACCAAAATATTCAAGGTGGCGCATTCGAGCAACAAAATTAATTTTTGGCGAAAATGCTTCATCAAATTCACGTTTTTCATACACCGTTGTAAAGAGGCTTCCAAGACCTTTCAAATGACGTATCACTCAACCCCTCTCCCCTATTCAATTTTGAAGAGTTGCAGCGCCCCCTATCAGGGGGTTGCTCGTTCAAGCCTCAAATATATGTCAAAAGATGTCCCCCAAACAAAATCATTCGATGTGTTTCGGGAGATTTTTCCACTCACCATGGGATAAGAAATATACGGGATGGCTCGTCTGAGATGGAACACCTTGTATATATGGGCCTATTCACATAGTTTCTTCTCAGGTTTTCCATGGCAAAACTCAGCGTTGCGTAGACCTCCACCTGAAAAACCGTGCAGTAAGCGCCAAGAGTCACTGAGATAGTGATCCTTGGCCTTTCTAGGTACACTCCCGCCCCAGAAGCCTGACCTACCTTGGACCCATATGTGAATCCTACCAGCCCGTCTGGTGGCAGTAGAGTGATAGTTTATCACTTTCTCTTACATTTCGAGTGATCTTCTGGCGATTTCTTCATGGATGTTGACTGTCAAAGCTTCGACAGTTTCATGTATATTCACAGAAATTCGTCGAGCATATCAAATTGGAGAGCCTCGTAAGATTTGCCACATCGCGGCTTTTAGAGATGCGTCCTAGAAACATTCTCCTCAGAATCACCATAGTGTCACCTGCTCTGTGTGCGCAGTGGCACCATCCTGTTGATGAAAAAATTTCGCAGCATCCTTCTGTAGCTATCCCAATTTACGGTAGCGGTTCTCCTCCGATCGTTTTCAAAAAAGTGACTCTATTATTTTTCCAGTACTAACGTCACACCATATGTTACACTTCAGGTTCATGAAGTGGTAGAAAGCGAATAATTCTTGAGTTCTCACTACACCAGAATCGATGGTTTTGTTCATTCACAGCTCCATTTAAGCAGAAATGCTCTTCATTGTTCACTATGAGCTTTTTCTAGAGATTAACAATGGCATTACAACAATTCAGTCGCAACTTTGAGGCGTATACCAGATTCACGATATATTTCGTGTCTACTTCACAACTGATAAGAAAACTATGACATGAGTCAACTACAAATAGATTTGCAACCTTGTATAAAGGACGTTTTGTAATCGGGCATAAGCAATGATCGTTTTTTTTTATTTTGACACTCCACCTGACAGCAAAATTAAATACAGTATAAAACAGTTGTAAAACACATACGTACGTTACCTAATTCGATTAAGCTTTGAATGATATATAGTGTAATTTGACGTTTTCCCACGTACTCAGCAGTTTCTAAATCATTTGCAATACTTTTTCTGTTCCTAAAAATTAGTCGAGTCATATAAGCAAAAAAGCTGGGAAAATTTGCGGGCAACTCCGATCGACTCCGAGTTTTTTTGCAAAATTAAATAATGAGGAGATAGCCATTTTCATGGCCAAAAAATTAGGAAAGGATACCGCACACTTTAGTAGAGAAAGTGGCCCCCTGTCGAATTGGCTGAATTTTTGATATGTTATAGTCCAAGTCATTCAGAACAAAAAGTTCAATGGGCACAACTTTTTCTAAATGCTGGTTCTGGCGATAGAGGCCAATGAAAACTTTCATTTGTTTTTCTTTGTTAAACAACACGAAACGTTATCCCGGATAATAATCACTTTTCTGAATAATCAAGATCTAAACAGTTATTACTATGACATACTGTTAAAAGCATTTTACTTGGGTGTTGTTACATTTGGTCAATTATACAGAGTGTTCCAGCTACTTACAATTTTTCAAGTTTAATAATTCGAAAATGGTTACAAATCGTTTCAGGGATCTACAATGAAAAAATGTTTATGAATCCTATTCTACACCGTATTCTACATCACATAGTCGAAAAATATAAGGAGTGTTCCTTTTAAAAGAAATCGAAAGTTATATTCGAAAAGTTCCGTACCTACTGAAAAATATTGTTAGACCATCCTGAATAATTTTAGGCCATGAGAAAGAATGAGAAATATTACAAGTCTGTCTATAAAATGGCCTTAAAAAGATTTTCTTCCTAAATCTATCATCTTAACGTCAGTCATATTAATGACTGTTTAGATCTTGATTATTCAGAAAAGTGATTATTATCCAGGATAACGTTTCGTGTTGTTTAACAATGAAGAACAAATGAAAGTTTTCATTGGCCTCTAGCGCCAAAACCAGTTGATAGAAAAAGTTGTGCCCATTGAACTTTTTGTTCGGAATGACTTGGACTATAACATATCAAAAATTCAGCCAATTCGACAGGGGGCCACTTTCCCTACTAAAGTGTGCGGTATCCTTTCTAAAATTTCGAAATCATGCCAACAATGGCTGGAAATGCCCACTCGTAATATTGTCCAAACACAAATTAAAATCTATGAGAAAAAAAATTAAGAAAACAATTTTTTTTTCAAAATATCTGTTTTGATATGGGACAATAGAAAAGAATATAAATACTTACAATTCGTGATTCGTGAATGTAGAAAAAAATTAATTTGTCGATGAATAATGAATTATTAATTAATTATTCCGAAAAATAATGAGTTTAAGAAAATGTCGTTTACACAATAAACACAAATACACAATAGACACAATAAAATTCGACAATCAACGGTTTTGAAAGTATGCGTCTCCCCGAGATGATCTTGATATGATTCATTGATTCCAATAGAGAAAGTGGTCCCTCCTTACTCTCCTCCATTACCATGCGTCTTTCTTTTCACCGAGCACCTTTGATTATATTGAGTTAGATTTCTAATGGAGAGTGGATAAATATTATGTTTTGTTATATTTAAAATGTTTTATTTATAATGAAAATGAATTTCAATTTCTCATTTACTCTACATATCCTGTACCTACTCAAAGGATCAAATTCATTTATTTAGGTGATAAATATTCTCAGTTTGTACAGAATAACAATTGAATCAAGTAGTAGAAACATTGTTTTATTATAATGAAGGTAGACGATATTATGTCTCTTGAGTTGAACGAATAAGTTAGTGTTCAGAATACGGTAATACGATGTATTAAGTTAGTCATCATAACTTCCATTTGAATTATATAATTTATAATAATTATTCTTTTTAACCTCAATTAGTAAGTAAATATTTGCATTAGAATGTACTTTTAAAATTAATGGTAACATATGAATAGTGTAAATAATGTTTTTATTAAACTTACCTGAAAACACCTTAATTCCATCTTTTTTTACAATGACGTAACGATGACATTTCTAGGACAGCGCACAGAAAACTTTGCCCGATCTCTTTTGCGTGCGTAAAAAAAATTAATCGGAGTTGATTGTCAGAAAATAAATAGTTTATTTATGATGCTTTTCTGGAAACAACTACATAATAAGTATATTTAGGAACCGTTGGTATCAATATTAATACTTATTATAAGCTTGTATTATTATTACAGTTTGTACTATAACAGTTTAGTCTTTTCGGCATTTCATTTTTTAGAACTAAACATGTTGAAGCAGAATGTTCGCAGATGTTTTGATTTTCTTGATGGAATGTCACAGATTTTGTATTTTCCAATTGAGAAGGTTGATAGATAAGTATAATGAAAATTACCGTTCATAACACGTACAAAAATGGATTTTCCGTGCTTACATAAGGCTTCACCTCACACGAGAATTAGTCACGCGCGCACGGAAAAATCCTTATATCCAGGCTCCTAATGAAACATACTTTTCCCTTTCGTTCAATGCCATTATTATACGATAAAAGTAATTATTTTTCTAAGTTGAAAAATGAAACATGACACAACCCAATAAATTTGAGTTTTATGTCATTATATATGCTAATTACAATGAGACATGTGGGAAAAACTAGAAGTAATTAAAATCTGAAACTTGTATAACTTTTACGGACGTCCGATTGATCCAAAATATTTAGAGCATCGAGCCACTTCCGATTATAACGGGATCAGAATCTAACTTCCTAATTTTGAATTTTCATATTATTATGACATATTTTGATAAAGCTTCCCTTGAGATTATTCCAATACGGAGTTTTGCTACCTTATACTGAGTATTTCACGAGACATGGAATGCCTTACATCTGATTATTTATCGACATTGAAACTATTTTGTGTAAGCTAGTTTTTCAAATATCACGTATTTTAATTCAATTTATTCATGCCTTCTATAAAGAATTTTAGGTGAAGGGTGATTCAAAATGTAGGTATATGTAAAAATTACTCAACTCTTCCAAGAGACTTACAACGAAGGAATATCTTTTACTTCTTTCAGTTTTATTAATCATTGCCTAATTGGACTAAGGTTATTCTATATATAGATTCAGTTCATATTAGCGGTGTGTAGTGTTTCAATAAGTGCGAGCGATATTCGACCAAGATGAGGATAAATGGGCGTTCCATCCATAATGCGCGCCTGTCATACGTCTAGCTGAACCACAATATGCATGGTGTTATAACTAGAGATTAACTAATATGGGTAAATTCTCAAATCAATGTATAATCGTGCTTCTATTATAGGGAGCTACTGCCGTAAGTGGACAATGGAGTTGGTGTCAATCGGTTTGGGCGCATCACATATCGTTAGATGATACAACCACGGTATAAGAAATAACGACAATTGCCAAAGTCTAAATAGTCACAAATACGATTTACAAGATTCAGTTACGAGACAAACAAATGTGTTACTTCTTACCGAAACTTGCATGGCTCATGATAATCCGATTGAAATACCTAATTTCAATTGTATTGTTCAATTCAAACGAGATACTGTTCCAAAAGGTGGGGTAGCTATTTACCAAAATAATAATAATGTTACTAATATTATGACTCCGAATATTGGAATAAATATTGCACACGTTAGCGATGTTAATGTTAGGCGCTCATTTGTTGGAGATATTTGTGCGTGCTTATGCAAACTCAGAAATGGCCTACACATAGTCATGGTAGCAATTTACATTTCTCCAAATCCAAAATTGGACGAGGTAGAGCATTTTATTCATCGCACTTTACTGGAGTACACTGAAGAAGGGTCGAAAATACTTGGTACAAATGGTAATAAATTTCCACTTATCTTGTCTGGCGATTTCGACATCAACTTCGCTGATAAAAAATCAGAGCGGTTGACAACTTTTCTTTCGGAAAAATTGAATTTGAAAATGAATAATGATCCACAAGAATCCACAACAAAATATGGGGCCACCATTGACGCGGTATTTTCCAGATATTTAGAGGATATCAAGTCTCAAACTTATGTCTCTTATTTCAGTTACCATAAACCTATAGTTTCAATGATAACAAATTCCTGAATAACCTACATGTATTGTAAGATAATGAAAATATTTTAAACGATATTAGCTTCTCATTTATTCGATAAAAGAAGAAAAATTGTTTTCTTATCGGTCACCACGCTCAAAAAGTGTAACTTGAATTAATATCAAAGAAAAAACTTGATTTAATATCAAAGAAAAAAAATACTGCATGAATTAAAAATAAATAAATAATTATAATTGCATAAGTTGAGAAAAAATGGTATGCAATAGCTTTACCGCGGCAGTCCCCGACTGCCACACGTATCTTTTTTTAAATTGAACTAAATGAACTGTAAAATTGAACCATATGATATATTAATATACAGGATTGTATGTAGAAATTTGTATTGTTTAGTATGTACCCCAAATAACTCTACATAATCTCGACTACTAAAGTAGTCCTGAGAAGTTATAATGTTCCTCAGGACGAAACGATATTTTGATAATGTTTATCGAGACCACTTATGTATTAGAAATTTGACATCAAATGGGTATCGGTAGATCGGAAATCGTAAGTATAAAATGTTCACCAATGTAATCAATTGTCATTAATTTGTATTGAATCAACTCAGTGAGGTGTCTGGATATTCTGTACTATATTCCAGAGAAGTATATTACATAATCCCTGTCTGTACATACAAAACACCACCAGTACTTCTCATGCTACTTCTTACCTTATTACTTGCCTGTGCAGTTCAAGGCTCAAGGCAGATATGACTACCAATGAAGTTACTAAAAGTGTTCAGCTGGACCTGGAGGGCAGTGTCATATATACTTCTAATTTGACAAATCAAATAGCTCCTGATTTTCAATAATATTACTTTTTGAAAATTAAATTATGAAGAAACATTCAGTTCCTTTCATATCACTGGAAGCTGAGATAATCATTAGCTGAATGTGAAGTTCATGATACAGCAATTTGCTTTTAATACAGTAATTTAAAGATTTTATTTCGGAATATCTTTGTACAGTTGATCTTTGTCTGAAACTTGTTGAAAAATGTTTTTGATGTCATAAGAATCATTGGTCACTCAGTCTCACCATGGGAAATTGGCACAACATTTGTTTTATTAGCAAATTGACCGTTTATAAACAATTTAAATTGAAAAATTTTCCAGATCCAGAAAAAATTGTTATTTTGATACAGAAATACTCACTCGGAAATTTTTGGGGTCTCTAATTACGATTTCAAATTCAAAAGTAACATAATTATTCATCATCACCTGGAAATTGATATTTAACATAATTTATACCTTTTTCTTGCAAAAAATGGACTCAATTTGTTTTTTCGAGCTAGCAATCACTATACCGAATGCAAAGATGACAAGGTCATTCATAATCGCCCGGAAGTGGCCAACTGGAACCGGAAGTTGATGAATTCACCACAATCTAGACCATTTTCTTGCAATGCAAAAAATAAACTCAATAGGTTTTTTTGAGCTATCTATCTCTATAGCAAATTCAAAGATAACGAGATCATTCATAATCGCCTGGAAATTAGCCAATTAGAACCGGAAATTGATGGAATTTATAAAAATTTTTTTCTCACAAAAATGGATTTGAATGGCTAACAATCAATATACCAAATACAAAGATAAACAATCAATCTATAACAGTCCGAAAATTGACCAATTGGAAGTTGATGAAGTGCATAAGATTTGATGCTGTTTCATATTGCTATGACATATTGAACAAAATCAGTAATAATAATATTTTGATGATAACCTACACCATTTGAAGGCAATAAATAAATAAAAAGGTTTAGTTACTCATTATTATTATTTTTACATTCACAGTTCGTCGTTTCATTCATTCGGTATAATGATTGCTTGTTCAAAAAAACCAATTGAGTCTATTTTTCGCAAGAAAAAGGTTTAAGTTATGTTAAATATCATCAATTGAGGTGCCAATTGGCCAATTACCAATTCTGTTATTTTTGACTTTGGAATCGTAATTAGAGACCCCAAAAACCCCCAAGTGGGTATTTCTGTCTCAAAATAACAATTTATTTGGAATTTGGAAAATTTGTTGATTTAAATTGTTAATAAATCAATTGTTCTGCCAATTTTCCAAGGTGAGACTGAGTGACCAATGATTCTTAGGACATCAAAAACATTTTACAACAAGTTTCGGACAAAGATCGAATCATTGTGTCAAATTTCCACATATTTAATTAATTGAACACTTGCAAATTACAACGTATTTCTTTGAATGTTCGAATTTGTGTGTAAGTAGAAATCCGATACAGTAATTTGGGTACAGCCAACCTTTACTATCGTAGTCATGACATTTTAAACCCATCTGTTCAACATTATAACTATTTGACGCAAAGGTAATCTTGGTCAGATATTTTTACTCTTCAAAGTCTTAAAATAATCAAGATTGGAGTGAATTTCGTATAATTTAAGGCCGCTGAACACGAAATTGATGTTACTTTTTGAATCGAATGATAATTTAATCAATCAATTAATTCACTTGGCGAATCAACAAAAAATATTCAAAGTTTCAAAATAATCAAGATTACAGTCAATTTCGGATAATTTGAAGTAGTTAAATTTGAATCTAATGTGATTTTTAATAAATTGTTCATATTATTAGTTGATTGATAGCGTTGCCATGGTAACTGAGAGAAGTGCAGGGAGGTATGAGCTGAATTCAGAACCAGTAATTCAACCTCCAGGGCCGTAGCCGTAAAGGGGAAGAGTGATTTTTCATGTTATTGATAAAAAATAGTTCCCCAGCAATTTATTCAAAAAATAACATCAAATTCGTATTCAGCGACCTTAAATTATACGAAATTGACTCCAATCTTGATTATTTTCAGACTTTGAATTTTTTTGTTAATTCGGTAACTAAGTAATTATTAATTAAATAATTATATTAACATTCAATCGAAAAAAATAACATCAAACTACTCAGCGACCTCAAATTACCTGAAAATGACTCCAGTCTTGATTATTTTTTAAATTTCCATTTTTTGGATTAATTTGTTCATTAACAAATTGTTAATTAACTAATTAGATTAACAGCCAATCAGAAAAATAACATCGAAGTTGTATTCAGCGACCTCAAATTACCTGAAAATAAATCTGATCTTGATTATTTAGGAAATTTCCATTTTGTTGTTTATTAACAAATAGATAAGTGGCAAATTGTTATAAACCTTAAATTCACATTGTTTATTGATCAAATAACTTCAATTTTCCACTTTACCAGCAAAAAAGTGATGGAGAATAGCGTTTTCAATTTTTTTTTTATTATGTCAAAAACATGCCATTTATATTGGCCATTATATTGTTTATTAACAATAGGACAAATTTCCCCCCAAGTAACTGTGGCAGATTCTGATCTAGAGGTCAAAACGAATCGAATGAGCCCTCACACATCAAAATCGGCCTTTTACCTCAAATTTTTCTAATTTGGGTCGATTTTGTACTTTATTTCCTGGACTAACTCACCGATATAGTGCACTTGTCAGACTAGAAAAGTAATACAGCTCTAACTAAATTAAAATGAATTTAGTCTGGCAAAGGAACTATATCGGTGAGTATTCTTAGCCGCAATGTAGCTTTCAAATAAATGGGTATGTGTATGTAGTAATAATAGGCGAATGAATTCAAAAATGAATCAAAATATCTGATCTATACTTCATACACGAGAATCAAAATGGTCGTTATCCATTTATATCACGGCTATCAGTGATTACCTTTTCTATTTATAATGAATGTGATAGATAGATAGATAGATAGATAGATAGATATTTATTAGCGAAAAACATTATAACTTACATCATAATTATTTACATAGTCAAAGAAATGTTTAAAGAACAATTAAAAGTAAATGGTTGTGACAATTAGGCAAATAAAAATAGAGTCAATACTGTCTCCACAGCACATTTGAGGACACATTAAAAAACATAGAGTGATCACAGTTTTTTGTCTAATCTGATCTGAGTTTAGCAAAATATTCACTAATGAAGTATGGTTCAATATTAATCAATCGTTTTTTCAATTCCTTTTTGAATGCATTTAGGTCTTTTATACGCGACAGATGTTCTGGCAGTGCGTTGTAGAATTTGATGGCACTATATTCTGGACCCTTTTCGGTTATTGTGAGGCGGTGTTTAGGCAGGGCGTACATGTGGTTTTGTCGGGTAGCGTATGTGCAGGGATTTTTGCTGAATAAACTTTGATGTTTTCTCAAAAACATTATGCACTCCATAATGTAGATTCCATAGGTGGTAAGAAAGACGTATTTCTTGAAGATTCCTCTGCAGGACTGACGCCTCTTTAGGCCATATATACTACGCAATACAGATTTCTGTAACCGAAATACTCTCGTTACGTTCGGGCTATGACCCCAAATAACGATTCCATATTTTATAATTGAAAATATATATTCATAGTATACTGTTCTAATGGCCTCCATGTTTAAGTATTCTGCAACTACTCGTATTGCATAGCAAGCCTGACTTAGTTTTTTACATATTTTATTTATTTGAGATGCAAAAGATAGGTGTTCGTTGAAGTTAATGCCAAGTAAGGAACTTTCTTCTTTAAACTCAACCGAGCCTCCATCTAGGATTATTTGCTTCGGGCATATGTAGTTATTATTATGTGTTCTGAAGAGAATACAACAGGTTTTGTTTTTATTTAGTATTAGTTTGTTAGATATTGATTTTACACATATCTTCTAGAATTCTGGATAATAGCTTTACAAAACATATATTTGACTACATGAAATTTTTTTTTTCAACCCGATTAACCGTCTCGGTGATGTAATCGCTGCACGTAGGAAAAAATATAAAAAAAACAAATATAATCATCCAAATTCCGCATTGAGTACATCTTCCTTTTCCTTGAAAAGTCGTAAAAATAAGAATTTCTCGTATTAATTTGAAAAAAGTTCATGACTTATGGAAGGATGGATGAGGGAGAGCGGCAATTTTATGTTTTTGTCTAGATCCGTGGAAGGTTGTGGGGTAGTTACATTTTTCAACCTGTATGACAGTTAATTATGGAAGATGTAATTTGTAATGAGCAGCAAACAAATATATATATACAAACGATAAGACGATATTATCTCACTTGATATCTTGATTGTTCATTTAATTTACAATATCAAATACCCCTACTTCTCGAGAATATTGATAAATACATCATACATTCGGCTAAAAGCTCAGAAGTTAACTGAGACGCAACTGGAATACTTTTATTAGTGTGTTGATGAATCATACGCGAGATAGATTCGCAGTATAGTGTGTTTCGAAGTTTCACATCTAGTTAATCAATGGCGGTCTGGCATCCAGTCATAGGTAATTACCTCCTTTTAAATTAGTGCTGCGGTCGGACAGCGGCAGCGCCGTGGCGCTGGCGGTGTGAAGGTGATTTGATGTGTGGTCAAATGTATAGTGTCATATCGTTTTGTTACCAAAACTTCGCCAATGCAGCTTATTCACAACGAACTTGTACGAAACATGAACAAAACTAGAAGGCATCTGAAGTTTCAGATAACCAGCCCGGCTTACTGTACCCGGTGGTTTCAGTCTATCGGCAAACGTGATACCTTACACTTCGCCAATTTTTCATACAGCGCTTCGTCCTAATGTTCTTCATATATAGTAATAGTACTAATGAAAAAAAAAATTTCGGATCTTACCCATTATGGGTATAATTGTGAGTCATACAAAAATACAAATCACATAAATATCATATCGTTTTTAATTTCTTTTTCTTCATTTTTGTTATAGATTTGCACACCGCCCTAATTGGACTCATGTTATTCTGTAGCCTCAGTTATTGTTCTTGTTCTCAAAACACAATCAAGTCGAAGGAATGGTGGACAGATGCTTGTCAAGAACCAGTGCCACATCCTTATCGACATGGGAGAAGTGCCGATGGTACTTCAAATGTTACGGCCGTAGTGCAGCAGCTTATCAAGCATACCAATACAGCAATTCATCAAATGTCTAAGCTATATAAAATGGTAAGTTAAGTTTTATTATTATTAACCGTAATTAATTGATTCATTTTCATGAAACTTGTTATATTGAGATGGTACGGATAAAATAAACTGAACACCTTTTCAAAATATTTTTCCTCAACAGGAACACATCACAAAATACCATCCCAGAGATGCGCTGAAGTTTAACATAAACAACGCAATCAACCGCTTGCATAAAAAAAAGGTGATTATTCTCATGCATATAAATATCCTCTCTAATCCATCATATAAAATTTCTTAATTTATTGTTTATGGACATCTTCGCAGATATGATATTTTATTTTTTATTTTCAGTTCAACATGCGCCTGTACTACCGTACTCTACTGTTCTTTGCCAGAATCATCACCAAGACAATGAATATGAGTCCGACAACTGACATCCCTTTCAACCGACGCGCAAGATCTGAAGTCATATACAATTTAAGTCAGTTCCTCAGAGCTGTTCTATGTGAAGTGCAATGTTACCTCAAAAGATGCAATAGCGGCCAAATCTCGATCTTAAGATATCCTGTAAACTTTCCCAAAAATCCAGACAAAACGAGTATGTGGCAGTGGGATTACTCAGTGTTATATAAACTTCGGAGATATCTAAGAAAGAGCCATGAAATAATGAAGAGGAGTAAACCTGCGTGCAGTGCTAAAAAAAGTGTTCTTAAATAAACAAACGACTTAGACGTAGACCAAAGTACCGTTCATAGTGCCTCAACCCTGTGATATTTGTTGAACAGTATTAGTATTTAAATCTCAACGAAAAGTATTTGTAAAGTTATTTATGAAGTTTCAAATGTGATAACCATTATTGGTATAATTGCAATATGATTCCAAGAAGGTAAGCCATTTCCCTCGCAAACATTAAAATATTATAATTTGAAGTAAGTGTATGACTATTTTAAATTATGTGATATCAGTTATCAGCTTAACAAACGGATAAATTCGAATTTTACAAATTTACATGTAAGCAATTATTCATAGTAAGTTATTTAATTTATTACTAGACTGACAGCTCAGTATTCTTATAAGATCTTTCAAAAGTTTTGAAGGTCGTAATTTATATTGATATAATATAATTGTATAGTTCCTTTTGTAATTTATTTCTTTTATTTATTTTGTACTTTATAAAGATGTAAAAAAGACTTCGAATTTTTTTAACGTAGTTCCTGTACAGAATTATTCCCTTTATCCTTGAATATATTCAAATAATGAATGCCTGCATTAAATTAGCGTGAAAATTTCAAATTAATGGAATTCATAAAATATAGTAATTTTTCAAAGCTAATGAAATGAATTACTAGAGATAATGACTAGAATTAGTTTTAATTCAATGAAAAAAAAAACACGATAATTCAAACAGAGCACCGATGAAGTGACTCACGAAATGTTATGGTTTAGTTGTGCTTTAATTAGTAACTTTGAATGACGCATAAAATTTCTCATGATAACCACAATGATCGAAACATTCTGAAACAGCAATTCTAGGATCCACTACTCGTCTAATATGTGACAGAGTCAAATTTAGTGACAAATTAAATACACGGATGTATAAAACAATGAATGACATTTCAATTTGTTTTATGTTATTTAACATAACTTTCATTCCATAAATTGAGTGAGTACCTTTGGAAAAATGATTAATCATATCAGGGATTGTATGAGATGAGAGAATTCAACTCTCGAATATTTGTGTTATGATGGATATATTTATCAGCAAACGATTAATCATGATAAAATGATAACGGATATATGAATGAAATACTTAGGTACTCTAACATACATGAGATTCCTAATATTATTTGTTTGATGTTTTTCCTCAACGATTTAAAAGTAAATATGGAGTGAGAAGATGTAGGATACCTAATACTGTATTATTGCCTTGACTATATTCTTGATAGTTTCCAATTACAAAGATTGTTAATATAAGTATCGTCAAAACGGATCACTGATTTTAACACATTAATTCGAAGATATTAGAGATTTAGAGAAACAATATGAAGTAGAATTTAATTCATTCGATAATCAATGATAAGATATAATGTTTCATGTTTGAACAAGAATAATATTAGAGATTTTCGTTTGCACTACAATAAACATATTACATGAGTTTAAGTAAAATTGTTAAATATCAATAAAATCAAACTCAAGAATCTCAACTGCTACGTTTCTCTGACATTATGTTAAATTTAACCAGAAAAATTGATTTGCTATCTTTTGGGCTAGGCTCTCGTGTGGATGCGTCGGAATTTCTATAGCGTTGATACCAAAGCCGCAAAAAGTTGATATTGGGGTGGCTATTTCAGAAAAATTGTCTACAATTGAATTATTCATTCAATAACTTGAACTTTATATCACAAAACCATATTAAAGAGCACACACATTTTTTGAAGGTTAATATTATTACAATAATTATTTTCTAATGTTATTATAATAGATTGAACTAAATCTAGGTTTTGCCGATGTTGTTGAAATATGAAATGTTTCTTCGTTAAGAAATAATCTTCAAAAATAGTTCAAAAAGTAGAAATTTCAGTTTTTCAGCAATTTATTCCACTTTTCAGTATTGCTAGGAGAAATTTTGTAATCAACCGCATACCATAACATTATCTAACTATAGATAAGAAATAATCACCCTTATCAGCTAAAAATACTATTAAAGTACTGAGAACCTTTCGGCTACCAAGTAGCCATCATTAGAGTCAGCAAAATTATAAATCAAAATAGGCCTGCTTAAATACTATTTGGGAATGATAATGTGCACAAAATATAAAAATAACTACCGATTTATCTCCAGGTGAAGGTAACCCCCCTATTCAAAATATGTTCGGCTAACACTAAATTTTCACCAATATTCTTCTTTATATGGGTAATCCGGGATTTACCAAACCTTATTTAAACAGGCCCAGTTTGATTTATAATTCAATTTACTCTGAAGATGGCTACTTAGTAGCCGAGAGGTCCTCAGTACTAAATAGTATTTTTAGTGGATAAGGGTGAATATTTCTTATTTATAGTGTATTGTTTGTGGTTTATGGTGGAAGCTTGGTAACGTTTGTGTCTTCCGATTCGTGAATTAAATACAGACATATATTGGGTGAGACTTACATGACCAAAATCTTTTTAGTAAATTTGATGAAATACTCATTCGAACCAATAATGTCGACATCCATTAGCAGATTTTGAATGTTTTATATTTGATAGAAAGATATATCAATTTCGTATACGGTTTATTATTTAGGTGAAAAGTTGTTTCTACTCACTTTGAATGTTCTATAATTTCACCTCCTATCCCCTCCCAAGTTCTTGGAATTTCCAACCAAAATCAAAATGTAGCCTAATTTAATTCATGCGACACCTACCATTGATACAATTCAATCAAATTTGCTACCCTATCACGTCAATAAATTGATATTGTGATCAGTTCAACGCATTTACAAAATCAGCAGCTTCATCAATTTACTTTCCGTAGAGCTATTGAAAATTTTTGGATTATATTAACAGAATACTGTTCAGTCTAAAATAGGTGTTAAACTCTAAATATGAGAAACGTTAATGTGGAATATATATAGCTTGTAGGTAAAACAGATACGAATCCTTCTCAGAGAAACACAGAAGCATTTCCTGAAGGATTCAGATATTATATAATTTAAGTATATTTGAATGCAAAATTGTGTTGCTCATGATTTACTAACTTTTAACAGCTTCCAGAAAGTATATCAATAACCAAGATTCAATATGTTAGTAATAGCAAATAGTCATGACATTTATTCGAGGAAATAGATCTTTCTGTTGCAATGTGATAAGACTTTCCAAATAGGGGAGTAGAAAAGGTAACGCTAAATAGGTTACGTGTTAATCGAGGTTATCAAATAGTTGAGTCATAGCAATGGATATTGTAAATATTGGGAAACGGGGAATCACTTATTTAGTTGGACATTGATATGCGTTCAAATTATTCCTCCGAAAATCTAATTTTTTAATCGATATCTACTGAATTTAACCTCCCAATTATTTTTTATCTATACATTACGATGACTAGATATATATCTCTCATATTGAAAGAAGATCATTGATTGATAGATATATCTTTGAAACAATAGCTACATATTATGTGGATGACAATTGTACAATAAATATTAGCGAGTATTGCAATAAATAAATTATATTTCATAATTCAATTTTGATTATACTAATTCGGTACCTGTGACCTGGGCAATACGAGGTCTTCTTCACTGAAATAAGGACCATCAGTAGGTTTCATAATTACATAGTACAACCCCTTGTATATATGCAAATAACTGCAAAAATAGTAGTACAACAAACTCGTAGTCATTTCAACAAAACTATCCAGCGTATAAGCATCACTATTATGGAAAAGGGTTCAATTGGATTCGAATTATTTCTGTGAGAGCAAACGAT
The DNA here is from genome assembly GCA_958510875.1 of Endomychus coccineus. Classification (NCBI taxonomy): domain Eukaryota; kingdom Metazoa; phylum Arthropoda; class Insecta; order Coleoptera; family Endomychidae; genus Endomychus; species Endomychus coccineus. The sequence goes on along the minus strand of OY294067.1, from coordinate 61,758,724 downwards.
TTCGAAACCTCAGCGAATCCATTACGACACATTTGCATTATTTAAGACCTTAATATAATTACATTTCTTTCATTTCCGAATACACATTCACGTATTTAACATGTTCAATTCCTATAATATAATATAAATGATTTTTTAATTTCAATATAATTCCTTTAGGCTAAAATTCATATTCTATTATCAGATTTTTTCATTTTATTCACAATGATTTCTTTAACGAATAATTATTGCTGAACAATGACAGAAGGAGCTGAATTGTAACATTTAATTTTATTGGACATGAATATATAACATCTCTATATCACTGGAAAACTTGGATAGTGTCAGGCACTATAGTAAAAGATTCAGTTCGTATTTGTGCTATTTAGTATGTCCCCGGAATATTATTATTATACGTGATTCATTATCAATCATTAACATGATAAATACAGTTTTTGATTTCTTCAAAATACACTGGATGAAGAAATCAAAATTAAACAAACGAAATTCACAAATGTCCTGGAAAAATAATACCTACATATTCACAAGTCTGAAAAGGAACTTCAGTTTAAAAAACTGATGCCGCCTCTAATCTGATGATGAATGACAGATATCAGATAAAATGTGTAACCTCGATTTAATCATTTTGTAACCTGAATGAACGATTTGTAACGATTTGAATCATACATTATCAAGAAACGTTTAGTCTCAAAAATAAACAAATTCTGTTTCGAATATACCTTTTATTGACAGTTGGTTGAATGTTTGCGTTTGCGTATTCCCCTCGACCCGAAATCTATTATCATTATTTGTAGTCGGTCTGGTTTTGATGGTTGTTATTGAATTGATTATTTAATATTTTTTTATTTTTATATTAAAGAACGGAAGATAATATTCGCACCTCCTAGGTTCCAATGTGAGGTTATGGATAACATCTGAGGTAACTAAAAAATACAACCAAAAATATAATGGCCTTGTAGTTAGTTTCTTTGTCCACATTGTGCAATATGAACGGGCTCAAGCTAGACACAAGTGCAATTTGAACAAAAGAATAAAAATATATTATAGCATACTCATCCAAGGCGAAAATAGATCAATGAAAAAATAACAAATTTAAGACTTCAGGGGGTTCATATCGATCAAAAACTAACCTTAACTGCTCACGTGGAAAGTATATTACCCAGATTGAGTTCTTATTGTTTTCTGATAAAAAATATCAGTCATCGTCTCTTATTAACATTACTTTACTTTGGTTTATTCCAGTCCACCATAGCATACGGCATAATATACTGGAGCAAGGAAAACCTTCAAAATAAATTTATCAGAAACATGACGAAAATAGTTATAATCTTGTGAAAAGCATTTCCGATCATTAAAAATAAAGACATACTCCTCTTTATACTCATACTCAATAATATTATACACAATAAAAAACAAAGGTATAATTCACATCGAAAGAATAACATGGTCATTCAGATTCACACCCATAACACAAAGTTAAAAACGATTTCCATTTATCTGACTATCTGTCAGTCAACAATATTCAATTTTTTTTTCAAAATCAGTAGTTATTTAGGTCGATATTAAATCCAGTTTCAGACGAAAAAAAATCACAACAAGCCAAACTCTTAAATTGTAAATTGCAATCTGTTTTTGTTTCATTTATTGTGTATTATTAGATCGAACATTGATCCTAATACTTATAGTCATAGTGATCCTATTATTATCTCTGTTTTTGTATATTATATTTTTAACATTATGATTTTTTAATATGTGAATTCTCACTTACGTAAACTTTATAATATGTACTTAACACAGAATAAATTCATCTATCTATCAATACATCTTCCTATTTACGTTCTGCAATTCAATCAGTAAGATTTTCAACTTTTGAACCAATTACCGTCGATGACAATAATTGACTTTGTATACCTAATCATTTCGAGAAATATTTATTAACTGTTCCAGAATCTTGTTATTCTTATAAATGATTGGTTTGACATCTCTGACAACCTAAAAGTAGGATGAAGTAAAAGAGGTCTTTATTTATTCTCCGCAAAGTCCAACTAAAAGCTGTTCTTAACTTCACACAGTTTTGAACAAAATAAAAAACAAAAGTAAGTATACATAACAAAACGTAAGTCAATGTAAAATGAAATTGAAATTGTAAATATTCATTTGCTACTACATAGACTGATTAGGTTAGTAAAATATATTTCCTTAACTGATTCACTAAAAAACGAAATCTTGCCCAATTATAATCCCTCTCGAAGAAAGTTACTGAAGATTTTTTGGCATCTACTTTCAGTCATCAGATTGTGTATATTGCTTCACTTTTTCCAAATTATCTCGATGCTTTACTTTTTCGAAATTATCTCGATGGAAACATAGAGATAGCTGAGCATCATCGGAATATTGGTGCATTTTGAGTTCTTTACCGTATCTTTTGAAACGATGGTGAACATGTGAACATGTAAGATGTGCCCGTGTGGCACACCCACCGTCATCTGAATTTTCTTAGAAAGCTTATCGTGTAACTTTATTACTTGTGTTCGGTTACTTTTATTAACTTTGAATAAGAGATGAAGCGAAATGATTAGTTTTGGGCATAAAAAGATGATTGATAAAATAAAAAAACTGTAGATTCAAATAGAGCACATCATACTAGATACAACATTGATCTATTATTTTAGTTACGCTAAAAATTATCTATGTAATACAAATATTTTTAACTTCCTTCTATCGAATTACTTTTTTGTTATTTATATTACAGAAATATACATCTTACCAATGAAAAAAAAAGAATCTATACGTTTGTTTAGTTAGCCAAATTCCAGTTTTTAGAAAATACAGAAGTCTATTGCAGGTAGTTGTTTCAGTAATCACATCTCCAATTGATGGAACAGTTAATATCCAGTCGTCATTGTAAAAATTGCTGAACGCAATCAATTAAATCTATTTATTATCGTTTACAATATTCCTGACCGCATAGGGATTTCCATTCTGCAATAGTAAACTTGGAAAGTATTTCGCACTATTTGAAAGTTATCTATGTTCAATATAAATGCAGGTGGAATACTAGGAATGTTACAGGATTTGTTGTTGGCACTTGTGAAATAATTCACGGTAATCGTACGATAGAACACGAAACGGAATTGAAGAGGTATAGAAATGAAGGTGATTTTTTGTGAGTAGATCATTCATAACTAATGCTTATTGACTTCAAGCGTCCGGAATAGGTGATTAGCCGATAAATGATTCATTGAATTCCATTACACTATTTTCAAGTGAATATCTAGATATTAGACTTCACGCGATATCTAGTGGAGAGTAGTTCAAGCTGTTTTGGAGCCTAGCATAGGAAAAGCATTCTATTATATTTAAATCACATCAGGTGCCACTTTAGATGTAGTATAAAGAAAATAGGAAACTAGGTCAATGGCTGCGTGAAAGACATTCGAAGCAATTTCACGCCATATCTGGTAAATTCATGAAAATGGCACATAACTGTACGCCCTTGGAGAAAAATGAATTTTTGCAGTTTCCTTTTAAATAGTGGGACCAGATGAAGTTTTCTGTATTGTTGTATTTTAAGCCCTCCATGAATAATATGCCTGCGATGTATAATAAATCAAGGTCGATTCAGACAGGTTTGTTTTGTATTCACACTGGAAATTAGTTAATCACCTACGCCTAGAATGATTATTAATTAACTATTTGAATGAATTTAGTACCATCTCTTATTTGGGTAAGTCGGTTGCCAAAACTGAGAAACGTGATTCAAGCTGCTACACAAAATAAGAAAAGATGTACCGATGGCACAGATTTTACACCGCCATCTATTGATGGTGTCTTTCTCGTCAAATAATGTCCAAGTAAGGTTGTCCTACAAGTATTCTCTTTATAGTATGCGTAGACTTTAAAGACTAGCAAAGGGAAAGCAGTATGTTATATGAAACCCAGATCAAGAGAAAGATTCTGAGACCTGCAGAATTCTGCATAAGACAACCAGTAATTCTCATTATATAAACTCTATATCTGATATAAATGTAAATAAATGATCTTAGAAATTCTCCGAGAGATGACGATGTTAGGTGAAACTATGAATTTACCTTTCATGCGACATCTAACGGAACAGGTGAATAATCAGATTAAATTAAGCAACACGCGTCATCTGACGTATAAAAGCTGAAGCTGTACGAATAGAGGGAAAAGCGCCCAAAACTTACATCAAATTATATTTGTTCTCTGGAAAATGAATAATTTTATCATGCAGATATTTATAAATAATTTGTAGTGAAACCGAAACAGAGAGCCTCATCTACTCTTCTCCATTGATACTCTTTTTCATGACATCTTTAATCAATACTATGAAATACATATAACAATATATGAAAGCATTGATTTATATTAATCAATGATGGAAGGAAAATTTTCCAGTGGCATAGGCCGCACGGCCGGCTGAACATCATTTGGGGGAGATACGTGTCAATTTAATTACAAATCGAAAATTTTTAATTGAAATTATAGAATATTGTATATTTCAAAATCACATACGGTTGAAACCAGGGTGTCAATTTGAATTCCCAAAGAGAACATGCTTAAGCAAAGTTGACGGGTTGACGAATTGTTGATTCCACGTTGAATCCACTTTGGAATGTCAAGTGAAATGAGGTTGAATCGACTTATGCAGTATCACAGTTGAATCATCTTTGTATCAAACAATAAAATTTAACTTTGCAGTCCTGAAATCTCGAAAAACGTTCATGTATAAATACAAACCTTATTTTACTTAAAATATAGTTGAAAATTCTTGGCGTCCGGATGGATTCCGCATCACAATAGGACGAATAGTATCGACGTTTCGCCAATCATTATATCTGCATCTTCAGGGCAGGCTTAAGGATTGCACTGAAACTGATTTTTATGGTTTCAGTAGCGGTATTTATTGTGGGAAAAAACTTCACGCTTCATTGCCTTTATTTTGGTGGTTAACTCCGTTCTGGCCCCTGACCCTATTGTTGTGTGATCATGTGTAAAGTGGAATTTTCGAAGATGGGCTTCCAAATGTTGGGAAGGGAATACCATGAGCTTTAGATTATTTGTATGTTTTAGGATTTCTATCTAAGAATTTTTCGCTTGGGCTAGGATTTTAAAATTATTATTTTATGTTTGATGATTAGTGTCAAACTTATGTTCCGCAAGTGTAGATCTACTGGTGTCACGAAGCCTTGTATAGCACTGATGTTCATAACGGAACGGAACGACCTGTTTCACCAGTGTATACTTTACCAAAAGACAGGGAATGCTATGAACACCTTCTAAATGGAGAGGAGGAAGGGGAAGTGGGACTGTATCAACTTTAAATAGTTGCTGTCAATTATTCATTAGATTGAATGTGGAGGATAGTCCTGAATTTTCTCAAAAGTGCCGACTGTCCACTCTTTCTATATTTATGTCTTTCTGGTGTAAGTACTTTTTAGTGTGTTGTGGGTGTATCTATTAAGAACCGAAGCTGCTTTCTGTTCGAAATGGAAGTTGCAGGTGTAAATACAGTTGGTTATAGCATAGAAAGAGAAGAATGTTGATGTTGTAATTTTGAAGAAATTCGAAGTTGGAAATTATTCTGGGCAATTTAAACAACTATTTCAGAATTTATAACAGATAAAATGCAATTTGCAAGTCTGTTCCTCAAATTATTCACGTTTTCTATGTTCTATGCATTGTTGTTTAGAGACATGTAATAATAGTAAACCTATTGAAAAATTAGGCTTTAATTCGCATAACTAGATGCTACGTATTATAATTGAAAACTGTTAGTTAATGACACATGCCAACTGACAACCATATAACAATATGCACAGTTCGTTTATACTGCAAGACAATATAAATCATTAACAATATTGTGAAGAGTTCAAATATATTGATTTGATGAGAAGAAGGATAGCAGTATTGATGAAATTTGCGAAATGTTATTGTTGTATAATATTTAGCAGTAATGCTCCTTCTTGCATTACTGACTCAAGTGTTCACTGTTTCGGAAAAATTTAATTATAACAAGCACTGCAAATCTTGTAATACATAAGCATCAACGCAATATGATATACATGACAGATCAGCCACGTGATTTAGAAGCAAATAACAAATTAGGTTAAATGTAGAAATTATATAGGTGGTTGTATCCAATTCGTTGATATGAATCCTTCAAGTTAAAAGATAAATGATAACTATTAAATAAATTCTGTTTTACAGAAATTTTTCTGAGCTGTTGTCGAAGATATGAAATGTCTAAGAAATAATTTAGTGTAATTTTTAGATAATTTATTAGTAATGGATATAATTTGTGTTCGTATAAGCCACGGACCAACTCCGAGGGCTAAATATTCGATATTGGGTAGAACGTGACGAAACGAAAACTCAGAAGATAACCATAGAAAGCATAAACGCTGTTTCAACATTGAAATGAACTATACAAAATTGATAAATTGTTACAAAAATACAATCATTAGAAAAAGGGCAGAAACTCTGGAAGAAGGGTTATTTTACAGCCAATAGAAAGTTAATACATCAAACTATAAGAGTGTTCACACTGTGGTCACATTATAACATTCATCTTTATCCACTAAAAATACTCTTAAAATACTTAGAAAACAAAATGAACCTCTTTGCATATAAGGGGTTATACTCAGCTGGGTAATCCCTTCTTTCTATTATTAAATTAAATTTCTATCACGGAAATCCCAATTAATGTCAATAATGAAACTGAGCTCAAAAAGATTACTTCATAAGCTAAAGATCATGATCAAAGTTAAAACATTGAACTTAACTGCAACGCAAAGACATGATACAGAACAGCAGAACTAGTAGAATCGGTGTGAACAGTAAGCCCGGCTAGCACAAGTACGTCCCATGAACGTCCTTAAGACATTTGCTTCGGATATTGAAGACGTCCTCGGGACGTCATTTTCCGTACGGCGGACGTCCTATGGACATCCTATGGATATACGATGTTCATAGGATTTGAGTCTATTTTAGGTATCCACAGGACCTTCATCGTACGTAGGTGCAAAAACAGATTTTTCTTGCATATTTTGAACTCTCATATATTTTATGTTAATTCGCGATAAAACTGTAGAAAAATTTTTTTTTTCTGACTTCATTACAGTAGTCATTCGTTTGGAAAATAGTTACGCAACAATTTCTTTTAGCAACACGGTTCAAACAAATATTGGCGTTATGAGGAAAACAAATATTTCATTTGTCTTTCATAACTTTTTGTAAACAGATACTCATATTCATAAACATTATTGGTAGTTTAATAAAAACTGAAAAAATAGGACAGGGCAAATAAAAACGTAATATGGATCAAAATGCTATATATTATTCAAGTAAGTAAACTAAAACATGAATTATGGTGAGGACTTCATCACCTCATCTTAAAATTTCTTGTTTTGGTCGGCATTCGGACATCCAGAAGACCGCTTGAGCCACAGTTTAATTGAAGTTTATGTCGATTTGTAATTTGGCGACAATCCACCCTTATCAACCTTGATCAACAGAACAGTTAATAAATTGTATAGTGTTTTAATCATTGTTAAATAGGAGAAAAGCTCATTAATAATGAGTGAATAGAAGAAAAATAAAATTAATGTGAGAAATAATTCCTTTGGAAGCGTGTGATGTAGGTTATTCTGTTAGTATCGATTAAAAAGCTTGCCGCGCAAAACGTTTTTGGTATTCAAAAAAATAGGTAATCTTGAGAGACAAGCTATTGAATCTGTCACTCATGGAATAACCTACATCACACATCTAAATAAATTATTATTAATTTTTAGTGCATTTGAATATGAGCTTGCCCTTAAATATTTTTTTACTCTTAATTTTATTCAAGTCCTTGAGCAAGATTTATAAGAGTAATGTAATTCATAATATTCGACCCCAAAAACATTCACATACCAATTTTCAATGGAATAGAATCAGAACATAATGAATAAATTCATCCACCATGTTAATTTATGAATTTTGACAGAAAAATCATAAAATCTTTGACGCCGAAAACTGTTTTCGGAGGTTATGCTCCACCATTTTTGCTTCTCTTCTGAAAGGTATATTATATTATTCTTCTCTATTTACTTCCAAATACAACGTTATTTGATATCTACAAAAAGCACATTCATCATCTACACTATTTTGCATTTGAACTTTTACTCACTTGTCTAAAGATCCCAAGCGTTCCCTTTCCTGTTGACATGGTGCCTTTTACTGCCTTGAATGGATTTAATCGTAAACAACACGTAGATGCGGTAAAAGTGGAATATTTTATTCACGATATGCAATTCTGACAAAACTATCAAAAGAAAAGACGCTAAATGTATAGCAACCGCTAAATCTAAGCAGCTAAATGCAAAATGGAAAATGCTGATCTGAATTGGAAATGTCTTATGTCGGATCTATTCGTAACAGTCGGAACTCGTAATGTACTGTCATTGATCGTGAGGCAACCGCATGACAAGTGTAATGAGGGCAGTTTTCATTAGAGCAACAATTTTTTTTACTTATATTTTTGTTGTGATGGTTTATTATCAAAAGATATTATAGACAGTATTTATAAATTTTTTAACAGAAAATATTCTTTTTTGAAGAGATGGATATATATACTAATTAAATTCACAGTTCGTATATTTTTTATTTCATTTGTATCATTATACATGCAAATAGATCTGTAAACATCAATCTTACAAATATTCATACACAAATATTATTCAACTTTCTGGAACAATAAAGGCAGTTGTACCTCTAATGGACGTACCAGAAACGTACATGTTCGGACGTCTGTTTCTACTACTGCTATTAATAGCTTGGGATATTCGGACCAAAAATGGACAGGAACTGGACGTTCTTAAAACGTCCTGTGCTATCTGGGAGCATCAAAAAGTATATTATATGTAATTGAGAAGATGCAAAGATATCGTGGGAACTTGGCAAGCTTTGGAAGAAGAGGTGGGAACGAAAAGTTTTCAGAACAACAGACAGAAGGGAGAAGATATGACCTGGTCGCCAAGAAAAAAATACTGACTGAACCTGTAGGAGTAAAGTATATTAGTATGCAGGAGCTGCGATAGAAGTGACTGATAGATAACATAATAGACAAAATGCTCTAAAGCTGACGTGATCAAGGGAACCCAGTGTACACTATACAATAATGAAGATAATTTCCAAATAATGCTCACATAGATTGCTAGGAGAGGGAGACGGACGATTCAACTGGTTGAAAAATGAAGAGTTAGCAGACCACCGAAGAAAGATGAGAAATTTTTCTCCACGGACATGAATGTTTCCTTGGAAAAACTTTCTTGGTTCTCTAGTACCTTGAAAAATATTGCAATTACCGACAATTTTTTGGAAAACCAGAGAAAAATTCCAATCCTACGAAAATGGAAGAATTGCATATGTGAATTGAGGAGACCAATCGTACCGACTTCATAGTTGAGAGTATAGTGACAGATTTCGTAGGTACTTTGGAGAAGTGAACTGAACCTGGCTTAATCACAAAAATACCTGAAAAACATAGTCTCGCAGTCATCATGTTCATTAGAGAAAAGTTTGATGGAAAAGTTGTAAATACATTTCAACTGTCCCGAAGCGAATGAAGGTAGATGAACTCAAGAATAACAATAGTCAGGAGGGGAAATAGCCGATAGCTAGTAAGTCTATAAAGCAGATAGAAAGTTCTTGCACTTTGTTTACTTGCAGTGTGTTGAAGTTGGTGAAGGTAGGAAGTGCGGAAGAATGCAATATCTGATAGTGCTCGTTGTTTTCGCCACAATATTATGCGGTTCTATAGGATATCCACAAGGACAACAGCAGGGTGTGTATTAAACTTCTTGTCTCTCTTATTATTCACTGCTCATCTTGCAATTGATATTAAAGAATATCCAAGAAACATTGTGTTCTTCAACATTTTACCTATTTATCCATCAATAATTCATGTAGAGAATTTCTCAACAAGTAGATTTATAATTTTCGATGTATTTTACAATGTTACTGTTACGTTCTATATATTTTTACAGCAACTTATAAATAATTACTTGATGCCTTCAGAAACCAAAAAGCAACTGCATTCATTATCTGTACATACATGAACACCTATTGTGTTTGATTAATGTTGAGAAAAATAAGCTGAATAAATTTCTCTGAAGAATCATCGAGATCGTTCCACAATAACTTATTGTAAAGATCAGATATCACGACTCGTACTTATTATTGTTTCCAAAATTATTCATTGTCAAACCCACATCATGGATCATACACTGATCAAAAGAATTAGAGGAATACTTCTTTGTATCTCTATAACTTTTATTGTGGAAGTAATATACACATGGGATGCTCCAATTCCTGAAGGCACATGTTATCCTAATGAATCATAATAATTGAATAATTTAAGAATGAAGAAATCATTTACTCTTAAGATATGATTAACAATTTGAAAGCAATACGGAAAACAAAGTGGCGTTAGACGCATTTTCAGTGCAACATGTTTTGAAATTGACTTTCTGCGAGGACCAATATCTCGTATGTTCTCACCAGTTCGAATAACTTCATAACACCTCTTTGGCACGCTTCTTATCACTTCGTAGATTTTCTTTAGGTATGCTTCCTCATTATTCGCTTAAGACTTCTTTCAGCCTCAGGAAAGTTTCGGGTTTGGACGTTCCCGAATACGCATGTTCAACAAATCTCAAACCTGAACGACTGAATCTAAATCGGAAATAATTGCAGGCCAATCCATGATTAGAATACCTCGTTCATGTAGGATGCTTATGGTAATGGATGCTGTATGTGCTCTCATATTATCTTGCATCTGTATGAAATTTGGACCAACATCATAAGCTCCAGGTACACTTGAGCCTCAAGTCAGCTTCTCTCGATCGATTTTTATCCCTCCGGTCGGACTCGCCCCGAAAGCAGTTTGGAAATCATTTGCTGTTGGGATACGATTACGCAATGATGAAAAAACTATGAATTCATCTTGATGTTTGGTGGTTTTCTTCTTATGACCTTGCCCAATGCATCTTTTGAACTGATCAGTCTCGCTAAAACGATCCCAAAAACGATGAATATCAGAAGAACTGCAATTGAACCTACCGAATACTGGACCCATTTTCAATCAAAGAAACAATACGACCTACTTCTACTTCTGAATCGAAACTAGTCTAGCACATTATCGATGTTTAGACTTCCAGGAATGACCACAAGGTCGGTTTATTCTTTCAATACTTATCCCAACACAAACCATTATCGGCCCACCCCCGAATATCTCAACCTGCTTGTACTGCGGCAGCAGAATACCCTCCGTCGGGACGGATGTAAAGTGTAAACACGAGCTCGACTATCACAATGTGTGAGGGTAAGTCTTGACCACGGTCGTACATACAGGTCTGGGAATTCGTATGTTTGACATGGGTCTCTTATGCGTCGCCAAACTCGTAGTCTCTCGCTTAGCCACTAGCTAGCGCTTGGATCGGAGTGGTAAAACGATTTCTTTCCGGACTCGCAGGCAGTGTTACTAAGTATTCTGATTTGAGAGTGGAATAGAACTGTTACTCTTGTCAAAATGTATTACTCACCTTAAAAATAACTTTCCCTTTTTGGCACACATAAAAGACCTCGTTAAAACGATTACTTTCCGGAATCGCAAACATCCACTTTTTTCACATTCCCGCATCTTTCGGCACTTTAAAAACAGAAGTTTCTTGCTATACACTTTTGTACCCCGTTTTGCATTCCGGCACAATGCACGGTTTCGTAATTTGTTTCTAAAAACGCAGGTATTCCTTGTGTTTACAAGTCAAGAATGACAGTTGTCAGAGAACACTCTTCGACTACTGCGCCATCCGTTTTGGTACTACGCGACAGTTGACTCTTAGCGGAGTCACTTCTCACATAGGAAACAGCCTCGAGTTCTCAGACCTGTATGTACGGTCGTGGTCTTGACTCATCGTTGAAGAGTACTTGTGGCCAATGTCGAAGTTTCGAATCAACATACTCACAACCAAAATTTAAGCGACATATTTTATGATGACGTGTAATCATGGGTTTTGCACGGGTCTTCTGGGCCGCAAGTTAGCTTCTCTTAGTCGATATCTATCCCTCTGCTCAGAAACATGTAGTCCATGATAAAAACTAATAATAGATCTTAATTTTGGGTGGTTTTCCTCTTATGACCTTGCCACGTCTTTCGTACTGACCAGTCTCCCTAGATCGATCCCACAAACGTTGTATAACAGAAGGACTGCTATTAAACTTACCGAATAATGAACCCATGTACAATCTAAGAAACAGTACGAGCATCTTCCGCTTCACTAAGTTGCCGCATTTTATTTCCGTTGACATCTAATTGACTTTTGGAACAATATGTTATTGTTACCATTCTTGCGACATCGCCATTAAATAATTTAATCATCAGTTTACTCTAACTGGTATATCAATTGTAACAGCAAATCGTAACGCGGAGGACTCTTGTCACAGTTAGGTTAACTTCTGCGACTTCAATGTTCAATTCCAGTTATGATTAGTTTAATAATAATTACAATTCATATCTGTATCTTTTGATAACAATAAAATAAGAAACAAGAAGGATTTCCGCTACCTACGCATTGAAGATTTATTTATAGTCTATTGGAAATATCACTTTCATGAAGAAATAATTACTTGAGAAACGACATACATGTTGATGAAAACTTATCACTCGGATAAAAAGGTTTGAAAGGAGAAGGAAAATTGGCATGAAATAGTATTTTCACTCCATCTCTTTAGAGAGTCATTGCAGCTAAGCCTGTAGACTGCCATTAATGCGAGATTCCTCATCGTCATTGATAGAGGTGACATGCCCAGCAAGACCCTCATTGCTGCAGTCGGTGTGCTCTTCTTCGTGAATGTAATGTCTCTGAGGAATAGTCCTTGTATTTTATCCGGAAGTTTCTGGGCTATAACCAGTTTGGTTCTTTACCACCATACGAAAACTGTATGACTGACTGTTAGTATAATAATAATAATAGTCGATCCACATCAGGCCCCGAATTAAACCGAAGGACATGAATAGTCGACTGGTAGGTTCATTATTTGACGCCTTCCAGTCCAATCCCCCATTCGAAATTGACCGATGTTACTCTATTACATGAGTTTTCATTGATCGAGATGAAGGTCTAGATCAGATCAGTAGTACAGTGAGAGTTATGATACCTCAAATATTTGGTCTACGAATCCTTCAAATGTAAGCTATTAGGATGGAAGCACCTTGACATGGAAGACAAGTTCGATTGGGAGGCACCTTGCAGATCTGGTGATTTTTGGCTGATGAATCATGCGCATAGTGAGCAAATTATGAACAGGGACCAAAAACATCTGGCAAAGCATTGATATATAGTATAAAATAACACAGGGCTCGGCACAGAGTGCTGTACCACTAACTTCACGTCTCTGTTCTCTTCAGAAGTGTTATCTTTACAATGGAGTGTGTTGACAAATTTAGTATTCAGCCATTAATTTATGCGCTGTAAGACAATTTAAAATTGATCTCACCCACCTTGTCTTCTTCTAAAATAGAGGTCAACATTTTATTTGTTATTATTCGGGAGGAAAGGGGTGTACAATTTCTTTCATGTCATTTTTTATTTTGTATTAATTGTAGACAGATACGTTCATCTCCCACCAACTTCTGATCTGATTAGCACCTTACAATGAAGACATTAATTGATTTTGTGAAACGTTTAATATTTGAAGTGTAAATAGGTACTGTTTGATGAAATTTTTTCCATAAATATGAAATATACGTATTTAAATCAATTTCGTTGAAAATAATATGGTACTGGAAATATTCTTATCTCATTAAATAATAAATGATAATTATTGGGTAGGGGTCTGTCTACAAATAAGAAACAAAGTCTCACATAATAAATGAACACATATGGGTAGCATAAAGTACATGTCTCATGTGATTACGATGTGACACCAATTTTACCGGCTCGTGCACTATTATTTTTTAATAATCATTACAAATTACTTTGTGCGGTTAGTGATATATTACCGAAGTGTTAGTGTTCGTATCTTATAAATAACTAACGACGAGTAATGAAACTTAGATCCAATTTCATGGTTTATGAATTTCATAATATAGGTATAATTGGATACTTATACTATGATACAAAATTATATAATCTTTTTCAACTGGATAAGCAAATAATTTGGCAATTTTTTCAAGTTAGTATTGGATTTCAATTCAGATCATTTCTATTTGATTTGCAACAAGGACGTCTATTGTTTTACAATTTTTAGTTCTAATAATGGTTGAAGCAGTTGCTCATAACAATCTGAATAAAAATTCATTAATGCGTGAACTACTAACTACTTCCATCCTCCTCACAGTTTTTCGTTTCCGGACACTGCGGGTGAAAAGTTATGATTGTAATATATTATTTTATCCAGGTTTCTCAAAGAACCTACACGATAAATGAAAAGTAAAAAATTATACTTTATGTCATGACTGAAAGATTATTCATCGTTATAAAGTTACTATAGTGCTATATTATATTAAAGGATTCTCTCTAAGATGCGGAACACAAAAATTTGACATCGATTTGAGCTTTTATCTCTTATTGAAGCCAAATAGTAAATGTACTCCACTTGAAATTTTGACACAAAGTAGATATGATGCTTGAAATTTTCTGCTATAAAAATTAAAGTCGTACTTGCAGCTATTTTCGAGTTTTTAGCAGAGTGGTCCATCGACATACTCGACTCTATTCCCTCTGTTTCATGCGTCATTCTGTGCACTAACTATCTGAGCAATTGTAGAGAGGCACAGAACAACACGAGGTTAGCATCTGCTGGTGGAGCACTCCATAATGGGCTATCGCGTTCCCGCCGATTTTAGAGTGGAAATTGAAACATCAAAGAATGATGTTTGATTAATTCCAAATGACTTCAGACCAAATCCATAATAACAACTAATTATTTTACTGATAGAGTGAGACTAAGTGGTCACTGTAAGCTACCGACAAGCTGCTATAATGACTTAGCAAAGATATACAGGATAGCGTAACTTGGATAAATAATATGGTATATGTTACTTGTGAAAGTCAGGGATAACATTGCTGCAGGGTGTTCCGAACCTACGCTATAGGTCCAAGCGGCAATATTATCGCAGGATGGTTTGTCAAATTTTTCGGTGTATAGTTTTCCGAATTTCACCGGGGAATGTTATCATTTGCCAGTTTTGGTCTTTCAAAGTATCATATACATTGAACAGACAGAACATTCACTTATTCATTTATTTATTACCGATTGAATGAATCATACATATTAGTGTAATAAAATGTTCATTAAGGACACTTGAACGTACTCGTATTGTGTCAAGGAGGTATGAAAATAAAGATAATCGAAGCTAACCGAACCTAAAATCCTTTCGTATAGATATCGTTGAAACAGTTAAAGCTGAAATATAACCAAACATCTGCTTAGTTGAAAAGCTATTAAAGATGATCTACTGATTGATCATTACAATGAGATCCTATTAAAAATAACAATAACGATAACACTGATTTCTTTTTTTATGCTATCAAAAGAGATGGTGATGTCATTTCCAATGATAAATTTTTTAAAGTAAAATTTGAATTGATGTTTTGGCAACAATTTTATTCGTAAGGCTAACTAACATATTATATTATTCCATTATGTTTCAAACTTTTTTGCCATACAGTTTTACCAAAATTTTATTGTTAACAGATCATTAAAATTTGCTCTAATCTCGTAATAATGATTTATCTTGGAAAAATGTTCAGAATGTATTTCATTGCTGGTAGCATGTACATACCTTTTATGTTTAATATATTATTTTCAATACTTTTCTGCTCTCTTTTCGAAAAATTACTCCCAATACCTATATAATTATGTGTTATTTGTTAATGTCTTTAAGACATTATAATAAGCTGAGCCCCAAATGCTTATGCTATATCTAACTAAGGATGCAACCAAACTGTTGTAAGTAATCAACAGAATTTTCTCGTTTAACATATTTCGTAATACTTAAAATGTATATATTAATCTTCTGATTTTGTTGTTTAAATAATCAACATGTGTTGACCACTTGAGATGTTGATCTATGTAAAAGCCCAAATATTTGACTATTGAGGTATTTTGCGCAATATCAGTTGTGTCATTTAAAGTTAGAGGTTCCAAGTTATCCGAAAGATCAGTATTGATTGGCGAAAAAATCGAGTATTTAATTTCAGAAATATTTAGCTTCAATAGGTTCATATCCAACCAAAATTTCTCGATATCAATAGCTTCTTGCGATATTTGCCGTACTCGATCCCAAGACCTTGCAGAGCATATTAAGGCCATATCATCTACGTATAAAAGAATTATGGAGTGTTGGTTACAGTTCAACAACTTATTAATAAATATCAGAAATAGCGTTGGACCTATAATTTGCCTTGGGGTACACCCTTCTTTATTGTTTTAATATTACTAATGGCATCGTCAACCTTTACTTGCTGGTTTCAATCAAAGAGAGAAGACTTAAAAATATTCAATACATTACCTCTTACGCCTATTTCGTTTAATTTTGCCAGTAATTCATCATACGAAACAGTCTCGAATGCCTTCTGTAAGTCTAGAAATACCTCTATGATTTTATCATTAGTTTGGAAATATTTCAAGATATTGTATATCAGCTCTCGGAGAGGTTCTCACCCTTTCGAAATCCAAATCGCATATTAGCCATTATTTTATGTGTATCAAGAAAGGAACGTAACCTATTATTTAGAGATTTTTCAAACACTTTCCGCAAATTATTTATTAAAGAAATTGGTCTGTAATTAGACATATCATTCTTATTTCCCGCTTTAAATATGGGAACGACAACACTCTCCATAAAATGACAAGGAATATCTGCAGTTTGATGTAATAAATCAATTATATGGGCGATAGGGCGACTAATGTCTTTATTAATCAGTTTTAGTAATTTCGCCTTAATATTTTTAAATTTAAAATATTTTTCATTCATTCTGTGGTGCTGCTGTCGTTTATTAAGTGAATAATCATTTAATTATTAATTAATCGAAGCAAAATATAGCATATGATTAATTGTTTAATCTGGCCTACCTAATCAATTATTCCAACGGTTCGTTCGATGGTTGTCGCCATGTCTAGTCACATCGCGGTTTAAAATGCTGACCATCTTAGAACAAACATGCACTTTTGTTTAAAAAATTAACAAATTCAATGAAAAGGAAGTATGTTCAAATCGGTTCATATGCTACGTTGTTGGCTTATATCAGGCTGAATCGAGCTCACGCAACTAGACAGACTGCAGTGCCCACTCTTTATCGGCTCATGGTAGACGGCGTGAGCGTAGCGAAAACATAAGCCTATTATTTCGGCACACTTACACACTTCGTCTTAACTGATCGACCTCCTAGTAATTTCGTTTAAATGTATGATTGTGATATATATTTAAAACCAAGAAAACACTGTTGTCATTATAATACAATAAGATGGATGTCAAAAGTATCACTTGTAAGTAGGATGTTGCTCCCAAAAACAATACAGTTGAATATTTTAAAATTCGTACGTGCAATAGAAAAGGCGCAATGGTCTCCACCGATTAGAGACCGATTACAATACGTATAGGGAGGGAGTGATGAAAATTAATTTCAACGTTTCTGAAGCACCGCTTATTTATTATGAAGCTTTTAGTACATCTCAATCAAAACAAGAAATCTCTAAGGAAAACCATCTTTATTACCGAAAGTAGCAACTGTTGAAAAATACGTTCTCAAATTTAATTGGCTCTTTCATCATTTTGAATCCATTTTATTGTATCAGTTCATTTATGATTCTCTCGATGGAATATATCTTGCAGTTTATCAGTCATGTCTGATAATTGTGTTTTATGGAGTGGAATGTTCAGCACTCCTATTGGTTATATTCTGGTGAGTGTCCTGAAGACACTGGAAGTCTACTAATATCTTTCATCTGTTACGGATGCACTGAGG
Source organism: Endomychus coccineus (assembly GCA_958510875.1). Lineage (NCBI taxonomy): Eukaryota > Metazoa > Arthropoda > Insecta > Coleoptera > Endomychidae > Endomychus > Endomychus coccineus. The sequence continues at coordinate 61,740,689 of OY294067.1, read as the reverse complement.
ATTGCAACATAATTGCCGGAATACTTATATAGATAACTACATATTATTGGGCAGTAGGAATCGTTTGCAGCTGAAATAATTCTTTTCGGTAATCCTCAAAGTCACTATGCCTATGATATTGAATAATAGTATTAGAAGGATGATCACAATTTGTTAATAGTTGCTGAAGAATTAATTCTATACTGTTATTCATGTCGATTGGTCTCTAGAAAATTTTTTGATTTTCCATTAATAAGTCAGTTATTCTGCAATTTTCAAGGCTACCTATATTTACTAACGAAACTCCTTTAGTGTCATCATTTGACATCTTTATATTCTTATTCTTCTTCTTACTCAGTAAGCTTTCATCGATTTAATAAAAGTGACCATGAAGATTAGTAGAACGCAATAAATATAAAAGATGTGCAAATACTAAACAATTCTTAAGACTAAACGAGATTTCAGCATGAACAAACAGTTGTTGAACATAATTTTGAGATCTTCAATTCACCTTATAATAAAATTAGTTTCTTCGACAATTACTACAAACGGTGATTTAAGACACGTCGATGAATCTGATACCATTTATTTATTTTCACTGAATGATTCAAATAGTTTAAATAATTGGTTAAACTATACTTCTCGAAATAACGTTCATTCCCAAACATAAGAGTGTAAGAGTAACATTTGTTACTCTTTTACTTGGCAAATTTTATATGAAGGACATGAGATTAATTTATGTTATAATAATGATGATGACTACTCAGTGGCCGAAAGGTCCTCAGTACTTTAACAGAATTTTTATTGGATAAGGGTGATTGTTTCTTATTTACATACGTACAACATATATCTGTGAAACTTATTCGTATTCGAGAATGTTCATACTCTAAACTCGAATCTAAAATTCCCTGTACAGATTTTGACAAAATTTACAAATACGAAACGAAATTGGAAGCTCTAGAAACACGAAAGAATAACACCAATTTCAAATTCAATTTTAATCATTTTGAAATAGTTGGGAGAGATATTTCGTCAATCAGAAAAATAGGAAAATATACTTATTAAGACTTAAAATTTCGAGAATAACCCCAAAATTAAAAAAAAACTTTTCAATTGATAGTGTTAAACCACTGAGCTTACCCAGAATCAAATATGCAATGAGAAATATTCTACCAACATAAATCTACAATACGTATTTAGAATAAATTGAAAGAAACTTTAATAAAATAAAGTATTGAAGTATTGAGAAAATTAATAAATTAAAAAATAAAGACAAGAGAAGCCTCACAGTTGATAATAATTGGCTAATGAATTTATCTCAAACCAACATTCTAGGAAGTGTAATAGAAACGTTGGCTCTAGGGCAGAAATATATCAATTCTTTACTAAAAACAAATTCCAATTAATAGCATGATTTCATCAATTGAAACTGGAATTACAATAACTAAAGGGCGGAATATGAGCACGTCAATTCAGTAAAAATATGCGCATACATATGCATAGTTTTTCTTTGAAATATGCAACATTATGCAGTTACTTGTCAAAATATGCAATTATATGCCTTGAATATAACATGCAAAAATGAAAATAAAGAAACGCCGACTCTTACAAAAATTATTAATTTTAAGTAAAATTAAAAGAAAAATATAATAGGTAATATTTTAAACCTGAAATAGTATAAAATGCATTTATAACGATATGTTTTTCAAAATTTTCCAATAAGAGTGTTTGCCGATGTGATCTGGCAATATTTTAATTTGGGTAGTAAGCTATAAGGCTAAGGTATTACTTCGTTGGATGGTTTAGTATCAAAAATATTTTTGACTTCCATTAAATACTTAAAGCCTTCATTCTCTCCCACAATAACTTCGAGTTTACTTCTTACTTGATTTCCTACATCACCGGGAACTTTTTTGCATTTGTCGGAAAAAGTTTCAACAATATTAATTGATTCTCTTGAACTCATATTCCTACTTTCTAACGAAGATATTATATCTGGTATAAAACTAAAATTAACCTTAATAAAAACAGGTTCCTTAGCTAAATTTACATTTTTGAATACTGCTTGACTTTGCACTACACACTGTGAATTGTCTTCTAAATCTAAAAATATGTCTTTAATGGCTTCAAAATGGTCTGCGTGAAATATCGCGGCCTTAATCCATGTTCCCCATCGAGTAATTACGGGCTCTGGAGATAAACTAACTCCTGGCAATTTCTCTCTATAGATCTGCACTCTTAGAGGTGCTTTCAAAAACACTTTCTTTACATTTGAAATTAATTTGTTCACCAAGGGATATGCTGTTCTAATAGTTTCTGCAACTCTGTTTATCCCGTGTAAAAGGCAAGTGACATGTACCATATTGGGATGAAATATTTTTAACTTTTGGCTGCGTCAGACAAAAACACTAAAAACTTCTCTACTGGAACTGGATTTGGTAAATAAAATTTGATAGAGACTGCTGAATAAATCGAGTTACGGTCACATTATTTGTTTTGTCTAACTGTTTAGAAGGTATTAAATATGGCTTCTCTGGCTCATTTTCTTGAACCCCTCCAATAATAAGATGTGCGATTTATCGACCACATGAGTCTGTGCTTTCATCAACAATAATATAAAACTGTTCCAATACGGTTTCGTATACTGTTTGCACATACTTCTTTCTAAGTGCGGATTCGTCAGGAAAGTTTTGATTACAATATTTTTGCAAAAAATCTCTGAATTGTGTAATTTGCAGTTTCTACAAAGGTATATTTGCTGCGACTAAAGCTTTGCATAAGTCTTTATGAAACACCTCCTTTTCACTCTTTGGTTTGACATTTTGAAATGCGGTTTGCTCACACTGCTGAACAGGCACAGATTTATTTTTCTGCAACTTAGCTTTATGCATAGCTGTTTTCAAGTGTTGATCAATTTGGAACTTCTTTTCACAAACAATGATTTTGGCACAAACTTTGCAAAACACTTTATCCCCACTAAACTACAACTCAGGAAATTTTTTAATCCACGAAGCGGCTTTCGGCATTTCAGGCGTTTGAAATAAATATTTTCGAAATCACTCTTCTCACACTGGAATCTATCGACAAACTAAACTATACAATATAAATACAAAACAAGAGACAACATTTGCTCTCCAATTAGGCACCGAAAAGAAACAAAACAAGAAGGTTCACTTGGCGTCGTTACTTTGAAGTCCGAACTATAAAAGTAAGCCGCCTCATTCCAACTAGACCCCGAAAAAAGAAAGTTTTGTTATGAATTCATTCGCGCACCGAACAGAAGTTAATGTTCGGTGACAATACTTACTACCACCGAACACGACTTGGCACCACCGTCTTGTTTCTGTTCGGTGAATTAGGCAAGCTGATTACTTGCAAATTCCTAAACATCCAATAAATGCCGGCAATAAACCATATAATAATAAAATGGGTCCCACCTTTTGAATTATTTCAATTATCTGCAAGGGTCGCACTGAATCTTTTGATAAAACGAAAAACATAAAAATATGCACACAAATTTTATTTTTGCCGAAATATGCAATTTTTTATGAAATTTGTAAAAATATGCAAAATATGTAAATATATGCACTTTGCATATATTCCGCCCTTTAACAATAACACTCACTCAACAAGCAAATGAAATTAGATCAAAAAGTAACAAACACAATAAATAAATTCATACAAAATAAATTTAACAAATAAAAACAACAAATCAATAAACAATTCCAGAGGAACCAAAAAATCCATCAAATCTAACCTTAAAAGCAGATAAAGGAAATAAAACTGTTATCATGCATACAAATTAATATGTGGATAGCGTGTTTAAAATATTGAATGATCCTGAAGAATATGAAAAACTGAATAATAATCCAACAAATTTTCAAATAATAACTTCGAAAAGAAATATATTTCAAAATACATTCATAGACAATTAACTGTACATAATGCTCATACTCCAAAAGTAAATGGCTTACCCAAAATTCAAAACCTAATATATCAATGCGACCTGTGGTATACAGCATTCAAATTCTTTTTTACATCAAAGAATTCATTGACAAAATTGCAATACCAATGAACTACATCTTAGTATCATCAGATATCATATCTCTTCATACGAATATCCCTCTGGAATTAGCAGCACAAATAAATGGGATGAAATGATATTTTATCCCTTGTAAATATTGCGAAAACGTATACATTGACATCTTGCTAATACATTCATAAAATATTGAATGGAGAGGAATATACAAAGAATTCATCCACAGCACTTGGTAAACATATAAAGGACAAACCATTAATTTGTCTACTACAGTTCAAAAATTTTGAATATAATGATAAGCGTTTGATATTAGAAAGTATCCAAATTACGAAAAATAATTGTGTTAAATATAAAATTGATTTTAACCTTTCAAAAATTTGTAATAACCGAATTCAAATTTAACCAAACTCAGATATTTTCAATTACCACTGTATTGTCTGTTCAATTCAGCCTCAAAAGATTATCGAACATTGTTACATTTCTGACGGTGACAGTTTTGAAATTAAATTCCATAGTTTATCTTAATCTTGATTATATAGTAATATAGATGAAACGTAAGTCATAGAATAGTTATAATTTATAGAATAATTATATACATTTAGATTATATATAGTTAAATCATCGTAATTAGCGAAATTTAATCCATTTCATGCACATCAATTTTATAATTAGCCATCATCTAATACTCTTTCACAGACTACCAATCCAATGTTTTCGTCAGTTTCAATTGGACTTCATAACACAAGTCGGCTGCAGACGCATTTTATTAATCACACGATGTTCTTCGAACATTATAGGTTTCCCTCTCCTTCTACACAAATCAACATACCAATTTTTGATGAAGATACAAATAAATAATTATCGAATCGTCAAAATGCATAATATGCATGCTTCAAAAGTGAGACCATAACCAATACGACACTTGTGAAATGGATGGAACGATTTTTTTTAAATGTGGTTCATCGTTACTCAATAGTGCAAATGCAAATCAACCAGTCGGAATTCGTAAGGAGACATCAAACCAGTTTTTTCAAGAACTGAATTATTGATAGTATTTGTATAACGCTTAAATGATCCACGGTGAAAGTTGATTCATTTTCTATTAAATGAAGGAAGTTTCAGATGATCGAATTATGTAATGCTTCTTTTATGCGTAATGAACGCGGCATTCGTGTGACATCAGATAAGTCATAATAATGGGAATCTATTTATTTCGATTAGAAATAGTTTTTCAATAATAATCGGCAGTAGTTGATGAATAGATGCTAAATTTGCCGCTCCTTCCTCCTATCACCTTACACTTAGAAGGTATACGATTATTATAAAGTTAAAACTTACGGGAGCTGCAAATTTGAGAATTTTTAATTAAGTAAATCTAGAAAACGAAATTTTTTTGTAAACATTTTTCGAATTCTAATATCAATCAATTATTGTCTGTCAACATGATCAGTTTGACAAAATTTATTGTTATAAGAAAATTCTAAGAACGCGGATAAATGTAATAAAACAGTCATAATGTATAGAAATGACTACGAAAACCAAATAGGAAATTTATTAAATAGTGAAACAACTTAAATAAAATTCAAATCTGACCCTACGTTATCAGTAAAAAATGACATGACCAAATTAATAAATAAATGGTACAAAAATAAGATAATGCCTATTGAATTGAAAAAAATTATAATTTGCCATGATGGGCAAGCAGCTTATATATATGGGCTTCCCAAACTACATGAAGGTGATGTATCTCCAAGACCCATTGTGAGTGATATTATTATTATTTGTATCACAATCTATCAACAAAATAATAGGAAAAAATGAATTTTATGTGAAAGACTCATGACATTTTAATGGATTTATAAAAATCAATCCGAACCCGTAGGTCATCTATTAATTTCCTTGGACGTTGTTCTATTATTTAAAAATGTATCAGTCGTTTTGGCATTGAGTAGCATCAAAAAACGTTGGGCGGAGATTAAAAACCACATACCTCTAGATCAATCTGAATTTATATATAAATGCAGTACAGTTTTGCTTAGAATGCACTTATTTTCAATACCGTGAGCACTATTTTGGGCAAATATTTGGCACAGCAATGGGATTTCGTATTTCGGCTACTATTGCTAACTCAGTTATGGAATGTCTAGAGGAGTCTGTAATAAATTCGTTAGATTTTCAACCCGTATTCTTTAAGTGGTATGTGGATGATTGCCTAATATGTGTTCCCAATGATAAAATTCAGTACGTGATTAATAAATTTAACAATTTCCACTTCAATTTACTTGTGGAATAGAAATGAAAAAAAACATAATTTTCCTAGATATGAACATTAGGCATGATGCAGATGTAAAAATAAAAGCTTCGTCATTTACTAAAGAAGTTTCGTCTCAACGTTATCTTCACTTCAATTCCGTTGCACCAACAAGTTATCAAAAAAGTGTTATAAACAGCTTTACAGATCACGCGATTAAATTGTCCCACCCAGAGACCCGTCCCAAAAATTGTTCGTAATAAACTGGAAATAAGTTGGTACCCAAGAACATTTTTCAATCCCATCATTATAAAAAGAATAAACAAAATCTATAATGGAAAGTCATATATAAATGACAAACGATAACACAGATAATTTTATAACATTACCATACATTCCGGAGACATACAGGAGAAAATTAAGAAATGTTTAAAAAAGTATGATATAAATGTTGCGCATAAACCTACTAACTGCGTTGGAAAATATTTCTCAAATCTAAAACCTTCAATACCTTAAGATAAAGAAACCCACACAGTATACAAATTAAATTGTTTAGATTGCGATATGACACAGGAATCTCTAAACAATATCTACGAAAAAGAATGTATGGGCGTAAGTATAGTACAAGGAGCAAGAACTTATAAGATTCCACCGCCCTTGCTAATCATTGCTTTGATTATAACCATCAATTCAATTAATAAAAATTTGAATATTTTAACTAAGGAAGTCAATTATTATGAAAGATCTATTCTGTAGATGATTCACATAAAACGTGACTCCAAATCTGTAAATCATAAGACAGAGTCATTGAGTCAGATTCATACTAATTTAATTAATTAAAACCCTTGAAAATTTTCTACATGCGTCTTTATAATGTTGAAAGTATATTTTAGGTAGAATGCTCAAATATTAATATTTCTAATGAGGTCTGACAACCTTTTCCTATTACCTCACGAATCTTCAAGATCTGGTTCGAAAGTAGATACTTGAGCGTTACATTTCTTGGTTTCAGTCGTAGACAGACCTTTGTTGACATGTGTTTGTATATTATAACAATATTGCTAAGCAGTGAACTCTTGATACATTTCATATACTTAAATCATGATGTGTTACAATTTCGATTAATCGTGTTTCTGTACGTTTCGTCGGCGTGGGCATTTTTAATAGAAATTGGTGCGATAAGGACTCTTTGTGTAGATGCAATTAGTTTTAAGAAATTCAGTTTTAGACATAATACATCTTCTGGTGTTGGTCGAGAGACCGAAACGTACGTAAAGACGAAAATAATAAGCATTTGTGTTAGTGTGACCTATTTCCCGAGAATTTATATATAAAAAAATTGTAAAAAAATACTATTCAAACTTGCATATGATACACTTTTTTTTGACGGAAAAAAATCATTTTCAGAAGTACTGATTCATTCAACTTATTATTGGAAAGAAATAATGAGTAGGATAATGATTACTATGCTTTGGGGTTGAGAGAATACAATATATTATTTACAACACTGTGGAAATTGTTTATTGAATGCAAGCAGAAATAATTATCTTACATTAGAGATAAGAATAGAATTAAAACTCAAACTAAAGTTTAGTTTTTCTATTTTTCGTCTTCAATAACAATATCAATATCGATCGCATCAGGCGTTTCTTGGTGGATAGTTAATAAAGACTGGGTCAATCTTGGGGTAGGTACTTATTGTCGATCGTAAATAATTTTTAACTAATTCCCATTTAGTGAAGCTTCTCTCGTAGCTGATATTGCTTGCTTCAGAAGTGAGGAATAATCAAGGGTAATATAACAAGACCTTAATTGCATCTAAATTCCGACTATATTTTATAATGATTAACATAATTTTGGGATTAATAATCTGATGATTAATGCCAAAAGTACGTCCAGTCAGATTAATGAATAAAAGAGAAATCAAAATTTTGGCTAATTAATCAAGGTCGTGCTATAGTTATGATGATTGTTTCTTGAATCCAATTAATTAATTATATCAGAGAGATATATTGACAAACTAGCTGAATAGTCGGTGATTATTGAGCACCATGCAAATTGTCGCTAATATTGCGTGTTGGTTGGTGTTGTCAAAAAGTAAATATACTGCAGTCAAATTGGGTATTGGACGGGTAAATTCTAGGGAAATTGGTCAATTCTGATATTCTCTCCAAAATGTCATCAAAAAGAAAGTTGACCACAAATAAAGTTGCATAAATTGTTTATATTGTTTATAAACAATAAATAAACAATTCAATTAGCTCATTTTTGAGATTATATAAAAATTTCTATGAAATGAAAAATTTGAACGTTTTTGATCGGATAAAGACTATTTTTTGTAATAAACAATTTATTTTTCAACAAAATGGATGAATTCGACTCCGACTTCAGAGTTATTTTCTGATAATTTTGGTATTCTGAGTTCGATTTCATCTTCATCATCAATATCGTCAAATATGTACCCACAAATTTGCTAATTTGTTATACACAAATCATATTTATTATTAAAAATAAGAATTTGACCAAAATGTCGAGTTTATACTTGTTGTTGGATAATTTTGACCTCCTGAGTACGATTTTATTGCTATTATGGTCTTTAGATGCATTCTCGTGGAAATTTTCAGAAGTGGATTTGAAAAAAATAATGGAAATTTTGATGTTTTAGTATGACAAAGTATCAATAAATATATATAAAATCAAACATATTAATTTTTTGAGGAGGTATGGGAGATTTGTTATGGAAGGGGAAACAATTATTTAAAATTAGTGGCATATGCCATTTTTTTATCATATTAAGACATATAATCAATTTCTGAGTGTGCATATTATATAACAATGAATACAAATGTCAAATTTCTTTTTTCTCTAAGTATATGTTGATAAGAATTAAAAATTATTATGTATGCATTCAAAACCATAATACCAATGAAATCGTACTCAGAAGGACAAAATTATCCGGAAACAACTATAAACTCGATATTTTGGTCCATATATTTAATAATGAATATAATTTGTTTATGACAAATTAGCAAAATTTTTGGGTATACGTTCCACGATGTTGAAGATAAAATCGAACTCAGAATACCAAAATTATCAGAAAACGACCCTAATTTTGGTCGAATCCATCTATTTTGTTAATAAATAAATTGTTTATAACAAAAAATTGTCTTCATCCAATCAAAAACGTCATATTTTGCATTTCATTAAAATTTTTATGCAATCTCAAAAATGAGCTGATTGAGTTGTTTATTTATTGTTTATAAACAATTTAAACAACTTGCGCAACTTCATTTCTGGCCAACTTCTCTTCTGATGACATTCTGAAGAAAATGCAATTTGTCTCATCAAAATCAATCCATTTCCCAAGGATTTACGGGTTGGGCCTATTTTTATACCCATTTGACTGCATTGATGAAAGTGCGATTGGTCGAGAAATAATCGGAGCAATATACTTATAAAAGGCAATACTGCCGAATTCATAAAAAGATATACCTACGCTGTAATTCCGGATCCCAGCCATTCAGCAATAAGGGAAACGGAATATCCGATCAGCTAGGAAAGCTGGAGGCCAAATAACTCCTGATAGGCCATGAGTATCTGAAAGAGACAATTCACTGCTAAGTCAGATCACAACCTGGAAATAGTGGCCACCAGTGAACGGTTGTAGACAGTCTAAAGCACTGATTGGACCGCACATTATAGGAAAGACTGGTCACACCAATTGTGGAATATGGTTAAAACCAACGCCAAATAGTTGACACATATACTAACGGGACATCATGGACGGCTTAATTACAAACTGTACAAAATTAATCTGAGCGATTCACCCTTGTGCAGATGGTGCATATGAAGAAACACAAACGACAATGTACATTGTGTGTATATAACACTGTTCCCCCAAGACGCAGAGGACTCTCGGTAGAGCTATGTGACACTGGGGAGATCTAGAAACTAGAAAAGAGGATGGTGCTGAACCTCTTCAGGGCTCTTACCATCTATCTGGTCACCCAGTATTCCCCGGATATCGGTGAATACTCTTGAGTGAGAAATGTCCCCCTAGGCCCTAGGTGATACGCAAAGGACTACGGCTAAGGCACAAAGAAACTTCACAGGTCCCCCCCCCCACATTGATAATAATAAAATAAGTAGGATGTAAAAAGAATGAGATGATCATACTCATGCAACCATAGATAGCGAAATCCTCTCGTCAATTAAATAAATAATTAAAAGAAATAGTATCCACTGGTGATTAGAATCACGTAATTATTATTAAATCAGAACCTGAAATTTCTCTGGTCATTTCCGCTAGGGGTCTACCGCCTTCACTGCCTGTCTCCAATATCCTTCTCGCGTATTCGTCAACACTATCGTTCCATGTTAATTTCGGCCTTCTACTGTGCCTACTTCCTCCGGGTGTGTCATCTGGATTGTCTGTGGTGGGTAGTTGGCCTTATAATAACATGTGTTCTGCCTTTGCCATATGTTTCGAATTAGATAACCCCATATGTAACACGACATAACTAGGTAATGCAGTGAATTTTGTCACGTTTAATTTTCACCTCCTACACCCTTCGAAGAATGAAAATAAATTATCAAATGGATCATTGACCGAGAGAAAACATTTTCAATTCTATTTCTTAGAATATATTTATACAATATATTTATTTCCATTACATATATTATAAATATCAAATGTATTCTGATTGAACGATTCATAGTGACATAACCTCGGAACCAACCTGCTTCGCCCTTTAATTCCCTATTCGATCTGGACACTACGCTACGGTTCAGGACTGATGACGCTCTATTTACATTATTTTACCAACATCTTACAATATGAGTTGTCACAAATTCTATTCTCTAACTATTGTGGTGATAAGTCCCAAAATATTTACAATGTAAGGTTGTATAATTGGGAGTTCACGCAAGGAACTTTTAATAGTTGAATTGGTATCTTTTAAAAAAGCTGAGGTGTGAAAAGTGGGGAAACATTTTGGCGATGTACGATAGCAAGGTGAAAAGTCTCTGAAAAATGAAACAGGAAATGAATCATTTGGTGAAAATGTCCTTGTAGCCCGACACTTTTTCGATCCCTCCCAAATAACACGATTCCGGCAATCCTTCAAAATAGGGGTTGGTCTCAGTGATGACCTCATCGTTGGGGCAAAATCTCTTTCAGCCAAGCCATTTCTTCAAGTTTGGAAATAGATAAAAACTGCAGGGGTCAAAATCTGGATGATATAGTGGATGAAAAACCAATACGTAGCTCAATTCATGCAATTTTGTGATTGGACCTGTATGCGCCGGTGGTGGAGAAGCACTTTTTCTTTGCCAAATGTGGGCGCTTCCGCTTCAAATCGGCGTCGAATCGATTCAACAGTCCTACGTAATATACGTCGGTGATCGTTTTGCCCTTTTCAAGGTTATCGATATGGATGATAACTTGTGCACCCCCAAAAAAAAATTGTAGCCATAACTTTGTTGACCGATAAACCCACTTTGGCCTTCTTCAGCTTCGATTCGCCAGACCACTGCTTAGACTGTCCTTTGGTCTCTGGTGTGTTGTGATGGATCCATGTTTCGTTCACGGTTACAAAACGGCGCAATATGGAAGGACTTCATTCTTTGGTAACGAAAAACTCGAATAATCTAGACTCTCTATCTATGAGGGATATTTCTCATATTCGAAATAACGTTTACAATAACCGCAGAAAAAATCAACCGTCACAGCCGTCCTATATGTTCTTACTTAGAAGATCATTCTCCACAGTTTCGTTCAAAACTTTCATGCATCTGTACAAAATATACGTTTACCCTATTCTTGAATATGCTGATCCAGTGTGATATCTAGTTCTCGTATCTGATCAAAAACGGCTGGAAGGTGTTCATAGATTGGTAACAAGCCTTTTTTTTGGTAGGATTAGAACTTCTCACGAAGAAAGGCTCATACTGACAAATATACCCACATTTCAAGAGAGACGTCTTCGTAGAGACCTCATTATAGCTTATCGCATCGTATATCATTTCCTTCCAGACAGCTTATCATGCTTGCTTCTCTTTCAAATTGACATCAGTCTTCGTTGACATAGCTTCAAATTAGAAATAGAAAATTTAAATCCAACATCAGATAATCTTTTTTTAGTAATATAATTGTTATTGCAAGGAATAATTCACCTGAACATATTATTTCCACGTCTTCTGTTAATGCTTTCAGAAACCAATTTGATTTTAGGTTACAATCCTTATCAATGCTTTAAATTTGACATTGCTTTTCCCTTTGTGACCCTCTTATTGTCTTGATCCGTATTACTGACTACTGAGATCATTGTTGCTATGTAAACTCGTTTTATACTTTGTTACTCTTTAATGCTTGTCATGAATATTTTCATTTTATTTTCTTTGGCTCACAGAAATTCTCTCTCTGCCATTATTTCGTGTTAATAATAATGATAATAACTTGTTTCTAAACTGTAAACATCATTCGATACATATGTAGATGTATATTTGCGCATATTTGGTTCATAATCAATTTTATCTTGCTAAATACTACCTGGGTGCTTTCGTATACCGTGACGTAATTCGGTCTCCATAGAATTTCGTTCTGTCCAGCAACTCTTGTCTATATTTGGGGTCATCGAGCAATTCAGAATTCAGATGTTCAGGTTCAAAGTCATCTGAATCTTGTTCATAACTCCAAATGTTTTCCTTCCTATGGTCAAGGGCTGATCCCACAGGCAGTCAAATCTATACATTACCCGTTTAACCTAAGCAATATCTTTTTTCAGCATTTTTATTATTTCTGCCTGCTGTGGTTCCGTGAGGTAGGTGGGGCCCACTACCAAAACTCAAACTTTCGTTCGACCTAGACAATCGAAATTTAATAAATTTCAAAGCACTTGCGTTTTAAAAGTGGTATGTTGCACCATAATCCTTTGTGAAGTACTAATCATAGAGGATATGGTACCGATGTATGTATGCGACATCACGCCTTATTTCGATAAGTTGGGTCTATAGTAGATTGAAAATCTGATTTCATTGAAGATTAAACAGAATGTTATGAAAACATTACGTCAAAGCGTGTCGATTTATTAGCCATTAAACTTCACCATTGATAATTGATTTGTTTCTAACATACAGCAATAAAATTAAGTTATTCTATCACAGGTATCCACTTTATATACTGAAGGAGAAAGTTAGCATTCATCAAACATCATTAAGAAACTGATCTGAAAGCTGTCAATTCAAACAGTCTTATTGTATCTATCAATTTCATTAGTATTCCATTATTCAACATGTGCAAAATGAAAAGAATGAAAGGAGAGATTGAATTATTCATCTTCGCTCGGATTGGATTATCACATCAGTAACTTCAAGTTCTATATCATTTTATCATTCATAATACAATTGACGAAAGTAGATTAAAGTCTGTCGCTTTCAGTTCAACTTTCGACTTCAATCAAATTAAATATAAATGATCATTTTGATCAAGAATTTGATTGTTTCAACAGAACACAGCATGCATAAAGAGTTGAAAGGATCAAAAGTGATTCATTATTCAACCTCTCACCTAGGAGAACTGAAAAACTAAAGCATTTTTGAATTAATGGTTTAATGCAGTGATACCCTCAAGAAATCAGGGAACATGTTGTTTCCTTTGAATTTATTGAGATGGATTAGGACACCAAATTTAACAAAAACCAGGAAAATCCATATCAACACTATACGAGGGCAAGATGAAAAGCAAATGCGGCACCCATCTTGCAGATAGCTTTCTCATATTCAAAAATTTATGCAAAATGTTCCGTACCTGTTCGGCTGAGATGCCCATAGCCTCAGCAATCTCGTGCACTTTAAATCGCCGATAGTCCAATATCAAACCATGGATTTTATCGACCATTTCTGGCATTGTATCCTCAATTGGACGACAAGGACTTTCGGCGTCCTTTGTGGTCATACTACTACAATGAAAACCAGTAAGCCACTTGTGAATCGTTCCAATCGATGGTAAAGAGTCCTCATAACGTTTAACAAGCTATGCTTTGGTTTGCGTAATGTCTTTTTCAAGCAAGAACTAGTGTTCGATCAAAACGCGAAATTCACTTTTTTCCATATTTAGGAAAAATTTCAAGGCTGCGTGCTTTGTGTGATTGTCAAAACAGAACTGGATGCCATATCATTCTGAACATTTCCATGCGTTCTAGTTAAAGATGGTACATCTCAAGTGTCACATGGGATTTGCGATTGTGGCGCCATCTGTTTCATTTCTCAGAGACTTTTCCCTTGCCTTCGTACTATGATGAATTTCTATATTTTACTTGGAGAAAATGAGCCCTTTCTGAAAATGTAAATAACACGACAAGAATAAGTGATAAAATAAAAATAATGATACTATTATATTTGTATCCTCTCGAATATGAATGTTAGTTGTCAAAAATATAGACACGTTAGTTTTTCTATAATATAAGTGAGAAGGAATAAAGTATAAAGCTATGATCAGTTCATCACGTGACATCCTTCACTCGTTGAGGTTGGTTAAATTGGATTTTGTTAAATACTTTCGATTGCTCAACCAATTTCATTATGAATTTGAAGTAGTTTTAATTTTTAAAGCATTCTTAACTTACGATTTATGTTTATTATTCGAATATTTGTTATTTTATATAAGTCCTGGAGAAAATAAGGATGTTTATGCTAAACGGACTAAACCGATAAGGAGAGGAAGTATATAAAAATGTATGCCGCTGAAATTTTGGGAAATAGCTGAGAATCAAATTATTAATCAAGTAGGTATGGTGCAATCACTTATATGAAATGAGATATATCAAATATCTCATTGATTTCAGAGGAGGTGTCATTCCAACTTCACTTCAACTACTTTTAACTCTCAAATATCATTCTAGCTAGTGGAAACATCCAAAAAGTCGTTGCGGACTTTATTGGAGTTTTGCGATTTTCCAATTGCAGAATACGTAACAGGGCTTCATATTATCATATTCTATAGGTTTGAGGCATTTTTATGCAATAAGTGCTAACAACGAAATTGATTCTTTATTTATTCGGTATATGAAATAATACATATTAGGATTATTGTTGAACCAGAATAGTTACTGACCTAAAAATAAATTTTTTGGTAAACCTAAGATAATAGGTTCTATTCAATGAAAACATTTTTGAGATGATGAACTACCGATTGTACCGGATGTTGGACCTTACTCTGTTGTTTTGAATGAAACACCCCAATCCTTATTTTATGAGATTCTCCGATAATCAACATTTTCTTAAAGGTTTCCTTTATATTCCGAGATATTGATTTTTGATTAATGACGAAGGTATACCTCCGTTTTCGTCTGAAGATGACACGTTTAGTGTTGAAATATAGTAATGACTATATTAAATATCAGTGATAGTATAACAAAGTAGTTTTATTTATTATTTCGTTAAAATTATAAACTATCACAAAGTAACGGCTTCCACAATTGAATTTTTAATATTTCAATGACGCTAATAGATGAACGGCTGGAATTTTTTGCTTGTAAGACAAATATTTCCATTCAATCTATTCCTCCAGATCTACCAACAAATATTCAGATTAGTAGCTATTCTGGTTTAACAGATACTTCTGAAAGAGGGTCGAGAAAAATCAGCCTGTATACTAGGTACATCATTATCATCGCCCAAAATAACCTTGATCCAGTTGAGGTTTTGAAGACTCATCTGAGCCATAATTTTTCATATTTAGTGATTCGATTTATACTTTATCTGGAGATTATGAAAATATGTTTAACCACAACCACAGCCATAGTTTTGAATTTTAAAGCATTATAATTTACGTTTATTATTCGAGAATAATAAGTTCTGAAGAATATAATGATGTTATGTGAAACGGACAAAGTCGATAAAGAAAGGAAGAATGTATTCCGTTTACATTTTTCAAAATAGCTGAGAATCAAAGTATTTACTATGGTACAATCACTTATCTGACTATACAAGAGATATATTAAATATCTGATTGATTTCAGAGGGGGTTGCATTCCAATTTCACTTCAACTGTTTTTAACTCTCAAATATCATAATAGGTAGTGGAATAATGCAAATTGTCGTTGCGGATTTTATTGGAGCTTTACGATTCTCTACTTGCAGAATACTTACCAGGGTATCAATTTATCAAATTCTATTGCAGATTTGAGGCATTTTCATACAATAAGCTGCTAAAAGCAAAATTGGGTTTTTCAATCATTAGGTATATGAAATAATACATATTAGAAGTATTGTTGAACCAGAACAGCCATTGATCTGAAAATTAGTTAGAATACCTAAAGGAATAGATTCTATTGAATAAGAATATGTTTGAGATTAGGAACTTCCGGTTGTACCGGATGTTGACCCAAACCTTGTTATTTTGAATGCAATACCTCAATTTTTATTTTTTGAGATTCTCCGATAAATTTTAAAGACATTTTCTCAAAGGTTTCCTGTATCTTCCGAGATACAGATTATTTTGACAGTGATCATGAATATTTTAAAAGTTAATATCTCAATGACAATAACAGATAAACGGCTGGAGTTTTTGGCTTATGAGACACCTATTTTCATTCAATCTATTCCTTCAGATCTACTGACAAATTTGCAGATCTCTAGCTATTCTGATTCAACAGATACTTCTAAATCAGGGTCGAAAAAAATCACTTTTTCATATTGAGTGATTTGTTCTATACTTTTTCCGGAGATCATGCAAATATATGTTTAACCATAACAATCATATTACATTGAATGCTGATAATAGTAAATAAGAGTAATATATATCCAAGGAGCAGCAATATCGATCTTTCGCACTTGCTTTAGCTCTTTCCATCACTGAGCTTGTGAGAATAGCATGACTAATAACATTCTGCTTAGAAAATATCGATGTAATTTGTTGATTATACAGTATTATGTAAAAAACATAAGCGTTAAGATGTTTACAGGAAATATTCAGTAAGGTAGTAATTATAAGTTGCATTGTCTACTGCTTTAAAACAGTGATTATTTTAATTATTTTAAAAGAATGATTTTCGACGGAGGTTGTTGTCTATCTAATCTGGGTCAATGCCAGATTTATTCAAAATACGATTGCAAAGATAGGTAGCGATTCATATTCACCTGTTCCGCTTTCTAAATCATCTTTTTCAGATAATGGTATACACGTATTTAAATTTTGTGAATTAGCATCTATCATTAAATAAGCAAACCATTACACATAAAACGCGTGTCGGAACGAATGATTTTTAATTTTGTGGTGTGTAAATTGCAATAAGATATCATTTTATCGGAGACACAAATATATACAGATTTACCTTGAAAATTCTTTCTTCAGAATCAGTGTTCTTGAAGATTAGTTAGAGTTGATGAATTTCCTCTTTACAAAAGTTTCTAGTATATTTACTCATCGAGCAAAATTCGTGATCCTAGTATTTGTTCTCACCTTTATTCAGGGACAATGTTGCAGTAGTTCGTTCAATGCTTGAATACTTTGTTTAGATTTCGTAGTAGATAGAAATTAATATTTATTAAGGTTTGTTGAGGCATATATGTACATAGCACTGACGTCTAAATAGTGCTATTCTGCTTCCCCAGTTTCTTGCCTCAATCAACAAGTCATGTTTCTCCAGCGAAG
Source organism: Endomychus coccineus (assembly GCA_958510875.1). Lineage (NCBI taxonomy): Eukaryota > Metazoa > Arthropoda > Insecta > Coleoptera > Endomychidae > Endomychus > Endomychus coccineus. The sequence continues at coordinate 61,722,767 of OY294067.1, read as the reverse complement.
TCCAGCAGCCTGTTAAAAGTTGTAGTAGTTTGATTTTATTTATTCATCAAGATAAAATTTATCTCACGAGAAGTCAAAAACACTTGAAATATAAAAATGCTCAACCTTCACGACAGCGGTTGATTATGTGTACCTATCTACGAGGGCGAGAAGAAAAGTTCCTGGTAAATAAAACAGAGGACGCCACAATCGAAAACCTCATGTGACATTTGTGATGAACCATCTTTAACTAGAGATCAGTAGAATTTTCAGACTGATATGTCAGTTGGTTCTGTTTTGACACCCATCCAAAACAAGCAAAGATTTTTGTAAACATGGAAACAAGTGAATTTCGCGTTTTGATTAAACATTATTTCTTGCATGGAAAAAACATTACGCAAACCAAATCATCGCTTGTTAAACATAATGACTCTTCACCATCGATTGTAACGATTCACAATTGCCTTACTGATTTTCGTTGTGGTAGTATGATCACTAAGGACGTGGAACCTTCTGGTCGTCCAATTGAGGTTACCACGCCAGAAATCGTCGATAAAATCCATGGTATGATATTGGACGATCGGCGAGTTAAAGTGCACGGGATTGCTGAGGCTATGGGCATCTCAAACGAACGGGTGCGGAACATTTTGCATAAATTTCTGAACATGAAAAAACTATCTGCCAGATGGGTGCCACATTTGCTGTCTGTTGATAGCAAACGCGAGCGTGTGACATTTTCAAAGGTGTTTGGCGATGTTCAAGCGCGGTAAAAAGGACTTTTTGTGCCGTTTTGTAGCTGTGGACGAAACATGAAACCATCACAATACACCAGAGATCAAAGAACAGTCTAGACAGTTAACTTGTCCTGGAGAACCGATGCCAAAAGAAGCCAAAGTGAGTTTATAGGCCAACAAAGTCATGACGACAGCATTTTGGGACGCACACGATATCGTCCGTTTCAATAACCTTGGAAGGCGCAAAACAATCATCGGCGTATATTATGCAGATAGTCCAGGAAATAAAGTACAAAATCGACCCAAATTAGAAAAATTTGATGCTTAAGACCGATTTTGATGTGTGAGGGCTCATTCGATTCGTTTTGACCTCTAGATCAGAATCTGCCACAGCTACATAGGGGGAAATTTGTCCTATTGTTAATAAACAATAAATAATGGTTAATAAATGGCATGTTTTTGACATAATAAAAAAAAAAATTAAAACGCTATTTTCCATCGATTTTAAGCTGGTAAGATGAAAATTTGACTATCAATTTTATTAGTTAATCGAAAAGTTGTTAATTAACAAATTGACAAAAAAATAAAAATTTTGAAAATATCCAAGATTAGAGTCATTTTCAGCTAATCTGAGGTCGCTGAACACAAATTTGATATAACTTTTTCATTTGACTATCAATTTTGTTAGTTAATTAACAATTTGTTAATTAACAAATTGACAAAAAAAAATTTTTTGAAAATATCCAAGATTAGAGTCATTTTCAGCAAATTTGAGGTCGCTGAAGACAAATTTGATATTACTTTTTCATTTGACTATCAATTTTATTAGTTAATTAACAATTTAATAATTAACAAATTGACAAAAAAATAAAAAATTCTTGAAGTAGCAATATAGAATAAAAAGTTATAAAATTTGGATTTAAAATAATTTTGTTACATATTTTTTTCAAAAATCCTTGTCCATTTTTCCATATTCAAATCCTCATTTTTTTTAAAACATTGATTTATAACCAATTTATTGAAAATATTATCTTGAATTCATTTTTAGGTACTTTAGATTCTCCGGAAATGACAGCAATCTTAAATATTTTAATTTATCCATTTTTCTTGTTAATATTTGAAACAAAAACTTGTTAATTAACTGATTAAATTGATAATCAAATGAAAAAATAATATTAAATTTGTGTTCAGCGAGCTTAAATTACCCAAAAATAGAGTCATTTTTGGATTTTTCAAAATTTTTATTTTTTTGCCAATTTTTTGATTGAAAAATTGTTAATTAACTAATAAAATTGATAGTCAAATAAAAAAGTAATATCAAATTTGTGTTCAGCGACCTCAAATTAGCTGAAAATGACTCTAATCTTGGATATTTTTAACAAATTGTTTATTAACAAATAGATAACAATATAATTGTTAAAAACACCAAAATTACACTTTTTGTCGATTAAATAATCGAAAATTGTCATCTTACCCGCTTAAAATCGATGGAAAATAGCTTTTTAATGAAATGACGCGTTGGAAAAAAAATTGGCTCCAACGATGAGTTCATCGCTGAATCAAACGTCTATTTCGAAGGAATGTCGAAATTTCATTATTTGGAAGGGATCGGAAAACTAGATTATGCTGAGAAATAAAACAAGTTTTGACCAAGTAAATCATTTTTCAGGGACTTTTCGCCTTGGCCTCGTTCTACCTGAAATATGGACTTTTGGAATACATCTCTCGAGATGAAATATCTACAATGAAATGAATGATACACCCTCCAATGAATAGTTCCGTACTATATAGAATTGGAAACTTTGAGGTTTATTAGATTGATATTGTAGTATTCAATTGAATATTGAAGAAATGGTAATGTCAGATTTGCTAATGAATGTGGAATTCTATATGAATGTAATGTAAATGACTGTTCAAATACATACATATCAACACACCCAGTAAAAGACAATCATATAATATTTTCTGAAAACAATGCATTCCGCCAACGCGTAGAACAAATGTTGAAATAACGAGTTCTATTTTTGAACGATTAGATCAAATTTTCCTCTGAAATACTTCACTCGAGACGAAATATTGAGAATGCAGTAACCTTCTCCGAATGTAACCATAGCAATCAGTGGTGGCTTCTCCGGGTAGGCAGGAGAGGCAGTGCCTCACTATAGAAAAAACCCAGGAATAGAAGAATGAGTACCTAGTATTATTCAAAAGATTGAAGTGCTTCCAGATCATTGCGAGATGAGTATAAAGTATAGTATTGAATATCAGTCATATACTCGGAGGTGGATGAATATGTATCATATACTGAGTGGAGCGAATATTCTCAATCTATTCAAAAAGGAGTATTCACTTCACACACACATGCTCACATGCATATAATCTTCAATGCAATCAACTAAATAGTCCGTCATGAATGTCTGTCCTCTATATTTCACTTCGGACAGGTCGGGATTCTGCCTATTCTTCAACGCACCGACCAATCATATTTCGTTGGATGAATTCGTTCTTAAGAATGTGTGCGAATTACTAAAATAAAGCACGATAACGATGGCAGTACCCTAGCAGCTTACAAGAAAGGCGGAAAGTAGTTAAAAGTTGGGATCGAACTTCTGTCTGACATGTGGGCATACCCAATCTAGTGCCGGCCTTTTACGTTGATAATACAATAATTATGTTTATTGTATTATTGTTTACCCTTTAAAACAAACTTGGTGTGTTTCCATTTAGCAAGAAGACATCTAGAGTCCAACCAATTTCAATAAAAAGGAAAGAAGACCCTTTCTAATAATTATAAACCTATTGCACTATCATTTGTGATCTCTAAAGTGATGGACAAAGCAATCAACATCAAGTTCATCCAATACCTAGAGAGCTCCAAAATCGTGAATGACCGGCAATATGGCTTCCCCCAGTAGAGATTAACAGGAGATCTGCTCGCCTACGTGACACATGTATGACAAAAATCTATTGAGAAATATAGGGAATCTCTAGCTAGATATCTCCAAAGCATTTGGCCGAGTCTGGCATCAAACCCGTTTTGGGAAACTTCCGTCATATGGTTTTCCGCCACAACATCTCACTTACTATTGAGTCTGCTTCCAGATAGACCACTCCTCGTAGTGGTTGGCGAAGTATCCACCTGTTTGGTCCACAGCTTTGCAAATGATGGTACTCCCCATACTGCTCATCTAGAGCCCCTATACCATTGAATAAATCAGAAGAGCGAGATTGAGACAAGTTGATGCAATTAATGGAGATTTAGAAACCATTCTGATATGAGGATCTGATAATCTGAAGTAACAACGAAAACTCAAGATTGCATCTTCTTCATGAAGGCGGATCCCACAAAATCTAATGTGATGATGTCAGGTACAATTATTCCTAACCACTAACAGCACCCTCTCATGGGATGATCATACGAGGTTCATTGCGAAAACTTGGTTTTCTATTCCGTGCCAAAAGCTACTTCACATCCCAGCAGCTCCTTATCATCTACAAAGCACAGATTCGACCAGAAGAGAGCCATCCGTATGGATGATGATGTCATACGAATTCATTGACATTTCTAGAACATCGTAGAAGGGTAGGCGATCTCTCCCTTTTCTATAGATATTTCCATGGTCGATGATCGTCAGAAATCTCGTCTGTTGTTCCACCACGAGAGATTCCAGATAGATGGACTAGACGAGCTCAAGGTAGTCGCCCTTTCATTGTCAAGCTCGAATGGCGAAGTTGTGGAACTTTTGCCTAATGAGGTCTTTCGTTATGCCTATAACCCTCAAACCTTTGGGAACAATTCAAATGCCTATCTTCCATCCCGACATTCCAATGCTGGCTCACACGATGTTCTTCGATCATTATAGGTTTTCTTCGCGTGTAGTTAAAGTGTCGAAGGAAAGGTATTGTTGCGGTGTCAAAGAAGAATGATAAATCAAAATGGGGTGGTCGTGTAAAGATGGAATCGGGGCCAAGTAGTTAGGAAGTATCTGAAGAAACATTATGAACGTAGATAACTTTTGAGTCAATAATGTGAATAAATATCGCTCCAGATATCTTTGTTATGCAAACCAAACGTCGCATTCAATAATTCGTGGTATGAGAAACATGATTGGCTCACCGGAAGTTGAATTATGTGAAAATTATTTCATTACTAGCGGAACAACGTGATGGGAAACAAGATTTTCAAACATGAAAAATTATTTCCTTCATTGGAAATCTAAAAGAAACAAGAACCGTAATCATTTGAAAGGTAAGTCCGTCATGTAAGGTGGGCAAATCTTTGTAAAAGCAATATATAGGGCATAACAAATTGAAACAGTTCGGGAAAATCGAAAAATTCCAGCAAGTTTCATCGACGTTTAAAATTTTCTGTGTATATATGAATTCTTTGAATCAAGATCATTTCAAAGAACTCTCCAGTTTAATTGATAATCATGAAATTCGTATACGTAATTTTTGAGAGAAATATATTGATAGCTAGTCCGTCTTCATTGGCACATCAGAAACTGTACAGAACGACTTGATTGATTATGAATGAGAAAACTTTCGAAATATTCCTGCGTTTCATGGCAAGTCGACAAAACCACGGACATTAGTCTGTTGTATATAGGAGTTGCCGGTTGTTATTTTATTGGAAACATCTGAGAAATGAAAATAATGCCAATTAGAGGTTATAGCTGTTGAAATCTGTAAAAAAAACAGACCCCCTTCGCTATTAGAGACTAACAATGATGCCTCACCAGTCACCAGTCACTGGTAACAATAATCTATTTCCGGGATCATTAATTGCAGTGCATACAGCTCCAAAGAATCTCTCAGTTCATTATCTCCATAGTCATTACGTTTCACTTCTAGTGAATTATCTAGTGGAATAAATGTCTTTACAAGAAATTGATTGAAAATAAAAACCAGAACAGGAAGTATGACTTCTCGCTTCTGTTGGTCGCACATCAACCTTGAGCGGCTTTTGGTTTGCTAAAACGTGTAGCGTATTCAAATAGCTTCAGCAACACGTGAGTGTCTTGAAGAAGTTGGAAAGGAAAGTACTTTTCAACAGTATGCTGGACATGTGAGCAATGACAAAGTAGCATTTGAGAAATTACGGTAATATAATCACTGCGTTGGTTGTATGTTGGGTCTTTTTCCTTTCAGGGAAAACAGTATAATAGTAAACGTTGATGGAATAACGTCAATTCTGACTCATTCATTAGTAAATGTATGTTACCATTTCTTGGTATTTTGGTTCTTTAATATTAGTAAAAAAATTTTATTTTGTTTTCAGTAATATTAAAGAATAATATATATTCTTCACTTACTTACTTATCTCTTAATATTAAGAGAAATAGAATTAAATTTTCTGAATTATGAAAATAACTTAGATAGTTTAACAAAATTATTATGAAGATGAATAAGCGTGAAAGATTGAACCATAGGAGGGATTCGCTTCGACATTTCACGATGTCTAGTCCAGCGTGTTAATCAATTACACCACTTTGATCTCGTCAGTATCCTATATTTTTCTAAATATAAACCTCTCAAACTGAAAGGATAGTAGATCAGTGACGAACACAATGCGATTCTTTGCTCCGCTATATATCAACTATTCGCGCACATCCATCTTAAGTTCAATAGTTTTGAATTGAGGAGTGTAGGTAGGAGTATTACTATGGTTGGAAATTACTCTGACAGTACTTATTCAATGACAGCATCCCGGTTCTTATACATTTCTATAGAACTGACTGAAAAATGTTCTGGGTAAGTATAGACAAGTTTAGAGTTTCTTTGCCTGATTGGCCACTATCCCATGTAAGTACATCAATAGATATATAATTAAATATTGTGAATTATGAAGATAACTTCGATAATTCAACATAGGATTATCAAGATGAATAAACGTAAAACATTGGACCATAAATGGCATTCGAACCATGGACCTATTATCCTAAGGAGACAGAATTGTTTACATTTAAACACGATCAGACATTGTCAAAATTTCGGGCCACTCATACCACTGTATATTACAAGTATGGCCGCATGGAATGTGCTGTTGCCGGATTAGTTAATTATTATAAAAACGTTCATAGCATTATTTATTGGCTATATTAGAAGCAGTACTCTTGAAATGTCGTTTTCTCTGAAAAATATTCCTTAATTTATGGTAAACTGGAATATACAATCAAATTATAGAATATTTAAATTTTATTCCATTCCATCATTTGTTCAGAAGGCGACAACGCCGCGCACCTTTTATGAATGGGAACTTTGTTCTGTACTACGCAATTTGACAGCTTCCGCATTTCTCGTAGCTATTCCGAAGCGGTGTTGCCTTACAAGTGGTACCGAGTTTTCAATCATAGTTACAGCATTCCCAATAAAGAGTAATTATGGCTCGACGACAAAGAGGTCCGTTGGTTTTCTTTGTCATACGTCATATAATCATTGCGACAAGTCAAATGGAGTTTTATGAATGAGATGTTTCGTCTCCTCAGGATAATAGATCTATGATTCGAACCCACTTTGCTGGAAATCTAGTCCAGCGTGTTAACCAATTGCACCACTTTGGTTCCGTCAGAGTCTTATATTTTTGTAAATGTGAACTTTCGAAAGGATAGTAGATCATTGATGAAAACAATGCGATTCGATGCCCTGCCATAGATCAATTATCCAAGCACATTCATCCACAAAGGATGTATCGCGGGCTACACAACGTAAAATTATCAACTAGGGCTCCTAGCTGTAAGAATTATTGAGTAAGCTGGACCTACGAAATGAACAAGAATAGCTCCTGGGAAAGACCAGGACTTAATAGATGCGGTTGAATTAGGAAGTGAAAAATTTCTGATACAATAGTTTTCCTTTTCGAACATTCTTTTGAAAATAGCATAGTCCCGACCAAATTGGACAAATACTGTGTCAATTATTATGCATGAAGAAGGTTCTATAACCGACTTCGAAAACTATTGACCGATAAGCCCGCTTTCATCGGTTCACAAAGATCATCACAAAACTCATAGAAAGAAACTTAGACTTCTACCTACCGCGAGAACAGGCTGATTTCAGGATTCATTTTGGTACAAATGCTCTGCTGCAAGCAATTGAAACTGTTATTCAAAAACCATTAGAATATAACTAATAGACCACTAACTTGTAAAAATATTTGTCGATTTTAAGAAAGCCTTCGATATCGTAGATATGCCAGCAATGGTCTCAGCGTTAGAATGGAGCAGAATTGTCTATACGACAGAACAACAGGAAATGTTAAACTGTATAAACCTATAAGCATATATCAAATGGAACGAGGAGTCAGGCAGGGAAATGTAGTTTTCCCGAAACTTCTCACTGCTATGATGGAATACGCATATGAATAGCTAAACTTGCAATGAAAAGTTATCGATATCGATAGCGAATACTCGAACAAAAACTACCAAACCTGCGAAATATACCGCCGCATAGAGTTAGGATGGGCAGCATTTGGCAAACTGTTGAAGGTGAGTAACGAGTGTGGCTGAAGAGGAAGGTTGATAACCAACGTGTATGGTGCGGAAACAATTACTATGACAAAAAAGTTATCAAACCAATTGGAAATAGCTGAGACAAAGAACTATGAAAATAGCGATGCTGGGGAATACGAGAAAGGTACAGTAAAAAGCTGATAAGATAAAGTACGAAATTAACGGATGCTATTGAACATATCGCACGACTTATATAGAGGTAGACAAGTCAAATAACCAGTATGACTGGATAATAGGTGAACTAGAAAATTAATTGAATGGAGAGCCAAGGCAGGCAAAACAATCGAAGGTGGACCACTTGGATGGATTTTCTAGTTATTTGAATAATTTTCCATTTAATTAAACTCTATTGTAGAACATAGGAATCAAAAAAAGTTCCGTTCAATATCTGATGTAGTGTAAATATGAGAAAAAATTTTAATATCGTTTCTCCGACTACTTAGAAGCCTCACGATAAATATGATTTTCACACGATTTTCATTCATCAAATGATGTTGAAAACTACTATTTCTAGTTGCTCTGGAATATCAAAATAAATAGGGGTGAGGATATTAATCTGCATTACTTTCGCAATTTCATCCTGATCCGATAGACTTTTCCTTTTTTTTTATCTCACTTATATCGAGCTTGAAGCTAAGGAAGATAACATTATGCCTTTCGCACAAAATAGTTGCAACTTAGGAAACTAACAAATGATCGAAGATAAAATGAAGATTGTAATCATTGATGAAGCTGGTTGGCAGGCGTGGTACGAAACAAAAATATAATATTCATGACATTCCAATAGCATGAAGTGCATAGATAAGATTCTGACAAGGACATTATAAATCTTTCAACTCCCACTGAACTGAAGCAAATGTAACATACCTACCACAATAGAACAGCACAAGGAAGAATATATTAGTACTACGTGAAGAGGTAGTTAACTAATCCTTTCACTTCGTAAACGGTTAAATTTAACACGGAATTCCGCTAGGTATACCATTATATATTACCATCACATTAAATTTCATAAGGTAATGAGCCCGTGATGATAATATTGTTGTGAAAGCCATCAGAGCATAGAATACAGGGTACTTCATCAAGTATCTCAGCGTTCATCTGTTCATCTTCCGAGACTCTTCTCCCCTTCTACATCGAAAAGTACTTCGAGAAAGTGTTATTTGTATAGTATCGGTATACCACTAAGCCATGCAACACTTACTTATCTTGAATTGGAGTTTGAAGGAATAGAACTTTCAATCTATTTTCAATAATTGCTTAGTTTATATTATACTAGCAGTTGTCCGCGTTCTACGCCCCCGGACGTAGCTACTACCCGTAGATGGAAGAATCGGCTACGCCTCCGCAATGTCCTTTCTCAAGTTTCAATACAATAAAAATATTTCTAATGATTAAAAACAGCTAAAGGGGTGTAAAGATGTGGAATTATACTTCATGTCATATTTAAGTTTATTTGAATTGACAGGGATATCTATGATATGCTGTCTGTCATGTAAATGTTAGCTGTCTTGTCGAGGGGTTATATGTGGTCTGTCGTAGCATGGACAGAATGAACTGTGATAGTGATCCATTGATCCATTGATTTAAGTGTGCATTAGTAACACCCAGTCAAAAGGGAGGCATACAAATATCTTGTCAAACTATGAACCAATATCAGTACTATCAGTATTTTCTAAAATATTTGAGAAAGCTATAGCAATACGTCTTAACAAGTTCATGAATAAATTTAACATAGGTAGTGCATCTTTAATCAATATGACTTTCATGAAAATCTGTCTACACAAGATGCTATTGCTAACTTATTAAGTATCGGCATCGATAACAATAAAAAAAACGTGTGGCACTCTTGGACTGCCGCGGTGAAGCTATTGCATAGCATTTTTTATCAACTTATGCAATTATAATTATTTATTTATTTTTCATTTATGCAGTATTTTTTTTCTTTGATATTAATTCAAGTTACACTTTTCGAGCGTGGTGACCGATAAAAACATTTTTTTTTCTGTTATTGAATAAATGAGAAGTTAATATCGTTTAAAATATTTTTATTATCTTACAATACATGTAGGTTATTCAGGAATTTTTATCATTGAAACTATAGGTTTATGGTAACTGAAATAAGAAACATAAGTTTGAGACTTGATATCCTCTAAATATCTGGAAAATACCGCGTCAATGGTGGTCCCATATTTTGTTGTGGATTCTTGTGAATCATTATTCATTTTCAAATTCAATTTTTCCGAAAGAAAAGTTGTCAACCGCTCTGATTTTTTATCAGCGAAGTTGATGCTGAAATCGCCAGCCAAGATAAGTGGAAATTTATTACCATTTGTACAAAGTATTTTCGACCCTTCTTCAGTGTACTCCAGTAAAGTGCGATGAATAAAATGCTCTACCTCGTCCAATTTTGGATTCGGATAAATGTAAATTGCTACCATGACTATGTGTAGGCCATTTGTAAGTTTGCATAAGTACGCACAAATATCTCCAACAAATGAGCGCCTAACATTAACATCGCTAACGTGTGCAATATTCATTTGGAAATTCGGAGTCATAATATTAGTAACATTATTATTATTTTGGTAAATAGCTACCCCACCTTTTGGAACAGTATCTACAACAGTATATATACCTACATGTATACTTACGGAGCGCACATGCGGTGAGTGTGGCATTATAAAGATATGATAGATACCTATACACCTATATACTTTCTCACAAACAGCTGCTTACGTATTCGTCCGATTTCGGAGCAGCTCGTCTCGATCCGTGTGAGCTTCGTGTACCATATACATAGACGTTAAGCGAACGCTCGGCCGAGCTACATGGTAGGCGCAGTGGGGGGTATTTTCGTTACGGAATTTCTTGATTTGGTCGGCGCGCTCAAAGCCCGCGATAAGAGCTATGCAATAGCTTAAAAATCATCCGTGGCTTTATTGATTTAGCGAAAGCCTTTGACACTGTATCTCTTAGTCTCTTGTTAAGCGAGCTATTATTGGTATTGGTATTGGTATTAGTGGTGTAGCATTATCTCTATTTCAAAGCTATTTCACAAACTCAAAAAGTATAAATCGGTGAGCATGTCAGCTGCAAAATGCTAATAGAAATGGAAGTACCTCAAGGTACCCAAATAGGACCTACACTATTCTCGTTATATGTAAATGACCTTTTACTTACACCAGCCCTTCTATAAAAATGATATATCGGTATTTGCAAACGACACGGTTGGTATTTACTAAGGTAATACCTGGGACGAAATCACTGCTATAGCTATATACGATCTTAATTATATAAAAGATTGGTATGACACTAATCTACTGTCCATCAATATCACGAAAAATGAATACTTACCGATAAGAATCCTAAGCAAAATCTTACCCGTTTTTAACTTATTAAAGCAAAAGCTTAATACTTCTGAAATTCAATCATCAGTAACATCTTTTAAATACCTAGGACTAACTATAGATAGATATCTACGTTAGAATTTATATGATTATGAGATAAATGAAAAACTCAGACATCTCTTTTATAAGTTCAGCCTTTCAGCAACATCATCAGCTTAAGAATTATTGCATGGGGTGCACTTAGCGGATATAATTATCAAGAAATAGAACGACTACAAAAGAAGTTCTTAAAGATAATGTTAGGTTCAATATCCATCTCATCTAGTCTACAAGGAATTGCAAATATTAGATCCCCGGCAAGTCTACTGCAAAGCAGTGCTACTTTACTTCGCAAAGAATGAACATCTACGTCAAATGGTTTCACACAACCACGGTACACGTAGCCCAGGTAGGAAAATCTGTTATTAGAAGGTGCCTACGTCATATAAGGAACATATCTGTCAAGTTTCAAGTAGATCCGTTTTAGAGTATGGTAGATATAATGATGAGTGATTGACTCAATCAGTGAGTATGTTGTATTTGTCTTCTATATTATGTAGATAGATCAAATAAAATATAGAACGTCTTCATCTAGCCTTAATCGACAGTTACAGCTGAACGTGAGTAGTCATCATTTCAAGTAAATCATACCGTAACTCAGCACAATGATAATTACATATAATTTTCCATATGTAGTACTTCTTACGTTGTGTGGTAAAATCATAGCCATGAAAAGATAAATATTGGCATTGGACGTCTAGTTCAACAGTCTATGTTTCAGTTTTTTACTTACGTCCAAACAGAATATCGCAAAAAAAATAGTTTGTGATATAATTAATTGACAATAGGATTATAAACAACAGTTCTGTGCCAAAAAAGCCAAACACAAAATAAGATCAAAGGACAAGATTATTTGAATTTGCAAAGCAAACCAACAATTAGGTCGTTCTCCAGGACTCTTCCAAGTGCCGACGTGCCGACGAGGGGAATATTTCACGATTTGTTTTCTCCACTTATATATTTCCCGAGAATTTATATATAACTCATATATTTTTTGAGGCTTAGCCTCTAGTCCAGCAGTTGTATCAGCCAAATCACACCGTGGAGTTCAATTTTCAAATCTCAATACCATTTTGAGAATAATTTAAATCACATTGAATCATTTAATATTATTTGAGAGCAATGAATGTATTGAGGATACGGGGCTGGTAATCTCATTTGGAGCTCGTGCTATTTTGTAACAAATTTTATTTCCTAATTCCCTCTTTAAATATCGATAGTATTATACAGGATGTCCCACGACGTTTTGACAGTCCAATTTCTCGAAAACTGTTAACATGACATATATGAAATTTGGCAGATATTAACAATCGAAACTGATGCTTATATTTATTATAAAATGACTTCTGTTTTTCCTGTCATTTAGAGTCACGTGACCCCAACATAATTTTTTTAAATGGGACAATCGGTATAACATTACAATTTTGGATATGTCATTCAAAAAAAATTTCAACGATACCACACTTGTCATCATTGTATTGTGCAGTAATGATAATAAGGGCTATTTATTTTTACTAAATTTATTAAAGCAATATTTTGCACTCAAAAATTTAGGTGGCTATGAAACAAATAACTATTGTAGCATTCAGTATTGTTAGGTGAAGTTTATCCAAGAACTGTCATTAATTATTAAGTCATAATCTTGTAAAGACACTGTAATAAACCTAAATAATGCCTTCAATTTTTACTTACGATGAATATGTTGACATGCTACTTATTTATGGAGAATGTGGAAAAAACAAAACTCATGCTCAATGTTTGTACAGAAATCGTTTTCCTCATGGAATAACTCCAAGCAAAAATACTTTTGCCTATGTCGAACGAAAGCTAAGAACTTTTATTAGCTTTCGTTCTTTTTCAAGCGGTAAGAATCAAGTTGCTCGTCAAAGACCACTCAGACAGATGACAATGTGAAAAATATTTTGGCTTATCTTCAGGTAAATCCACACGCCTCCATACGATTTCTTGAACAAGAATTACAAATAAGTAGAAGTTCAATACAAAGAGTATTAAAAAATCACAAATACCATCCTTATAAAATACATTTAACACAAGGTTTAGTTCCTGCAGATTCTGAAAGGAGATTAAATTTTATTGCTGAAGTATTAGTACAACGTAATGATGACCCTTCTTTTTTAGAAAAAATATTATGAAGTGATGAGAGTAGATTTCATAACAATGGTATTGTTAATCGCCATAATTGTCATTATTGGTCGCAGAGGAATCCAAAGTGGATGCGCGAAACCAATTTTCAAACAATATGGGGAATCAATGTTTGGTGCGGTTTATTTAACGGTCGGTTGATTGGTCCCTATTTTTATGAAGGAACATTAACGGGGCAAAGATACTAAGATTTTCTTCAAAATACTCTACCAGAATTACCAGCATCTCCTCACTTTTTTGGGCCAGTTAGAGAATATCTTGATAACACATTTCCTGAAAAATGATTGCAGCAGCACTCGCAAGAAATCTTTTAACAAGGTTTGAACATTGTGTCAATGTACATGGTCATCAATTTGAATATTTTCTTTAATTATTTTAATTACTTGTACCTTTTAATTCCCTATGTTACGTTTTTTAATGGAATAATTTATTTTTGGTAGCTACTATTTGAAACTATACAGATGTTCATTTAATTGCCCTATTATCATTACTGCACAATACAATGATGACAGGTGTGGTATCGTTGAATCTGTTTTTGAATGATATATTCAAAATTGTAATATTATACCGGTTGTCCCATTTAAAAAAATTATGTTGGGGTCACGTGACCCGAAATGACGGGAAAAAAGGAAGTCATTTTATAATAAATATAAGCATCAGTTTCGACTGTTTATATCTGCCAAATTTCATATATGTCATAGTTTTCGAGAAAGTGGACTGTCACATTAACACTCTGTTTTAAATTTTCGTCTTTACGTACGTTTCGGTCTCACGACCATCATCAGAAGACTCATCATGTCAAAAAGGGTTTATTAAAACTAATTATAGCACAAGCGTCCATATCGTACAAATTTCAATCAAAAAAAGCCCACGCCGTCGAAACGAACAGAACCACGAATAATCGAAATTGTATCGTCAATATTAAAGTATAAAAATTTTTGTAACAAGAATCCACTATTCAGTAAGTTCGAATATCGATAGTACATTATATCTTTTTTAATGAGAATCAATCGGCCAATCTCATGGAGGAAAAGATATTGTGGTGTGCTATTTAAAAATATTAAGTTATTGATATTTCAAATTTTCCATTTTCATGATGTTTACACTATTTCGAATAGTATAATTCCTCGGATAGCTAATCTTAAGAATTGTTGGATTCCGGATAGATTCTGCTCCACAATAGCACGACTTATGCCAACCATTAGAGGTGTCATCTTCAGGGCACGCTAGAGAGTTGAACTGAAAACGATTCTTCTGGCTTCTAAAAAAACCCATCATAGATCCCCTTCCTCCTCTCCAGTTAGAAGATGCTTATAGCATTATCTGTTCTTGTGGTATAGTCTACATTGGTGAAACAGGTCGTATAGTAGCCACTCGTATGTGCAGGCATCTCTTCTTTCATTTATTGCAGGGCTTTGAGGTATTGTAACATTCGTAAGCTCTCCTTTTGGATTTTCGTATTTTTTGGATTATTATCTGCCTCGTTTTGTTTTCGTGTTCTAAGTTACGATTCAACTAACCCTAACCTTACGGTCCTCTTCATCATCGAGTTCGTCTTGTTCATCCTCATATTCAGGTAGAGGTTAAGCTAGGTCTCCTAGAAAACGCAAAATGTTGTAGAAATAAATAAAAATATCATTAAGAAGCAATTAATGTAAGTTGTTACAATGAAAGTTGAATGGGAAGAACAGCAAATACATTTTGTGAGCGATGAAACTTTCCTCATTGTATGGGAGCAATAGACGACAAGCATTGTTCACTTCAATCTATATTTAATTATATGTATATACCTAATATTTCTATAAAATATGTTAATTATCAAATTATAGTTAAGCAAATTAGATTCTCAAATATGTTATTTACTTTTGATATTATTCTTTTAAAGAAATTCTAGCTTAGACAAAAATCGATTTGAAAAATAGGAATGAATGACGTCACGTATCTAATGATACTTTTTTCGTAACTTAAATACAATATTTGCCAACTTCAGAACGTCAAAGGAACATCTGCCTGACTACTCTTGAGTGCTTTTATTTATCGAAACTGGAATTTGAACCGGAATGGGAACCGGAATCGGAACCGGATCTCCTATCCTGGTTAGACCAGACACGGATTATACAATAATGGAAATCCGGATCAGAACTGGATCTGAAAAGAGGAACCGGAACCGGTGGGTCGAACGGTGGAAAGTATTAGACGCATCGTGTGGCCCCGACTATATTATGCTCTATCTTCTAGTACGACAATCTGGGTATATATTCCAAACTTCAGCTTTATACTTTTTTTCCCTAAAACCTTCTTACAACTACCTATTTATTTTATTGATTCATGATAAACTGTTCCTTTCATATAATTTCTGAAGACTTTGCCTTATTATAATAATAGCAATTAAGTAAATTATCGAACATTGATCATAATAAGCTATCCAAATCATGTTACATAAAGTAGGTAGTATGTAAATATAAAATTTATTGGATATTGTATAATACTATATATTTAATGCGTGAAACTATTCAAAACTACATTTAATAATATATGGATAAACGACAAGCATGAATTTATTATTCTTCTGGTTGCTAAAACAGACATGCTACAGGCTCACTTTCTTTTCTCGAGGACTCTCTCTTATGAGATAAATTGATGTTGCTCAATTCCATTTTCTGTCTCGTCTTCATTATATTCAAACAAGAGTAGTGAAGAAAGTACTTGCTAGTTATCGCATCAAGCGAAATAATATTGAATAAAATAATACATGGTCATTAAGATGGAATAGTTACTTTAATCATGTGAAATTTACACGGTTGCTTGGCACAAAGTTAACACTGATAGATAATGAGGAAAATAAGAATAAGTGGATAAAAAATGAGTACTTACGATTTCCCGAATGAAAACTATTCCCTTGATGACGTTCAGTCTTTCATCTTCAAGGTATAATAATTTCTATGTATTTCGATACATTTTAACTGGTTTAACTATGGATGATTTCCCTCTATTGTCGTGTTCAGAATACCGAAAATGTTCTCCAACCCTGATTGAAATGTTGTGTATTTAACCAACAAAACTTACAGTCCTTTCAACTATTTTTGGGTCGAATCCTGTTCTATTTTGTTCAAGAGTGGGTTCTTATGCAAATAATATTTTTTCGAATTTCACTATATTATATTCAATAGAATAATATTACAATACTAATATTGATTAATTTCTAGTTTTGTTTCATTAATTTATTATAGTGATGAGGGGCTTTAATTGCGAATCGATTCATTTTATTTAGCTTTATTTGGAATATCCATAACATTTCAAATTTATTCTCCTAATATAATTGGAATTTCATTAGGTTGAGATGGGTTATGTTTAATTTCTTATTTTTTCCATTGATGGACTATGCAGCTATTACGATTATTAATATTTTTAATCAGTTATTCATATTTATTTATTATTTCATCTCCATTATTATGTTTTCTATTTGATGTGGTATTTTCTCTATTTTACTATTCAGTTTCTCAGCTGGTATATTTCATTGTAGATTGTAGATTATACTCTTTTTCAATTACCTATACCATCAGATAGCTTTTATCATTATATCATCATTTATTTCCTCTGAATTAATTTTAAAAATAGATTTATTTTTACAAACATTTTTTGGTTTATCTATAAATTAGGAACAACCACCCTATCCGTATCCACTAGAAATACTGTTAAGTACAGAGGAACCTTCAGCTATCAAGTAGCCATCATCAGAATAAATAAGTAGTCTACTCTGGAATATGGCTACTTCTTAGGTCCTCAGTTCTTCAATAGTACTTTTGGTGGATAAGGGTGATTGCTTCTCATTTATAGTGTCATAGTGTATCCATAGTGCCAACTCTTTTATATTTTATTGAATTATGTGTTTATATTTTTTAGTATTCTCTTTTTTCATTTTTATATTTGTTCTACAAGCTATGGGGACATAGTTAAACGTTGTGCTACATTCACTAACCTACCTTTCGTGACTGAAAATTCGGAATGAGGGGCTTAAAATCTGCGAACATAGTGATCTGAAATTTTAGGAGGTTGTAGGTAATATTGAGTTAGACTCCTCCACTGCTTCCAGTCACGTGGTATGAGCAACATAAAATTGGATTTTCTCAAATATTCTTTGAAATTAACATGTTGGTCATAGATTATACACTGACATTTTTATTTAACATCTCCAGAAGGTATTTTAAAGTTCTTTCATCAGATTCTAGCCTGTCAGGTTCATCCTAACTACTTCTATTTGGCCGTAATGTCTGAAGAGACTTAGAGCGACTTATATTCAGTGCATGTTGTATTATAGTTTCTTTCCATATCTTCGCACTGACCTCTCCTTTTAAGGTCGAACTTTGAACGCTCATATATCATACAATACATATATTTCAATTGTCGAAAGTCGCATCGAGAATGGTGTTCTGATACATTTATTTTATCCTAAAACTGTATACCATGTTGACCTCAATCCGATAAGTATATAGAACCGGAGATACAGATTTTTTACTCTCGCTTAATCAAATTATAGAAAAAAACAATTGAAATTTGCAAATTGAACTAATTCATCAAATAATACATTAATATTAATTGAACTTTGCATTCAAAATAACAATACGTAATATTACATTTAGGTTTAAAAAGTAATGCAGACAAGTAATTCTATCTCTTATTCCATAGTTTTCAATGTCACCTATCATATCATAATCTGGTTTTTATAATCTAATAAAAACGTCGCGTTTGAAATAACAAATAATCCATACTCATATATCTATAATTCAAAATCTAAAAAAGCTAAATAGAAGGAATCGCGCTCATGAGTTGAAGTGTGTTGACTACAGTGCCTTGTACAAAGGACAAACTGGATGCAATTTCTATGTAAAATTACTCGAGCATTTGAGGAGTTATAGATTCATAGAAGAGGACGAATCACCTTTTGGAACATAAAGAAATTTTAAAACAATCAAAAACAATAGTTACATGATATTAAATGACCGAATCGATACCTATAATTCACCACACCATTAACAACTAAATGATTACATCTAATCCTAAATTTCAACTACATTCAGATTGGTCTCCAATATTTGAGGACTTGATATTACATTTAGCTTTAGTTGATAACTCCAAGTACTGCGGTGAAATGATTTGTCAGCATTGATTATTTAAAATTAAATGTTGCAAGCTCTGGTATAAATTTGAGTTTATTCTTCAAATTCCGGGAATTCCAAATGACTGTACACTACATAAGCCGAAACCGTAGATATATTTATATCAGCTATTTATAAAATCGTTAAAAACATCGTATTTTTCATCTAATTTTAAGCAACTTTGAAAAAATCCGTCCGTCTTTCTGTCGTTCCCGAAATATTTATATACGATAACTCAAAAACGAAAGGTCCTGTCATAATCAAATTTTGACAAGGAATTGTTTGTTGTTCGGTAACGAACTTTGCTGTTTCACATGAGAATCGTGTGATTAAAACATCGTTTCATGAAGGGTTAAAAATGTAAGAAAATAATGACTCTCAAAGTATACATTGAATTGATTCAAAACTATACAGTAAGTTTAAGTTAATTTAACCCGATGGCACCGAGAGAAGAATCTACAACCACAAGAATTTTATGTATTGTGGTTCAAGCTTGATAATCACAAACAAACAAAATTTCTCTGTTGCCTCTCTTTACCACCAAATGAACCAGCTCATGGTGAACTCATTGAAACTCTTTCTCCGTAACTCGACCTCTTTCAGCAGACCGTTTTGGACTTTCGTCAAAGCAATTAGTAGGAATTTTACTCCCAGTTAATACCCTCCCCTAATCAAAGATGGGGCATACTGGCTACTGTACTACAAAAAAAGCCAGCCTGTAATGTTTGCAGCGAATTGCACTTTGGATCTACAAGGCAAGAATACTCAGCTAGACAGCTAGAGTCCAATCCCTGCTTATAATTATAGAACCATATAGCTCATCCAATATCTAGAACGCTTCAAAATCGTGGATGACCAGCATTATGGCTCTCGTCAGCAGAGATCAACAGAAGTCCTGCTAGCCTACGTAACACATGCATGGCAGAAATATATTGAAAAACATGGAAAATTTCTAGCTGTATCATTGGATATCTCCAAAGCATTTGACCGAGTCTAGTACCACTCTAGTGGGAAACTTTTGCCACCTTAACTTTGTTCCTCTTCTCATCTAAAACCTCTATACTTTCCAATGAAGCCGGAAGAGCGAGATAGAGACAGGTTGACGCAATTAACAGGGATCTGGCAATGATTTTGGAATGAGAATCTGATAATCTAGTAGAGTTTAATGCAACCAAAACTCGAGCTTGCGTCTCGTCTAGGAAGGCGGATCACAGAATCCCTAATATGATGATGTCAGGTACAACTATTCCTATAAAGTCTTCCATATTCATGCTCGAGATCACCAATATATGGGATGGATCACCCTCATATGGGATGATCATGTGAGGTCTATTGCGAACACCGCTTGATGAATATTTGGTTTTCTATTCTGTGTCAAAAGTTCCTTTGCATCTCAGTAGCTCCTGATAATCTACAAAGCATAGTTTTGACCTGTCCTGGAGAACCTGTTTGGAATTAGGCTTCCAAAGTTACGATGAAGCTCTTGGATTCTATCCAGAAGTGAGCGATTCCTTGATTGATGATGTCACACTTACGAATTCATTGACCTCTCTAGAATATCGTAAGAAGGTGAGCGATCTTGCCCTTCCCTATAGATGTGGCCTTGGTCGATGTTCATCAGAAATCTCCTCTATTGTTCCGCCGCGAGAAATTCCAGATAGATGGACTAGACGAGATCAATCTAGTCACATCTTCTCGATAGAATAGTGAAATAGTGGAACTCTGCCTAGTGAGGTCTTTCCTCATGCCTATAACCTCCAAACCAAATCACCAGACCAAAAAAAGTTTGGATACACTTCTCCTCTCACAAACTTCCACAGATGGCTCATACGATGTTCTTCGAATATTATATGTTTTCCTCTCGTGTAGCCAAAGTGTAGAAAAAAACTCAAATTCATTTAGGAAAATTGTCCAAAATGAATTGTAAAATAACCAACTATGGCGTAATTCTTCATTTAATCGAACCGTGCTTACATCGTGTATTTCCATGGACTGCCGGAAAGCAATAACATCCCTTTTCTACTTCCCTCACTATAAAACGTTGTATATAATGTAAGGGAGGTATAATACTTCCCTTAACTGTATTATAATCGGTCCAAAAACAATTTTCTAAATTTTCGGTGACACATTCGTTCTGAGCATTTCTGAATCGATCTAGACTATTTTTGACATGATGTGTATGTGAGTGTGTGCGTATGCGCGTAAGCCACTGTGGAGACGATTGCGCTGTTCCTATTGGTCGTTTGGATTTGGAAATTTCCAGGTCACTTTAAAGAGGTCAAAATAAGAATTGTATTGTTTAAGGGTGCAGTAGCCAAGTTTTGAGTGATCTATCTAACGTCCATCTCCATTTTTTCGGAGGGAATTATCGTATATTATTGAACCATAAGGCAACTGTGTTTTTTGGTTACAAATATTTATCGCATGTATATATTCAAACTATAGAAGTATTCGAAATTTTCATTTTAAGACGACGTCTTGATCTATCTTACGATTTTATTCTGTGGTACATTTTGATAGTTCATGTGACAAGTGTCGGTATAAAACAAGTTATATTATAGATAAGATAAGATAAGATAAGATAAGATAAGATAAGATAAGATAAGGTAAGATAAGATAAGATAAGATAAGATAAGATAAGATTTATTAACCATAAGACTTTTACAAGTATTGGTGTCGTCAAATACGAGTATATCACACTAATTGAAAAGAGAAAAAACTACAGTAAAATAATTATAATAACGTGATAAGTAACTCAAATATATACACATATAAGTACAATATAACATTTATTAAATCACTTACTAACAATAACAATGGCTAAATTGAATATCGAATGTTCATTTAGCAAGATTGACTAGAGGAAAGTGTATGTCATTAATTCACCCTGAAGTACTCGTCTATTGAATATAGCGTGGTCTTCAATAACAATGATTTCAACATATTTTTGAAACAATTTAAACTTGTCACTGTTCTCAACGATGGTGGCAAATGGTTAAACAGTTTTGAAGGAAGTATGTGCGGTCCATTAGCAGTTTGTAATAATCTTCATGCTGGAATATATATGTCATTTGCTTGCCGGGTTATATAATGATTCATTTCTTTACAAGTATTAGATTTTGAACTATTCTGTTTAACAAATGTACATGGTTGTAGAATGTAAAGCGAAGGTAGCGTGAGGAAGCCAATTCTATGGAACAAAGGTCTGCAAAAACTATTATAAGGGGCCAGAGCAATAATTCTAATAATTTTTTTCTGAACTACAAGCAAGTCGCCGACTCTAGGATCGCTACCCCAGCATAGTATACCATAGAGTAGTTTGCTCTGAATAAATCCGTGGTAAAAATTAAGGACAACATCTATACTAACTGAATACATTAAATGTCTGAGAACAAAACATAGAGTGAATAGTTTCGAAAGTCAACCTGATAGCAGGTATTAGTATAAAATATAGAGTTATGAAGTCACGTGATCAATTGATCACAGCTTTGTTCGATTATAAAGTTTTACCTACTAATATATCCAAGCAGATCTGCAGATGGCACATTGAGCATAATATGTAATGCAACTATCGAGTTTTGATATTCTTTCATAATTTTACTGATCGGAAGTGGCAGGTTGTTGTGTCATTCTGGTTACATCCATGTGGAGCATGTGCCTAAGTCTAATCGCACGTAACATCTGACCGACCAAGTATGACATCATCTGATCTACTCGACAAAATAAGCAGAAGACCGCAAGAGCTATTGAAATTTCATGTACTAGCTTCCACTTACATTTAAATAGAAAACTAAATCAATACCTATATAAATATGTTACCTAATTGTGGTTACAAATGTTATCTTGTTCACAGGGAAGGAACACAGTGCAATTTGACATAAAAGTTACAAAATGTAATTACCGGAATAACTAAAAAGTAAAAGTAGCGCAATTGGTTAATGTTACTACTTATTGAACCATGAACAATTGGATAATTTTTAAAAGCTTGAACAGCAAGACATATAGCGAACCTTAGGTATAATAATAACTAGATTAGGTTTTGATCGAGATATCATAGGATGTTCTTTCGAAATTACCACCAAGGCTAGCTAACTTTACTATGAATAAAATCTCCCAAATTATCGGAGTTTCAACGTTTTTCTCATATGTAATTACTATATCATATAATAATTCCATTATTTATTCTACAGTAATGAGGTTGAGATCAGTTATGATCGCGATAGAATATGAAATTTGATTGATTTTGTATTGTTTTGCAAAATATGCAGAATATACATGTAGGTAAAGCAGATGAGTTTTCATATTTGAATTTACTTGTAATTAGCTAATCTAAAGAGTAACCAACTGAGGAAATTGATTACAAAGATATGGCTATACAATTTCAGGGTATCTTATTCAACCTAATTTTAACTAGACCAGATTCTAAGTATTTATCGGTACAAACATGATTTGATATCTTGAAATAAAATATGGTATTCATCATAGAAGTAGTACATACATTATTACTATCATTAATAATGATTTTTGAACCAGGTACGAATTATGCTCATTATTTTGGTCTTTACGTATGTTGAGGTCTTACGACCATCATCAGAAGATGTATCAATGTCTAAAACGGGATTTCTTAAAATTAATCAGCACAAAGCCTTATCGCACCAATTTCAATTGAAAGTGCTCGCGTCGTCAATACGAACAGAAACACGAGTAATCGCAATTGTAACAACACATTAATGCAGTGTGTTCCAAACTGTTGGGCGCGCCCCCCTAGGGGGGCGCGAGACTGTTGCAGGGGGGGCACGCAGCTGATTCCAAAATATCATTTTCGAATACAAACCAAAAAAGTCGAATAGTCGAATCACAATATCAGATGAGTGTTTATGAAATTGGATTGTTAGAAAAATTAAGGGGGGCACAACAAATTTTTTTTCCAAAGAGGGGGGCGCAGGTACAAAAAGTTTGGAAAGCACTGCCCATTAATGTTTTAAGTGTTGGATTGGGAATCAAGAATCCACCACAGCAATTTTATTATAAAATACGAAGTCATTTCAAGCAATGTTTGAATACGACTGGAACCAAAAAATATGGCGCTCAAGTATCAGTCAATTATTATAGAAGATCTATTCTCGAGATGCTTCACATAAAACGTGACTCCAAGTCTTTAAATCATAGAGCAGACGTTCAATCATTAAGTCAGATTTATACTATTCCTAGCAACCTTTTTTATTACCTCATGAATCTTCAACATCTGATCGAAACTGGATACTTGAGTGTTATATTTTTTGGTTTCAGTCGTATTCAAAACATTGCGAAATGACTCAATATTTTATAACAATAATAAAGATTCTTGACCCAGGTATGAATTATATATAAATTCTCGGTCACATCAACACTTATGTTTTATATTTAAGTCTTTACGCACGTTTCGGTCTCACGACCATCATCAGAAGACTTATTATTTCAATGACCTGATTACTTAGAACTAATTGTATTAACACAAAGCGTCCTTATCGCACCAGCTTCGTTTAAAATGCCAACGTCGCCGAAACGAACAGAAACACGAAATCGAAATTGTTACACAACAATGTTATAAGTATGATACGAGTATATCAAGAATCCACTGATTTGATGTTACCTGTTTCCCGAGAATTCATATATAATATTTTATAACGAAATTGCCGAGCAGTGAATTCTTGATACATATTCATATACTTATAGTGTAGGAGCCAGAGCGATATTGATGGTCTGAACATTAACCCGATGGCACTATGGTTTATCGCTTAGAGGACGGTTCAATGACCAATTGAGGAGCAACTTTTCAAAACGCATTTTGTCTAATTTGGACAAAATTGAGTTTGAAGCGGATTTGAAAATAATTTGTATTGCTCTACAATCGGGTATAAACAAAACATTTCAAAAAGCATAATGTCCCTCTGTAATTCAAGTGCAAAATATGAGAGGCAGATCAAAACGCATTTTGTCCACACATGAAGTCGGATCAAAATGCATCATCGTACATTTTGCAGTTAGAAGCCACGATCCCAACGAACAGCTGATTTGCAAGTCTAAAATTCTGTTTAATATAACCTAAAATTCAGTTCTGTTTGTGTAACTGATAGTGGAATACAAGTGTACGTTTTCATTAAATATTTGTTTATTAATATATTACTATGGAAACATCCGATAACGGTGTTATTGTAGACGAATATAATCAAGGATCAAGGAAAAAACAACGACGAAAAACAAAAAGGGAAATGGATTGTGACAAGAGGTGAGCATAGCTTGTTTATTATCGTATATCATAGAAGCAAAAATCATTTTTCCCTAAATCTAGACCGAAAAAACTTTATTTTTTTCCATGTTTTATAGATATCAAGACTCTGACCCCTTGTTGCTGAATTTCCAACCACCATGTCATCACAGAGGAGGAAAATTTAATTGTCGCAGTATTCCAAGAAACGTCCTTGCCAAAGCAAAAAGGAATGTTTTTTTCAAGCCGAACAGAAAGGAACAAGATAAAAGAATTGCATTTCTAATGGATGTATCGTATCCAAAACGCAGCCGTGTTCGCGGCGAAGTGAGAAAAAACAAGCGACATCGCGTTGCAGTTAAATACTTCTTGATATCTACAGAAAAAGAAAGATTACCTGTATGCTCCAAATTTTTTGCTAAATTATTTGGGGTGGGTCAAAGAAGATTGAACACAATCGCTGACGGAATTTTATCTGGCAAGGGGGTAGTAGAAAAACGAGGAGGCGATCATAAAATTCGGAAATATTCAGCTAAAAGAGAGAAAGTTTATGAGTTTCTTTTCAAATTAAGAGCCTGTGAAAGTCACTATGCCAGAAACAAAAGCAGACGACTGTACTTGCATTCATCTTTGAACATACACCGACTTTTTGGGCTCTATAACAGTACCGTTGGAGACGAGTTTAAGGTAAAAAATACCTTTTTCGCAACAATATTTGAGACGAAGTTTAATCTGGGTTTCGGTTCCCCAGCCATTGATGCGTGCAGTTTCTGTGCTAGACTTAAAACAGAAATTGGTTCTTGTGACGATGGTGACGTCAAACAAGGTTTAAGTGCAGATCTCTTAATTCACAAAAAGAGAGCTAAAGCCTTTCACGCTCTAATGAAGGACAATCCAGAGGCAAGCGTAACGTACGTGTTTGACTTGCAACAAGTACAGCCGATTCCGAAACTCAATATTGGTGAGACTTTCTATGCAAGACAAATTTCATTGTATGCTTTCTGTCTCGGGAGAGAATCTACTAGGCCGGAGAGAAACTGGCGGTAGATTCAGCAAGCAACACCTCTTCGCGGTTCTCGAGACAAGTAACCCTTCGGGGCCAAACTAACGTTGCCACTGCAAAAGATCCGGTGAACTGGGCACCGCATACATTTTCACCTCTAAAACCACGACCCCGTGCCTTCTTATCCCAGGGATGCTGGTCGGAACGGATTCACGGACGTGGTAGACACATGCGGAAGGCCAAACTTGAACGAGGCCGGCGTTGGTTCGTGAACGTAGCTTAGGCTAACACGAGCAGGCGAGTGGGGCTATTCCTCATTAGTCAGGAGGAATAGCTAGCAAGTACCGTGCCTGTTGCACCATAGGTAATACAGGTTCTCGCTTAAAGTAACCTCGTCCTGCCTGAGCAGGGGCGAAAAAAGGTACCGCTGCGGAACGTCAGGTAAACGGTGCACCACATGTCGTTTAAACAGGTAATTACGAGGAGGTGGAATTGACCATAGCCCAGAAGGGGCAGTGTATGAGTCTAGCAAGCAAGCTCCATCTTGGGTATGCACGGGACAGGGTCCTATGTATGCCTGAGATGGGACCGCCTAAAGTAGTCCCGCCGGGGGCGAAAAAGCTGCCTCTGCGTGGGTATTATGCTGCACCACATGGCTTTACTCATAAAGTCCGGTGTCTGTGCTTCTTATCCCAGATCTCTGGGCAATTGATTCGCGGCCAGGGCAACAAATGTGGAAGACCGATGATAAGAGGTCGACGGCGACTCGTCAAACGGGAGCTGTTATAAATTATAACACTAACACGAGTAGACAGGGGGAGAGGGGCCCAGACGGTTCAATAGACCGTCTCCTCTCCGATTAAGGCGTTGGTCTCTGTCGGGCAGTGGCGTGCTGTTTATGTTAGGGGAGGGCAAGTCACTAACAGGTCTAGAGTCCACTGGACGGGCAGGCCGGGGGGGACCGAGGTCCTACCCCACAGTTATCAACGTGTATGCTTTCTGTATCACTGATGTTAACACTAAAAATCCGAATTTTTATATCTGGAACGAAACCCAAGCAGCGAGGGGCGCCCAAGAAATTAGTTCAGCTTTAACAGACTTTTTGGAAAAAGCGCATATTGATAGTTCCATAACCCAGGTTAGGCTTTTTGCAGACGGCTGTGGAGGCCAAAATAAAAACCGGCATGTGGTCCATGCCTTAATATACTGGCTGCAGAAAAAATCCCCAAAAAACATAAAACAGATACTTATGTATTTTCCGGTGCGCGGTCTCTCATACTTACCTGCTGACAGAGTGTTTGGTAGGATTGAGAAAAATCTACGAGGAACTGAAGAAGTGTTGGACCCCACAGCTTATATTAAAATTTACAGGCAATTTGGAAACGTGAGAGTCTTAGGTGGAGATTGGTTCCTTAAAAACTACAGAGATTTGACGGTTGTACTAAAACCAATTGATGGGATTAGTGACATGAAAAGAATATTTTTACAAAAATTTATAAAACAAGGTTACGTTGATGTTAAGATAAAACTTGAGCCTACCTACAGATATGACGACAATTCGAAGCAACCAATGGCAGTAACAAAACGAGGTCGTACTCTAATAAGAGATATTAATGATCGCTGCATATACCACTGCAAAATAAGCTCAAGGAGGAGAAGAAAAACGATGTACGAAACCTTCTTGGTGCAAGATTTGGAGAAAAATGGGAAGCTCTTATTCCGCTATCGTCACTTAAGTTCTTTACTCACGCCTTTAACACTGTGGAACCAACGTGCGCTGGAACTGCAGGTCCTGCTGATGATGCAGTAGGTGAAGAAGAAGCCGAATGTGACTGCCTTGAGGAAGACCCTAATCAAGAACAAATTTAATTTATTTTTTAATTAATTTGCCTATATGATTCGAATTAAGATTATATACGTTTCTATTTTTGAAAAAATACAAACAAAACAAAACAATTTTCTCGTTAATTATTAGTTAGTTCATGTTGTAATAGAGATTGTAAGTCAAGTTCTCCTGCAAACCATTTCTTGTAAATTGAATTAATCACAACAAACAGCATTATGTCCACTTTGAACCACAACAAAACGAATTTTATACAATGTGACGGAACAAAACGCATTAAGTCCAAACATTTTTTAGATTTTTTGCTTCTATCAAATAAAAAATGATTTAATATAGATGAGTTATTACGTCAAGATGTTAGTTTCTATCAAAAAAACTCGCCGTCTTAAAAATATATGACAGGATTTATAAGAAAATGGTTTTTCGTTAATTCCCAGAAAAACATTTTTTGGACTGAATGCATTTTGATAAGTTGCTCCTCAATTCATCTCACAGACCGAATTTTCACAGGCTGCTAGATCTCGAGATACAGCCACCGCAAATTGTTTATTGTTTGACTAGAGGTTAACCCTTTTCAAGTTGCGGTTGCTTGAAAAGCATGCCATTCTCATACACTTCCACCATGTGCCATAATTTTCTTATCGTGTCCGTTCATCAGGCTGACCAGTTAAAATTGGACCGAGTAATTGGCCAACAACAATTTTTTTTCTCAATTTGTGGCTAAAATTCGCAGATTACAATATAGCATGATGAAACCATGTTGAATAACTTCATTGAAGGTCAAATAAAGATTTCAAATTATTTGTCATCACGTCTTGCCTATTTCAACCCCCCAAAACCCCCTAAAACCAACTCCCCAAAAAAGTATGAATAATATGGATAATATGTCCAAGTTTATGATAAATTAGTCAATTAATGAGATTCTGGCTGGGTTCAAAATCGAAACGGCCGTTTTTTGTTTTATGCTTTGTTTTGGGGGGTGGTTTCAGGAGGTTTTGGGGGGTTCCAATAGGCAAGGAGTGATGACAATAGTTTTAAATCTTTATTTGACCTCCAATAAAGTTATTCAACATGGTGTCATCATGCTTCTTTGCAATCTGCAAGGTTTAGCCACAAAATGAGAAAAAAAAAGACATTGTTGGTTCAAATAATGGCCAATTACTCGGAAATAGACCGACAACTTTTGATGGCATAGGTTATCTTAACAATTGCCAACACCAATGAACATTTTCCACCAGGTTTGGGACGGTTAATTTGCGGTCCATTTTCGGTCCAATTTTAACTGGTTATTAGCCTGATAAACGGACACGCTAGAAAATGATGGCACATGGTGGAAGTGTATAAGAATGGCATGCTTCTCAAGTAACCGAAACTTGGAGAGGGTTAACCTCCAGTCAAAAAATAGATAATTAGCGGAGGCTGCGTCTCGAGATCTAGCAGCCGGCGAAAATTCGGTCTGTGAGATGAATTGGTCATTGAACCGTTCTCTAACGATAAACCATAGGGTTAATGTTCAGACTATCAATATCGCTCTGGCTCCTAGACTATTAAAACATTAATGAGTTACAATTTCGAATACTCGTGTTTCTGTTCGTTTCGGCGACATGAGCAAATCCCATTTTAGACATTGATACGTCTTCTGATGATGGTCGTGTGACCCAAACGTACGTAAAGATGGAAATAATAAGCATATGTGTGACCCATTTTCCGAGAATTTATATATAATTACTAATATCTATATTATTAAGGATCCATATGTATTTTAAATAATTATATTAACGTTTCACTCTTCTCTTTTGCAGATCATGACATGTACTTGGATGTAGATAACTCGGAGGATGTTAGTCCCAGGCAACAGGAAAGCCGCTTAGCGCATTACCCTTCATTTCCACCATTCCATAACCCACCATTGGGGCATTCCAGACCTTTCTACCACCAAGAAGAAGGTGCCTATAGTCACATACCACATGGACCCTACAATCAGCAAGTTGCTTATGATGCAACTAGATATTCCGGATACAAAGAAGATGATTATCCAAATAGCAAACACTCAACCGAAACTTCAGGCATGCTTGGATCAGGAAATTTCGGTGTTATCCGTGGAGGAACATTCTATAATGACAACGATGCTGACACTGCTGCCTTTGAGAGTGATTTCAATACGTTCTACCGGAATCAAAATGGACACGGGAGACCATCTTTCCATTATCGAGCTCAGAATCCAAGGCCTTACCAACATGACCAGTTCGCCAATTTTCGAGATTTTGCCGATATCAACGCTCCAGCTAATCCGTCATACTCACACTTCACAGTGGTCTACGTTAACAAGAATGGAACTGAAATAAGCCAACAAAGTGGAAGCAAAAAAGCGCCAAAAAATATCATAGAAAGTTTAGAGATGTTGGACAGAAAAGCTCCCACTGAAGCTTTCGTTACACCGCAGAAGTTGAGCAAGTCAAAAATTAAGCTAGGAAAAAACCCGGAAAAGAAAATCAAAACGATGAAATCCCTGAAAGTGAAAGACTCTACAGAACCCCTGTTAGCACTGAGTTAATGAGTAAAACCAATATTTGTTGAAATTTTGTTTTTGAAGTACTCTCGGAATTAAGAAAAGCATAGTACCTACCAGTACGTACCTGATATTTTACCGCAAGTGTGATAATTAATTCCTAGTGATAATGATGTAATGTCAACCCCAATTGAATGAACTGGAATGTTGTATATTCAACGGGATTTCCGTATTGTAATTCATAGACGAATTTAATTATTCAAGTTGATAATATATGTGCCAATTGAGGCCCGAATGTATTTGGACGAATAAAATATAGGAGAACCACCTTCCTTTTCTGCTCTTTTTATTTCATATTTACTTTAATTATTTATGAATTGATAGAAGAACAAATGCTATAAAAGTTTAGATGGGGTAATCGAATAAGGACTAAGCTCATCCCAAATTTCAAAGCATATTTCTGAGTGAGTAGTTATACGAGTATATGACGTTTTCATTTCCACAATAATTTACTGCAGTAAACACGATGCGTTTGAATGAATTTTCGAGTTTATCTTAATTTTCATATTTTTATCAATATTTAAAATTGTTGTGACAGGTGGTCAGTAATACAAATTATATTAAATGTAAGTAAAACTAAAATTCAATAAATATGAACTTTTTGGAATGAAAGCTGAATATATAATTTTAATTACATATCTTTTCATTTCTCCTCTACCTGTCTTATTTAATATTGACGTTGATTTTATTAATAAATCAAAAGAAAAACAAATGCTATACAAGTATAGACTATGTAACCAAATAGAGACCAAGCTCGGCCCAAATTGCAGAGCATATTCTGTGTTAGGAATATAAAGTGAAGGCATTAAGTATTTTTATTAACTATAAATACTGGAATATACGATATTTTACAGTGACTAGTTCCCTAACATTGTTTTAGGAAAACTTCTGGATAAAGAGTTCTTATAACAACTTTCTGAGTAAGAACTTTTACGAGTATTTGACGTTTTCATTTTCACAATAATTTACCGGAAAATCAGCGTTTGAATGACCTTACGAGTTTACCTTTTTTTTTATTCATATCAATCTTCAAAATTGTTGTAACAGGTGGTGTGGTCAGTAATACAAATTATATTGAATATATATAAAACTGAAATTCAATAAATATGAACTTTTTGGAATGTAAGCTGGAAATACAGGATGTCCTCGAACTGCGTGGCCAAAATGAAACCGAAGATTCTTTGATTCGAAAAAAATTTGATGAGCCTTTTTACTTTTGCCTCAAGTGTCTTGTTTAGCCGGTAGAGGGCTTCAAAGTTGCAAAAATTATTTTGTTTTTTCGGTATAACTTGAGAACGTGATGGAGGACTTTTACAATATTTGGCAGGTGAGTTACTGTTAATAATAGCCGTTTTTGACAGTGGAGCACAGAGCCTTAGAGACCATAGAAATGGCTCAAACTTGAGGATGTAACGGGAAAAGTGTCTAGAACTTTTTTGTGGTCAATGTAGTTCACTCTGTATTTTTTACGTAGATAGCTTATTTTGTTTGAAAACTTTTCATACTCTTGGAAAATTTTGATAAAATCAACGGATTAGCTTGAAAAAATTAATTTTTGAGTCTCTGCAATTTTGGCTCCGCACCGCAGAATTCCAAATCGGCAAACCTTTGCTAATATCGAGAGGCGACTTCGCGAAACTGGCAGATTTGAAGCAAATCGCAGAGAAACTGAACGCAGACGGACAAGAAGGACGTCAGAGCTCGAAGAAGAGATACTGGAAGCGGTTGAAACTGAACCCAGGATAAGCACACGACGTTTGGGACTTCGTATTGGAGCCTCAACATCATTAGTTCATAATGTACTGAAAGAAGAACTGTTGTATCCCTATCATATTAAAACAGTTCAAGACTTATTGCCCATGGATCCAGGTCATCGACTAGATTTCTGTCGGTTTATTGTCCAAAGATAAAACGCAAACCCCAATTTTTGTAAAAGAATTCTGTTCACGGACGAAGCTACTTTCACGAGATATGGTCTTTTTAACCTCCATAATGAACATTTCTATGCTGATGAAAATCCTCATGAAACGGAAGTTACACATTTTTGAATCAAACTAAAATCAATGTTTGGGTTGGAATTGTGGATAACTTTATTATTGGTCCTACCGTTATACCCGATCGATTTAACGGGGAGAACCACTTGAACTTTTTGGAAAAAAGGCTACCTGAACTATTGGAAGACTTGCCCTTACACATTCGTCGTGACCTTTGGTTTATGCACGATGGTGCAACTCCTCATTTCACATTAGCTGTGGGGCGACATTTGAATGCGGAATATCCAGATCGCTGGATAGGTAGAGGACACGATGCACCAGTGAACTGGCCGGCCCGCTCCCCTGATTTGATGCCCTGCGACTTCTTTCTATGGGGCGCTTTGAAGTCGAAAGTTTATGCAGCTCCAGTAAACACACGAGAGAAACTGTTGCAACGAATTGATCATGAAGCGGATTTATTGAAGAATGATCCTGAAGTACTAGCCTGAGTTCAATTCAATTTCTTGAAACGAATTAATTTTTGTATTCAGGAAAATGGGCAACATTTCGAACAATTGATGCCTTAGCGATTTCGCAAAAGGTTTTGTTGTTCCTTTTAATTTAGCATTTGTTTTTCCTAAATAATCACATCGTTTCCCCATTTCTATTGTTTTTATTATTCGTGTTTTACCGAGATATTAACCATTTCAGTGTTAGTGAAATTTTGAGCCATAATTTCATAAAATTTGTACAGAAAGCAAAGTAAAAACTGACAGTTTTGAGAATAAATTCTCCAAATGCCAAAATGACATTAGAAAAGCAGAGGCAACCAAGGTATTTTAATCAAGTAAAATTAGTAAGCCAAAATTGCAGAGTCAAAAATTAATTTTTTCAAGCTAATCCGTTGATTTTATCAAAATTTTCTAAGAGTAAAAAAAGTTTTCAAACAAAATAAGCTATCTACGTAAAAAATATCGAGTGAATTACATTGACCACAAAAAAGTTCTGGACACTTTCCCCGTTACATCCTCAAGTTTGAGCCATTTATATGGTCTCTAAGGCTCTGTGCTCCACTCTCAAAAACGACTATTATTGACAGTAACTCACCTGCCAAATATTGTAGAAGTCCTCCATCACGTTTTCAAGTTATACCGAAAAAACAAAATTATTTTTGCAACTTTGAATCCCTCTATCGGCTAAACAAGACACTTGAGGCAAAAGTAAAAAGGCTCATCAAATTTTTTTCGAATCAAAGAATCTTCCGTTTCATTTTGGCCACGCAGTTCGAGGACACTCTGTATAATTCTAATCACATATATTTTCATTCCACCTCTAACTGTCTTATTTTATATTGACGTTGATTATTGATGAATTAAGAGAAAACCGAATGTTATACAAGTCTAGATGGGGTAGCCGAATAGAGACCAAGCTCAGCCCAAATTTCAAAGCATATCCTGTGTTACGAATATAAATATGAAGGCAGTAAGTACTCTTATTAATTATGAATACAGGAATGTAAGACAATTCACAGTGACTAGTTTCCTTACGCTGCTTTGGGAAAAATTTTAGATAAAGATTTTTCAGAACAAGTTTCTGAGTAAGAGCTTATACCAGTATTTAACGTTTTCATTTTCACAATAATTAATCAATCTTTAAAATTGTTGTGGCAGGTGGTCAGTAATACAAATTATATGAAATATAAATAAAACTAGAACTGAATAAATAAAAACTTTTTTGAATGCAAGTTGAATATATATTTCTTATTTCATATCGATTCATTTCTCCTCTACCTGTTTTATTTTCCATTCACCTTGATTATTAATGAATTAAGAGTTCGTTAGGAGAGTGCATTAGTGCGATTTATTTAGAACGTTGTAGACCATTTTAGTTTTTTTACGGGAGATCTAATTTTGATATTTTAGTGCCAGTAATTCATAATGGATAATTAATAAACAATTATATCAATCATATAGACTTTTAGTTTTTACATCAATACATTCATCTGTTTTTATGAGGCGCGTTATAAACACTGTTTATTTCCAATATTTATACTATTACCAAATGTCCGGTTCAATAATAAAGTATAAAAGACTTCACACTGTGAATATATTATAACACTGTTGATGAGATAATAATCATCCTAATCAAATAAAAATACTATTAAAGTACTGACGACCTTTCGGCTACCAAGTAGCCATCATCAAAATAAACTGAGTTATAAATCAAACTGTGCATGTTTAAATATTATTGGGGGATAATAATGTGAACAATGGGTTACACTCAGCTGGAGATAAATCGGAATTTGATAAATTGCTTTGTCGTTTATACATTTCCATCCCTTCTAAGTTAACTAGATATTTGTCTGTACTGTGTTTTAGAGGTGGATTTTCTTGAGAAATGGTATGACCTCTATTCAAAAATATATTCGGCTACCGCTGATTTTTCACCATTACTTTTCTTTATATGGGCAGAATGTTCCTTACAACAAGTTAAAATGATCCTTCTAGTACGACCCACATAGCATTTTGAACATGACTCACAATTGATTTAGTAAATCTCGGAATTGTCGATCTCTGAAACTTTATCAAAGGTGTTGCCTAAACGGTGTTTTAGCTTGTTCTTACATCTATAAGCTGGTTGTATTGCAAATTTAGAAAACAAACTATATTATTTATTACTGAAGAATGAGAAGTGAAACTTTTGAATTTTATGGAAGTATTTGAAGGTAATGGATTTAATTTGGTTAGTTGGCTACGTTTCAATTTTCTTTTACGTATAACATATCAAAATGGTTAGTGAAGAAATTTAGCAGCTTCCAAGCGGCACCAAGTTTGTCAGTGAAACATTTTTTGAAACTTAATTGAAAAATTTCAAACTTGAACCTGGTGATACTCTCGTTTCATTTGATATTTTTTCACATTTACAAATACTCCAATCCCTGAGTAGATAGACATTCTGAAGGAATGGCTCTCAAAAATTAATATGCACGATAGAAACTGCACAGAATACGTGATCCTTATATCTTTATGTATGGTGCAAAACTATTACACTATTAACAAAAATTACTATAAACGAACAAGCGGATGGGCACTGTGCAATCCACTCTTCTTTTTGGCCAATATTTTTCTAAGCGAATTTGTATTGGTTGATGGAATGATTTTCCGCAAACATGGCGTTATTATCCCCGCTTATCTATGCTCCAGAATTCTAGACGGACTTCATGAGACGCACTTGGGAATACCTAGGATGATACAGCTCGTACGTCGTAACGTTTATTGGTCAAACATTGACCGTGATATAAAGCGAATGGTCAAAGGCTGTGAGATTCGTGCTCTAACAAAATTATACCTCACGGAAGCACCTGTCCATTCGTGACATATATCTATCATATTTGGGAACGAATTCACATCGACTATGCAGCTCAGTTTGAACAACGTTATTTTTTTATATGCCTGGATGCCAGATCTAATAGATGCACCAACTAGTTCTCCTACCATTTCTCTTCTAGAAAAAGTTTACTGAAATCACGGGTATTCCCAGGTCATGGTATTAGACAACCCTTCAAAATTTAAAAGTGAAGAATTTCACACTTACTGTACTTCTTACAGAAATTCGTTGCTTCAAATTAGCCTGCTACTAATGGACTCACAGAAAGAAATATTCAAACTCTGAAAAATCGTTTGAAGGTTCCAGTGATAACAGATCTATCACAGATAAGGTACAAATCATTCTGTTTCGCTACAGGGCTACTATATTGGTCTGTCGTAAATCATCCGCAGAATTATGCCGCAACAAGGAATTGAGAATCCGACTGGACTAAATTTTTCCATTCAGACTTGATAAGACAAGAACCTTTTTGAACTTTGGACCTATTCAATCATTCGACATTCCAAGAATACACACCATGCGGTGTCTGAATGTGCATTTCACCCAACACAAACAAATGCGGACTGTGTACCAGATTCTGTTCAAAAACGACCTCAGCGACATAGACGTCTGCTTGCACGTTTTTCTGATTACTATATGGAATATTATGAAGTTCCATGTTCTGAAATTTGTTGTACTGTTTTATATTTTGTTTATTCATGTATTTCCCAGTTATGTGGGGGAGACTGTCGTGTCATCATATAGCTTAATCACCTTGTAATCAGGACACTTGGTTGTTCGTCGTGATCTGTAACGAATAATTATTCAGAATGTCAGTGTAATAAATGTATACGCTTTTCACAATAAATAGGTTATTACAGTGTTTCTCAGTTCTACAATACCCAGTCAAGACCGGGTGTCCGGATAGGTATTCACTGCTTAGTGCCCTGAAGAGTCGTACAGTTCTACAGATAGTGCTCCGCGTCTTTGGGGAATCAGTGTTAGGTACGCATATATACAGAATGTGGATTGTCGTTTCATTTTCTTGTTTGTACCTCCTGCACAAACTTCAATTGTTCTATGAAGGTGGTAGTTAAACAGTTCATGTGTCTTTAATTAAACATCTTCTTTACTTGCTGAGACCTGTCTTTCCTAATCAGCGGTCAAATCTGAGCTTTAGACATTCTGCAGTTCGAGATTCAAACCGCTGATACATAGACTATTCGGGGTTCTTTGATTTCTACTTTTGCAAGCTCATCCGCTTTCTCGTTCACTCTTATTTAGGAGTGGATGGGGACCCGGAATAGGGTGATGCGGTTTTTGTTTTCGCTAAAGTTGTATGAGTAGTTTTCATAACACCCGTGAGCATGCCCAGGATGAACTTTCTCAGATATCTGATCTGGTAATTTTATGCCCAATTCTTTCCTACCACATCACCGAGTTCTATGTCAACCTCGGAAGTATGAATTCGAAGATTCACATTATGGCTTCAGACTGAGGCCCCAATTGTTGGCAATGGCTCATCTTCACAACCTGCAGTGAATTGGCGGCACTGTTATTCTTATTGTGGTTTCTTGCCTAATATGACTCATAAGTATTTGGCTTGGTCACTTACCTGCCACAGTCAGTCCTCTGGTGGGTACTGTCTTGTACTTCGTAGTGAAAATTACAATTTCTATTTTCTTAGTGTTGATGTTCTGCCTTTTGTCACTACCCAATTTACTCAGTGCAGTCAGGGCTGTTTGTAACTCCATCAGGGGTTCAAACATTTCCCACTGAAGATTATGAGTATGTCATCGTCATACCCAATCACATGACATCAGGTGGATAAATACAGAATTATCGATTGGAAGCGAATCGCCATGAATAATTCTTGAATCAATTATCCAATAAAAAATGCGAAGATGTGTGTGTATGTGTGGAACCATCTTTAAGATCATCAAGTTAAGATATCATTTCCAATCTTGAGAGTTAATTATCATTATATCATATTGGTCGATCCATATTCGAAATAATAAATGATTCACCATTCCCTGCTTTTTCTCAATCGATAGAGAGACAACTGAAATATGTCATTATATATTTACAAGAAATTCTGAACCAAAGCAACACAATTTAATTTTCAATATTCAACCTCAAGTTTGTCGTCATATTCACATTCCATTGTGATGTCGCCCAAGGATTCTGTACATATCTCTTATTAAAATAGCAGGTAGGGTGACATAAATTGAGTCCGACATCTATCAATTGTCTTTCTAGGTAGGTTAAATTAGTCCCGGGTCTCTTTAAGGTCTACGTAAACTGATTCTCATGTATGTACCTGGTTGTCAGTTCAGATAATTATCATGTAGAACCTAGTGCCTAGGCAAATTAACCTTCTGTACGCAAGTATTTGCACAATAACCAATAATAATCATTTATTGTACCTCACTTTGTTTCTAACCTAACCTAATTTTGTTGATATAGAATGCAAATATTGTGACCGCGATAATCTTAACACTCTCATCCATCATCATCGTTCGAGGGGAGAGGGCTTAGCACCCAAACGCACTTAGGCCACTTAGCTGAGCTCATTGTGCGCCCCGTGTTTATTCCAGCAGGTTTGTGGCCCGCAAGAAACTCAGAATATTGCCAGTGATGGCTTCCATAAGATTTTCAGGGAGCAGCTTTGATTCTCCGAAGTGTCAATGCCTGAGGGATGCTAGGGCTGGGTGTAAGATGAAGTTTCTTCCATCTCTCTGCATCTGCTATATATTGGGTCATCTACGATGCCCATGATGTGAAGGTATTTGTTGAGACGACAGTGACCGGTTAGGATTCCAGTCATCTGTCTGATGTCCATTCTGTTCAGAGAGAGGAATTACTTTGAGAGCCTAGACACAGGCTCTTTGAGCCTGCCTCATGCGCGATGATTGTCGCCACAGTTCAAATCACTCTTTATTCAGTTGATCCAGAAGGGAGAGATCCCCACGCAATTTGATAAAGCGACCATTGGCTCCGGCCCGACAGTAGCGCCAGACGACCCCTGCCTGGCCTGGCCATTTCGTTTCTTTCAACTCCACTGTGTCCAGGGACCTATATGGATTGAACTTTATTTCTCCTGGCTAGTTCTGCTAGTGTAAATATATGAGTCTAAT
Source organism: Endomychus coccineus (assembly GCA_958510875.1). Classification (NCBI taxonomy): domain Eukaryota; kingdom Metazoa; phylum Arthropoda; class Insecta; order Coleoptera; family Endomychidae; genus Endomychus; species Endomychus coccineus. The sequence goes on along the minus strand of OY294067.1, from coordinate 61,683,640 downwards.
TACATAGTTTCTTTACAGGTTCCCCATGGCATAAGTCAATATTGCGTGGACCTCCAGCTGAAAAACCGTACAGTAAGCGCCTAGAATCACTAAGATAGTGATCTTTTTGCCTTTTTAGGTACACTCCCGCCCCAGAAGCCTGACCTACCCTGAACCCATCTGTGAACCATACGAGCTCTACTGGTGGCAGTAAGGTGAGAGTTTCGTTATTCCAATCTCCTCTATCTGAGATGAGGATTTTGGGATAAGTGAGATATATAACTGAGATCATACTAGCTTGCTTCTTTTCAAGCATGGGGCATTTAGAATTTGCCTCACTTAAAATTGATGATCGAGTGACCAAGGGAGTAGTGCGTTTTGGTCCAGTGGCCTAGGCCCTTCAACCTATACGCCGTTCTCATGGCCTCAGTTTTTATGTATGAGTGTATAGGTCGTCCGGCGGGAGCTTCAAAGACTCTCGTTAGAGCCAACCTCATACATACGTTCAATGTACCTACGCATGCAAGCCGCTGCAGTCGGTTCAGGGGGCGCTGGGACATATCAGCCCTTGTCTCCGACCACCATACTACCGCCGCATGAAGAATCCTTGGCTGTAATCCCCATGGGCTGTTGAAAGCTTTTCTGCACGCCCAAAATGACACAGAGGCCAAATCAGCTTAGAGTCTAGGATTACTACCAAAAACTTCACCAATCCGAATTGCAAGAGAAAGTAATCTCTGGCAATGTGCCCAGCTTACATTACGCAAGTGCCGCCCGAAGGTGACGCCATCCAAGTCATCGGCATAGGCTTGGGCATATAACCCAGCCTTACCTAACCTAACCTACTAACCTAACTTTGTTGATATAGAATGCAAATTTTGTAATCGCTCTAATCTTAACACTCATTTCTAACGATATTCTGAAAATTATATTGAAACTCGGGACTCAATTTACTTAGTATGATTTTATTTGCTTTTGACTGAATTTTCGTAGGAATATGGAAATGGGACTCAATTTACGTTTTATGGATAGGACATGTTATAACTGTTGTATAAATTCACATAATTGATTTCTTGCGTGGCAATGTATGCAGTTAGTTGGTTCGACGTAATAAAGTGTAGCATACAATAATCGGCTTCGGTTTCATTATTATTAGATTCGTACTTTTATTACAATCATATCAATTGAATTACCTAGACGTAAATTAGCCAGTGTGTGTGTGTCTGTGTGTGTGTTCTTCTTAATCTCATCCTACTTATTTCCAACAATAATAATAACAACATAGATGTCATGGTGACGTTTATAAATAATCTAAGATTTGTTCCGCGACATGATCACATGATCACGAAAGGACAGGGCAGGACTAACTAAAATTACATGCACAAGGTCAGAAAATCTCATTTCTACTGTTTAAGAGATACTCATTAGTTGTGAGGATGAACTGCTGAAATGTCGATATCCGAGGCGACATCTAATCAGTAGCGAAGCATGTTTAGTGGATTAAATATTCAAAACTTAAGAAAAGCTTTATAACTATAGAATAGAACAAAATTCATCACTTTAATCTCAATATACTGAAATTATAGATTTGTAATCCCTTGTCAATCTCAAAGGAAGTGGTTCCAATCGTTGAATTATTCTGTGGATTGAATCAATTGTGAATAGTTTCCATCAGCATCATTTTGAGAATCGAAACCTTTTTTCAACATGTAGTATAATCCTAAGTTTTGATTATATTTTCTTCATATTTTGCGATGGAATGATTTAGAATAATGTGTCAATTCTAGTCCTTCATCTTCATGGCAACTTAGCCTTCATATTGCGCACAACTAAATCATTTACTGATCCTTATTTCCTAATATCGCTAGATAATTCTCTAGTCCGTAGTCCCCTAGAATACGCCTCTTTAGTATGGAACCCACTCAAATACATTTATAGATTGGAAAAAGTACAAAAACGATTCATTAATTCCCTCAATTTTAGATTTCATAGAAGACTTCATTTTAACACGTATGACGATAGCCTTAGGGATTACAAATTATTGAAACTAAACTCTCGTAGAAATGTTTCAGAACTAATTTTACTTTATAAGATTTTGAACAATATTATTATTATTATTAACTGTAGCTCTATTTTAGGTAATATTCATTTAAAAGTCAGGCGATACAGTTCTCGGTCACCCACACTGTTCTACCACCAATCATTTTCTACAAATTATGCAAATAATTCGCCAATATGTTTGCTAGAAGAAATTACAATTCATTTTTGACACACATAGACTTGTTCCATATTTCTATGCTTAGATTAAAACTATATGCCATTGGCGTTTTCAGAAACTAGACAGTACAGTATGTGAGAATGAATTGAAACATAGGCATTCTCTTTTTTTTCTTTTCTCTTGTTTTTCTCATCCTGGTGTTAGGTGTAAGCTTATTCAATTTATTAACTTTTTTGGAACTGTGTAACACCGTTATTGGAAAATTGTTATTCTGTCGGGTTGCCTGTACTAAATAAATAAATAAATAAATGGCATCAGAAATCGATCATTTACATCAGAATTCGTGTTTAATGTTCCTAAAATACAAGTCCTTTATTCCAATAAAATAATGTTTATTATTCTTATAACTATTTGCTTATCAAAGTTAAAAGTGTATATCTTTATAATGATTCGTGACCCAGGTGATAATTATATGTAAGTTCTCGGAAAATGTGTCACACAAACACATATGGATTTATAAATGCACTACAGTTTTGTTAAGAATGCACTTATTTTCAATAAGGTGAGCAATATTTAGAACAAATATTCGACACAACAATGGGATCTCCTATTTCAGCTACACTGGCTAACCTGGTTATGGATTGCCTAGAAGAATCTGTAATTCTATAGATTTTCCACCCGTACAATTTAAACGGTATGTAGATGATTGTGTGTTCCTATAATAAAATTAGTACGTGATTATCAAATTTTATAATTTCCATTGTAACCTTCAATTTACTTGTGAAATAGAAGTGAACAGAAACATAAATTTCCTATATATGAACATTATAGGCATTACTCAGATGGTCTCAACGATATCTTCACTTCAATTCATTTGCACCAATTTGCAAGTTAAAAAAAGTGTTATGTACAGGCTTACAGAGGACCGTCCTAAAAATTTGAGAGTTGTTTATAATACTCTGGAAATGAATGGCTACCCAAAAACATTCCTCACATCCATCATTAAAGAGAGAGTAGGCAAAATCTATAATGGAACGTCATATATAAATAATATAAACGGTAATACAGATAGTTTTATAACATTGCAATACATTCCGGAGATCTCAGAGAAAAACAAGAAATGTGAATGATGCGCATAAGCCTACTAACTGTGTTGGTAAATATTTGCAAATCTAAAAACTTTAGTACCTAAAGATAAGCAAACCCAAACAGTAAATAAATTGAATTGCTTAGATTGCGATAACACTTGTATAGGAATATACAATATTTATAACAAAATAATGTAGGGTCATGAGTATAGTACGAGAAACAAAAACTGTGAAAATTCCACCGCCCTTGCTAGGTATTGTTTTGATTATAACCATCAATTCGATTACAAAAATGTTAATGTTTCATCTAAAGAAACCTATTATTATAAAAGATCTATCCCAGAGATGATTCACATAAAATGTTGCTCTAAGTCAGTGAATCGTAGAACAGACGTCCAATCATTAAGTCAAATTTATACTAATTTAATTAATTAAGACCCTTGCAAATTCTTATATGCGTCTTTGTGATGTGAAAAGTATATTTCATGTAATATGCTGAAATAGGAATATTTCTAGTTAGGTATGACAACCTTTTCCTATTACCTCATAAGTCTTTAACATTTGGTTGGAAAGTGGATACTTGAGCGTAATACAGTTTGCATTCAGTCTTATTCAAACATTGCATGTGATGACTTCGAATATTAGAAGTAGATTGCTATGCAGTGGCTTCCTTATACATATTCATATACTTGAAACATTATTGTGCTACAAATAGAGTGGTGTATCATATGTATCGATTTGATGATTTAATGTCATGAAACTAATGTTTTTTGGATGTTTTAAAATATCTATTGATTCTAGAATATTGAGTCCAAGTTCTTTTTTCTGAATATGTGAAATATCGGGATTGAGAGAGTTGTGATTATCTTCCAACAGTGCGATATGGGAAAAATAGCATAATAGAAGGTACCTAGGTAGCTTCGACACCAACACGAAAACGGCACAAAGCAGGTAAATGTTTGGATATAACTTCTGTCTTTTGTTCGGCTGGGGTTCGGTAAAGTACCGGCGTTTGATGTCAATAATGTGAAGGTCTAGCTAATGTAAAAAAGGATGTATAGACGTTGTAGACTTTTTACAGTGAGTAAATGTAGTGTCAGTGATATTTGTTAGGAAGATAAGCGTATCTAAAACAAAAAGGAAGACCTCGATCAGATTTGAGTGACACTTTGGTTTAATATGGGTAAACCAAACTACATTCAATAATTATGTTGTTGATCTCGTGTTCTTTTACAAAAGATAGTGAAACGACATGGTGGAAAGCGGGATATTCAGGTATCAAAATTCAATGTCGTTCTTTAGAGAAATATAGTAGATCTGAGGATCATATCACTTCAAATTGTCACTCCGTCATGTTAGGCAAGCAAAATATTGCTACAGCAATAGATAGCTCAAGACGAATTGAAATTGAAATTTTCAATAGAGACGGGAAAATTAGGAAAATTTTGCAAGTTAGATAATTGTTTACATTTTTTTGTATACACGGGAGCTTCATTCTCGGGGAAACGATGAGAGTATCTAACAATTATATTTCGTGAATGCGACGAATTGAATAAGAAATTTAGAATCGAAATCTTCCTGCTTATGGCAAGTTGGCGGAACCCCGGCCAGTTGACATTTGCTTTGAATCACAGTCGCACGGTGTTCCATTATTATGTTATTTATATCATTCGAAGAAACATCATTTGAGATTGACAGAAAGTGTAAAGTGAAGCTAAACTGTCAAATAGTGTAATGCAACAGGTTAAAAATGTATCCTCACCATTTTGTAGTCACCAGCCGCTGCTGGTACCAGTAGTTATGTAATTATATATCATAGGTGACATTATAAATGTGTTTCATTGCTTGATTTCTTAATGAGACAGCTATTCATATATGGCGTGAGACATGTTGGTATTTTTGTCACGTTGTAGGCCGGTTATAACTACATTCAATACAGATCCTTCGGTAACGTTGCAAACTTGGTCGTTCCACTGATGAGCTCTATGAGGAGAGCAAAACAGCTGCCTGGAACTATGAGTTTGTGACATTACTGTTCAATCTGGACTAGAGAGACCTAATTATTGTTATCTGGCAAAATCCAACATGAGATAAATGAATATGTTCATATACTCATTTATTTCTAATTGTCTTACGTTAGTTCTTATTGCGATATTGTGATAATTACTCACTGTATATTATAATAGGTGAACGTTTGACTCACAGAATGGAACGATGGCGGTTCTATTGTTGTTCAACGTGTGGTCATCATAAGACCGTTGCCTCAATTTCTAAGAAGGAACTGACTAACAGATTATTAACTGATTACAATTACTTTGGAACGTAGGTACTCAGTTTTGAATTAGCTGATTAAATTGTTGAAATTATCATTAAGCAATTAGAATAATAGAGAACATTATCGCAGGAAAGGATGTTGATAAACCTAAAATATTTGGCACAATGATTGATACAAACGTACTGCATTGATTACAGAATTTTCTTCCTCGTTGGTGAAATTCAGACAGTTACAGTAAGCTCACGACGTCGCAATGTGTTACAGGTTTATTACTTTCCTGGTGTTGTCACTTGGAAGAGATGTGTTGTCTGCAACTAATACAGGTGAGTATGTTAGATTATTATTTTGAAGATTGATAATTGTGAAATAATAATAAACACATTATAGAGAATTCTATACCATTACTCAGGAGAGAGTAATTTGATTGTAAATGTTTGTAAGTTGTGGTTGTAAAGAAATTAATTGTAGAATCGGAATAAAATACAACTTCACTATTCAAAATTAAATGTTCAGAGTTATTGTTTCGTTATATAGTGATATATTGATTAATTGGATACAACCTAGGTGTAATTCCTCGAATACTAGAATGTAATTGTAATATAGTAGATTTGTTATTCTCTTGTAAATGCAACACATTCTTATGATGAACAGCTGAAATCATAATAAATCAATGAATGGAATAAAATTCTTAAGCACATTGAACAAAAAATAGTAGTAGTAGTTCTGAATATGGATTCTCATGATTTACAGAATAAACTCTGTAGTATCATTTTTACGTCATCCAGACCACAGAATTTGGTATATTCATTCCATTCCCAATTAAATACTTATAGATGTATTCAAATACATCTCACCCGTATGCAACTAATATATAACTTTAACGCTGCCACTTTCTGGTGAAATAAGTATGAACGATTTTTCATTAAAGCTTTTTTTTGTGTTTTACCCAATATCAAAATTTTATCTTGAGTTCAAGTCGTTTGAGTAAAATTTCCAAATTGAATCGAATTTTGAACTAATTTGGTTAAATTAAATTTTATAATGGTCTTATAACCGAAGACAAAATTCATACATTTTATAACTCGTCTTCTATCCAGTAAAAACAGTAATGAAAATTCAATAGAAAAACGTTGCCACGATGATAATAAATATTAATAATAATGAACCCTTAGAACATAATAATATATGAAAAAAATTAGAAATAGTTATCCTTATCCTCTGAAAATAATGTTATAATAGTGATGACCTTCCGGCTACTAAGTAGACATTAGAGTACTCGAAATTAAAAATCAAAATGTGCTTGCGAAAAAATTATTTGGAAATAATAATGCAAACAAGGGGTTACTCTCAGCTGGAGATAAATTGGAATTTGATAAATTGCTTTTTGTTTATACATTTCCATCCATTCTAAATAACCTAGATATTTATTCGTATTGTTCTTCTTTAAATGTGCAAAATGATTTTTATACCAAGTTGAAATTTTCCTTCTAGTTTGACCCACACAGCATTTCAAAAATGTCTTACAATCGAGTTTGTAAATCCCGGATTTGTAGAAATCCGAAATTTTATCAAAGGTGTTGCCTAAACGCGCTTTTAGCTTCTTCTACAATCTATAAACGTATTGAATTGCAAATTTAGAGAACAAATTATGAAATTTAATAATTACTGAAGGACGGTAAGTGAAACTTATGAATTTATTTATTTATTGAACGATTTCAAGGAAGTGGCTCTAATTTGGTTTGTTGCGTTCCAATTTCCTTTTTGTCTAGAAATTAAATTATTGATCAAAGCCATTGTCCAACGCTATTTGCTAAAGTTTCTGAAAAAATTCCATAATTTGTTTTCTAATTTGCAATACAACCCGTTTATGGCTGCAAGAACAAGCTAAAAAATCGTTTAGGCAACACCTTTGATAGAGGTTCCGACTCCGACAAATCGAGTCATGTTCAAAATGCTATGTGGGTCAAACTAGAAGGAACATTTTGCAGATATCAAGAAAAATAATGGTTAAAAATCAGCGTTAGCCGAATATATTTTGAAAACAGGTCACACCATTTTTCAAGAAAGTTTATCCCTTTTCAAACACACCATACGGTGATTATTTTCTATTTATAGTGTCAGGTATCCACAGTGTGAACCCCTTTTTTAGTTTATAATTATTAAACGTTTTTTAAACCTGAATATCTCATTAGAAAATTGAAAAGCAACTTTCCGTTTTAATATATTTATAATATGTATCAATTTTCATCATAAGGTTTCACATTATTCTAACTTAGAAATTCATAAAAATGAGCAAGAAATTCAAAATCAACAACAGAAGAGGAAAAATCTGAATATTTCATATATGAAAGTTTATTTTCATCCTAAACTTCTAACTCTGAAGGAGCAATAAATTATTGCAAAATATTGGCACAGCAAAAATAGTTTTCTTTTGATTGTTCAACTACAGACCACTATTTCCGTAAAAAATAGATATTTATAAATGTCGATTTCAGATTTCCGCGGGTATTGTATGATACACTGAATTTCCAGGTTTTCTTTCCGTAGTAGTTCGATCCCTGGTGGAGCCACTTTGGTCTTGACGACGTTTTGGCATAATCACGTGTGCCATATCCAGGCCTTGCCTGTCAATAGCCTTGCTACGGCTTATTATCACTAGATCTGAACTGATGTATCCAAGTTTTCAAGGCAGGTTAAGTACCCTTTTTGTCAGGGTTAGTTTCCAATCTTTAGATAGTCTCTGGGTATCATCCCTTCTTTTCAGTTTCTCTGGTTATCCTAGTTTTATAGTTTTCGATGTTGGTTAGTAACCTAGTGTTGAAATCTAGTTTTGTCCTGTCGTTTTTTCAAGCTTAGCTATCAGATATTTATTTTTCCATATTGTGTTCATATGTTTCTCTTTTCTCACTCCGATTCATCGATTGGTCTGCGCAACATAATTATGATATTTCACAATCTTTACAGGGAATTTCATAATCTCCTTGCGATTCTAACGGAATTTTTGTTTTTCAGATTTCCTGATATTGCGCCTATAGAAATACATGGTTAATACCAAATTATTAATTATGTTGACTCTGATATTTCAAAAGTACCAACTCTCACCGCAATAAACCCAATCAAATGTATTATTTCAGGTTGTTCTTTGGATGCTCGAGGAGGCGAAGAGAAGTATATGCCAGTTTTATTGGATAATTCAAGTTCAAAATTCGAATTCCTTCTACCCCATAGAGGGAAAATAGACCTGAGGCATGGAGAGCCAATAACTTTAGCCTGTCCAGATAACAGGAACTATTTAGTCAACAGTAAGTACAATTTTAGAAAATGATGGTAGGTACATACCAGTATTATTTTTGTTGTTCCATGTTAGTTCAATAGTATTCTGTAAATCACTTTCCAAATTTTCGAAAATTCACAGAATATTCAACAAAGGACAAAACGATAATGTACGATAGCATATTACCGTATTTGATTTAAAAAACAAATTTGATTATTTTCTTATTGTGAACTTCAGTTTAATGATTGGCCATGTATAACAAAGTAGGAAATAACAAAAAATTTCTCTCAATACTTTTCCATACACTAAAGAATAATGACGCAAGGTTTTCTGGTCTTTATTGAATTCCAAGTAACAATTATATTTATAGGCGAGTTTTGTGCAATCATAATTGTTCAGCTCTTTGGAGCATCAAAGAACAAAATAATGATTCAACTCCAAACGTATAGTTTTCACCATATTCGGTACACTGTAGAAGTATTTCGAATCAAAGTTTACTCTGATAACACTCTAGTTATTAAAACTATAATATAAGTCATATAACAACAAATTAGTAGTGTTTTATTCTATCAATATGATGAATTATTACAGAGTAACCACAACCACCAATGATATCTTGTTGTCAGTCTTAGATATTGTTTAAATTGTCATTATGTACGATAAGTTATAATATGTAACCACATGGAATAGAAAGAACATTTATTGTGTAAAGTACCCACTAATATGCAATGCTGGAAGCCGTTACTTTGCGATAATTTATTATATTGATATAATATAATAAAACACTTTTACTTTGTTTTTTATAACATCTATCATAGAAACAAATCGCGACTATAGTTTCGGTACTAGCGTGTCAACTGCAAACGATACTAATTTATGAAAATATAAATAATCTTGGCTATTTATGGTACAATATAAGACAAAGGTAACAAGTGAAGTTCCGGTTGGGTAAATACATTGTTAGAATAGTATAATTGAAATTGGATAATGAGGCAGAGTTTGAGATTTTGATGAGAAAATTTTAATGCGGATTTAGACGAAATTTGTGCGATAAGGACGCTTTGTGTTAATACAATTGTTTCTAATTAATCAGGTTATTGAAGTAATAGTCTTCTGATGATGGTCGTAAGACCGAAACGTACGTTAAGACAAAAATTTTAAAACAGAGTGTTAATGTGACCTATTTCCCGAGAATTTTTATATATAATTCATACTGGGTTAAGAATTCTTTATTCTAATTGATCATTTAAAATTTTATTGTCATTATTTTTAATACGATAATCTAACCACAAGTCGAAGTGTTCTTAATCTTTGGTTGACTCAGTTCAGATCCCGCTCGAAGGACCATATGATTGCACATTCAGAAGTAGCGAATATGAATTTTTTTTGGCGAAAAGTTACCTCAAATGTGACTGGACAATAGAGAACAACGAATTATTATAAATTAAATTTGAAAATAGGTCAATAAGTCACCATTCATTTCCTGTGTGAAAGATGTCGATTTGTTCAATTCCAAAATTCACCTTCCAAGGAATTAGGAAAGAAAGTATGAAAGTTAAAGCTTTTTAAATCATTAACACTAGTTTATCAAAAGACACGGTACAAGTTATTACTTCGATCATTGTAGAATATACACAAAGTATGGCTTTACATTAATCAAATTGTAAAATAGTAATTAAATTTCCCATAGTGATGAAGATTATTCTATCATACGTTATCGTGGTATCAATCATATTGAATCTCCTCGTGGTTGTGATCTTTTTTCTTCAACTACCATTCACCAAGAGCGTTTTAATTCATTCATTTTAATACCAATAGTGACATCTATCAAAAAGTAACGGAATTCTATTTAATTTTAGCTTCAGCAATTTGTAATAACTATAAAGCACTATAAACCACTTATTTTTGTATACTTTGGCATCTATAGCTTTTCTTATGTAAATTCTGGGTATTCCATTTCTCCCTCTGAGCAAATGCATAGCTTCTTCATGAACATTGCGAAGAAATTGATGCCGTATTTCTTGATATATCCATCCATCCTGTCTCATCTGCTCGAAGACAGATTCTCGTTTCTTGACCGAATTTTCCTTAGAATTTCTCCCTTGTCAACCTTATTTGTGTTTGCTAAGATCAGATTTTCCTGGTCTTTTGCGACATTTTCTGACTCACTCTATTTCATCAAATCTGGAGGAACTTGCCGGGTTTCTGACGCCCGCCCAATTTCAGGAAGAACACATCTTTTCTTGCCATAAACAATATTAATTTCCTCAGCAAATTCAAAACATTTTCTTAAACGATCAGTTGATTTGTTATCATTCGTCCACTTCTTATTATTACGTTCTAGCACTTTGCACGAATTTTCAACATTTCAACATTAGAAGATACGCTCCCTAATAAATGCGACATCGTTCTTGCAATTTTTCCCACATATTCCTTATTTCCATAATTTCTCTTGTTTGGTCGATACTTCTCATAAAAATCTATCAATATGTTGATTGAATTTGTTGTCTTTATTTATCACTAAATAAACCAGCTCATGGTGAAGTCTTTGAATTTCTTTCTCTGAAACTTAATCCCATTCAGCAGAACTATTCAGCAGCTGAAATTATCATCTTGGGTGATTTCAACGTTCACAACTTCGCTCAGCCCGAATTCTCAAATAAGACGAAACTATGGTTTCTGTAGCTGTCTGCTGGCTAAACCTCGTCGATGTCTTCGAAAAGATTAACAATTTGCTGGGTTACTGAAGAAAATTGTTCCAAATCTTTTTACTTTTTTATTAACTCATCGACTGTCATCAAGTGTCATTAATGACGTTAATTCCAATCATACATACATAACATACAGAGTCAAGAAATTAGACAAAACATATCAACAGAATAAAAATAGAGTAACATTCTCCCCCCGATGAGGAAATGAAGTTTCTTCATGGCTGTCGTCGTACATCGAGGACACATAATTTGGATACTGGTCTTCTGAATACACCATTTGTGGTTTTGCGACTCGTACTTGACCATCTATTCCTGGAAATGTGGCCACGAGTCCACGACTAATCCCTTCAACCATTGATTTCGTGTTTCATCATACCACTTTTTACGTTTGTGGAGAGTGGGAAGGTATTCTTTTATTTTTATTTCAAGGGTGCTTTTAATGCGACTAGCCAATTTGCACCCCATAACAGCAGCTTGTAATTCCAAATGAGGAATGGTACTAGATTTCAAAGGACAAACTTTACATTTTGATGATACAAATGATATTTCTATTCCCAATTCGCATTCAATCCTCAAATATACCACCGTAGCATAAGCTTCTTTACTTGAATCGCAGAAGACATGCAACTGAACAGATCTAGCAGTGGAAAAATTGAACGAATAGCATCTGGGTATCCTGATATCCGCAACTAGTTTTATTTTTTCTAGCCAATATTTCCACTTCTTGTAACATTTTTCTGTAATTTTATCATCCCAGCCAATTTTATCACGCCACAAATCTTGTAAAAGTATCCTCCCTTGAACTATAAAATTATTCAGAAATCCAATTGGGTCGAATATACTCATGACGACCCTCAGTACCTCACGTTTTGTTGGGACACGCTCAAAGGTCGAGACTTCATCTGTGATTTTGCGAATATTCAGTTTAAATTTGAATTCGTCTCTATCTGGATCCCACTGAATTCCTAACACTCTTTCTGTTGGTAAGGTTGTGTCTGAACTGAAGTCTTTTATTTTCCCGAGTCTCAAATGTTCAGGTAAAGCAAACATGATTTCTCTAGAATTTGACAACCAATTACAAATATGAAAACCTCCTTTTTGATGGACGTGGATAACATTATTTATCAGTTCTAAACCCTCCTCTACTGAGTCACAGCTATCTAAATAATCGTCAACATAGTGTTTGTTGATTATTGCATGAGAAGCTTTGGGAAAGGCATCTTTAAACTCAGACGCATTTTGGTTTTTAACATATTGTGCAAGAGACGGAGAACATGTAGCTCCAAATGTCATTACCTGCATTTCGAAAACTCTGGGCTCATTGCATCTGTGAAAACCTCTCCAAAATATACGTTGGGCTGATCGATCTTCTTTCCTCACCTGAACTTGATGGAACATTTCCGAAATGTCTCCCGGAAATGCTATTTTTTTCTGTCGGAAAGTCCAAAGAACATTCAGTAAAGGTGTCAATAAATCTGGACCAGGCAGTAGCATGTCGTTTAGGCTCAATCCGTGCGATTTAGCGGCAGCATCAAATACTAGCCGCATTTTATTTGGTTTGTTGCTGTTAAACACAGCAAAATGCCTGCAAATACCACTTCTTTCCTGTACCCGTTGATTCCTCCTGTCCGACTTCTTTTAGATATCCTTTCATAATTTAGTCGTCAATTTTCTTGCAATAGGCTTCTCCTAAAACACGATCCCTATCCATTTTCCTTTCTTGGCAATGCAAACGATTGAGTGCCACTGTCTTACTTTCTGCCATCGGTTCAGAGGCGTTTTTCCATAAAAGACCTGTCTCAAAACGGTCACCCATTCGTTTTGTAGTGCGCTTCATTATAGAAAGAGCATATTCGTCATCTCTAGAGAATGAAATATCATTTTCCCTGATTTCATGATCATCTAATTTAAAGGATTGTTTAACTAAAGCATGCAGTATATCATCATCGAATGTCTTTTCGCAAATATGGAAAGTAAAATTACAGTTTACCTTTTGCCAGAAAATATTCTGCCGTTGATAACCCATCCTAATTTAGTCAAAGTGGCTTTTGGAGCATGTCTGTCACTTTCTACGAAACTTCGTGGCATTGTCAAATCGTAGTTGTCCGTTCCTATGAGAATTTTAGGTCTAATATTATCGAATGAATTTATCGGAATATTCTTAAGATGAGGCCAATTCTGGACAATTATATCCATATCTAAAGATTGTATGGGTAAACTAAGGTGACTTCACTCTTTGTGAGTTATTGTCAGTTTGTGTCTGCTCATTCGTCCATTTCATGCAAAGGGGCTCAATGGGACCTTTCAAACCAATTTCTTTTGCTAATTCATTGTCTACTAAAGTTACAGAAGAACCTTCGTCTAGTAAGGCGTATACAAATATTTTACCATGCGGACCTTCTATATTTACCGGAATAGTTCAAAGTACAATGTCGGAAACAAACTTTTGGTGAATTTGAACCGGTTCCAGTAATGTATTGTTCGGCAAACTATCATCTATGGCGTTCAAAACTTCTCTTGTAATCTCAGTTTCTACATCTTTGTGTAACAAATTATTATGTCTAAATTTGCAGTTATTTTTCCCACATACCTTTTTGTAAAAACATGAATTCATACGATGGTTCGATTTAAGACAAGAAATGCAAAGTTTGTTTTTAGTAACGTAAGTCCAACGGTCGTTCACAGTCATTTCTTGAAACTTGGGACATTTTTCCAAATAATGGCTTTTTTTGTCACAACATCGGCAATTCTCGCAATTATAGTTTTTTGTATTGTTTCCTTTCGACATAAAAACAGATTCTGATTTTTTATGTGGCTGTGAGCGATCGTTTTTATGCCCGGTGTTGCAAAGAAGACTAGAAGCCCTTCCTACCTCTTTTAACCAGTCCGAAAAATTCAACAATGTCACTTCTTTCAGTTTGACAGCATGAAATGCCCATTGCTGCTTCAAGTTGACAGTCAAATTCTCAACGAATTCTTCCAAAAGAAGTGGACTTTTCAGATATACTTCAATCTGTAGATGCTTCACCGCCGTTACTAAATTACATAATGAAGTGGCATACCTAACTATAGTTTCAGGTTTATAGTCTTTAGGGGAAGGTGTCACTCGCCACCTGATCAATCAAATATTTAATAATTAATTCAGGGCGACCATAGTACGTTTTTAAGGTGTCGATAATTTCAGGGACATTTTTGTGTGAAATCAGAAGCATTTTCACCGACTCCCTAGCTTCACCTTTCAAACATTTTCTAAGACGAATCAAGTTTTCACTATCAGAATAATTACACAATTCTGTAGTTTCATAAAACTCATTAATAAAAACTAACCATTCAGATGGATTTCCACCAAAATCTGGCAAAGATCTATCGAGTGCATGTCTGCGAATTGCTATTGCCCCCAAATCGATGTCAGATCTATGCAAATCATGAGAAAACTAACCGTTCATGTCCACATGTTCACTTACCGCTTCCCGAGATAGCTTTTTCACGTTTTTCAAATTTTCTTTTTTGTCATTCAATACCTCTTTTTCATCTGAATTGTCACAAAATTTCAACCAATTTCTTACCTTGACAAAGCCATTTGACAAACTTTCATGTTCATCGCTATTATTGGAACCACCTACGCTTGTATTGTCGTCGTGTATTCTCAGTTTGTCGAGCCAATTTCTTCATCACCAATTTTTTATCTAGATCGAGAATCTCCCTTTCTGCTATCAACTCCATTTCAATCTTACGTCTTTGTGCCAAGCTGGAAGATGTTTTGTTACTCTTCGTTTTTGACTTACTAGAAATAATAGATTTTTTATCATTCGCATGTAATGACAAGTTTTGTTGACTGATGTCTCCTTGTCTTCCCCGCCTGTCTGGCCAAACTCTTTCCGCAATTCCATCTCCGAATTGAACTTCATCAGGTGAGTTTTCTAACGTTTAAACCAACACGGATCCCTGATACCAACCATCATTATGCCAAGACCCTTGACTTATTCCTCACAAACAATCCAGATCCATATGAAGTAAAGATTCGTACACCATTGGGAAACTCTGACCCTTTCACTGATCACTACAACCTATCCCCATATCACTCCGCGTACTAATCCAACACCTCCACGCACAGTTTGGCATCAAAACTCAGCCGACTAGGACCTCCGCATGTTATTCTCCGAGTTTCCTTGGAGAAGCTTATGTTTTGGATGACCCAACGCAATGTGCCACTGGGATCTCGGATGTTATCAGGCTAGGAATGGAAACTCATATACCCCATACCAATAAATCACTATTATCTGGTGAACGATGGTTGAATAAAATCTGTTCTAGGACCGTCGCTTCAAAACAAACAGCATACTGTTGAGCGATAGCCCATGCCTGGAGACCAGAACAAAATATTTCGAAGCAAGAAATATATACAATGGAACAACAAATGTTTCGAAAGAGGCATATAATGCCAAATTGAGATCAAAGCTTATCGAATGCCCGAATGGCTCACGTTTGTTTTGGAAAATGTAATTGGTAGGAACTTCACATCCAGTTCATTCTCTCCTCAACCCAAAGATGATGGTACACTGGCTAGTATACCACAATATGAAGCTAACCTTTTTGCTGGAATATTCGCAGCAAATTCAACTTTGGATCCACAAGGGGAGTTCTCTCCTAATATTGCTGCCATCTGTAGCCATATTTCTGAGATTTTCTTTCGAAAGAGCACAATTGGGCGCATTCTGCTTGATCGCAATACCAAAAAGTCAATGGGGCCAGACGGAATTCCACCTGTCCTTCTCAAGAAATGTGCGCCTGAATTAACACCAGTTTTCTGCAGGTTATATATCCTTCCATATAAACTTCGTGTGTTTTCTTCCAGCTGGAAGACAGTGAGTGGGATCAATTATTGACCTCTCTAGAACATCGTGGAAAGGTGGGAGATCTCTTTCTTTCCTATAGATATTTCCACGGTCGGTGTTCATCAGAAATCTCGTCTGTTGTTCCATCATGAGAGATTTCAGATAGGCGGGGTGGACGAGCTCAAACTAGTCACCCCTTCACTGTGAAGGTCGAGACCTGCCCAACTTCTTCCTACATTTAGGTTTCCCTCTCGTGTAGTCAAAGTGTTTAAAAAATGTCCATCTTTCGGAAGCACTGGTGGTAGCTGCATTTTGTTGGTTTTTATTACCAATATGGGTCAACTATAACAAATTCCTGTACTGCTATAATAAGCAACAGAGCCAAATCAGATATAAAATGTGGTAATAATGAGGAATAAATTTGAAAAACTAATTGAATGTTATCTTCAATTACCCCCCATTTTTTGTATTCAAAATCACTTAAAAGGTCAACGGAATGTCGAAAATACAAAATGAATTGTTCCAAACGATGGTAAGGAATCCTCATAGTGTTTAACAACCGATACTTCAGTTTGCGTAATGTTTTTTCCACGCAAGAAATAATGTTTGATCAAGACGCGAAATTCACTTTTTCCGATGCTTACAAAAATCTTCAAGGCCGCTTGCTTTCCATGGGTTTCAAAACAGAAGTGAATGACATATCCGTCTGAAAACTTAAATGCGTTCGAATTAAAGATGGCACATCTCAATCACATGGGATTTTATATTGTGGCGCCATCTGTTTAATTTTTCATGAACTATTCACCTAACTCTCGTAGGGTTACTGCGCTTGCGTTATAGCAATATTACTGGAAATGATTCTTGTTGGAACAAGCCTCATACCTTTTATATACTTATTAACTTATGTTGAGAATAAATATTATTATTATCATTATGTGAGATGCGTGTTACGTTTTATGAATAATATTTATGTCTGCATTCCAGCACAATCTAATTCCACTTATGCTACGTGTGTCCAAGGGGAAACACTGAAACTCATCCGAAAAAATGAAGAATTCAACTTAGCCAGATGTGTATATCCAGTTCACGGTGGTGTTGTTACTACTAATAAAAGATGTGGTAACAAAAAAGGCATAGTAATTAATATTGGTTACGCTGCGAGTAAAAGAGAATTTTTGACGCTGATCCAAGTATGTTACGATGTAGAAAGAGCGATCACTCTGTATACAGAACATTTATTATACGGCGAAGAAATATCATGTAAGTTGAATTAATTAGGTACTATGCATTCCTATTATGATTCATCTATCAATGAAACAATGAAATAATTAACTAGATGACACAGTGGCGTGCAAAGACATGTCGTATTGGGGTTGTAAAAAAATATAACTTCATATAAATTACACGAGCAGAAAAAAATATACTGGTATGATGGTTATTAAAATGAAAAAAAACTGTTCTCAAAATCTGTCTATAAAAAATGTTGTTCGTTTTATAATTTTTCAAAATTTTGTTGAATGATCAATGTTGTTTAGGAACATGCAACCTTTGTAACCCCCGTTTGCACGCCACTGAGATGACATGACAACCGTTAGTATCTGCATACTCATGACTACGTTGAAACACTAATCAGTAAGTTGATATGTAATTAGTGAAGGGTCATGCGAAATTTTTCAAGGTAACAGATCATTCCGTTTAATTAATTTGTCAAGCTTCAGGGAAAAGGACATTCAAGAATCAATCAAAAACCAGAGCTTTGAGCTATCTATTGGCAGTATTCTGTTCTAAATAATCTGTTTGTTCAACTACTTCTTGCGAACTATATGATCAATAAAATTTGAATTATTATGAAGCTTCTGAAATTGTCTTATTTCAGGGAGAGTCTCAATCTATAAGATGAATGTAAAGGTTATACACTATCGTTTTAATGTAAATTCTCTAGCTCTCCAAGGGAAAAATGGGTAATCAAAAAATTTCATAAATCTTTTCAGTTTCTGCTGTGATCTACTTGATACAAATTGATGAACTACATAGATGTACAGATAAAAAATTATATCAGTTACATATTCTTGAAATATAAAATATTGTGAATTGAATAAATGTCATTGAGAATATATCAACATCAACTTAACTATAATATTTTCGAGAATGAAAATAATAATTTCACCAAAACAGTAGCTTCTTCGAATGAATATTACAAAGTACTGTTCAGATATTACAAAGTACAGTACCTCGTAAAATTTGTTTGAAGGAGCATATTTATTTATAAATCATATTTATTTATAAAATTAGTGAATATCGAACTTTTAATAGTTTATTTATTCTAGTTTAGAATGGATTTTCATCAGGGAATGGCTGAACCTATTCAGTTTTTGAAAGAAGCTGATAACAGCTTTTTAGTCCTTTGGTATTTTAAATCACTCATCAGAAATTTGTAATATTAAAATATTATATTAATTATTATTATTTGTTTGAAGAAGCTACCATGTCAGCAAAACTATAGTCACACATGTTCAATAAACTTCTGCTAATCGAACTTTCAATAGTTATTTTATTCGAGTTTAGAAGACTGAATAATGATATCGACATATTATGTGAAGTCTCTGTGCATTCAAGATTGTAACAAACATTTTGTAACCAAATTTGGAGACATGAAAAATAAAGCAATTGTGTATCTACGGAAAAATTTCGAAATTAGATTCTTCTTCTTCTCAGTCAATACGGTTACAGAGACTATGACCAACACAAGAACTTCAGATAAATTCACCCAAACACCAAGAACTCTATTTTTCTAGATATCTGTTTCGATTCATGAATTTACGCTTGCGTACATTCATTTGATTCTTTCTATTCCATTTGGCTTGAAAACGAAAAGTCTCCTTCATCAGATCAATGGCTTATTTCCTCGAAATACCCCAGAATGGCTGTCGATGAAACAAATTTCAGTTCTTGGCATTTTTATGGGTTAGGCATCTACCGATTTTATAAACAAGATTCAAATTTAGCGAAACCAATCAATAAAGTTATTTGTCAATCCATATAATAACCTATAAAAGAGTCCACACAGTAGATAAACTATAACATTATAATTAAGACACAATCACCCTTATCCTCTAAAAATACTATTACAGTAAGTAGTATAGACATAAGAACAAACTAAAAAAACCTTTGATAAAGTTCCCGACTTCAACAAATCTGGGATTCACGAAATCGATTATGTTTCGTGTACAAAATGCTATGACGGTCAAACTGGAAGGAATTTCCTAACTCGGCATAATAAAGAAGATGTTGTGTACATAAAGAAAAATAATAGTTCAAAATCAGCAATAGCAGAACATATTTTAGATACAGGTCACACCATTTCTGAAGAAAGTTTTTCACTATTAAAACACAGTACGAACAAATGACTAGGTAAATTAGATGGAATGGAAATGTATAAGCGAGAAACCAATTCTAGGCATTGTAAACTCGATTTATCAAGTAAGCAGGTGATTATATTGCAGTTTGAAGACGAATCAATGAAATATTTCCGCATTTGTCTAATAAACCAAATTTAGGTGGTAACTCATTCTACCCAGAACAATACCTAACAGTGGCAAATGTACATTACTTCACAAAATGCTTTCGCACTATTGGATTTTTTCGAACAAATGCGGCATCTATCCTCACGCGGCATTTATTCCTCTTTTCCTAATAAATTATAAAAGAGTTCACACTGTCCATAGATTATAACACTATTGATAAGGAAATACTATTAAGGTATTGAGGACCTTTCGGCTACCAAGCTATCATCAGGGTAAACTAAATTATAAATCAAAATATGCCTGTTTAAATACTATTTGGGGATAATAATGTAAGCAATAGGTTACCCTCAGCTGGAGATAAATCAATATTTGATAAATTGCTTCTTTGCTTATACATTTCCATCCCTTTTAAATCACCTAGATATTTGTCTATACTGTGTTTTAAATGTGATAAATTTTCTCAAGAAATGGAGTGACCCGTATTCAAAATATGTTCGGCTACCGCTGATTTTCCACCATTATTTTTCTTTATATGGATAAAATGTTCCTCATAACGAATTCGAATGTTCCTTCTAGTTTGACTCACATAGCATTTTGAACATGACTCACAATTGATGTTATAAATCCCGGATTTGTCGAAATAGGAAACTATATCGAAGGTGTTGCCTAAACGGTGTTTCAGCTTGTTCTTACATATGTAAACTGATTGTATTGCAAATTTAGAAAACAAACTATAGAATTTATTTATTTAAAGGTAATGGTTCTAATTTGGTTAGTTGGCTAAGTTCCAATTCCTTTTTTTGTTTTACGATTTTGCTGACTCAAAGGGTCATTCAATAATCTATCAACTAGAGTAACTAGACTATTAAACGGAGCTATTTTATATCTAAATAGTGCTTATATATAAAAATTCTCGGTAAATAGGTCACATTAACACTCTGTTTTAAATTTTCGTCTTTACATACGTTTCGGTCTCACGACCATCATCAGAAGACTTATTATGTCTAAAACTTAATAACTTAAAACTAATTGTATTACACAGTTTTAAGTAATCAAGTTTTAGACATAATAAGTCTTCTGATGATGGTCGTGAGACCGAAACTTACGTAAAGACGAAAATTTAAAACAGAGTGTTAATGTGACCTATTTCCCGAGAATTTTTATATATAATTCATACTGGGTCAAGAATCTTTATTTCTAAATAGTGCTGAATCCGACGGGGTATTCCTATTTGTTTGAGTGGGTTTTCTGTATATGTCGCAATCCAAGTGATTATCATCTTTTATGATGTTAATATCAAGGTTCTCAGTACTTTAATAGTATTTTTAGTGGTTGAGGTTGATAATTTCTTATTAATAGTGCCTCTTTTCCTATTTCAATAGCATTTTTAGTGGATAAGGGTGACTGATTCTCGTTTGGAGGTGGTTCAAACCCGTTATGGATACATTATGGGTTTGTAGCATCCCATAAGGTAGTGTGAGAGTTCGCCCCTGTGTCACCTCAGATATACCAACTAAACGCTCCTTCTTGTGTGGTATGCTCGATACAGCAACCAGGACAATCTCGATGACACTCAGGCCTAACGACCCATTGTATCTTGCCTCACCAATTTCTCGGGCCATCGGAAAAATACCGCCGTTACTGAGATTCGAACCTGCGACCGGAAGCCACAGAAATTATAAGATCGATGCTTCTACCACTGAGCTACTCAAACTGCAACGCGCTACCCGGAGATACATATTTGATTCCCCATCCTGGAAGAAAATTATATGTAACAAACATTTCTTGGTTGTACAAGATTCTGATATTTCAGGTGAGGTAATTATTCATGTAACAGATGGATATATCTCGTCCGATCTCGTCTCGTCTCGTCTCATCTCGTCCGATCTCGTCTCGTCTCGTCTCGTCTCGTCTCGTCTCTCTCTCTCTCTCTCTCTCTCTCTCTCTCTCTCTCTCTCTCTCTCTCTCTCTCTCTCTCTCTCTTTTGAGAATACAGAACAAACTTGATTTTAAAATAAATATTCAAAAAGTCCTATGATGGGTATCTTAATAAAAAACTAATTCATGAAAAACGTCAGTTGTTAATTGACAACAATTATTAACCATAGAAATCTTTCTTAAAATATTCATTATCCTCTTTTATTATCTGTCAAATTTGAAGAAGGTGTTCTGAAGAGTAAATACATTCTTACAGGTAATGATTTTCGTATTAAGAACACCTTTTTCCTATTTCAGTTGACAGTTATATTTTAAATTCAATTATAATTTTTTTTTGTTTTGATTTTTCAATAAATCCATAATTTTTATGTTCCCCACTAACTCTACGTTCAGTTATTCATAGTGTAAGGGTACAAATTACTCTTACTTGTGAATAAACTATAAATTCTATTTTATCGCTTGGTTGCCGACAGCTACAGTGAAGACGGTCGTGAGCTATATTTTAGATGTTAAAATTTGGGCACCAGAGTATTCTAACCAACCAATAAAACTATGTTACTTAACTAGGGGATTCAAACACTCAAATGTCCCCAGGCTAAATTATCTTGAAAGTATGCAAAAAAAATAAAAGACCTGTACCAAGAATGATTGAAATTTACTAGTAATAGAAATAATATTGTTATTACAATTTATCACAGAACCTAATATTGAATGAATTATGAAGCGAATGAATTGAAATATGAATGAAATTAAATTGCTTAAATCAAAGTGAACAACAGTTAAATTTACACATATATGATTACTCAAATGATTATTTCAAATGTTACATAAACCGAAAGTTGGATAGCCTGACCTGGTAGCTGTTAGGTAAGGTGTTATACCTGCTCGACTATGGATTGGTACTTCCTACTTGATGTATGGATTCCTGCCACGATTCTAATACAGTTTCCACAATTGTACATCACAAGTCAATTAGCAACTTCTGAATCAGATTTCCCACAGCCGATTCAAGCCAACCTCAGAACTTCGTATACTTGTTGAATTTTTCACAACATAAAAAAACCTGAAATCACGAAATGTTCAAACCTCTGTTGCTCTATTGTCCTCAGAAGACAGACATGAACAGAATACATAACGATTGTTGAACAAATTAGGACTAACCTATGTCCTGTCAGATATCACCTGGGAAGGCAAATTAATTCTTGAAGTTAGTGAAGAAATCAATGGAATTACAAAGATATTTACCTCTATCACGATAGGGTTTTTCCTTTCAATCAAACAAACTTTACTTCCGTCCAAAACCAGTCACGTTGAAACTAAGTTTTAATCCCCTAAGGTGCATTTATTACACAAATCTTTGCAATTATTTCAATCCAAATTGGTAATTGATGCCTTTGCTTTCAATGGAAGAATATTTTCAGAATTTGGTTCCAAACGTTTGGTATCACTTCCCTGTTGAAATAACTCACAAACACGACCTTACACTTGGACGATATGACAAAAGGTACGCCATTTTCTCGACCTTTTCCGGTGTTTCGATGTATCACAGAACGACCTCGAAATAGAAGCGGTAACTACAGAATCTGACACTGAATAACCATGACTCGAAGAATATACGGTCTAGCATAGCTGACGTCACAGGAGTTAACAGATTGTAGTACAGCGGCCATTTCTAAGCCGTTAAGTGGAATTTACACGTTACAATAGTTCTATATTACCGTAATATAATTACTAATTCCGAGACAACTATCTACTTTCATTCATGCCTCCTCAATTAGCATAATGTACGAAAGGGTAAATATCGATAATTGTCGATGTAATGACAAAGGACGCAGATACTAATAACCTTTATAAATAATTCAAGGTAGCTGATACACACATTATTTTCTGTCAAATTTATGAGAATGAAAAACGTTGCGTTAGTTAGCTATTGATATTTTCAGCTAACTATAGCTGAAACTCAAATTAACATTCTTCAGTTCAATATTGATGATTTAAAACAATAGAGATTGTTGTGTTTCGAGTAGAATAATATCAATGTTAATCATATGTTAAGATAGATGATCGAATTTGGGATAACCGTACATTATTTAATTTCCAGTCGCCTCCAAATCCATGTATCGTCCACATTTTCGGCCAGAAGGAAGTGTTGACGTATCAGTTTCTATGGTGTATAAACAAACTTTCCAGAAGACAATATTCAAAAATCTTCTAGGGTCTGAATTTATCAATTCCAAATCGTATTTAGCAAGAGGTCATCTATCACCAGATGCGGATTTCATTTATGCCCCTTGGCAATATACAACATATTATTTTATAAATGTGGTTCCACAATGGCAAGCTATCAACAATGGTAATTGGAAACGAATCGAAAATCTAGCTAGAAGGACAGCGGACACACTCGGTGAAACCCTCAAAATTTTCACCGGTACCCATCAGATACTCTCTTTACCAGACGAAGATGGAGAAGACACTGATATATATTTAATTTCTGGTAACAGACTACCGGTGCCAAAATTCGTGTGGAAGATTCTTTACTCTGAAAAATCCAACAGAGGTATCGCCTTCGTTATTCTGAATAATCCATTTGGTGAAAACAAATTTGGTAGTGACTTGTTATGCGAAAATGTTTGCGACGATTATGGCTGGGGTAATAAACTTTGGGAGCGATATGAAAAAGGATTTGTTCATTGTTGTGAAGTCAAGGACCTATTAAAGGTTCTTCGAACTGGACCAAATATTAAGATCAGAGGTGTACTACGTCAACCTAATTAAATTTTCGCATTCACAATCTCAGCAGAGTTATATTCTCAATTATAGATGAGAGAACAGTTGTTTATATTCTTTATATAGTTTATATAATATTTATTTCAATAAAATGATCTGATCTTCCTCCTACATATACCACATCCATTCTTTCGGTCTTTCTTCATCTCGGAATAGGTTGTAATTGGTGAATGACCCGAATTGATTATACATTAGCTGCGAGATGTATGTGTCTTGTAAACTGCTGTTATCATGAAAGAACTCACTTGTTGTGGAATGGATTTTTGGAAAACTGTAATTTTGTACCAACTATCGCGGTCATTTCGTTCAATGTTGATGATATCAATACGCAATAATTCGAAACAGAAGTATTCGTATAATATGATTTGCAATTGATGATGTCTTATAACAATTGAATAAATTTTGGGGAAAATATGAATTGCCTCTAGATTCAGCTCCTTCTACATATGAGTATGTTTCATCTCGATCTATCTTAGTCTGATCGTGATAATGATGGAATGCAGGCAATATCCCTTAGATATTCTTGACTTCCATTCTATATAATCATAAATTCATATTTTACAAACTGGTCTCTATACTTATGGATATGCTATGGCATGTGACAACGCGAACCTGTTGCGAGTCCTGTAATCTCAATCTTCTCCATTCTTGTACCTCTTACGTCGTTAAATCAGGTAGCTGTATGATTTTTTTCCACCTATTACAATGGGGAAATCGGATAAGCAATTGAACATGGCGTTTTCCAGTTATTGAACGAAATAATTTTTCTTAAAAGGAATATCCTGAGTTCAGTTTGATTGCCCCACGTTGTGCGTTGAGCACATTTATATATGTTTCACCTGATTTTATTTTAATCGGAAATGAACAGTATTCTTAGTCTGATAAATTATTAAGCTTCCTATGTGGTTTTCTTCCTTAAAATACTGAAGTAGAATTTGTGCATTGTGTTTTTTTTCTAGTGAGGTAGAATGGAAGATATCGTTCATTACACCTCCATAAATGATTTCCCGTGCTTGGATGTCACGTACGTAGCTATCTCGTTTGTGCCGTATTGTGTATTGTATCAACCAGAAGCTAACATCATCAAAAATTTACACTAGATGTTCCATCATTGCACAGAGAGGCTAAATGGGTCTTTACGCAAGAAGAATTTGAAAAAAAAATTAAAATCCATGAGAAGTTTCAGTTTTTATTTGCTATCTCGTAGGTGCCCTAAGGTGTATATTATCAAATGAAAGCTCACATCTTCAGGAATGCACACTGAAAGTTCCATAGTGGTACAGAGAAAAAAAAATCTATCAGTATTGTCAGTTCTTATTCTTTCCAATTGACTAAATTGGAGAGTGATATGTCCTATATAAGTCAGTATTACATTTCCTATTCATGTAAAATATGTGTGAGAAGCTTTAAGTTAGAAGCGCTCAGTGTTGCCAAATCGAAGTGAGGCTGGGCTTTACACGGGCTCACTTGTCACTTTACACACATTTTTTAGTGGATAAGGGTGATTATATGTTATTTATAGTGTTTTAGTGTATCTGTTACTGTGAATGTCCGAAGCGGAGTGTATCTTAAGATACACTGGTGTATGTTAACAACCACCAAGCTAGCTGGTGATTGTTTGTTATTCATTCTGTCCTTCATGTTTTCGGTCATTCACCAGTGAATGTTATCATACACCATGACGACTTGGTTAATCTTCATTCTCTTCATGATGAGTTAAATTATGATGATTTAGCAAAGATATCTGCAAAACAGAAGTTCGGGTCTGATTTAAAATGAACTCACAAATTGTTACAATAAATAAAATCATAGAACCATAATAAATAAAACAAATAGAACTTGTTTATTAATAAAATCTGAAATCAGTAATACAAATAGCATTACCTGCCAAGTAAGGTAAACAATAACGTACACTTATTATTAATCTTGAAAAATCTTGTCTTCCGGATGGATTCCGCGTCACAATAGCTCGACTTGATGCCGACGTTTCGCCAACCATTACAGGTGGCATCTTCAGGGCAGGCTTGAGGCTTGAACTGAAACTGGTTCTACTGGTTTCTGTAGCCGTATTTATTGTAGGAAAAATCCTTCACGTCGGCATCAAGTCGAGCTATTGTGACGCGGAATCCATCCGGGAGACAAGATTTTTCAAGATTAGCTGTCCGCGGAAGTCTACTATCCAAGATACTTATTATTAATGCTATTGCGCTATTGGCTATAGAATTTAAAAAATTCATTACAACGTACCTAATCACAGGTAATTAGGTATTACAGAAGTTTTCGCTATAAGAATTGAAAAAAAAATATTTATTAGTACATGACAAACTGTTATGGCACTTAGAATTACAAATAACTTCACGAGCTTTACATTTCTTGGTGTTGCATTTTTGTGCACAATTGCAACGCTTCTATCCTTGTTTTCCAAATCTTGATTCCAAAGCAACAATTTCACCCATTGATATTTTTGCAGAAGAAGTTTCAGATATATTGATAAAATTTTCCTTACAGATGGAAAACTGATTTCTAGTATACATCTGTGATAACATCCTATGTTTTGTAGCCAATTGATAATAGTCACATTCACATTTGTAACAAATGTAGGATATTTCTGGAATCTGTACGACCTCTGTCGACATCAGGAACACGCAACCTTACAGTATCTCCACATTTTGCAGGAGGAAAATTTGCCTGCGATACTTTAAGCATTTTTTTCCTTGATCTTGGAATCCATGTTCCGCTAATTCTATATTTCTTTTAGGTGCCTCTTTTCTGTTGCACAGTAAACATATTTCGGATTCTGATATTCTGCCCTATTAGCGGTGTGGCGACGGGTGGTCGGCGTGGAAAAAAGAGAGAACTATAGCACTCTACCTTTCTCACTTAATTTCGAACAAACACCGGCGTGTGTTAACATTCACGTAAATAGTATATTGCAGTATCTAAGACACACAAAATTGCCTTGGAGTATGTTAACATTCACCGGTGTATGTCCAAAACAAAAAAAATATTGAAATAATTTCGGACTTACACCATTAATATTGGTGATTGTCGAGATATACTGGTGCATCTTAACATTCACTAATATCGAACATTCACAGTAACATATCCACAGTGTGAACTCTTTTATAGTTCGTTATAGTTAAATTTTGCTAGAATTTTGAAGTTTCTTGTCTTCCAACTCAGTAACAAACTTTATCATTATTATTTCAAATGTCAAGTCTCTTGATAGTATTCTGTAGATTCCATTCCTCAAAGTATTAACGTGATTCGTGACTTTTTATTTTAACATGTTAAGCATTCAACCCTACGTACACCGCAACTGATTAAATTGTCCTCACTTACGGATTCGTCATGTACCTATTTCGTTGTAAAGAATATCGATATCTAATTTGATATGTGTAGTTTCATCAATCGTGTTTCTTGTGGCCTGAAATAGCAGAAAACAATGCATTGTATTGAGCCGTTAATTGGAATAACTCCTTGGAGCTTATATAATCCTATGCAATCATGATATTACAGTTGGCATCATGGAACATAGATAGCATAGCCGAACTAACTTACAGAATTGCACATCGAGACTAGTATAATGCTACTCTATCAGAGATGTCAGCACAACACCCTATTTGTTGGTCGTACATTCGTTATAATAGAATAGACTACTGTAATTCATTGGTTCTCAACATTCGCAGTTATGTGAATTTTCTCAATGTTTCTCACCATCGCCAATCCCTTGATGCTTTACTTCAGATGTAAATATATTCTTGGATTTATTTCCAATAATATAGATTCCCTTCAATTTAAATCCTGAACAATATTTTTTAGCTCCCCGACAACAGATGTCAGTGCGTCAGTTATAATAAGAACACGCTAGTCTTACCTACGAGGTGCTCTTACATATTATGTATTCACATTATTGTTATAATTCTAAAAAGTAATAATATACACTCATTGGACTAGTCTAGGAATATTGTAAGATAATTTGATGTAACACGTGCATTCAATTTTTGTGCATTTTTCGAGGTTGTCAATTTTTAATCTTTTCTTGGTTGGTCCAAACAAAAACTATTTTGCATGCAACTATTAGAAAAATGTGAAATATGAACGATACACATTTTATACTTATGATTTTCTCACTTTTCGTGGTTATGTAATCCAATACTTAATCGTCAGATGAAGGCACGCGTCATGAGAAAGTGTTGTTCCGAAAAGGTAGCTGATTGCAGCAATTTCGTGTATGTAAAAAGGTTATTCTTTCCTTCCAAAATAAGTAAATAATAAACTAGGAGATCGGTTAGTTCGCTGCGGGGCAAACGCCCAAAGGGTTAAGATAGAAGATTTTCATTATTTTATTTGCTCATTTACTGCTCGCCACGCTCACTCCGTTTCCAGCGGAAGATAATTAAATTAGTGAAAATCATTACATTCCCTCCACCTTAAAAATTATTTTAGTGTACAGTGTTCAAAACTATTACCTAGGAATCATGAATCATGGTTCACATTAGGCCAAATAATCCTGAGTTATAAATTTGTTTGTAGCACGCTTACCTGGACGAGTTTGATTCCCTGGAGAATGCGTTTCCTGAATTTATGATGAATATAGGATCTGTCGGGATTCATGATAATATGTTCACACCAAAGTAAGATGTTTGTGGAATTTCTGATTCATTCATTTGAATATGTAAAAAAGGCCTGGTAGTTCTGAATAATGGTTTCCGGCATTGTTTAATGTTTGATTATCTAGGCTTGTGGTTTGAGCGATATTATGTATAACAAGCAGAGTTGTCTTGATATGTCTTTGTTTCTGAAAAGCATATCCTATCAATATGTCAGGCGCATTTGATGTGAAATTCAGCTCTGCATTTTCTCAAGATAACCCACAAATTAAGAGGCATTTTCGACATTTTGATCAGTGGAAATATATTCTCCTGAGCATTCTAATATTCACCACCCAGGTTTGTGTTGTTGGAGGAATTAGATTCAGAATGACTCCATAATCAAAATTCATCATTTATGAAACGCTGTGGCTATTCACGATGGTCTTGGGATAATTTTCGTTTTTGGTAGGGTGAAAGTGAATTTCGATTCTTTTAAAATATTGCCTCTTCCGTAGCCAGAATTCCAATTTCTCTTCCTACAAGCACTCACTCCCACTCCTTGAGAAGGATGTATGAAGAACTCACAGATTTGGCTCCTTGTATCTAGCTATCATAGACAACTAGTCTACATGCATATAGATTGAGTGTTAGAATGCATGTGATGAGAGTATGAGTATGGATGAAAAAAGTTGACGCCCAACTGCATTGTGAAAAAAACTGTGTTGTCATGAAAACATAAACCCATATGCCTCTTTCGATGCGTCCATTGAGTGATTGCAGATATTCCTGTATTCAACATATTCTGTTTTGTTCTCCAGGCGAGGGTTCCAGAGCCATCAACCGAATGCTGTTTGTTGGTTTTGAAACTACGGACCCAGAACAAATTGCATTGAATTATAGCTCACCGGATCATGCTGATTCATTGGTATAGGTTATGCGAGGTTACATTCTCCTAATTTCAATCTCTGGAATCTCTTCGGTACATTACGTCGCGTCTTCAGAATCAGAACATAAGGTTCCCCAAAAAAATTCGGAGTGAAACATGTTCATAACATACTAGCTGACTTGTAATGCTTAACTACGTGTTGGATTGATTCGTTTAGTGACATAGGAACAGGTCATGGAGATTAGTGAATGATCACATCAGTTTTCCAATGGTGCACGGACTTTTACATCATAGGGATCTGTGTTGTTAGTGAACAATAAGATCTCTGTTGAAGGTAGTCATAACCGGTCTACAACGTGAAACAGTGAGTCTATCGTTTCGTTTGAATATATTTTCGTAACTTGTTCTCTTAGACAAGGTAAAGATACCTCTAAGAAATATTTTTTGGGTACGGAACGCTCAACATTATCAGAATTTCTCCGAAGAATTATCCCATAGATCATCGGTGTTCACTTCGACTAATCTAAACTTGAGTCAATAATAATTATACCTAGTAAGGTGGTATAGGTCACAAAGGCCAAATCAAGATCGGTATTTGCTGAAGTAATCTTATTGTTCAATTTATATCTAAATTTAAGAATCGGAGTTTTTTTTTCTTTGTTGTTTATTTTTGTGAAACTAGTCTTCTGCAGTATCAATAATTTGGTATATTCCACTTTCAATAATAACCCCTGTTGATGCCGTTATTGAATTGTCGTCTGCAAACAGCAGTTGTAGGTATTCTTTTGGTGATGCAGGTATGTCATTTGCATGTAGTATGGAGAGAAGTGGACCCAATATGAAGCCTGGAGGGACTCCCTTACGCGTTATATGCCTGTTTGACTCTATCAGCTCACCTTTAATGATGTGGTCTATCTAGTGAAAATGCCCGGAATAGATTAAGTATCACAGCTCTGAAACACAGCATTTCCAGTTTAGTCAATAGAATATTATGATCAACACTATCGAATGCCTTGTCTAAGTCAAGGTTTATCTATAATTTGCCATGTCTTTATTTAGTGAATTGATTATATAACACATACTGTCAAATATTCCTCCCATCGAAGATTTGCTTTTCATCAATCCATGTTGAGTTTCAGACAGTATTTCAAATCTTTCCATAAATTAATCAATTTATTATATATGATCCTTTCGAATATTTTACTCTCATTCGGAAGCAATGCGATTGGTTTATATTTGGGGATGTTGTCCATTGGACCTGTTTCATGATTTAGAAGTATCTGAGTAATTTTTAATTTTTCTGGAAATACGCATTCACGTAAGCAATTATTGTTAATAATATGAATCAATGGAAATGCACTTTCATTTCCGCTTTCAACAATTTTATTGGGAACCCTCTGCATTAGTATTTTTTTGAAAAATTATTATAAGTTTAACTTTGTATTGTAGATGTATAGAAAGGTGGGACAAAGACTGTTGCTGGTCATTATTCACATCAAACTACAAATAAATATGTTTTTATACATAATATCAACATATTATTATACATTTGAACATTTGATTTAAACACGCAGATTTAATTTTTTTCATTCTAAACATGACAACACAATTCAATTTTTTTACGAATGTAATTTTTTGAAGATTGCTTAAGTTTGTAAAAAAGGCTTAATAAAAATGAGCTTGTACATTGTACAAATAACCAAAATATTCAAGGTGGCGCATTCGAGCAACAAAATTAATTTTTGACGTTTTTCATACACCGTTGTAAAGAGGCTTCTAAGACTTTTCAACTGACGTATCACTCAACCCCTCTCCCCTATTCAATTTTGAGTGGTTGAAGCGCCCTCTATTAGGGGGTTGCTCGTTCAAGCCTCAAATATACGTCAAAAGATGTCCCCCAAACAAAATCATTCGACGTGTTTCAGGAGATTTTTCCACTCACTATGGGATAAGAAATATACGGGGTGGCTCGTCTGAGATGGAACACCTTGTATATTCTGGGTTTGGAAATGCGAAACTCGTTCTGAAGTTTATTTTTAAGTATTTATTTATTGCAAACTTTGAAAAAAAATTACCAATTGTTGTCTGTTCCAAATTTTTTAACTTAGATTCATACACACATATCACATTTATGCAACAGTTTGTAAATATCTACAATCATTTTAGCACTATTGCTACAAATGAATATTGCAAGTCAATCAATATTTCACACACTTCATCTTTGTTTGAACAGGTTGATTTTGGAGCTTCACACTCATCCACTCTGCTATCATTGGACTCATCGTCATTGTGTAGTTCCCCAACAAATTTGGGTATACTCAAATCAGGATTTTCTATAGGTGTATCATTATCAATCGGAGCAAAATCGATCTCGTATTGTCGTCTCGTCTTGTTCGAAAAAAGTTTCATCATTTGGAATAACTTCTGAGAATCCTGCTTTGGGAAAACATTCTGTAATTGTAGATGTGGAAACCTCTTTCCATGCGGCTGCAATTCATATTAGCGCCTTAACATAACTCATAATATGAATTTCGTCTTTAAGGAACAAATGTTTTCTTTTTAGCGATATAATTAAAAACTTCAGGAACAAGACGATAATTTACACTGATTGAAATCAGTCATATAATCAATAGCATGTAAATACAGAATTATTATAAGATAATTCTTGGTAATTACTACGACCAGAAACTTCCCCTTATTCTGGTAAATTCCAAGCAAATTCAAATGTAAATTGAACGTAAAATCTTGGGATCCTCTGGCCGAGACCGTTTTATAGAGGTGGTCGCTATTAACAGATACATAATATACAAGGTGTTCCATCTCAGACGAGCCACCCCGTATATTTCTTATCCCATAATGAGTGGAAAAATCTCCCGAAACATGTCGAATAATTTTGTTTGGGGGACATCTTTTGACGTATATTTGAGGCTTGAACGAGCAACCCCCTAATAGGGGGCGCTTCAACTCCTCAAAATTTAATAGGAGAGAGGGGTTGAGTGATACGTCATTTGAAAGGTCTTGGAAGCCCCTTTACAACGGTGTATGAAAAACTTAAATTTGATGAAGCGTTTTCGCCAAAAATTAATTTTGTTGCTCGAATGCGCCACCTTGAATATTTTGGTTATTTCTACAATGTACAAGCTCATTTTTATTAAGCCTTTTTTACAAACTTAAACAATCTTCAAAAAATCACATTCGTAAAAAAATTTAATTGTGTTGTCATGCTTACAATGAAAAAAATTAAATCTGCGTGTTTAAATCAAATGTTCAAATTGTCCTCCATTGACTTCCATACAATAATACAATCTCGACTGAAAACCGTCTCTAACATGGTTCAGCATAATTGGAGTTATTTGACGACACTCATTTACAATTCGTTGGCGTAGTTCGTCCAAATTTTCAGGCTGAGTCACAAAAATCTTGGACTTAAGATGTCCCCACAAGAAGAAGTCCAGAGGGTTCAAGTCAGGAGATCGAGCAGGCCACTCCATAGGACCTCTTCTTCCTCTTCTTCCTGAGAATTCCCAAATTGTAGATTCTAAGAAAGTATCTGGTCATTATCAGAGGTGCTGCTTTACACAGGTGGCTGTTGACACAGGTTTCACTGTATAAACATCTTTGGAATCAATTAAAAGTTGAAATCCAAATTGTTCGAAGAATCCATGGAATGGTCATTCGAAGATATATCGTACATTTTCCAACACAAGTTGTATGTAACCCGTTTTATTTTTAATCAAGAATTAGATTTTTGTTCTGAGTAAAGTTAACGTTATTTGTTATATTGTGTGCAATATGGTTTCTGCAACTCGACCGCCTATCCGTATCTCTCTATACGGTCGAAACTAATTTGAAGTTGGCGGAAGGATACATTTGTCATAGAGTCCCTAGTGAGCCATGATCGGGTCGGATGAAGTTATGAGAGGCAGAGTGCACTAGATCACCTCACTGAGAGAGGGGCGACAGGAAGTCCGAGTCACGCACTCCGCGAGATCCGCGGACAGTTCAGAATGAAGACACGGATTTCACTGTTCCTCCCTTATATCGCAATGCATAGACATGTTCTCCATGCAACATTTATTTATACACATTCATCGATCATCAAGACGCTCATGATTTCTTTTCGATCTTATGAATTAATTGTATGTTGTATTCAATTGTCGAGAATCGAGATTTTCAGATTTACACGTAAGCAAAATGTTGACGATCTAAACTTCAGATGCCATATTGATGATGATGCCTTTAAGTATTTGAGTCACTTAAGAGATCAAGAAGTAATAATAACAGACTCTTAATTAAATTTCATATCCCATTATGACCATATAATGGCAAAATCAAACAAAGTTATTGGATTTATATCAAGATGTACACAACCATTCGAGCAAGCATGAGATATTTTTCTTACATCTTGTCCCCAAAATAAAATGTACGGAGTGGTCCAAATCGGACACTTTTAATAGGAAACATCAATAAACAACAGGAGCTAGAAAAAACTAACCCACATGTTACAAGCTCGATTTCAGTAAGAACGTGAATCCCGAAAACCGCATAGTCGATATCTTGAACTGTTAAAAAGATACAGGTTGGTTATCAATTTTGTGCACTTTTGACTCATCCCCGGGACTTATTTATTTATGACTATTTTTTGGTTCTGGAAAAACATTCTGCAGGCTGTTTTTTACAAGAAATCCAACGGTATCTCCAGTTTTTCCATAAAACATACGGTTTCGAATCTATGAGATAAACTTTCATTTTTTCTTATGGACCAGTCTATATATTTTAGCATATTCGCTTTCGAAATGAATTTCTCTTTCCAAATATGTATCATACTTGATACTTTTCTTCCTAAACTTTCATTTTATTGCTGTTTTCAAAATATTATAAGAGAATTTTGTGAATCTAGAGTGTCATACTTGAAAAATAAAACAAAATAACCTTTGTGAATTAATTATTGCCTATTTTTTAGTGATTTATTGGTGGATGGATTCAGAACTTGATCAACAACTACAAAACTAAAGATTAAATTAAACACTACAAAATAACAAGAGCAAACAATATAACCTTAAAACTGAATCATTAAAATTATTTACAATTGAGCACCATTAAAATCGAAGCGTGCGCGACTTTGCTTCCTGACATGATCAACAGCATTAATTAATTCTACCGCAGGTATTGATTCAAAAGCATGTCGCACTGCTGCTTCCAACGCTTCTCACGAATCAGGATGGCGTTTATATTCATTCTTACTCAGAGGTACAAATCTAAGGGCGTAAGATCGGGGGATCTTGACGGCCAATGGACAAAGCTCCGGCTGCCAAGCCAATTGTTTCCAAATTGTAGGTTCGAAAACGTCGTTATAATATGTGCGTTATGACATGATGCCCAGTCTTGTTGAAAGTATACATTTCCAATTTGCAGTCAAGGCAAATCATTTATAACTGGTTCAATAGATGCCCGTAATATCGCCAGATATCGCGCTGCTGTATGGATATCCTTAAGGATATGGGGACCGACGAACGATCCTCTAAAAATACTAACTCAAACATTAAAACTGTATCGACTTTGATTTGGTATCTCACTGTAGTATGTGAATTCTCCAAAATCCAATTTTAAGCATTATATCTATTAGAAATACCAGCGTTGCTACTGCACGCTTGATCAGCCCATATGATGTCCTACGCAGAATTTTGGTATCCAACACATTTTCTCAAATACCATTGGCAAAATTCGACCCTAACTTGTTGGTCTTTTGGTAGCAAATTGTGAACTTTTCTAACTCTGTACGGTTTAAATTAATTTTTTCACTAGTTTTTGGAAGGAAGATTGGGTTGGTCTTGAGTTTACCACAAAACAGTTATTTCTTCTAATTCTCTTTCTCTATTTCTGGCTTTATATGTTCTTGATCTTGGTTTTTTAAACGAACCGCGGGTAAGTAGGTTTTGTCGCAATCTAGAAAACATATCTCGAAAGGGTTGTCTCCTTTCAGGGTGTCGGTTGGAGTAAAGATTGCTGGCCGCCTGAGCATCTTCATTCGATTCCCAATAACACTTATGTCAAATTCTTAGAAGCTTTCATACCTATTAAATAAACAGAAAATTCTTCTTCTAACCTTAAAACTCGGTTCAAACAAACAAACTCAAAAGCAAACTTGTAAAGCAAACTTCATTCGAATAAAAAATTATAACTGTTTGACATTAATTGCGAAAGTTTTATATTTCAAGAATGACACGCTACTGTTACTTATCTAATCTTAATATACAAAATTCATCTATAGCGTTTCAAAAACAGCAATAAAATAAAAGTTCAAGAAGAAAAGTACCAAGTATGATACATATTTGGATATTTATATCAAAAACGAATGGGGAAAAATATACAGGATGGTTCATAAGAAAAAGTAAAAGCTTATGTCATAAATTCAAAACTTTTTTTTTAATGAAAAAACTGGAGATACCGTTGGATGCTTTCACAGAAACAAAAAAATATTCATAAATAAGTAAGTTACGAGGATGAATCAAAAATGCATGTAATTGAAAACCAGCCTGTATCTTTTTAAACAGTTAAAGATATCGATATGCGGTTTTCTGTATCCACTTTCTCATAAAAATCGAGCTAGTAACTTAAAGGTTAATTTTTTGTAGAAATTGGTTTTTCCTATAAAAGTGTCCAATTCGGACCACGCTGTACACATAAACCGATTAGAAAGTACCCAGAAAGGATTTGTAAGGTACTTGTGTTTTCAATCAAATATTGACTACTATAATAACCATTATGTGGAAATTTCGAATCATTTTAATATTTTCTTACTAAACGTCAGGCGTAAATATCTCAATATGTGCTTTTTCTTTAAAATCACCGAGCAAATTATGGTTTACATCGAGCACTAAATACAACGATTCATTTTATCAATGGTCGTCCCTAAGAAGCATGTCGTATTTCAAGAAACAAATGAAAACGTTTCTCGGCGTATGGTTTTATATCCACACATGTCAGGTAGATTGACAGATTCATTGACAGAATCGTGAATAAGGATGTAAACATTAATTTGATATTACATCTTAAATAATTGGATGGAAACTTATTAAAATGTAGCAATGGACAACGACCCCCAATTATTACTATTACACCACAGGAAAAAACCTATATTTTGAAGCTAAGTAAATTGCCGTACGACAAATTCAACAAATTTGGCGGCAGTTTGAAAATTTCGTAAGATTTGACCAAAAATCAAATTTACGCAAACTATTCCATATCTAGACCTGGAAATGGACTATAGTTTTTACACGAATAAAGCTATCTTCATTGAAAATTTCATGAAAATCGATCGATATTTGCCCAATTTAGCTGAATTTGAATTTTTGTTGAAAAATACTTATATATGGATATATATTGCGAGGGGGGGGGATGAACATAACCTCACAAACATTTTACTGTAGCTTCCACAAACATTAATTATAAAATAGATCAATTTCAAATGTACGCTAGCAGTTTAAGGTGTGAACATTTTTTTTATGAAAAAACGACCATCAAATGGGGTTGAAAAACCTGTTTTCCTCAAATAAAAGAGAGTTGCACCAATTTTCAAAGGAGAAAACCGAAGATTTTGTTATTCGAATCATTACAAACATTTGCCGCTATGTCGCTAGTCAAATATCTGAACCAATCCATAGATTGACTCCACTAATAGTTTCGACAACTAGCGTGTCATTATCAAAACGGTACTAATGTATGACTAAACGTGAAAGATCTTAAGATATTCATAGTCAAAATAAGATAGAAGTAACAAGTGGGGCTTCAGTTTGAATATGGGGAAAAAACATTACTGGGATTGAATAATTGAAATAGGATAATAGGGTAGAATTAATCAAGTAATTAGGAAATTTTAATGCAGAGATTCACTATGAAGGCTTTTTTTTATAAAAAATGACGACAGTAATGATCAATCAAACTTGTACTACAGCATTCTTTTCGATGTCTTCATTCCATAAAATTCCCCGTAATCCACTTGTACATTAAAAATGTTACTCTCGTGGTTTCATATATAAAAAAATTAAGACAGTAAAATTCTCAATCATTATATAGACTTGTACTTCCGCGTAATTCACTTACTTGTATCTTCCTAGTAAATCTCCGCAACAAATTTCCTTATTAACTCTACTCTATTATGCTATTCAATTTATGTATTTCCCATATTCGAACCGAAACCTCACTTGTTGCTTGTATCTTAGTTTGACTATAAATACCTACCTATTTTGAGATATTCCATGTTTTGTTTATTCATACATCCGTGTCGTATGGAACATGTTACGCTACTTGTCGAAACTATATTCACATTAGTGTTTCCATAAAGTGATAAGAAACAATGTAGAAAGTTTTTTAATATATAAATATGATAAAAAATCACTAAGTAACGGCTTCCACGATCGATTTTTCAATAATCTCAAACTTTTTAACTGGAAACATGAATCAGATAAACATTGCGGATAACTATTTGAAAAAATAAGGGATAATTCGAACAGATTTCAGTTGACAACATTAAGCCTATTGATAAACGACAGAACAATAAACTAAATACAAAGTGAGAAAATTAGAGATAAAGTTATGAGTAGTTTACATGACTAATTAGGAAAACAATTAGATCCAATCAAAAACAGATAAATAAATGAAAAATAGTAATCTTACATACAAAAAAAAACAATCAACATAACAATAATCTCTCAAACAATTAAAACCACATGCGGGTACAACATTTGTCCAACACGGCTGTACCTGTAGAAATCAAACACATTTCATGTTTAGGTCATAATTATGCTTATAATTACAGCAAAAATTCAATGTGAAATATACTTGTACCGATTGAATCAGGAGTAAATAGATTTTCATCAGAAAATCAAGAATGAATATTATCAAAAAATTGCCAATCTCTTTGAATCATTCAAACACTTACAAATATGTCAGTTCAACCATACATATATTATTCGAACAAGAAATATTAAATCAGTAAAAGAATGTGGGAAACAAAAATACATCACCTGAATCTTATGTAATGAACTAAAACTACACAATTCATAAGCACCAGAAATCTATAAATGTGGGCATTAAAAGGGATAAGCAGAATAGGATGTTAGCGATTTTATATTTCTTCAAAATATTTATGAAAAAGCGGTGATTTCAAAACATTCACCAAGAAAACAACCCAAAATTCAATAAAAAATTTTACACCATTGTAATATAATAAAATATTTTATGAATTTGAAAAAACAAACGTGAACTGAATTAAACGTTTATCACCGTCCTCAGTAGTATAAACAATTTTGATAATTTGGAAAACTCAGGCTTTTTGTGTCCACGCTATTGCCACTGTATCGTTATTTAACAATTGAATGTTAATTGTTAGGTACTGTTAAGAATAAGCCATGTCCAAATTCAAATGATGGAACGTTCAAATATTAACAAACGAGGATGCCATGACATCTTATATGGGTATGAGTATATACGAGTATAATATTGTCTATCTTTCAGTATGAGAGAACAGATCAGTATCTAATATAATAAAGTCTGAGGGATGTGAATTATATGTTACAGCTTCGGAATAAAAACTCTCGCTATAAGAAGGAACTCAAGTGGAGAATTGCTCCATGAGAAAGAAAATCACAAAATGAACTCACAGTTGAGAAGTGATGATAAAGTAATTCAACTCAGACAAACCAATCTTGAGCTTCTTTACGGCTTGCAAGTGGACCAGACCTGCCATAAATTAATAATATATGGTGGTGATATAATGTTGTTTTCTTCAAAAATATGAGTTTGCTAATTAGTTTTTCATCCACGAGAATAATTGGAAACGAGTTTTGTGGAAAATGTTCAATAATCACTTGAAATGTTATAGCTATATAGGTAAAAATAAAACACGGCCCACCATATCTTCTGTTTGATTTTCAGTTATATTCAAGTTATTGTATAATTTAACAGTGGAGTAGCGAGAGTTGATAATGCCCCGGTGCGACGAAAGTTAAAGGGACCCTAATTCACTAAAACATTCCACATTTCCCCACACCTCAAGCAAAGGTAGTTGAAAAAAAAGGAAAAAACTAAAATTATGTTTTTGTCATATCTGTATATATATTTTACATTAAAACCTGGTCGGGATTGCTGCGCGCTACGACGACATCGCAGAAAAACCAAAGTCAGTTAACCGAAGCTACTCCCCCCGCCGGTCAGTGAGTAGCTTCAGGTTCCCAAATCGTGTGCTCTAAGTAGTCTTATTGAACCCAGAATGACTACCTTTTGCATCCAGTCTATCAAGATCTGCGCCGTGTTCTTACAAGCCGGAATGATCTTCAAGTTCGAAAGCAGCAAAGACCGAATTTTGCCCAAAACACCGATGATCAGAACCACTAATACGATCTTGTTGCCTGGGTATAGCGTACGAAGCTCGAAAAGGAGATCTTAAACTATGTCCATTTTTGCTCCTCTTTCAAGACTATGTTCTTCTCTGCCGGAGCAGGGAATTCGATGACATACATAGTCATGTTGGTTTATCGAGGAGGACTACGTCAGGCCTATTTGCTTGTATGGACATGAAGGTCGGAAATGGTTATTCCAGTAGATCTGGCATATTTAGTTTCCGACAAC
The DNA here is from genome assembly GCA_958510875.1 of Endomychus coccineus. Lineage (NCBI taxonomy): Eukaryota > Metazoa > Arthropoda > Insecta > Coleoptera > Endomychidae > Endomychus > Endomychus coccineus. The sequence goes on along the minus strand of OY294067.1, from coordinate 61,642,901 downwards.
GGAGTTCACCAAATATGTAAAACGGAATTCTCAGAATAATTGATATACCTACAATATACAGCATCTATAAGAAAATTGTTATATGATAATGAATGTTTGTAACTTTATTCTAAAACCTGTTGTATCGATATGGAATACATAACGTGATTATTTCCCAAAATTATTTTGCTCAGATCAAAAAATCGCTTTCATTATATGTACAATAAGAAAAATGTCAGAATACATATTTTTGTTGTTGACTTTAAAACAATGCCAGTGGGGTTGTAGGAGGTCGGTGTCTTGGATCCAGGAAAACTTTAATGCGGCCTTTACTCAGGAATGTTTCGTGATCGTGAACTAAATCGTGTTGACTTAGCCCGGAATCGGTACAGTATCACTTTCTGAAAATAAACAGTACAAATTGGTGTGTGAGACACTCCCTAAATTTTCCGTTTTCTAAACATTTTTTCTCACGTTATGGTGTGAATATATGAATTGGTACTTCTCGAGTTAGCATATCCAGAAAAAGTTACCAAAGAGACGAACAGTTTTGATAAAAATATGTTTTATTGATACGTTTACAAAAAATCACTGTCTGGAATATCTCAATTAAGATAGTATAAGTAATTGAGTACAAATAAAAGTTTTAGTATTCAACATTCAACTAAAAAAAACTGAAACTGAAAAACATTTCGAAAATAAAAACAATGAACACAAAATTAATTGACTAAAATTCTATAATAAATACACTCCTTGCATAATTTGTAGGTACATTCCAAGTACCATCTATGTTTATTTCTTCAGTAAAAACACATTTTACTCTTCGCCATAACTCTCCTGACTTTCATCTTCATCAGAATCTTGATCAGTTACCTGTTGTATTACTTTTAGGTTCTGAATCCCCATCATGTTCCATATTTTCAACAATGGCTATCGCAATCACCAATATCACTGAAATCACTGTCCAATTCATTATACCATTCCATACAACGTTTTTCGAAACTTATGTCACCTCATCGGACACGTTTAGACGACACATCAGCTTGATAATCTATACAGAAACCATTTTATCGAATAAATTCCATTTGAGGCACTTTGATATTTTGATACGTAATGAATTGTTAGTTTTCTAAGAGCTAGAGCGATATAGTGAGTCTAAATGAATACAGCTTGGCACTACTGCATATTGATGAAGAAAGGTTCAATGTACAGTAGCCCTCACAGGCCGAATCGTGTATTGCCAGGAGTTTCCAAGGTACAGCCACCTCAAATTTCGAACTTTTTTATTGCATGAACCCTTTTTCGGATTCATTCAATATTGAAAAGCATGTAATTCTTATATATTTGCACCTAGTGCCAAGGTTTTTTGATGAGGCAATTTCTTGGAGCTGGCCAGTTAATTTAGTAGGCTGAATGAATTGCACGAACACGTTCCTAACCTGGTGGAAAATGTTTGTTATTGTTGCCAGTTGTTGAGAAAACACATGCCTATGTTTTTCATCTGGGCGCTTCCAATAATTGGCCATTATTTGAACCAAAACTGAACATTTCGACCCCTTTACGGCTAAAACGGGTGCATTTGCGACAAGATACCTTGACACCGTTTCAAATTCGTCAATTTGGTGTTAAAGAATAACCAATATCAGTGCCAATATTTTTTCCCAATACAACCCCTCCCTCAAACCCAGAAAATTTCACCAAAAAAAAATCAGTAATTTTGATATCAATAAATTTGATTTGATAAATTACGCAATTACTTAGACTCTGACAGCGATTGAATACAAAGATTAGGTACTGATTTTTTTGGAAGGTGTTTTCGGGGTTGAGCGAGGTGTTATGTTGGGAAAGATGCATTGCCACTCATATTGGTTATGCTTTGACACCAAATTAACGTATTTGACACAGTGCCAAGGTATTTTGTCGCAATTCACCCGTTTTAGCCATAAAGTGGTCAAAAACTCTATTTTTGGCCCAAATAATGGCCAATTACTTGGAAATTCCCAGATAAAAATTTTGGCATGTGTTTTTTCAACAAGAGGCAATGATAACAAACATTATCCACCAGGTTAGAAACTGTGTTTCTGCATTCAGTTTAGTGTACTAAATTAACTGGCCAGTTCTAAAAAATTGCCTCGATAAAAAACCTTGGCACTAGGTGCAAATGTATGAGAAATACATGCTTTTCAACATACAACAACTCCGAAAAAGGTTTCTTACAGTGAAAAGTATAACATTTGAGGTGGACAATACACTATTCGGCATGTGAGAGCTATTGTACATTGAACCTTTTTCCACAAATATGCAGTAGTGCCAAGGTGTATTCATTCAGGCCCACTATAGTCCAGGCAACGAACCAGAAAAAAAAAATATGGTAATCTAGAATTTCGAAATTTTTTTTGCATTTTGTTCCTAATACCCCATAGATCATTCATGACTATCAAGACCGCGGGGGTCGACCTTTCTGCCTCCCCCCCCCACTCCAAAATGGTGTTTCAACCCCTCAGAGCAGCATTCTTCTAAAAACTATCCAAAAGTTCAGAAAATCGATGAATTAAGAGCCTTAAATGACCCCCAGTATGGTTTTTGGGACGCTGATAACGATTCCGCAGTTAATTTTCTCGGAAAACTCCCTCCAGATGGGAAATTTGTAAAATATATACATAATATATAATTCATAATTTTGTTGCAAAAATGTCATCTAGTAGGTATTTTGGGTCGCTGATCACGATTCTGCTGTTATTTTTCCCAAAAAACTCTCTCCAGATGGAATATTCGGGAAATATGAGATTTTCCTGAGACGGTTATGAATGATTGTTGAGGACAGCATTAAAATATAGAACGTTCAATCACGCGACAAATGGGAGGCGTTAAAAATAGTATCACTTCCATCAAGCAATAATTGTTTTTGTTTTTGAAATTAAATAAAACGACTGTCATAACAACTGTCAAGAAGTTAAGATTTGTATTTCAGAAGTTCACGTATTATAATATTACTGAATTGTAATATTCAATAAAAACATATATTATCTACAGTCCATTTATACATATTCAACATGGTCCTACGAGAGCCGAATGTAGAAATATCAGCATGGTACTACGAGCGAATGTAGAAATTTGAAGCAAAAAAGGAAGCATTAGCAGTGGTCACAAGCCAAGGTGAAAAAGTGACGGAGGGTATCAGCAAACAAGGTCGGTTAGCATCCAGTAATTGAGTTTCATTTCTTCTTTACCTTTTTTTGATAAACAAATTTTGATTTGTCATTTGTCTGAACAAGTTATGGCAATGGATGAGTTAAATGCGCTTATTAAAAAACGAGGTTCAATAAAATGCAAAGTAACTCATTTTAATAAGTATTTAACAAAGTTTGAATCGTCCGAAGATACAAAAAATGTCATTCAACTAGAACAAAGAGTTGAAAGATTTGATTTATTTCTGGGAGAATTTGATGAAATTCAAATGGCAATAGAAGCTCTATCATTAGATGTAGAGGCGGAATTCAACGAACGTGAACAGTTCGAAAATCAATTTTATGAAAATCATGCAACAGCCAAGGCGTTAATTAAAGAATTAACAGCAATCAATAAAGGCGAATCAGTCGCTAGTAGTGAATCAGGGTCGGTTCCAAATTTGGGTTTGGGTGTTCAATATTTACCCACAAATTCGGTGAAACTGCCTACTATTCAATTACCAAGTTTTGAGGGTGAATTTGAAAACTGGTTGGAATTCAAAAACACATATGAAAGTTTGATTCATAATAACCCGCAAATCAACGAAATACAAAAGTTTCATTATTTAAGAGCGGCGTTAAAAGGAACAGCTGCTCAGGTAATAAAATCCATTGAATTTTCAGAAGCAAATTATTCAGTTGCCTGGGAAATACTGAACAAACGATTTAGCAATAATAAATTATTGATCGAAAATCATTTGAAGGCGCTGTTTAATATTCAACCAATTTATAGAGAATCTGCGGATAAATTTCGAGATTTGATAGACACGGTTTCAAAGCACTTAAAATCATTGAATTCATTGAAGCAAGAAACTGAGCATTGGGATTCTTTGATAATCTACATGATGAAATCAAAATTAGATTCTGATTCTAGTCGAAAATGGGGAGAGCATGTGTCGAAAATAGATGACCCAACTTTAGATAATTTGTATGATTTCTTGAGGGACAGGGCAAATGTGCTAGAAACGACAGCTCCTATAGTAGAAAAAAGGCTACAAAAACATGATGGTCAATACAAAACAAGAGGGTTTCTAACAACCAAACCGGAAAAGGTAATTTGTGTGATTTGCCAAGGCGAACACAAAATCTACTCATGCGTCAAATTCAAAGAAATGGGTTTAAGTGAAAAATATGAGAAACTTAAAGTAAATAAATGTTGTTTCAATTGCTTACGAATCGGGCATAATGTGAAAAATTGTAAATTTGGCTCATGTACAAAATGCAACAAAAAACACGATACTTTGTTACATGTAGAAGAAAATACAAATGATCAGACTAATACCAAAATTAGTTTATCTTCTTCGAATATTATTGAACATGTTCTGTTATCGACAGCAGTCGTTCGGATTTTTGACAGCAATGATTGTTCTTACAATGTCAGACTATTACTTGATTCAGGTTCTCAGTCCAGTTTTATTTCAGAAAATGCATGCAAAAGATTGAAATTGAAAACCAGAAATGTTTCAGTTAAGATTTCCGGTCTAAACAATACAATTTCGAATTCCTATAAAGAATGTGATGTAACTATTCATTCAATTGTTTGTAAATTTAGTATTACAGTCAAATGTCTCGTTTTATCAGAAATTACTACTATATTGCCAAATACGGAATTAAATATTACTGAGTTGAATATTCCAAGGAATCTAAGTTTAGCTGATCCACAATTTAACAAACCTCAAAACATTGACATGTTGTTGGGAGCTAATGTTTTTTGGGAAATCATTTCTTCAGGACAATTTAAATTGGGATCTAATAAGCCGATTTTACAAGAATCAAAATTGGGATGGTTAATTTCAGGTCCGATTGGAAATTTAACATCACAGCATACACATTGCAATTTTAGTCATAATACTGAATTACAAGACCAATTGGCTCGTTTTTGGGAATTGGAAGAGGTAAACATTAAATCGATTATGTCGGTTGAAGAAAATAATTGTGAAAATCATTTCAAGAATACAACCAGAAGATTAGAAAAAGGTCAATTTTTAGTTTCTATTCCTATTAAAGAATCTACAGATACGTTAGGAAATTCGTTTGAAATGGCAAACAGTAAATTTCTATCTCTAGAGCGAAGGCTCCAGAATAATCCTATTCTTAAAGATTTATATGTAACATTCATGAACGAATATGAACAGTTGAATCATATGACAATATGTGACATAAAGGAACTAACTAATACAATTTCATATTTCATGCCTCATCACAGTGTTTTACGTGAGGAAAGTTCCACAACAAAATTAAGAGTTGTTTTTAATGCATCTGCACAAACAACCACCGGAATTTCATTCAATGATATTCAAATGGTGGGACCAGTTGTACAAGATGATCTTTTAGCTATAATACTGCGGTTTCGACAACATAAATTTGTAGTCAATGCCGATGTAGCCAAGATGTATAGGCAAATAATTGTTGATCCAGAACAACGTAATTTGCAAAAGATTTTATGGAGGAAACATCCAGATGAGTTGATTAGAGCTTATAAATTAAATACGGTAACATATGGGACTGCATCTGCTCCTTATTTGGCAACTCGATGTATAGTTCAATTGGGAATAGAATGCGAAATTCAAAATATATCCGAAATCATTCAAAGGGACTTCTACGTTGATGATCTTTTGACAGGAGCAGATTCCTTAGAAGATGTTCAATTTATTTGCTCAGAAGTAACTGCAATTCTGAAATCAGGGGGTTTCGAATTAAGAAAATGGAAGTCGAACAATAAAAATACTCTTACTAATGTATTAGCAGATTTAGAACGTGATGCTAGTAAACTAGAATTTTCAGAAAGTCAAACAAACAAAACATTGGGCTTAACGTGGTGTTCACTTTCAGATTCTTTATTGTTCAACATAAATATTCAAAACCCAAAGGTAATGTCAAAAAGACAAGTTTTATCGACAATAGCAAAATTATTCGACCCGTTAGGTCTGTTGAGTGCGAGCACGATTATTGCAAAAATGATAATGCAAATGATATGGATTGAAAAATTGAACTGGGATGATACTTTATTATCTCATATAAAATCAGAATGGGTGAAATTCATTACTGAATTGCCAAAATTAAATGAATTAAGTATCAACAGACATGTCATATGCGATAATTATCAATCCTTAGAATTACATGGGTTTTGTGACAGTTCTGAAAAAGCATATGGGGGTTGTTTATATCTTCGATCAATTGATGAAAACGGACAAATATTTACTAACTTATTGTGGTCAAAAGCAAAAGTTGCGCCATTGAAAGTTCAAACAATTCCTAGGTTAGAATTGTGTGGAGCGCTTGTTCTTTCACGATTAGTACACAAAACAATTAATTCATTACGGTTAAAATTTAATAGAATTATTTTGTGGACAGATTCAACCATTGTTTTGGGGTGGCTCAAAAAACATCCTAGTACTCTTAAAACATTTGTGAGCCATAGAGTTTCCGAAATTCAGGGACTTACAAGTTTATACGAATGGTTTCATGTTCAAACTAACTCAAATCCAGCGGATTTACTTACTCGAGGTGTGTGTCCAGGTTTATTAATGACCTCGAAATTATGGTTTCATGGACCAGAGTGGTTATCTTCCGATGACACTTCTTGGCCTATGTCAAAATACAATTCAGAAAATTTGCCTGACATTAAGATTAACGTTAATTCGTTACTATCGACTCAATTATCAGTAAGTTTTCCTTTCACACGGTTTTCGAAACTAACAAGACTTAATCGAGTCATGGCATATATTCTAAGGTTCAAATTCAATTGCACCTCCAATATGAACCACAAGAGAATTGTTGGTGAACTTAATTTAAGCGAAATGGATAATGCTCTAAAATTACTAATAAAATTGGCTCAAATCGAATCATTCCCAACTGAATATTTGATATTACTAAATGTGAAACCAATTAATAAAAAAAGTAAGATTCTAAGCTTGAATCCTTTTATGGATACGGAAGGGTTACTCAGAGTAGGGGGACGATTGTCAAATTCACAATTTGATTATAATAAGAAACATCCTTATCTTATTTCGTCAAGTCATCATTTAACAAAACTGATATTCGAACATGAACACCTTAGACTTATGCATGGTGGTCCTCAATTATTACTCAGTACTATTAGAGAAAAGTTTTGGCCTGTCTCTGGAAGAAATCTCGCTAAGCATACTGTTCACAAGTGTGTGACATGCTATCGATTCAAAACAAATGGAGTTGTTCCGACAATGGGAGATTTACCTGAGCATCGGTTTCAATTCGGTTCAATATTCCAAATAACAGGTTTAGACTACGCGGGCCCAATAATGATAAGAGATAAAAAGGGTCGAGGAGGGAAACTGATTAAAAGCTACATTTGTGTTTTTGTTTGTTTCGCCAGTAAAGCTTTACACCTGGAGTTAGTGTGTGATCTGTCTACCGAGGCTTTTTTATCTGCGCTGAAAAGATTTATTGGTAGGAGAGGAAAACTCTAAAATTACTAATAAAATTGGCTCAAATCGAATCATTCCCAACTGAATATTTGATATTACTAAATGTGAAACCAATTAATAAAAAAAGTAAGATTCTAAGCTTGAATCCTTTTATGGATACGGAAGGGTTACTCAGAGTAGGGGGACGATTGTCAAATTCACAATTTGATTATAATAAGAAACATCCTTATCTTATTTCGTCAAGTCATCATTTAACAAAACTGATATTCGAACATGAACACCTTAGACTTATGCATGGTGGTCCTCAATTATTACTCAGTACTATTAGAGAAAAGTTTTGGCCTGTCTCTGGAAGAAATCTCGCTAAGCATACTGTTCACAAGTGTGTGACATGCTATCGATTCAAAACAAATGGAGTTGTTCCGACAATGGGAGATTTACCTGAGCATCGGTTTCAATTCGGTTCAATATTCCAAATAACAGGTTTAGACTACGCGGGCCCAATAATGATAAGAGATAAAAAGGGTCGAGGAGGGAAACTGATTAAAAGCTACATTTGTGTTTTTGTTTGTTTCGCCAGTAAAGCTTTACACCTGGAGTTAGTGTGTGATCTGTCTACCGAGGCTTTTTTATCTGCGCTGAAAAGATTTATTGGTAGGAGAGGAAAACCTAGCCATATTCACTCAGATAATGGGAAAAATTTTATAGGCGCTGACGCGGAATTGAAAAAACTCCAAACTATTTTTTCTAATGAAAATAAAAATATTAACAATTTTTTTAATACTGAAGGAATTACTTGGCATTTCATTCCGGCATACGCTCCTCATTTTGGGGGTTTATGGGAGGCAGGAGTAAAGTCGGTTAAATTTCATTTAAAACGAACCTTAGGGAACGTTCATTTGACATATGAGTCCTTTAACACTGTTCTTGTTCAGATAGAGGCAATTCTTAATTCGCGTCCTTTATTTCCGTTATCGTCCGATCCGCAAGACCTTACACCAATTACCCCAGCTCACTTTATCATCGGAAAGCCGTTAACTGCATTACCAGAGCCTGACGTGACATACTTACCTGATTCGAGACTGTCGCATTATCAGTATTTTGAAAAATTACGACAAAATTTCTGGAAAAGCTAGAGCCGTGACTATCTTGCAGAACTTCAACAGAGAAAGAAGTGGTTACAATCGACAGGAAAGTTAGAAGCAGGAGACCTGGTGTTGTTGAAAGAAGACAACCTACCTCCATTGAACTGGCAGCTTGGGCGAATTCATGAAATTATACTGGGCCCTGATGGAATTGGTAGAGTTGCAACTGTTCTTACATCAAAAGGTTTAATCAAGAGAGCTTTTTCAAAAATATGTCCACTACCAAAGAATGATGTTGAAAGCCAAAGCTTCCAAGGCCGGGGGCATGTTGAGGACAGCATTAAAATATAGAACGTTCAATCACGCGACAAATGGGAGGCGTTAAAAATAGTATCACTTCCATCAAGCAATAATTGTTTTTGTTTTTGAAATCAAATAAAACGACTGTCATAACAACTGTCAAGAAGTTAAGATTTGTATTTCAGAAGTTCACGTATTATAATATTACTGAATTGTAATATTCAATAAAAACATATATTATCTACAGTCCATTTATACATATTCAACAATGATAAAGTATAATTTTGTTGCAAAAATGACATCTAGTAGATATTTTGAGTCGTTGATCACGATTCCGCTGTTATTTTTCCCAAAAAACTCTCTCCAGATGGAAAATCCCAAATTTCTCATCTGGAGGGAGTTTTCCGAGAAAACTAACAGCGGAATCGTGATCAGCTACCCAAAAACATACTAGGGGTCATTTTTTAAACAAAATTATACTTCATCATTCATAACCGTCTCAGGAAAATCTCAAATTCCCCGAATTTTCCATCTGGAGAGTTTTTTGGGAAAAATAACATCGGAATCGTATTCAACGACACAAAAAACCTACTAGATGTCATTTTTGCAATAAAATTATACTTTATGATTCATAACCGTCTCAGGAAAATCTCAAATTTCCCGAATTTCCCATCTGGAGAGTTTTTTGGGAAAAATAACATCGGAATCGTGTTCAACGACCCAAAAAACCTACTAGATGTAATTTTTGCAACAAAATTATACTTTATTATTAATAAAGATTCTTGACCCGATATATAATACTTTATTATTCATAACCGTCTCAGGAAAATCTCAAATTTCCCGAATTTTCCATCTGGAGAGACTTTTTTGGGAAAAATTACAGCGGAATCGTGATCAGCGGCCCAAAAAGTCTACTAGAGGTCATTTTTGCAACAAACCTATAAGATATATATTATATACAAATTTTCCAATTTTCCCGTTTGGAGCGAGCTTTCCGAGAAAACTTACTGCGGAATCGTGATCAGCGACCCAAAAAACATGCTAGGGGTCATTTTCGGCTCTTAATTCATCAATTGTGGACTGTTTTTATAAGAATGCTCCTCTGAGGGGTTGAAACCCCGTTTTAAGGGGGTAGGAAGGTCGACTTCCGCGATCTTGATAGTCATGAATGATCTATGATCTATTGGGTATTAGGAACAGAATGCAAAAAAAAAAATTTGAAATTCTAGATTACTATATATTTTTTTTATATTATGGTCTTTTTCCGTGCTTATTGCCTGGACTATATATCGCTTTAGCTCCTAGACTATTATGAGATCAGTTCTAAGGTAATGGTAAGAACAAGATTATATCACAAATGGTGGAGATACTCATACGCCCAAATATCAAAGAGTGTCTCCCAGGTCACAATGTACCGGCTACGGGTTGACTCGTAATTCACATTCATGTTATTAGTCGAGGAAATATAGACGAAAAATCGCCAATATTTTGAAAAAAAAATTCTAGTCAACGGAATTTAATGAATGAGGCGTCAGTCGACGTGGAATATGTCTAAAAAAAGTCTACTAGTAAGCGTTTGGGGGTGTGGCTTACTTGCTTTGCTGCACTCAAAAATGCATGTAAAAGATACATTTTCCAGGTATTTTTTCAAATTGTGAAAATTGGTAAAGTCAGTAAAATCAGCCCAATTTCTCTTCTCGAGGGTTTTTGGGGTCGCTGAACACGAATTCGATGTCCAAAAAATCTTCATATTCAAAATTATCCCGGGAATTTTAAAAATGTATCCTCGAAAAAGAGGTGGACGACCCGACCCGGGTGTTCCGTGCACCAGGTGCACCGTAGCATTTTTTGGACATAGAATTTGTGTTCAGGGACCCGAAAAACCCCCCGAGTAATAAAATTGAAAGCAATTCGGACGTTTTTGGAATTAATTCTCGAAGAAGAGGTAGACGACCCGGGTGTCACGCGCATCAGGTACACCATAGCATGTTTTGGACATCGAATTCGTATTCAGCGACCCCAAAAACTCCCGAGAAGAGAAATTGGGTTGATTTTACTGATTATTGTTTTAGTTTTCACAAATTGAAAAAATACCTTTTGGAAAACGCATCTTTTACATGCATTTTTGAGTTCAGCAATGCAAGTAAGCCACACCCTCAAACGGTTACTAGTAGACTTTTTTTCAGGCGTAATTCCACGTCGATTGACGCCTCATTCATTAAATTTCGTTGACTAGAATTTTTTTTCGGGATTTTTTCCTATATTTCCTCGACTAGTTTGAACACCTTCATAATAGTTTTTTCAGGCTGAAACGACTGCATATAGTATTACCTTCCACAAATTATACATTTATTGAGGATCAAATTTAAATATATCAGACATGGATACATTTCAATGAAATGTGGATGTAAATGGATTGCGTCAATAATGAATGCACTCAATATGCTAGAATTCTAGATCATTGTTATATTCTTATATTATCTGATATATGTGTAAGCTTGGTTTGTTCAAACTGCCTACATATTGAAGAACCGTGAGGGTTGAGGGTTTTATGAACTAACTCTCGACCGTTCGTAAGAAGCGGAGTAAAAGCTTATATTCTGTAGCCGCGCAAATGAGAAGCAGCAGCAATAAACCCATAAATCGTATTTTATGGTTTTATAGTCTTCTGCACGAAAACTAGATTGAGTAGAGTGAAATCCCACTTTACAAAGGTATATTCTTCTTGTATGAAGTTGGGAACCTGCATAATTCTAAATTTAAGAAACATTTTATAAGTATTATACTCTTAGTGTTTCATTTAAACTTATTTCTGTTACTTCCATTCCCAACTACATCAAGAGTTTTGAAAGAAATATAAAACATCTACCATACAAGCATAGTTACAGTACCTGTATTAGTCACTCAAAGAACGGGATTTTCCCGTAAATTTGATATAGTATATTCTAAAAGAGAGATAAATGAGTACAATACAAAAAGAAATTTTCGAAAATCATCAATTTTTAATAGAAGCCTATATACTTTACTATTACCATAATCTGTAATGGTAGATAATCGAATCTAGATATGTTCTAAATTGGTTCATTATATGTTTTGGTTAAGTATTTAGATAAAAGTGAATTTATTATTGAATTTATTTGAAAGAGAGGAATAAATATTGAATAAATGTTCAAGATGTAATACCAAAAGTTTTGATGTAAATTTAATAGTATGACTATTTAAGTTGGGCATCTGTTTGGAAGAAACATATCCCTGGGCAAAAAAAAACTGTTACTCTCCGAAATCTTTATGTCGCCCCATCATACCAACTTAAATGAAGGAAAATATTGTGATATACTAGTCAGGGATTATCTGCCATAAATTCTGAAATCAAGTAAACTAGTAGTTTTCCTATTCCTTTGATAACAATAAGATTTGTCCGAAATTGAAACAATGTCGAACTATAAACATCTACTAGTTAATGCATAAACATTGCTGAGTAGACATGTTATAGCAATTAGTAGAGTGATTTCAATTGTTATAACATGCAAGTCAAGGCAAGGTAATGAAGATATAAATGAACATTGACTAATGTTATGAAATTAAATGATCTTGAAATAAACCTATGAGAAGGTGATGAGATATAATATAATCAATCGATTCGTAGTATTCAATAGCTATTGATGCATTCATATTCAATCAGTAATATTGATCAGTATTGAAAAGTAACGTATAATCAGTGCTACAACATCAGATATTGTTGATACATGTCTAAGTGTGGCAATAACGGAATTAAACAATGCACCATGGTTTGTTTACTTCTTTTCTACAATCCAGCCATCTCTAGCAAACCCCTAAAACCTGGATATCACATGGAAATCCTGTCAGGATAATAAATGATGAAAGGACTGGCAGTGTCGCCCTACAATATATGAACAAGGGTTCTCCTTTGGCTTGCAAGGAACGTCTTATCAGTTGAGAGGTACGATGCTAGGGTTTGGTAGGAGTTCCGTAGGGAATTTAGACATAGAAGCAGATGGTTGGAATTACCACACTGGGTACGAATTGTGATGTATGGTTTCAATATTCACTACTTGGTACCTTCTAATCGTAACTTAGACTTACTAAGGACTATATTCAACTAACTGAACCAACTTGTTACTATCATCTAATGTACTCAAATATCTATTTTCAAGGGAGGAGCCTTGCTCCTCCAATAATGATATATGCTTTAGTTGGGCGTTGACCTACGTACCAGCATTGATACTCATATCGTGCACTCACTGTCGGAACTTTGTGGACTCATCATTTGTTATGCTATAATAAGTATAACATATGTGTTGTATGTCTATATTCAATATAGATAATTATGACATAAGAGAATAGAATATTGTGAGTTGTCTAATTTGGGATTTTAAAATATAAATGGAGTAATCACCAAAGATAAAATATTTGAATAGATAAGATAAAGAGTTCGATGCTGAAGATTCGTCATGAGGATGTTTGATTTTGAAATTTTCTCGTAGATTCGGAAATTAACTTTTTGCAGGGATGTGCAAATTCTTTGGGGAGATGTGTAAATATTTTGCAGGAATGTCTAACTTTTCCAGAAGGATGTACAATATTCATAGGATATATAAATTCTTTGAAAGTGGTGTCGAAAATCCTTCGAAGGGGTAAATAATTTATTGGATGTTGTTCATCCTCTTAATAAACTAGATCCAACATGAATTATATTCATTAAAATTGAGTATAAATTATGGAATAATCAAAATTGTAGGTTAACAATTGAACTATATAAATGTGCATCTCCGTTGTTATTTTTTAAAAACGTGACCAAGTGAATACATAACATGGCTAACTAAATGCAATTTAAAACAATCACAAATTCAATAAATAAGTAAATCAGTCACAGATTCAATACAAAAGTAAAGCAATCACAGTTTTAATAATATGAGTAAAACAAACTCTGTGGGTACATCACATATTCACCCCCAGGAAAAAGCGCACCCCGAGACCAAGTCAAAAATTCAATTTGGTTCATCCCCTGAATCTTCCCACATTTTTATAAGAATCGGGGACGATTCAAAAAATTCGGAGGTGAAAACTGTCATTGACTGGACTGCTTAAGAGTTCTACATCTTCAAGAATTAACGCGCTCTAGATATTTTTGTAGAGACGGTGAAGGAAAGATTGGAAATTCAACTAAAATATTTTCGTTATTGTGATAAATTCGGTTTCTTCGGAAGTGACTTCACCTTTATTATTATTTTTAATGACACCTTGTATTTCACAAAATTTTGGAATTATTCTGATGATTCCGATTCGGTATCATGTATCATACCCCTATACCTATAATGACAAAAATAGCCTAGCAACATACGCCATTTTCATGTGGACTACCATTTTCAGGTTTATCGGATCATGCATATTGGAGGATAAAATTTGGAAAAATTGAGATTTTCAATGTTTCCCATTCACTTTCTTCCCACATTTTTGCGCATCCTGTAAACTATTTACTTTCAATATTCATGATCTGGCCACTACTTATAAATGAAAATAGCAATTCACATTAAAATGGCGTATTTTTCACTATTTCCAGGAAAAATTTGATAAGTTCACAACGGTTTATTTTGGGTGTATGGTATGATACATGAATTTCAATCAAAATCTTGAGAGAAATTCACAAATTCAGTGAAATAGAGTAAGGTGTGAAAAATAACAAAAGTGACGTCACTTCCGGAGAAACAGGAATAACAAATATCTTTGGTAGAAATTCTCAATGTTTCTTTTACCATCTGTTCAAATTTTCAGAATCATGCTACTTTGAGTTCTCCATATAAAAATCGCGTTAACTCATGAAGATATATACTGTATAGTAGGTACAAAGTTTAGTCATTCTAATATCATCCTCTTGAAATTCCTCAATATTTTTGGATTTCCAATAACTCCGACACTCATATCTTGATGAATAGTTAAGTTCAGAAATAAAGATGTCATTAGTTGAAACCAATTTTTGAGGTAGGTCAATATCTTTGTCAAAGAGCATGTGCCTAGTCTCTCAGAAAAACTCATTTCTCCAAACAGAATGGACATCAATGAGATGACTGTAAACCTAACGGGTCACTGTCGTCTTAACAAACACCTTCATCATAAATGGCCTAAGTGTATCTGGTGACTAAGCCCCCTCCTCTCAATTTATGATGAGTTGAAACCAATATTCCAGCTCCGTCATGTTTAATATCTTTCATTCAATTAATGTGTCTCCGACAATAAAAATTTGCTAAGAAAGGCAACTTATCATTCCACTGAAGGTGGCAACTTTGTTGCCGAAATACATATTCAGATAACTAAATATCAATATGGTGCTCAAGTATAGTCAGTCAGTCAATACTGTGTTCGTAATATTATTGACTTGAATTATGTACCATGCAGTTCCTCTGAATATCTGATGGAAAAACTAACTGTGACAAGTGCTGTTATCCTTCAATAAACTAGATCGACTTATGAAAATCTCTGGTTTAAGCAGAAATTTCAATTTAAGAAAGCCAAAAATAAATATCAACCATCAAGTTGAATAAATATCAAATTTGTCCTCAGAAATAACTAGATTTCAAGAACAAAGCTTTCTCGGTATTGACACTCACAGCGCACTTTTATAAAAGTTATAATTCAAGTTGCGAATGAAAGCATGAATAATGAATGTAATATTTTCCGCTGCACGAATTTGTAATTGAGGCCCTAAGCATATTAGATGGCAATGTCGGTTACGGTTTCTTATTGTTCAACTTATAAAGTAAACAGTGACACCCCTACAGAAAAGTGAAGCTGAACCTTAGCCATTTTAGTAAAACTTAATTTTCGTGTATTAACTTCTACAAGAAAGAGAACTTTCCCTCCAGAGATATTATAGACAGTAGAATAGAATCCGACTGTGGAATTAACTTCGTTAAGTCTAAATACGTTATTGGTCTCGAGCTTCTTATTTGCTTAAGATGATTCATGATTTAAGGTGCTGATTAGATGATAGAGTATACTTTACTTGGTGCTGGTATAATACAAAAATTATTTACTCAGGTCTGTTAAAAGATAAAATATAAAATCAAGATAGGACAAATAGATACACATAACATATTTTCAAAATTTAAATTAATAAAATCATCTATTTCGTACAACACATTTTTTACCAAATAAGATCTGATTACAGTTTTCAATTCTTCATATAGGAGACTACGAATGCATATCGGTGATCTGTAGAAACATGTGAACGCAAGAAAATTCGGGCTCCTTTGAGTCTGGCTGGTATCTACATGAATATCATCCTTGTGTCTGTATTATGAGGATGGATGTCACTATTCAAATTGACAAATTCAGCATTTTAGTGAACATAAGATAAGCATAGTAGAATGAAGAGGCCAGGCATTGTTAAAATGTTTTCTGAATTTTCTTCAAGAATGTGCTTCTGCATCATGCTCTTTAGTTAATGTTACCTATTACTCTAATTACTCGTCGTTATAAACCAAAAAGTCTATGAAGTTTACCACAGTTTTTCCAGACAATAATACCGTATCTTTATTAAAACACACTGGTCAAAATAAGCAGTTTTAAGTACATATGAAGAAACTGAACCGGATAATCGACGTGAAAAGCACACGATTTGATCTCTTTTTTTGCAAGATGATCAATATGAACATTCCAGTTAAGGCCATGATCCAAATACACACCTAGAAACTATGCATTAGAGTTATCAACATGCCTCATATTAGAATGATTTTCTCTCTTTTATCTCGAATCATGGCTAACCCATTTCCTGAAAACCATTCAAATCCATTATCTTGTATGCGTACTAATGCCTCATCAACATATAGGTACTAGATTGGCATGATTTTCGGACACTGCAAAGTAACCAGCAAAGAGATAGATAGATTGCAACAATATCAATGTAATATAATTATAATAAATATCTATTCAAAAATTTCGACAGTTTTCATGGTTGGGCGGAAATTGACTTAATAAAACTACGATTTGAAAGACAAATGCCACTCAGTAACTCAATCATCATCACGAAATCTAGAGAACTATAAAGCCGTTCGACTTGGCAGCTAGGTTCCTTGTACGACGTAGGACCACGTTAAGAAAAAATTTTTCGAAATTCAATCCCAAAGTGGATAAAAGGGAATCGATGATATAAAGTGACGTTTCTGACAGACAGTACCATAATTCGATGGATCATCATAATAACAGCTCAGACTGTCTATAACAATACATCAGGTAACATAATTTGGATTAGTTTACTGTACTTTACTTATCTAAAGTGCTTTTTAACGGCGATACAGCCTTTATCAAGAACTTGATCTAAGCTGTAACATTGTGAAAGAATGCGAAAGATGTGAGGGTCAAATTTGGGAACGGACTAATTACAACCAGTAATGAAGCGAGCATTATGCTGATTCTTATGGATGAAAGTGTTGTAAGTACTTCTTGGATGCAAATATACATACTTCCCTGGTAGTATTCCTATTAGTAAACAAATAGATAATTACAGATAAAAACTTTTTTTTACTTTGCTTAATATCACTCTATTTAAAAAAAAACTTGATTGCAATTTCGTACTTCACAATTCATTATCAAAACATAAAATTCATTGAAAATAAACTGTAAAGTTCGACATTGCAATCAACTTTCTTTCAAATCAAGTGATTTTAATTTCAGTTTACATAATATGTCTTCGATGACTATTTCGTATCTGAAAAGTGCTTCATATAAAATACAATTAGTATAAACTAAATTATATTATGTTACATTCCACAATGGTACGTCATGTACTACTACCTCAGGTAACGTTTACATGACAGACAGCTGATACATGGACAGTTATACAATGTCCATGACAAATCACAACATAACATTGACCCGGTCAATTGAAATATACTTTCACATGACATAGAATATAGTTTGACTTCTTTCCATCCTTCAGCTGTCTCTAACTTGGGAAATGACATTGCGGCGGCGGAGCCGAAGCCATAACTGTTTCTACGGGTGTTAGTTGTACCAGCGAACGTAGCCCTGAAGGAATAGCTAGTCTATAATATTTGAGGGAGAAATTTTCTTCCTTGTTCAGAATTTAAGTTATTGATCAAAGATTTGTGGTAAGCATTGTCCAATACTATTCGCTGAAGTTTCTCAACTTCGTTCTAATTCTGCTGGCTCAAAGGTACGTTCAATAATCTATGAACAAGACTCTTAAATGGAGCAAATTTTCAATTAATTGGTGTAAGAATGTTAATACCAAGGAAAAGAAGCTGGTTATCTGTTTTTATCTACAGCAAATTTGAATGAATCAAATTGACTATTGAGCATGTTCAAAAAGCCAAGCAAATCAAAATTTTCACTTGGAAGCACGAAAATATCATCGACATATCTATATAGTACGACCGAAACTATTTAGATCAAGGGCTCTCAAATATTTACGGGTACCTCTGAAAGTTCGTGGACGCAACAAGAAAATGGAAATTAGTATCATAATTTCTAAGCCTATGAAAGTTTCGAGCTAGATGTGTACGTTCACTGGTAATATATTATGATCCAGGTGAATAAGCATTTTCTTCGGATCTTAAGGCCGAAAGGTATCTTATCTCCGACGTTGTGATGTAATTTATGTACGTACAGGATGGACAAATTTCGATGTTGGTATAGGGTATACTCGGTATACAATATAATGGCAGTCACATCCTCGTCTCTTTGTTTGGGATATATTCACTGGCGGAAAATTTTCTACCGTCTTTTGTTTTGGAGTTATAAGCAAAAGTTCGAAATTTCGACTTTAAGGCACATGTGAATATCGTCGTTGTTTGAAAAGTTAGAGGGAAATAACTTTTACATTCTTGAGGCACTTTTTTCTGTATAATCTAATGGTCCCGAGAAAATTGAAAAAAGGTGCAATTTCGAGTTATGGCCCAAATAATGTTTTCAAATAGGAATCATAGTTGGCTATGGTTTAGTTAAAACTGATTTTTTTTTGCTCTTTCTTACTATTGTCATATGTCAGGTCGCTTCTGATGTGTAAGTGTTACCATATTACTTTTTGCTTTTTGTAATATTTATTAAAAATGGGCGGGTGTCATCTATGATAGTGTTTATCCGTTTGTCAGTAAATTGAATATTAACAATTTCGTTAGAATAACAATTAACTCATTTGATCGTAAAAGTGAAGTTGTATTACGAATATTACGAGAAATATAGTATCATCAAAAATGTCAACAAGATCCATTATTCTCTAAAAATGTAGTTTGTACAGATGAAGCCTACGTTAGCTATGTTGGATTTTCAACAGGCATAACGAGCACTATTGCTTTGATATGAACCCTCACCGACCTCACCGTACAGTCGACGTTCGATCTCACGGACGCTTTGGTTTTAGTGTTTGATGATCTGCACGGGGCAATCGTGTTTCAACATATCACATATATCAAGAAAATAATAATGACCATTTGTACTACAAAATCTAAGACCAAAAAAATTATTGAGGAAATTATGGACAATCTACAATCTGATTGAGTCAAGAAATCAGTTCCTCCAGCAAGATAGTGCACCCCTCATAATATCAGCACCGTTTCATTATTATTGAATACCAATTTTGGTGTAATACATGGATTGAACCTAACGAACCTCAATTTGAACATGTACTTAAATTTGTTTCTCTATTTTGTAGTAGTAATATATTATAAAATTATTAAGTATAAATATCTGATTTTTTGGTCTTGGCTTGTTGAAGGATCCACGATTAATAACACTTTCTTTCAACCTCTTGAAATTAGCTTTATCAGGTTGTATTTTTTCTGGATGGTGATTGAACTGTATTTCAGAAGCAATATCACATTTGTTATTACTCTGAATAAAACTTTCTATCATATCATATTTCTCGTAATTTCTAAGCATTTGTGATTAAATGAGTTAATTGTTATTATGAGGGAAATAAAATCGTTAATATGCAATTTACTGACAAACGTATGAACGCTTCATTATTCTCATCCAAATATGTTAAGAAGTATAGTTCATATTATACCGTTGAACTCTACTGAAATAAACCAACTAGCTGATTAAACCCCATTGTGTTAGTCCCAACATGTCGAACCGCCAGAAATGGGTGCAGGATCAGCTTGAAGATTGATTTATATTTATTTTGGATTAAAATGGTATTTTACACTGAAGCAAAACAATGATAATCTGAAAATAATAATTTATTTTATTACTGAAGATACAAGAAGTAGAATAAAAATGAATGTGAGTACATAGAAAAGTTTTGCAATAATCAATTCTAACAACTTAGTTCTATTTTACATTAAATTTGGTAATGTATCACTATCACTATTATCTTTATCTGAACCTAAGCTTATTATTAAGAGTCGAACATTAGTCATCATACACGTATAGGAGTTTTCCAGCTTAATTACATGTATTATACAGTGTTTACAGAAATTGTACTTACCATATTTTATTAATTACACTGCAGATATATTTGATGTGGGATAAATATTATTCTTCCTTATATTTGATTTGATTTCATGCCATATTAGTTCGATTAGATGAAATACATAATAGTCGTAGATGACACCCGTTTACTTGGAATAAATATGAAAAAATACAAAAAGTAATATACTAAAATACTATTTTTGCTATCATATGGTTTTGAGCTTTACTGTCATCGATAGAATTATTAAATTCGTGACTTCTATCAAGAGTTTCAGGATCTGGTGTTTCGAATTCATTAATCTAATTCTGTATTGAATAGTTCTTCGGAAATACATTTTCTTTGAACTGGGTGATTTTGAGTTTATGTAAATGGTCTTTGATTATTATTGAATGTATTCCTAGTGAACATACTATCTATCAAAATTTTGGGAAAGGTTTGATCGATTGAATATTTGCGAATTTCGTTGTATTTGTGGTACATTTTGGAAGCGGAATTGATTATTCGGATTACTAAAGTTCAGATAATGGGCACATTGCCTTTTTTCTACCTAATTTGCCTGTTCCATGCGTGTTATGCAAATTTTGCCATTATTCGTAAATACTGCCTTTTTTTAAATTTCATGGCGGGGAACGTGGTTCGAAGCAGTTTTCTTTTACTTCGAATACTGCAATGAAATAGAATAAGTGATGTCAGAATTTATTGATGATATTTCTGAAGCAATTCAAGAAGCAAAAAAAAAAATTGAAAAATTCAAAATTGAAACAGCAACTCGCATATTTCAATGGCAATTATAAATTAATAGTAAGCACAATTACTTCAGTAGAAAAACAAGAGGTAAATTTATGTGTCAGTTAAATTAATAGATAATAAGTCAAAAATTGAATCAGCACCTGGAAGTAATGATCAATTAATTTCTGAAATAATTAAAAATATTTTTGACAAGAATGAAGATTACACGTTTTTATCTGATGTTCCTGAGGTTTTCGAAGGGATATTTTCCTAAGAATTACAAATTGAGCCAGATTTACTATCCGCTCTTAAATATGTTCCATACATCAGACTTTTGAAATCCCAAAACGGTTCAAACTATTTATGTTTCAAATTTTTTAATAAGCTGCCTCAACATATCAAAGCCACCATATAGATATTTTAGAGATAAATTAAAAAAATACTTTATTGAAAAATCTTTTTATTCTGTGGAGGAGTATAATAATATACAAAAATAGTGTTTTAAATCCTCTTAACAAATGCTTTTTCAATCATAAATAGGTACGTGATTTTGTTTTATAATTTTACATTTTAATTTACATGTAATTAGTGTTTAATATGTAGTTTTTATAACACAATTATTTCAAAGTATCTGTTTCATAGTTTTAACAATTTTTTTCTTGTATTTATGTCTTAATTTTTATTCCTTGTTGTGAGACTTCTGCAAATACCATTGTATATTAGCATGAATAAATTACTTACTTACTTACTTACTCACTTACTATGCTCCAATTACATCTGTTGATGTAGAGCGTTCATTTTCAATGTACAAATTAATTTCAAGTGATAGAAGACAGAGTTTTAAAACACAAAATGAAATAGAAGAGCACTTAGTTGTAGCTGTTAATGATAACATTTTGAGTGGTTACAATGTCTACTTAATAATTAGCAACTATTTTATTAATATTATGTTGTGCAAATATGTTTGTGTTAAGTTAATGTCAGGGTAATTCACTTCGTATAATAGATAATAACTTATTATTAATAATTAATTAATTATGGTGTTGAAGGAATTGTGCCTATATTATCCATATGTTGCCTATGTGTTAATATTCCTGCCTTTTTCAATAAAAATCTTTGCCTACATAAGTGCCTTGTTTGAAATTTTCCAGACGGCACTGAATTATACAGAAAAAAGTGCCTTGAGAACGTACAAGTTATTTTCTCTTAACTTTACAAACAACCAGACATTCACATGTTTCTAAAACGCGAAAAATCTTCGCCAATGTATTTATCTCAAAATAAAGAGAATGATAATATGATTTCCATTTTTTTTTAATCTCCTATATTTATCGAGTTACCGTAAACAAACAATCGAAGTTTGCCCACCCTGTACAATGCCTATAGATTGTATCGAACATTTGATGACTTACATACAAGAGGAAAAATCAACGAAATCTTTGAACCTGAGTTGATATGATGTATTACGGTTTAATTCCCGGCACTCTCAGGAAATGTTAACTGCTGCAGGAATACCATGAAAATTAAATGATATGGCCGTCTCAGCGGGGGTAATTTTAAACACTTCTGTTGTCGTAAAAGATGCGAGAAAGAACCATTTCGCGACTTTGAAAAAGAGGAGACAAGGGACTCTGTTTTGAGAGTTAAATAAAATAACATTTCTATGAGACTCGAGACGTTATGAGGCTAAAGGGACATTACGGCATTCATGCGGGAGACACAAATAATAAATATTATAATCCAAATGGCGGGCATCGTGTTGTTTGCCCCTGCACGACAATGCAACACATTGTTATACACGTCGTCTTGATGACAGTTTTGCTTCTTAGAAAAAGTTTTATCGGCATCAAGGGAAAAGACAAACTCTTGGATATGCACAATTTAGAATAATGCCATTGTGTTCACATTGGCCAAGCGAGTTATCAAGTAACTATTTCTAGCATCTTCTCTATCCTGAGCAACTATCGTTACTGCGCCGATTATCAAATAGGTCAAGATAATGTTCCACTTCCAGTTGCTGAAATAACGAGAATGTTATTCCTTAATTTCAGAGAATAATATAGACTGGAATAATACATTTCATTTCGTGTGAGATTTGATCAAATTTTGATATAAGATAAATGAGGTTAAAATGTACATGTTCATATCAGAATCAGAGATAGGATACTCGAGTTGTATAAGGGATATAGAATCCCTAATAATATCACGCTGAGCTCGCTTCATTCACGTCGCTAGATACCTACTATGAAGACGCGCCTATATTACTTCTCCGTGGCCAGGTCCAGTTGTAGGAATCATGCGATTACTCTGAAATGGAGTGAATAATTCAACAACTCAACTGACTCACCAGCTGTGACTCGGCAGATAAGCGGTTACTTTGTGTGAGCTGCAAAACTCTGCACTTGCTATCGTGGTTTGCTGGTGTCAGGTTCAGAGACCCAGGATGAACTGTGAAAAGACCGAAGTGAGTCTTTTCACGAGGAAACGGAAACTAGCACCTAAAAGGCTCAGTGAAGGACCTTGGAGTTATCCTCGATGCTGAACTGAGCTGGAAAATTCATTTGGAAACCCGACTGAAGTAGGCCATTGCATCCTTATGGACATTTAGGAGAGCCTTCACAAAACATTTGGGGTCTACGGCTACCCGTGATACACCAGATCTACACAACTATGATTCGCCCAATTATAATCTACGCAGCCAATGTGCGGTGCCCGGCGATGAAAAAGGTTTTGTTTCGGTTCAGCGACTCGCCAGCGTGAATATGAAGTGGCTATGAACACCCCCTCCACTGAGCTCCTGGGGGTCCTGATGAGGATCATTCCCTCACAGCTTCTCATTGAAACAGGGATTGCGGGTACGGTTCGATGCGTCCGTTCCTCCCGGTCATGACAAAATTTGAGATTGGGCTGCTAAAGGATGCTCGAACCTCCCACTGAAGCTGGATGTGATGCGCCTGCTGTCAGGTTCAAAACATCAGACGTCCTCATATTCCAGATAACGGACTGGAAGAACAGGAGCTTCGTGTGGTTCACGTATGGATTCAAGACTGGCGAGTCTAGCGGAGCCGGAGTCTACTCGTGCACACCCGGAAGGGAGCTTTCAGTTCCCGCAGGTGCTTCACGTAACCGTTTTTCAGACCAAGGCCTGTTCAATCCGAATCTGTGCCTTAGAAAACATAATACTAAACTACCAAGGTAGGCGGCTATATATCTGCTCTGTTAACCGAGCGGACCTGAGCGCATTTTTCTCCTATATAATGACTTATAGGCTTTTTTTAGAATGCTTAGAAATCCTGGCTGGATTAGCCAGGAGGAACAAAATTCAACTAGTATGGGTACCCGCCCAATCTGGCGTGAAAGGAAATGAAGTGGTCGATGAATTGGCCAAAGGGGATTCCGTAGGCACCCCTGGCCCCGGTCCAGCCGTCGGAATCTTATCGACCACCGTCTCCATGCCCTAAGACAGCTACTGGATGGACAGTAGCCTTCGGTGTGGCGCAGTGCCCCCGTTAGGAGGCATACGAAGGTCCACATTGCGGAGTCCTCACCTGAACGCTCGAAAGCCCTTCTATCTTCTCTCTATGAGAAGAAGAGGCTTGAAACGGGTCACATGATACTGTCATCTGAATAAGTATCTACACTTAATGGGCATTGCGGATGACCCAAGTTGTAGTAGATGTGGAGAGGCGCACTTAAATGCCTCCCATATCCCTGTAGAATACCCAGAACTGGCTTCTTATAGGCTACAATACCACGGCAGCGCATACATGCCGCCTGAGGCCATAAGAGATATGAGTACATGCAGAATCCTAACCTTCGACGCTGCCTAAGGTCTTCTGGACTGAGTCTTGTATCAAGAGGCGCACAATGAACCCAATCAAGCGGTATAAGTGTTCTGAACTTGTCCTTCACCGTTTTGATTGCTTGAGTTATTACCATTAAAGAAAAATAGCATATTTCAGAATGTTGCGCATTTCTCCAAACAGAGTCTTCAAAAAGTAATGTTGATGGAATCTTCAATCAAAATTTCCAATATGAGGCCTCCTTGAGGAGTTATTCGCATATAAAGAGTGAGTTGAAACACACAGTTTCGCCATATTTTTTCAAAAACACGTAACATAAAAATATGAAATTTTGATAAAATGTATCTATGTTTCGAAATATTGATACTTACTTATTATGTATTTATGATAGAGATTCACCTCTAGCTAGAGCGAATTTTGTTGTAGATATCTATAATACAGGAAAAGTATTCAAACACGATTATATGAAGTTACTATATTTAATTCACAATCAGATGAAACAACAAATCCCGATCAAGCTAGGACTACTAAATGAAATCCGTCTTTGAAGCAATATTTCGAAATGGTCATTTGGCGTTTCACGGCTGATAATCCGATGGGGAGCGAATAACATTCGAGAATAAGTTATTTTCTTGCTGAAGGAGGATGAAACACCGTCACGTAGGTTGACCAATATTCATGATTGAACTTTCTTCCGAGAATCACATTCTTCTATCCATAATTTTCAAGGTTATCATATCCTCACTTCGAGAATTCTATCTCCATGGAACTTTTCCTAAGAACTCAATCCAACTAAAATTTAGAACTGTGATGGAAAAGGCACATTGATACTCAGGCCTGGAATTTTTCATGTTTGAGAATTTCAAATGGAAAGAAAATACGATATGAAAATTTAGCGAACAGTTTTCATGTCAGCGTGCTTTCGGTTCGGTTAATTTAGAAACGTGGCTTTTTGAGAAAGGTGCATAGATAATAAAGAATTAAATTAAAACACGAAAAGTTTGCAATGTCGGTAGAATCTCCCCCTTCCACTAACTTCGTATCAAGCGAGTAGACAATTTTTCTGGGTTTGCTAATGAATTTAGGCTTCCGTCCGCAACAGCTAGATTGCCTCTCGCTGAACCAGAATTAGTCCTGGCCCCTATACTTTTCTCCCGCGGGAAACAACTTGCGTCGTTGACAATTTGAAACTTATTTTAACATTCATATAGAGTTATATATCCTATCCCTAATTTATATGTATATTTATTAGTGCTCGCATATCTTGTTGGGGAGTAACGAACGTCAGCACAGAAGAGAGATATCACTAACTGCCTGGCGAGAAAACTTGATTTATTTACGCTTTCTGAAGAGGCCATTCATAACGCTATGTATTTGATCAAATGAAAAATTCCATGGGCAGAAAATGAATTAAAACACAAGTTTAATGAAGCCATGTATCCCAGTTAGTCGGAGATCGAGCCAGTTAGCTTCAATGTCTTCTCGTCTGGGGATACAGTTAATTATGAGGAACAAGTTAAGTTTTGAAACGCATTCCCAAGGCTCGCTGAGAATGACATATCTAAAAACTGACATTGGAAATATTTCATTGTTACTAAATAATCTCTTCTTGATAAATGAGTTTTTTTTTGCCTTAGCCTTAGATGACTCAGAAGCAAAACGTTTTTACACATACGACCACATTGGCACTGTAACCATTGTGAAAAATACTTACCGTAATACTAGTTTTAAGACAGAAATGATTCAAGATTTCTAATACAACGAAAGGTCTATGCTTTTCCTTATCTTGTGTATTCTGATTGTAACGTCACTGCCACTGAAATAGGTCGTAACATTGGCGTAATTAGGGGTTTGGGGGGGGGGGGGGGAGTGGGGAGGTCCACGGAACATATACCTAAATTTTATATTTTATTAACATTATCATAGATCAGAATAGTTTACTATAATTTTAACCTTTAAATAATGTAGGTAAAAAAATTGAGTAATTAACTGAAAAACGGTGTTATTTTATCTAAAAGAGCTTCAATTTTCTATTGCTCTCACAAAAAATGTCGTGAGTTACAAATTGCTTCATAAAAAGATGTTCTATCTTCAATAATGCAATTTCTGAATGAATTATGATTAAGTGTGCTTCTTAGCCTACTTTCAATACGTCGCATAGCAGAAAAATAACCAGCTTAATTTACTGGTTAACCAACAACTAGTTCTAACAAAATATACAATAGGGGGTAAAATTCTTTTTTAATTTAATTTGGAAGATTTTCATTTTTGAAAATCTTTTTCATTATAATCACTTCAGCACTTAACAATTTTCATAGCATCTTTATAATTATCTATAAGCTCTACTGTTTCTTCCATTTCAAATTAAGAAATCAACATTTTAAATGCGTTATAATACTATGTAGAACATGTTTATGCATGAACAAAATTACTTACGGGAGATAGAACAGGGTTTATATAATTTTCCTAACTTGCGGTTTGAAAAATAGGTAGTTGTTGTATCGACTTTTTTAGAGAGAAGATGAGAAAAACCAACAGATGGTGGCGTATGGAGTATGCAGGTTTCATTTTACTTGCTCTGAGAATACGAAAAGTATGTACAGGGAATAGACAATCGACTATTTCTGGTTAAATAATAATAATTATATTTTACTAAACTATTATACTACATGTTCTAGTATACTAAAATAACAACTTTTTTCTTATTGATATGAATAAATGATATAATAATGTTCAATACAATTTTATTTCATTTCTCTGGGGGTGGACCAGTGCCCCTTGGGGGGGCTAGCGCTCCAGCCCCTGCCAATTTATGCCAAAGGTCATACACTGATTATCAATATACAGCATCAATGGCCTGTAACATACTATATTGTGAGCATTATTCGTGGTCTGATTTATGTCTTATAAGCTGGAAATACCGAATAGATATTGAATTCACTTTCGAATGAAGAAAAAATGCACATTCAGTGCTGAACAGTTGAGTATGCGGCAGAACCGGGTATTACCCGCTTTACCAAGCCAGGTTCTGATTCGAAAGCACTTGAACAACATAGCTACATGTTTCTTCTATTTGAACCTATAATGGAAAATGGAAGGGCCTTATGCTGTACCTACTTACACAATATACCTATCAACAAAGTCTTAACGTGATTGTAGAAAGAAAGGAAAATACCAAAAATAACATAACGTACCTGTAAAAACATTGATGAATAGTTTTCTATTGATGAGGTACAACACTCCAGAAACGCTCGACGTACTGGCACCAGCTCAAAGAACCATTTCAAAAGGAAATTGCTCTGGAATATATGCTTCAAAAAAGTTATAATGATTGAGTGATACGAAAAATAGCTGTTACATCCTTAACAATGGAATAATGTCATCCGATAATTTTTTTTTTTTTTTAAGTTGAATCATGATTAATTGAAGAACCGCTAATGTTATTAACAATTCTTCAATCAATCATAATTCAATTGGTTTGTCATTGACCAGGTCATTTGCCACGTAGTTTTTGGAATTAATATATACCTCTTCTACGGGCCATCATAAAAATTCCGCAGTCGCAGGATACGAACCCGCGACCAGCAGCCACAGTGATTATAAGATCGATTGCTTATACCACTGAGCCACCAGGCCCATCCGATAATTTACTGGAACTAAAATTACTAAGAAAGGTTATAGGCCAGACATTTAAGGAGGAAAATCGACGATCTTTGTCCGAATTTCCGCGAGGTCTAATTTTTGTCTATACTCATGTATTTTGACACGCTGAATACGATGGTGTAGTTTGAATTTGGATTAACCCTGTGCTCGAGAAACTAAGGCCATTTTTCGAATCCAGAAATTGCCGTTTTTCGATTTTTTGCATTTTGAGACAAGACTATGAGTTGTGTGGAAAAATGTTTGAACAAAGTTGTTGGAAAAATTGATAAGCGATTTTTGGCTCTCATCCGAAGTCGATTCGAGGTCGTGGGCCCAATACGAGGCCCATTTAGTGTGTTTTTCACCACATTTTAAAATGGAGTATACGTCAAATAGTTTTTGTTTTTTTCGTATTCTGTTTCGGTTATTTTTCTTCTCTCGGCTTCTGGTATTTTAACCTACCTCATTTTTTCGAGCCAAGGTCATTTTGAAAAATCCGTATTCTACGAATTTCAGACGAAATACTCATGTTATCGATCTAAAACCAAATTCATTCCATAGATTTTATTATTCTGCACCTGATATTCAAAATTCAAGCATTTTGGTTGAAAGACATTTTGGCGCAATGTTGAAAATTTTGGACCACCGAAAAATTCAAATTTTTTGAAAATTTTTGAAATTCTAGGTTCTGTTAGAGGTTTTCAAGCAGATCGATTTGAGTTGAGTAGAAATGTAGCTATCCTTATAAATGTGTTTGGGCCTCTAGAAGGCCCCATTTTGGACCTATCGACAAGGAACATGGAGCAAATTACAGAGAAATACATCGACTATTCAGATTTTAAACAGCGTACGGACATATATTCACAATTCCAAGTTATAACGAATTTCATCATAAAAAACAAGCGCGGAATTACATTTAGCGACAATAAGCGAGGGTCGGTACAATAAATTCCGCGCGCGAAATGATACTTTTTTGAATGTTTTGATGTTTTAGAATGCTTATACTCGTTTTCTTTGAATGTGTCAGTGTATGTAGACATGTGAACTTGTATATGTGCCCGTGACATGATGTCTTTATAGGGTGTCAGTATATATTGTTTATGATGTAATATGATTATTATTGATATACGGATCATCGTAATCCGCTTCATCATCAGAGTTTGATAAAATTTGATTGTCGCAATTGTCATTGATAACATCATCGGTATCGTCATAGGTTATTTGTGAATAATTAGACATATAGATAAGTTTTAAATAAATATGAATGTGAAAAAAAAAATTATTGATCAATCTTGTTTCTTTTTGTTTAAATATTGACATATGTTATGTAACACCCTATAATGACATCATGTCACGGTCACATATACACGTTCACACGTCTACATACAGGCTGTCCTCGAACTGCGTGGCCAAAATAAAACCGAAGATTCTTTGATTTGAAAATAATTTGATGAGCCCTTTTACTTTTGCCTCAAGTGTCTTGTTTAGCCGGTAGAGGGCAAAGTTGCAAAAATACTTTTGTTTTTTCGGTATAACTTGAGAACGTGATGAAGGACTTTTACAATATTTGGCAGATGAGTTATTGGCAATAATAGCCGTTTTTGAGAGCGAAGCACATAGCCTTAGAGACCATAGAAATGGCTTAAACTTGAGGATGTAACGAGAAAAGTGTCCAGAACTTTTTTGTGGTCAATGTAATTCACTCGATATTTCTTATGTGGATAGCTTATTTAATTTGAAAACTTTTTTTACTCTTAGAAAATTTTGATAAAATCAACGGATTAGCTTGAAAAAATTAATTTTCGAGTCTCTGCAATTTTGGCTAACTAATTTTACTTGATTAAAATACCTTAGTTGCCTTTGCTTTTCTAATGTCATTTTGTCATTTGGAGAATTTATTCTCAAAACTGTCAGTTCTTACTTTGCTTCCCGTTAAAACTTCTATAAAATTATGACTCAAAATTGAACTAACACTGAAATGTTTAATATCTCGGTAAAACACGAATAATAAAAACAATAGAAATGGGGAAACGATGTGATTATTTAGGAAAAACAAATGCTAAATTAAAAGAAACAACAAAACTTTTTGGGAAATCGCTAAGGCATCAATTGTTCGAAATGTTGCCCATTTTCCTGAATACACAAATTAATTCGTTTCAAGAAATTGAATTGAACTCTGGCTAGTACTTCAGGATCATTCTTCAATAAATCCGCTTCATGATTAATTCGTTGCAACAATTCCTCCCATGTGTTTACTGGAGCTGTATAAACTTTCGACTTCAAAGCGCCCCATAGAAAGAAGTCGCAGGGCGTGAAATCAGGGGAGCGGGCCGGCCAGTTCACTGGTGCATCGTGTCCTCTACCTATCCAGCGATCTGAATATTCCGCATTCAAATGTCGCCTCACAGCTAATGTGAAATGAGGAGGTGCACCATCATGCATAAACCAAAGGTCAAGACGAATGTGTAAGGGCAAGTCTTCCAACAGTTTAGGTAGCCTTTGTTCCAAAAAGTTCAAGTAGTTCTCCCCGTTCAATCAATCGGGTATAACGGTAGGACCAATAATAAAGTTATCCACAATTCCAACCCAAACATTGATTTTAGTTTGATTCTGAAAATGTGTAACTTCCGTTTCATGAGGATTTTCATGAGCATAGAAATGTTCATTATGGAGGATAAAAATACCACATCTCGTGAAAGTAGCTTCGTCCGTGAACAGAATTCTTCTACAAAAATTGGGGTTGGCGTTTTGTCTTTGGACAATAAGCCGACAGAAATCTAGCCGATGACCTGGATCCATGGGCAATAAGTCTCGAACTGTTTTAATATGATAGGGATACAACAGTTCTTCTTTCAGTACATTATGAACTAATGATTTTGAGGCTCCAATACGAAGTCCCAAACGTCGTGTGCTTATCCTAGGTTCAGTTTCAACCGCTTCCAGTATCTCTTCTTCGAGCTCTAACGTCCTTCTTGTCCGTCTGCGTCCAGTTTCTCTGCGATTTGCTTCAAATCTGCCAGTTTCGCGAAGTCGCCTCTCGATATTAGCAAAGGTTTGTCGATTTGGAATTCTGCGGTGCGGATATCTTTCCCTATAAACTTGTACATAAATCAATAACATATCAACCATTTCAGTGTTGGTGAAATTTTGAGCTATAATTTTATAAAATATTTACGGAACGCAAAGTAAAAACTGACAGTTTTGAGAATAAATTCTCCAAATGCCAAAATGACATTAGAAAAGCAAAGGCAACTAAGGTATTTTAATCAAGTAAAATTAGTAAGCCAACATTGCAGAGACTCGAAAATTAATTTTTTCAAGCTAATCCCTTGATTTTATCAACATTAACTAAGAGTAAAAAAAGTTTTCAAATAAGCTATCTACATAAAAAATATCGAGTGAATTACATTGACCACAAAAAAGTTCTGGACACTTTTCCCGTTACATCCTCAAGTTTGAGCAATTTCTATGGTCTCTAAGGCTCTGTGCTCCACTCTCAAAAACGGCTATTGTTGACAGTAACTCACCTGCCAAATATTGTGAAAGTCCTTCATCACGTTCTCAAGTTATACCGAAAAAACAAAATTGATTTTGCAACTTTGAAGCCCTCTACCGGCTAATTAAGACACTTGAGGCAAAAGTAAAAAGGCTCATCAAATTTTTTTCGAATCAAAGAATCTTCGGTTTTATTTTGGCCACGCAGTTCGAGGACACCCTGTACTCTCACACATTCAAACAAAACGAGTATAAGCATTCAGGTGCATGTTAAAACATCAAAACATTTAAAAAAGTTTAATTTCGCGCGCGGAATCTATTGTCACGACCCTCGCTTATTGCCGTTAAATGAAATTCCGCGCTAGTTTTTTATGATGAAATTCGTTATAGCTTGGAATTGAAATCTTCATACGCTGTTTCAAATCTGAATAGTCGATGTATTTCTCTGTAATTTTCTCCAAGATTTTTGTCGATAGGCACAAAATTGGGCCTTCTTGAGGCCCAAACACAATTATTAGGATAGTTTTATTTCTACACATTTCAAATCGATCTGCTTGGAATTAGGATACTCGCTATGAGAACTTCTGATACAACCTAGAATTTGGATTTCGTGAAAAATTTATAACCTCAAAAAATTTGAATTTTTCGGTGGTCCAAAATTTTCAACATTGCGCCAAGCTTATGTCCTTGGACCAAAATGCTTGAATTTCGGATATCAGGTGCAGGATAGTAAAGTCTATCGAATGGATATGGTTTTAGATCGACAACATATACAGAATCAATTGATGATTACTGTAATCTCTATAGACTATAAAAGTGATTATTTAAAATGTATTTATAACATTAGTGTTGATCGTTAATATCCTATAGGTCTTCACAAAACATCAACTATAATTATATACGTTATCTAAGGCACTACTCATGTTTTAGTCACGACATTATCACAAATTCAGATGTAACGGTCGCTCTGCTGACTGGAGACTCTCTCCTATGCAAACTTAATTCATCTCATTCCACTCACTCCCTTGTTCATTTTCCATCTTATTTTAAACCACTAGAATTCAAGGAATTCGGTAGTAGTTTTATTGATAATATTCACAAATTCAATAGACATAAGAGAACAGCGAACAGAAGAATGCGAGAATGCGAGTCAAGTTCATATCAGTTTAGTGATAAGCATTCTCCAAACAACTGTTTGCTGCCATAGTATTTCAATACGTCACAATATGCATCCTGATACGCGATGTTTCCTCTCTTGCTACACTGGCGAACTCAAAGTCTCGCACTATACATTTTATCGTTAGACAAATTTCCCGGCAGATGGAGTTGGAAAATCTAGGAGCGTCTAATATTCCCAAAAGTGGTAGCTTTATCTCTGCAAGAGATGGTTGATCAGAAACAGCTCATTGAGACTAATAAACGTGTCGATACTGTTCAACCTGGAGAACCAGAACTTTCTCAATTGATTCTAACATGAAATGAGTTCGTAGTTCGTTCTTATAGTTATTCCGTCATAAGGTTTTGAGTCTAAAGTCGTCTCAATTACATGCATTGTTATAGGTACCCATCCTCGATTAGGTATATAACATAGCATTAGGAAATTTCATGTTAGTTGTATATTGTTATTGAAGTGTAACTTTGTGTTTTATTCAAACTCCATCATTCAATCAAAATTACAACGTTCAATGGTTGTCAATCTGATGCACATTCCACTATATTGGGAATACCGAATACCGCATAACTCAATTTTAGATTTTGCATTATTCTTAATATGCATATGCACTGTCTATTGAAGAACGTAGAAAAGGGAGCGTCGGCTCAGCTGCCGCGATTTTATTCCCCAAGTTTCAAGATGTGGAGACGTGGAAAGACGTGAACTTATACTCTTGGTCTTGTAAAAGTTCATTCGAGGGGACACGAATATTTATGTTATGGGATGGTTTGTCACGGACATAACTTGACTATCAATGTATCAGCTGTCTGTCATGTAAACGTTATCTGACTTGTTGAGGGGTCTCAATGAATATAGGTTATGAATGGTTTGAATTTGTTTGAAAAAAGTGAAACAATCCCATAGGTATATTTTTTCTTTGATTATTCCATAACTAATCAATCTATTAGATTTTAAATTAAGAATAATACTAAAATATGTTCTTTATTCTACAAAAGAATTGAATTCATACAAAAAGAACTTCAAAAAGCCAAAGTTACTTCAAAAACTTTGCTAAACACATTGAACATGAAACAGAGCTTCAATTGGAAAGGTATATTTAAAAAAATCGAACTTACTCACTCTACACAAAATATTTGTCGGCGTCAGAATCATCCTGAAATCCCATCGGCACTGCTTCTGAAATAAGATTCTTCACTCCAATTGTTGCAAAGGTCACAGATTCATTTCAAGCACTATGACACATCCGATCTACTCTAGTTCACCGGAAAAGTTTTTCCAGTTACGACAAATACCACACTTTGCATTTGTTTCACTTTTCTTTTGTCTTTCACTTTTTCTTCTAGGGTAAATTGAGACGACTTCCGATTCATCGCTGACGTACATAGACACAACTTCATTAGATTCATGAACGGCTAAGTTTCTACTAGGTTGAACTTTTCTCCTCGTTTTTTCTTGGATTTTCCTAACTGACAATTCATCTGTGTTCTCTTGAAATGGAGCATCAATACATCTGCCAATTCCGGCCTGATCGTCCGGTATTAATTCATTCGCAATCCCCTCCAAATCTTCATCATGACTGAATAAATAGTCCAGATCGATCCAGATTTATCCGTGAAAACCCGGAAATTCTTTTTGGGCCTATCACAATACTCCACTTACACTATTTACAACGTATAGTGAGGGATGTAAAAATAATTCTAATCTTTTCTAATTTGTGGGAGGGGGGATGAACCGATTTTCAAAAACCTTAAATCAATGGGTTCCTCTGACACCCAGAATAAAAGGGTATTAATCCCAAACGTTAACCAAACCCATAAGGCTTCAAAAAAAAATAAAACAAAAAAGTACCTCTCAAAAAGCGCAAAAAAACAGTTTTTGGCCAATTAAACTTGGTGGCACCCATTTTGGTAATTCAACTTTCCAGTATGTTGTTAGGGCCATCAATACGAACATTTTGAGCGCAAAAATTGAACAAAGAATCATAACTGGCCTCCACTATATTGTTTATTATGAGTGTTAAGATTAGCGCGATTACAATATTTGCATTCTATATCAACAAAGTTAGGCTAGGTTAAGTTCCTGGAACATGGGGTATCTTCCCATATACATTACACGAAGAGCAATCCCGAGATTAGGGTGAAGATAGGATAGGCTTCAGCAGGTATGTTCGTTTTTAAAGAGAGTCCTGCACTACCAGGAGTGCTCCTATTGTGCATCAAGCATTTCCTCTCCCAAAAAAAATGTTAAGTTAGGTTAAGGGGTATAATGAACAATCATTATGGGTTATTATGAGAGTGTTAAGATTAGGGCAATTACAATATTTGCATTTTATATCAACAAAGTTAGATTAATAGGTTAGGTTAGGTTCGTGGAACATGGGGTTTCCTCCCATGTGCGGAGACCTGTAACCGGAACCAGGCTTGTTCCCAGGTGGCAGATAGGAGAATGCTCTCGGCCCTGCTGTCAGCGGAGGTAGGAGTGAAACAAATATCTCCCGCTTACCAACAGGTAGAGAGGTTTTCGATCGTTATGTACATCGCATCATATGCTCTTACACAAAACACATTTCAACTCCATTTTTCTTAAATCCATAGTAGATACTATGTTATTCTCAGAAAAAATGGAATATATTCGACGCTCTTATGCTCAAAATAGTCACAAAGAAAGAGAAGGAGGTGATTGATATGGCTTCTCCTATCCTCCAACTGACAAAAGAATACGTAACAAGTACATCTCCTCGAAGTTATGCGAAAACTGGTATGCTCATTTTTTAGAGTGAGTCCTGTACTACTAGGAGTGATAGACCTTGAGCTCCTGGTGTGCATCAAGCATTTCCTCTTATAAGAAAAAAAAGGTTAGGTAAGATTAGTTTAGTAACAAAGGGGGTACAATGAAAAATCATTATTGGCTATTATGAGAGTGTTAAGATTATCGCGATTACAATTTTTGCATCCTATAAAAAATCATTATTGATTATTATGCAAATACTTGCGTACAGAAGATTGGTTCACCCAGGCATCATGTACTACATGTTGATTATATATGACCTGACCA
The DNA here is from genome assembly GCA_958510875.1 of Endomychus coccineus. NCBI lineage: Eukaryota > Metazoa > Arthropoda > Insecta > Coleoptera > Endomychidae > Endomychus > Endomychus coccineus. Next base: position 61,606,555 of record OY294067.1, on the reverse strand, counting down.
CCAGGTACATACATGAGACTCGGTGTACATAGACCTTAAAGTGACCCGGAACTGAATTTACCTACATAAGAAGGCAATTAATAGATGCTGCACTTAATTTACATCGACCCTATTCATAGAAATATTGTTATACATAGGAAGGCAATAACTGGATTCTGGACTTAATTTACGTCGACCCTATCCATGATAATATTGTTCATTCATCACAATTACGCAATTTTATCACCACAGTACTAATAATTGAAATTTCGATAGCTTATTCCATAGCGAATTAAGTTTTGAACCATTAATCCAACCTTGTCCCACGAATATTCGCGTTTTCGCTTATAAGATTATTAATCTGTCATCAACTTAGTTAATTCGAATATGATTAGAGTAAACTTAATGAACTGATTAACATGCAGATCCGAACACGCAAGCTCTGCACTTCGGGATCTGTTCAATCAAGTAAATAACGAAATCTTAGCGGAATGTCAGGTGAACAGCTATAATTAATATGCTTGTAGGCAGTGCCACCTTAATTCAGTTATGAAATATTGAGCAAGTCGAGCCTGAATTAGCGGTTGTCATCGAGTAATGCCGTATAATTCATAGGCAGTCGGCACGCAGCTTATGATTGATTATCTTATGAATACAAGAAGGTATACAGATGACATTATAGAATACAAAATGATGCATTGGATAAGGTTAGAACACGCTACATCGAAAATACTTTTTCTAAATATTCTTCAAAATTATTTCCGTATGTACAGTCTTCCATATTACTAGGGTGAATCATATATATTATTTCAGATTTAGATTATGCTCAACTTACCCATACTTGTACTCCGGGGTTTCATATAATTATAATTAAAGGGCGGAATATATGCACGTCAATTCAGTCAAAATATGCGCTTATATATGCATAGTTTTTCTTTGAAATATGCAACAATATGCATTTATTTGTCAAAATATGCAATTATATGCCTTGAATATAGCATGGAAAAATGGAAATAAAGAAACGCCGACTCTTACAAAAATTATTTATTTTAAGTAAAATTAAAAGAAAAATATAATGGGTAAAATTTTTAACCTGTAATAGTATAAAATGCATTTATAACGATATATTTTTCAAAATTTTCCTCCAATAAAAGTGTTTGCCTTCGGTCTGTAAAAATATGTTTGTACGAAGAAAAAGATCTTCCAACATCTACCGATGTGATTTGGCAATATTTTAATTTGGGTAGTAAGTATAAGGCCAAGGTATTACTTCGTTGGATGGTTTAGTATCAAAATTATTTTTGACTTCCATTGAATACTCAAAGCCTTCATTCTTTCCCACAATAACTTCGAGTTTACTTCTTACTTGATTTCCTACATCACCGGGATCTTTTTGCATTTGTCGGAAAAAGTTTCAACAATAATAATTGATTCTCTTAAACTCATATTCCTTTTTTCTAACGAAGTTATTATATCTGGTATAAAACTAAAATTTACCTTAATAAAAACAAGTTTCTTAGCTAAATTTACGTTTTTGAATACTGCTTGACTTTGCACTACACACTTTGAATTGTCTTCTAAATCTAAAACTATGTCTTTAATGGCTTCAAAATGGTCTGCGTAGAATATCCCGGCCTCAATCCATGTCCCCCATCGAGTAATTACGGGTTCTGGAGGTAAACTAACTCCTGGCAATTTCTCTCTATAGATCTCCACTCTTAGAGGTGCTTTCAAAAACACTTTCTTCACATTTGAAATTAATTTGTTCACCAAGGGATATGCTGTTCTAATAGTTTCTGCAACTCTGTTTATCCCGTGTAAAAAGCAAGTGACATGTACCATATTGGGATGAAATATTTTCAAGTTTTGGCCTACTTTAACCATATACGGCGCTGCGTCAGACAAAAACACTAAAAACTTTTCTACTGGAACTGGATTTGTTAAAAAAAAAGATTGATAGAGACTGCTGAATAAATCGAGTTACGGTCACATTATTTGTTTTGTCTAACTGTTTAGAAGATATTAAATATAGCTTCCCTGGCTCATTTTCTTGAAGCCCTCCAATAATAAGATGTGCGATATATCGATCACATGAGTCTGTGCTTTCATCAACAATAATATAAAAATGTTCATCGCCCAGTGAAACTTTAATTTCTTCCATTACGGTTTCGTATACTGTTTGCACATACTTCTATCTAAGTGTGGATTCGTCAGGGATGTTTTGATTACAATATTTTTGCAAAAAATCTCTGAATTGTGTATTTTGCAGTTTCTTCAAAGGTATATTTGCTGCGACTGAAGCTTTCCATAAGTCTGGATGAAACACCTCCTTTTGACACTTTGGTTTGACATTTTGAAATACGGTTTGCACACACTGCTGAACAGGCACAGATTTATTGTTCTGCAACTTAGCTTTATGCATAGCTGTTTTCAAGTGTTGATCAATTTGGAACTCCTTTTCACAAACAATCATTTTGGCACATACTTTGCAAAACACTTTATCCACACTGAACTCCAACTCAGGAAAAGGTTTAATCCACGAAGCGGCTTTCGGCATTTCAGGCGTTTGAAATAAATATTTTTGAAATCACTCTTTCCACACTGGAATCTATCGACAAACTAGACTATACAATATAAATACAAAAGAAGAGACCACATTTGCTCTCCAATTAGGCACCGAAAAGAAGTCCAAACTATAAAAGCAAGCCGCCGCATTCCAACTAGACCCCCGCGCACCGAACAGAAGTTTCTGTTCGGTGACAATACTTAGTACCACCGAACACAACTTGGCACTACTAGGGATTATTTAAGTGTGCCAGCGAAATAGACAACATTAGGGGTGTAGCTTCAAGTGAACCTTCTTGTCTTGTTTCTGTTCGGTGAATTAGGCAAGATGATTACTTGGAAATTCCTAAACATCCAATAAATGCCGGCAATAAACCATATAATAATAAAATGGGTCCATAAGCCATATAATAATAAGACCTACCCACCTTTTGAATTATTTCAATTATCTGCAAGGGTCGCACTTAATCTTTTGATAAAACGAAAAACATAAAAATATGCACACAAATTTTATTTTTGCCGAAATATTCAATTTTTTATGAAATTTTTCAAAATATGCAAAATATACAAATATATGCACTTTGCATATATTCCGCCATTTAATTATAACAATGCTATAAGAAACTATCGTAATATTTTGTTAGACTTAGTATCTTCAACTGTCATTAAATCAACCTCTCACGTGAACTCGCTGTTACCGGAAGACATGCACCACCTTCCATTTTCAACAGAAATTATGTTCAGTGAAGTGTCAGGTGCTAGTGATTTTGAAAGAGTGGATGGCTATTCCTACGATTTCAAGCGTGCATATTATTTTAGAATAAACAAGGTCCTTGGAAATCAGAACTGGAATATTTTTAGTCAAAATTTAATTTTAGATCAAATGGTAAGTCTTTTCTATGCAATTATCTACGAAGACTTATTTGTTCCCTCTCGTTTTTTAAGCACCTCGTCTCGTCAGAATTAGTTAAATTTTATGAAGAAAAATTAACAAATTCCTAGAAGATGACGTGGTTACCTGGTCTCACGGTACCACCAGTTATTGGAGAAGAGTTTTTTCACGTCGTAATCATCACTAGAAACCTTTATATCACATCTCGAACAGTTAACAAACATTAAACGATACCTAGGGCGTCAGGACGCATGGATAATCCCGGGACCTCATTGAATTTTCTCGATAGCATATCCGTGTTCAGCGACCCCAAAAACCCCGGAAAAGCCAATTCGAGTTTTTGTATTTACCTCAAGAAGTGCACTCAGAAAAATGCATTTTTTGGCTGTAGGAATGAAATAAATTTTTCCGCGAAAAAAAAATATTGGACAAATTTTCTAAATCACTTTCTGAATCGAATGCAAAAAACCGCATCTCAGTCCATTCAACTGCGCCGGGTTTGAAATGTGGAATGCTTTATTTCCTCGACTATATAGATTCATATGCGATCCGTTTCAATATAAAGGATGAATATAGGACTACCTCAGAGCCTCATTTTCAACATCTGCGTTGCCTCCGAGCTCATTTACACCATTGGAAAATTCCAGTGGTACTTTTAAACTATCAGACAGATAAGTATTTATTCCAGACGTACCCATCGATTCTATGTTAGGGTCTATTAGTATAATCCAACTGAATGAAGTTAACAAAGAATATGAGTAGAATAATCTTGAAATTGGAGTTTGAATCAGCATACACTTCTTGTAAATTTTGATAAGTTTAGATAATGTTCACAATCTCTTAATAGGTGTATGTCAAAATGTGTATAACATTTATTTTCTCTATACTTTCGCTATAAAATAGCTATAGAAATCCCATTTAGCTTAAACGAAAATATGTTTGTTATTCATGCAATGCAATGGTGCTGACACCTAGCGGCTGTATCTCTAACACTATCCCCATCATTCCTTTGAAAGCATTATGAATGATAGTTTCAGTGGGACACCTATCTTCTGGTAGATGTCGTTTGGATCACTTGGTGCTCTATTCTTTCGAAATGGTGTTTTCACACCTCTGGCGGAGATGGTCGGATGGTGATTACAACGTTTTACTCGTTCAACTGATGAGCTCATAAGAGGGCGAAACAGCTTTCTGGGACTGATATACGTGTTGTCAGTGTTCGAGCTAGAGAAACATTAGCTCTCTATAAGTCCAATTTTTCATGGAATGCTAATAGAAAATTGGCGATAAATGAATCAATTGTCTTTTATACATCAGACGAGGATAGTTTGAAAATTTACAGAAAAAAATTGTCTGTCACAATACATTAATTCTTGGAACTAATTACGATGTACTCATTAATGAATCTCATATAGAGAAATTTGATCTTATATCCGCTATGATGGAAGATTAACATTTATTATTAATTCATCGTTTGTTAGTGGAAGAGTAACCCAACTGCGTTATGATAGCTGACTGTCTGAATCATTGGATGAACTTGTGTCCCAAAGGGACCGTTACAGGTTCAGACCCCGTCTCTTTCACACTAAACTTAAATTGGATACTGGTCACTTTCTATAATTCAACTCCCGTATCTCATAACTTAACAGGATACTATCTTGTTCGCCTCGTTTTAGAGGAGATTTCCTCATACATAATTGATTCGACAATTTCAGAAACATATAAATAAAATATTCAAAGTTCGGTACGATGATACCGAATACCAGACAATTTATCTAATTTCAATATCGTACAGGACGGCCTCTAATTATCTGTGATTAATGCTTTCTTATTATTGATATTTAATTCTATATTCTACTGATTATAAACAGCAATCGACCATGAGATATTTGGAACAATGTTTTCATAAATGAATTGACAATACGATACTATTATCACATCATCTTCAAGACTGACGGGGAGGAGTTGAATCAATCATATATCCATAGGTAATAATATTAAATGAGTATTGAATCACTGGTTGACACTTTGATATCAATGAATTAAAATTTGTTCCTCTGGGCGTTAGAAATTTGGCGTGATCTTCTGGTGATTCATAATCCTATGCGTGAGTGGTGATTTGTGCTTCTTGATCCAGGTCATCATATGTGAGTTCTTGGAAAATAGTTCACATAAGCATACAGAGTGTATCAGGATATATGTGAAAAAAATTATTATGTGATTCTATATCATATTTCCAACAAAAAAGCTTATATAATACATATTCCGATTATCTACGGTTATGAAGAAATTCGCTATTTTCAATTTTTTTATGACAAAATCACATTTCCATGCAATTGATCTCTTCCTATAATCAACAAAGATTATAGACAAAATTGAATCATTGCAAATGGAAGAGCAATGAACAAGCTTTCATATTATACCATATTTATCGCCGAAATATTATTATTTTCATTATTTCTAAGTCATAACATTTGGGTGTGAAATACTTACCCTTATTCACTGAAAATGCTGTTAAGGAACTGAGGACCGTTCGGCAACCAAGTATAAATCATCAGAATTCACAGTATTTGTAGTGGATAAGGGTGATTATTTCTTATTTATAGTGCTATAGTGTATTCACAGTGTGGTCTCTTCTATAGTTTATCATATAGTTATCTCTTATTTCGCAGATTTGTTCAATTTTCTTGATGAATTTAGGCGAATATTCAAACTCATTGACAAGAATTGTATAATATCCGTAGCATAGCATATTTCGTCCTTCATGAAGGACATTAATTTTATCAGAATTATAGTGCAATCATTAAAGATTTGTAATATACAGAATATTGTTAGAAAACGCTGAATATTTAGTAACAGTATCATTATTTTTTTCGTGATGTTCAGATTCCTGAATCCTCAATTGGCCATTATATAAGGTAGTGAAGTAATGAAAAATCACAACCCTGTAATTATAGCACTTTCTTGTGAAAAAAGTAAATAAGTAGGTACGATCAGAAAAACATATTAGACTTTCCAATAATATAGATTTGAATGAAACAAAACTAATCCTCCTAAAAGTACTATAGTGATCAGTATCTTAGCCCAGAAGCCAGTATATGGATGAAAATTTGCATTCGTGAACTATGTGGTTTTAGCTCAAGTCATTCGATTCGGTTCTGCTGGTCTCAATGGGAGTAGTGTATAATAGTTTTTCAAGATGGCCATCCAAAGCATTTATATCTGGGGATCGAGGTGGCCAAAACTGTGGATCTCTCCACCCAATTCAGCGATTTGAAAATGCATTATTGATGTGCTCCCGAATAATTACAGCAAAATGAGAAAATGCTCCATCGTGCATCAACCAGAAGCAACGTCTCATTGCTGAAGGTAAAACTTCCAGGAGTTCAGGTAGCACATTGATAAGAGAATGCAGATTCACCGCTCCAGTCGATTTATAGAAAACTATGGTACAATCAAAATGACATGCGGATTTTCATGCATCCAGTTATTGTGAAAGAAGGAAATATCATCTCTTGAGAAATGGGCTTTATCCGTGAACAAAATATCAGCAGAGAAGTTTGGAAAAGTCAAATGACTTTCATCTAGCCACCGACACCAATCAAGTCGAAGAAAAAAGCACGTGGTAATAGAGTCTGTACATGTTGAATGTGGTAGGGGTATAGCTTGTTCTGCCTCAAAATGGTCCATACTGTTATAGCGAAGTGCTCCTCGAGCTCAGGAGTTCTTTTTGAAAGAGGCCCACCAACGATAATTTTACTTTCTGAAAACCTGCCAGTTTCTTGTAATCGGCAAAAGCCTTTCTGGATATCTCTCAGCATACAGCCGTCTAGCTTGCAATGAGTTGCCATTTGCTAATCCATAGCTGGAATGCATTTGGGTCAAATTTCATTTGTAAACGCAGCCTTTTTAAAAAAAATTTACTATTCAAATTTATGTTTGAACAAATAAAAAAGAATACATAGGAAGTTAAATAATAAGAACTTGCGACAATTTGACATTTGGTTAATTCAATGCATGTCATCAAATATACAATTTCAATGAACACCTTGACATTCATGTACATTGTAGTCCGGTTTTGCAACATGGAATGAAATTGATCTAATTTTTTTTCACGAAAATCGTTTGATGTACAATAAAAACTCTTGAGACCAATTTTGTTCAGAAAGGATGAAAAATCAAGAAAAAAAAGTTTTCTCTGGAAGGAGCAGTAGCGTACTATTCATTTTAAACAAATAATTTACTGGTTTAAGTAGGAAAACAATTTTTAATTGAAAAAGACTGCCTTTCCGACATACTTATTAAGATTCTTTTTTCGATCTTTAACACCCTGTGGATTGGAACTAAAGCACTTTAGATCCCATGTTCACATAAAATTATTTCCTATAGAGACATTATGAATCACACCCTAATTTTTTTTTTGAATTCTTAGGAAACACTCTGTATAGTAATTTGCATGAGTAAAACTTTACTAATGTGGTAACATTCTGGGGTTATAAAATTATGATCTCGCATCATTAAATATATGAGAATGTTCATTAGCCACAAATTTTTAAGCAAGCATAATATTTTTTATGGAAAGCACATAAGTGAAACTTTAAAATAATGGAATATGTTTGCTTATACATCCCAGATTGAAAAAAAACATACGACAGAGATGTAACGCCGGTCAGTCTTATGTAATTGCTTAAAATGTCAATAAAATGTTCAAGAATATTTGAAATAAATGGATGTATAGAACATGCCACAGCATTCAATTTTCACTTATGCGAATGGAAATGACTGTATATCGGAAGAACCGGCAGAGCCAAGACATTTTTTTTTAAATACTCTTCAAAGAGCTATATGCCAGATAGTTACCAGATGCAGATTTTCATCCATAGATTGGTTCTTGGAATATCTAGCTCAATCAAGGCCAATACAAGATTCTACAAACCGTTTTCGAGATTGAATATGCAATGATATAGCAATCTCACATTTAGATCAGCAGTTGTATGTGGAATTTCCCGTTTATAGATTGGAATAACGCATTTTCCGAAGGACATGATAGTTTTAAGTTACCCACCTCATTTATCGACAAGGCGGGCACCCTTCAACATGGTGCATGTTTCATGTACCGTCTCACCCCTATATGGTGCATGTTATATGCAACTTGCTAATGTATGTTGCAACACCATATGCCTATGCTCGAGGACCTGTCGAAGCCGCCCCTAAGGACTTCAAACCACCCCTTCGTCAATTTGTTACATATTTTACTATTCCATCCTGCTTGTTTGCTTTCGAATTATTTCTACCATGTTTAATGTATAGTGTAATGTATGATATATAGAGAACTTGAATAACATATTAATTAGTGAGGGCAGATTTTACAGCTCCATTCACTTTTAAGCTAATTTAACATGATTTGGTTATGAATCTGGACACATTTGGGTATATCAAGGTCATGGTAGATACTAATCAACTAGATTAGGATCAGAAATGAATTGAATGTCTAATAGGTACACCTCAATTATGCACCAGTATGGAAGATATATACAGTGTGTCCACGTTAAGGACCTTACCACACCTGTTATTTTTGTAATTTTTGGCGCATTTGAATAAATTTTTTTTTGTTAGGTTGGTGTTCAAAATGTACATTGAACTAGTGAATAACTTTAGTTTTGGGCTGTAATCATGGCCACCTACGACCACTTGTATTGACTTAAGCTTCAGAAAGTATTATTAGGGATTTTTCCTTATTTAGGATAACGTTGAACTCACTTGTACCAATTTTCAGTGTTCTGAAATTCAGGGTGTCCAAGAAAAAAATTTTAGTTTCATCGACACTAATACAAATTATTAAACAATTTTATCGTTAAATTAACAAATGAGAAATTTGTAGAAAAGTTGAATTTTTGTAATTTCCATTAATCCACTAAATTCCCTTATACACTTGTTAATTCGTCGCCGATTACTCCTTATCACATTTCTTAACTGCTGTCCAGTTATACTGTGACAAGCTTCCCCGATGGTATCACAACGTTCTTCTCGGTTCTGAGGCCTTGTAGCATACACTTCATATTTATTGTCTCCCAAAGAAAAAAATCGAGCGGTGTAATGTCTGGGGATCCCGGCGGCCAACAAATAAGAGGGCTACTGCGTCCGATCCAACGATTAGGAAAATTATCATTCAATCACTGTCTCACAATAACAGCGGTGTAATGTCTGGGGATCCCGGCGGCCAACAAATAAGAGGGCTACTGCGTCCGATCCAACGATTAGGAAAATTATCATTCAATCACTGTCTCACAATAACAGCGTTGAGCGTCAAGTGCATCGGTAGACTCATTTTGTAGAAATCTAAGAAGGTTAGCAACATTTGAATTTTCATAAAAAGGTATGGTTCAATAATATTTTCGTTTAAAATGCTACAGAAAACATTTAAGTCCACATTCTGATATTTTCTGATGATGCAATCCCATTGGTCGTAATTGTAGCCTCAACAGAGTTCAAAATGTTTTTCAAAAATTCAGATGCTTCAATATCTTCAGCTTCAAGAAGAAGTGGTCTTATAAAGTATATAGGGAATTCGATATTCGGCTTACAGATATCTAAAAAACCATGTAAGCCAAAGTAAGCCTTTCATTTGCCAGAATTTCTGCAATGTACCTACCTCTTTCTACTAAGTTTCTCAAGAGAGCTCCGTGTGCTTGGCCAGTAAAAAACCTCGGTGTCACATAGTGTATCAACCTCGATGACTCCGCCCGATTAAAGAATATCTAACATAATTTTCTGGATCGTCCTTCAACTGCAATTCAAGGATTTTGAAATTATGATTCTTTCACATTAGATATGATCTTTGCGCCTACTCAATTTGAACCATTTTTTCCTCTGTTAATTTCTCTTGGCACATGAATAAAAGCTTTTGTTTCGTTTTCACCATAAATCGATCGAGTGGACTGTATTTTCATGGGTCTTTTCTGGATTAATTAAAACTGTTTTCAAACAATAACATTTATTTAAATAGATAATTTTGGACTCTTTCAAGAGGTTTTAAAAACTGTACTAGCAGGCTGCTACATCTTTTCTTAACTACTCATTTTCTACCTGGTTCCTCGACAAGAGGGTAAATCCGGGTTGAGAGTGGTAATAATGGAGGGGCATGAGCCATAACTTATAACTAACTTAAACAAGAATAGGAAATATCACTTACTTTAAATTATACATACT